>JAENRU010000391.1:0-734646 GCA_016647705.1 Eucommia ulmoides | reverse complement strand
TAAAATTGAAAAAATCCAAAACAAAATTCATTTTTTTTCTCCAAAAGAAGTTTTGACTCATTCCAAGTCCATCAAGGTGATTCTTAAAAACATAAATTTAAAGTCAACTCAAGTTTATCAAATTATACATTTAATCCCTCAAGTTTGAAAATTTGTTTCAATGACACATGTTAAGATCGTTATTAATGATTTTGGATAAAAATTGTATTGTGCACAACACAATGACCTTCTAATGGAGATAATTTATCATTTCATCATTCCACTAAATCTAAAACACTTTTTTTAACAATGATTTTCCTGAAAATAAGAGCAAAAAATTTCTCAGGTTTAGTGGAATAATAAATAACGAAAATATCTTTATCATGTGTTGAGAACAGCTCATTTTTCGTCCAAAATCATTAATAACATTTTCAATTTTTGTGAAATTGAAACAAATATGGAACTTGAGGATCAAATGTGAAATTTGGCAAACCGTAGGGTTTCAAACGAACACCCACACTATACTTTAGGGGTCAAAAAATGTAATCTCCCCAAATTTTAAAAACAAGTCAAAGCCACCATATTCAGCAACGGATACATAATGATTAGAATCAAAGCAAAATTCACTATATAAGGAACCTACCCCCACGCAATTCCAAGCCTAGGAAACCACTGAGAAGGACGAACGCAACGAAGATGGCTAATATGGAGAATCAAGTTTGCCGCCTTCAACAACAACAACAACAACAAGAGTTTGAGATAGAGGAGGAGTTTGAGATGACCGAGCAAGATTGGCCATGGCTACACAAAATACTAGACGAGGAGCCTGCCATGGCCAATGTTGCTTCTCCATCTCAACCTCCTGTTGTTGAGGTTGAGATGGAGGAATCAACATTAGCCATGGCAAGTGCTGGTTGCCATGCCCAATGTTGCTTTCGGGAAAGGGAAATAAAAATCAAGTGGGGCTTGGGTATCTTTTTTTTTTTCCCTCTAAAACAAAAAATGAAAAGTTTTCAAATCTAGCATAAGAAGGATACATTATTTTTTTATTTTTTTTTTAACCCAACAAGTAATTTACTACTTCTGCTATCAATTTTCAGTCACTTAGCATACATTATTATTTTATTTTATTTTTAATTTTTGTGAATGTGTAGGTTGTTTCTTACTGGGCTAGCAAAATATGGAAGGAATTGGAAGAGTATCTCAAGATACGTTGAGACAAGGACACCGACTCAGGTTTTCAGTCATGCCCAGAAATATTTCCTCCAGCAACAACGGGACAACAAGAATAGAAGACCAAGTATTTTTGATATGACCTTGCCAAAAGAAAACTCAACGGCTCAAGTCATGGATCAAGATGTTCTTCCAGCAAACAAGAACAGTGCAACTGCTGCTCCACAACCCATCACAGACCAAGTGCTTTGGTTGAACCAGATGATGCAACATCAAAAATATCTGTATGACGTTGGTTTGTTTTCTATGCCATAAGATTGTAGTAGTGTGTGATCTGTACTAGATTTGCTAGAGAAAAGTTTTAGGCTTTTAGCCAACAATAAGATTTCTAGTAATTTGTCTCGGAAAAGTTTTGATTTCTGTTTCAATGAATGTAATTTTTGATTAGAGTAAAATAATGATATTGCCAACCTGTGATTAGAGGCGTTGCTCGAAACCTGATAACATCGATATCAGCTTGTAACTTGTCGATGTTTACAAATTAAATTAACAGATGAAGACGACACAACCACTTCAGTTTCCAATCTCACATCATTCAATCTGCCAATTCTTCAGTCGAATGCGTCAGAGAGATTTCCCAGCTTCAGAGTCAAAACAATGCAATCAATAAAAATCCGAACAACAATAGAATTCACAATTGTCAATCAACTGTAATAATTTCCTTTAGCTTAAGGAGACGCAAATTAGAATTTGCATGAGCTCGATTCTTCTCAGTAAACAAAGAGAGCAACATTAATGATATATAAAATATAATTCAGGAGGCAAAACGAAAATGAATACCTTGTGGAAAGTCATATCGCCGAGATCACCAACGGTCTGGATGGCGGAAGCCAGATCTTGAAGCGATCGGCGACTGAATCGGGAAAAGATGTTGGAAATGACGACGTATCGTCGATCAGGCTGAGCGACTGAGAGCAGATAGAGACCAGCGCAGCCGGCGTAAGGTCTTGCATCGAAGATACATCGGGCAAAATCTGAACTCCATAACTGACGAGAGAGTTGAATAGAATTTCTTGCGATTCATCCATTTCTGCTTCATTCTCCGTTGAAATGCGAAGCCTGTTGTTTCCATGGAAGCCGATGGCTGCATATGGCATTATGGCTGTAGAGCATACTGTTGTTAGGTATAAAAGAAAAGCTCTAATTGCCTTTTACTTCCTGTAGTTCGATGTTATTTCATTTTGCCCCCTCTTATTTTTTAAACTTCATTTTAATTGAAAAATTAAGTTTATATATAATATTATATAATGTAATATAAATTTTTTAAAAACGATTGAAATTGACGTCTTAAAAGAATATCGGATAACATTACTTATACCTATTTTACTAACTGATTGTATATTCAAACTTGTACCACTACGTTTTTGGTAATGTGTAAGCGACTACTAGTATTTTTATTTAAGTATTTTTTATTATGTGGACTCGATCTAAAAGTATTGAGTTAGTGGGCCTTATGGTACATTATAAATGATATCAGAGTCAACCCTGGTTTAAAAATAAAATCGTGATGGTGTTAATAGAGTGATAGAGGCTGACTGCTTATGGGTTGCTCTGTCTTCGGTTATAAACTGCCATCTATATAACCAACTAAGGGGTCGAATTCGTGTCTTTAAGTAGGGGGATATTATGAGATCCCCTATTGAAAATATTAGAAAATATTGTCTTATATATAAAGTATATATGTGGGATATTACTAATACCTCTGTTTTAAGTATTTTGAGTCACGTGGACTCGATTCCAAAGGTACTGAATCAGTTGACTATAGGGGACACTATAGATTTACATATTAATAAGGCAATTGCTGATCATGAGTAAAAACCAATAGATACAATTCATTGGACAAGTGAAAAATATCAAGTTCACTTATACTGGTCATATCTTATTATATAAGTGTACTTAGTGACAATTTAAAATGACAAAATTAAATTATATTTAGTTTCGGTTTCAACCGAACAAATGTAGGGATTTGAGGGAAAGATTTATCATTTTCGATTTTACATTTTTATTATAATAATTATTAATCCCTATCCATAGTGTGCCTATTTATTGCGGGAGTGAACTGAATTAATTACGTAATTATCTATTTATAAATATTTATATTTAAAATATTTATATTTAAAAAATAAGATTTATGTATCTTTTAATCTCAATCATTATTTATCTCACAATCAGTTGGCTGAAAAATATCCAACCCTCTTATACCCGTCCTATCGTATTTATAAATTAGCGTATGACCCACACCTAAAGATATGGGTGTTTTAATATTATTTTTTTAATTTAATTTTTATAAATTTAATGTTTCAATATTATTACTAAATTTAATGTGTATATGTTATTTCTCTAATTTTCATAAATTTATTGTCCGTAATTTTCGTATATTATATTTTTGGTTTTATATTATTCTTCTATTTAATTTTCATGAATTTAATATTTTAATATTATTACTGAATTTAATGTCCATATATTATTTTTATAAATTTAATTTTCATAATTTTCTTATATTATATTTCTTATTTTATATTATTTATTTAACTTAATTTTTGAAAAATTAATGTTTCTATATAATTTAATGTACCTATATTATTTCTATAATTTTCTCTTTTATATTATTTCTTAAATTTAGTGTTCATATATTACTACTAAATTTAATGTTCATATGTTATTTGTATAATTTTCATAAATATAATGTCAATAATTTCTGTATATTATATTTTTCGTATTATTTTTTAATATTTTAATATTTTTACTAAATTTAATGTGCATATATTATTTCTACAATTTCTTGTAAATTTAATGTCTATAATTTTTGTATATTATATTTTCTTTATTATACTATTTTTTAATTTAATTTTCATAAATTTAATATTTTTGTATTACTACTGAATTTAATGTCTATACATTATTTCTATAATTTCGGTAAATTTAATGTTGATAATTTCCATATATTACAACACCTTTTTTATATTATTGCTTTAATTTAATTTGTATAATTTAAATTTTCAGTATCATCACCAAATTTAATATTCATATATTGTTTTTGTAATAATGTTCATAATTTTTGTATTGTATTTTCTCTTTTATATTATTTTCTTTAATTAAATTTACGTAAATTTGATATTTTAGTATTATTACTAAATTTAATATTCATATATTATTTGTATAGTTTTCATAAATTTAATAATTGAGTATCTAATTTAATACTAAAACCTAAAATTAAAAGATTTTGTCTTGGAATGAATGACAACTCACTAAATATAATATTTGTTCTCTCGTTGATTCTCCATTTCCAAACCCATTAAATGATAAAACAAAATGTTATCTCTTGATTTTTTTTTAATTTAATGATTTTGATAAATTTAATTGTTATTTATTATTAATATAGTGTGTTGAGTGATTTTAATTTTTTTTTATTTAATGAATATTTTTACGAGTAAATTTCATTGACATCCTAAGTCATTTGGAAAATCTACAAAAACAACCTCTTTCATTTAGAAAAATATTTTTTCTCGCTCCATCATTTTAGAAACCTAACGACACCCCAAAACTCCTGCGAACAGATAATATCTAATTTTGTTTAAAATATTTACACTTTTATAATTTATTCTCTACATAGAATGACAATTCTATTCCTTTTAAATAAAATATAATTTAAAAAAATAAACATATAATTATAAATTATAAATCTTTCACTTACTAGACTTTCTATTTTTTCTTTTAAGAAACAATTCTTGAACACCGTATAACCGGTGTTCCTAACCCTGGTTTTAATTTTTATTTAAACAGAGTAAAGGCGGGATTGCTAACCCCGGCTTATCATTGTCTGTTAAATAAGTTAAAATTACATATTTTTCCAAAAAGAAAGTTTAAAAAAAATATTATCTAGTAAACAACTCTTTTATTTTCTTCTGGGAACAATTCTATTATGTTCTCCGAAAATTTATTCTAAAAAATCGGAAACAGAACAAAAAGAGATTGTTTTTGTTTCCATAATTTTGTTTCTGTTCCCAGTTTTCTGGGAAGAAAAACAAAAATCTGGGAACAGAATCAGTAAACAAACGGGGACTTGAGTATCTTTTTTTTTTTCCTCTCTAACGCAAAAAATGAAAAGTTTTCGAATCTAGCATAAGTAGGAAGGGGGTAAAATATTTTTCAAATAGAGGAATAAAATGAAATAAAGATCAAAATATAAGGGAGTAAAAGTCAATCAACCCAACAAGTAATTTACTACTTCTGTTACCAATTTTCAATCAATTAGCATCCATTTTTTTTTTGTGTGTGTGAATGTGTAGGTTGTTTTTTACCGGGCTAGCAACATATGGAAGGGGGGATTGGAGGAGTATCTCAAGATACATTGAGACAAGGACACCGGCCCAGGTTTCCAGTCATGCCCAGAAATATTTCCTCCGGCAACAACGGGACAACAAGAATAGAAGACCAAGTATATCTGATATTACCTTGCCAGAAGAAAACTCAACAGCTCAAGCCATGGATCAAGATGTTCTTCCAACAAAACACGAACAGTGCAACTGCTGCATGACAAAGCAACACAGACCAAAAGTTGTGGTGGAACTAGATGATTACACCTTCAACTCAACATGAAGAATATCCGTATGACATCGCTTTGTTTGCTATGGTATAAAGATTGGAGTAGTCTGTGATCTGTACTAGACTTGAGAAAAGTTTTAGGCTTTTAGCCAACAAATAAGATTTATGGTAATTTGTATCGGACAAGTTTTGATTTCTATTTCAATGAATATAAGTTTCGATTAGAGTAAAATAATGATATTGCCAACTAGTGATTAGAGGCGTTGCTCGAGGAAAGCGTTTTCCCTCCTGATAGCATCGATATCAGCTTGTAACTTGTCAATGTTCAAGCTCTGGGAAGTCATGGCGGAAGGTTTGGCTTCGTAATCAACCGCTTCCCTTTGTGTTCTGTCCGTGGCAAGAATTTTTCTGCAGATCTGATCAAAACTCTCGTGGATGCTAGTGAGAAGCCTGTAAGCTTGTCTCCCCATAGGGTCTTTCTTTGCTTCCCTAAAGTTATGGGCTTATTTTTCAGTAACCAAACAATAATTTCTCACCTCTGAAGTAATCAAGAGATTAAAACCACCAACATAACTTAATAATTTGTATTTTGTACCTGAAAATTGTTTCGTCTACCACTGCATAAGTTCGATGAAGGCGTTCTTGGATAGAATTACTCTCTAGCTGAAGCTCCCTTGTTTCTTTTAGGATCCTGTCTATGTCAGCGTCCTGTTTACGACTGTTTTTTGTGATCTCCTTGACTCGATCAATGTCGGATCTCCTGGAGGCCAACTTGGGTTGTTCCTCAACATCCTTCGAAAGTTTAGAAAGTTCTCCCTCCCTTTAAAAACAGACGAATATTGTAATGACATAAGATTCAATTCATGTTCTTTTCCAAGAGATAAAATAGTCTGAAATATTAAAAGTTAGGGCAAATATCATTTAACTCGGCCGAGATTTTATAATACCAAACATTACCCCTATTTTCTCACGATATCACTGAGTATTCCTGTCAGTAATAGGCATTTTTATCTAGCGGAGAATGTTACCATTTTTACCCTTCTTCCTTTTTTCTCTTCTTTTTTAATCTTCTCTTCCATGATGCCCGAATGCTAATGTTAACTTTCACCTTGGAAATCATTCAATTTCTTTACCTCTTCCGTATAAGGCCAAAATACATCACCAACTATAAGAGAGGATGAACCCACTGCTTATCATTCACCATGAAACTATTCCTAACCATGATTCAAAGATTATTTTTGTATTTGATTTTAAAAAATCTTCATCCTTTTGTTGACGTTTTCATATTGCAGTTGTTTTTTTTATATGTGCTGTGTTAGTTTTGGTTTGTTTTTTTTTTTTTTTGAAAAAAAAAAAATTATCGAGGGCATTTTTGAACATTTATGTGATTTTTCTATAGACCTAAGCCAGGTCATGAATCATGATAGCAGTCATTGTTCTGTTAACATATGATTTTTTTAATATAAAAATCCAAACTTCAGGGATAGTTTTTGGATATTATGGAAAAAATAAGCATGAATTTTTATGTTAAGGAGAAACAAATGATATTTGTCCTAAAAGTTAAATAGGCTTCACAATTCTGCTGTAGAACCAATTATGTTTTAGCATACAAATATCGAAATAATATGCTCATAATCCAATACCTTCTCTTAATTTCTGATAGCACTGATTCCCTCTCTTGCTCTACTTCTTTCAACTTTTTAAGCTTTTCTCGAGCCTCCGGCTTTGCTGAACAAAGAGCATCCTCAACGCTTATTTTTTCCTCTTCCAAAGGCCTTATGAGAGCATCCCTGTGGTGAAGTTAAGATGAAATCAATACAAACATTTTCATGCAAGAGAAACTCATGTTGCACTTTTAATAGCTATAATTCTTTTCAACTCAAGGATTTAGAGAATTTATTTGACCAAGTTCAGTTATAAAATGCTGACAAAAAGTGAATAGAAAAACAGCATTCTACCATTGTGACTCCAGTAGCACAAGATTATGCTTTTTTGCATCTATTTGCTCGTTGAGCTGTTTAATGTAGTAGTCAACAGGATGTTGCTCTTCCAAAGCCATCTCCACAGCCACCTTCAACATCTTGTGTTGTTCTTCCAAACGTTCTAATTCTGAAGACTTTGTAGTCGCCTCATCAGTAAGCTCTTTTTCTCGACTTCGTAACTTTTCCATCTCGCATCTGATCTGAAAGATATTACCACTAAGATGAGTAATTACATAGATTTAAACACAATATTGTTCTTATCTTGAGTACAGATTAGCTATTCGTCAAGTCATTTTATCTGAATCAATCCAAGTAATGAAGTAACGCGTCTCATAAAACTCAAGTGAAGGTAAAAGGTAGTTCAGATGGATGTATTTGCTTTACCTCTGAAACAAACTTAACATGTTCCTGAGCAGTACTGTCATCATTTTCAGAAGCATTAACAGATGAAGACGACTCAATCACTTCAGTTTCCAATCTCACATCATTCAATCTGCTAATGACATCCTCATTATGTATTTGAAATCCTTTAGTTTCTGCCAATTCTTCAGTCGAATGCGTCAGGGAGTTCATTTCTTTCTTGTCCGCCGATTTCCCAGCTTCAGATAATCCAGAAAGCCTCTCCACCAAGAATCTTACCAATTTATACAAGTCTTCTTCGGATGGATAAAGGAACTGCCTAGTAAGGAAGAGTCAAAACGATGAAATCAATAAAAATCCGAACAACAACAACAACAGGAGTTTGAGATAGAGGAGGAGTTTGAGGTGACCGAGCAAGATTGGGCATGGCTACACAAAATACTAGACGAGGAGCCTGCCATGGCCAATGTTGCTTCTCCATCTCAACCTCCTGTTGTTGAGGTTGAGATGGAGAATCAACATTGGCCATGGCAAGTGCTGGTTGCCATGCCCAATGTTGCTTCTCCATCTCAACCTCAACTTCAACAACAACAACAGGAGGTAGAGATGAAGGAGCAAGATTGGCCGCCACAACTACTAGATCAACAGCCTTCGGCGTCTCCCGTCGTTTACATTGGATACCAAAACGACATGCAATCGATCAATGCCGAACTCGTTGAGCCGCCACCACATAATCTCAACAACGATTCTGTGACTCCAAGTTTTGTTTTAGAGAAGCAGAATAAAGAAACAAAGAAGCCGAAAAAGAGAAAACAATGGACCGAATCAGAACACAAGTAATATACACCAAGAAACAAATCTTTAAACCATTTAGGGTTACTTACTCTTTATTTTCTTCTGGAAACAATTCAATTATGTTCTCCAAAATTTATTCAAAAAAAGGGAAAATAAATTTGTTTTTGTTTCTATAATTTTGTATTTGTTCCCAGTTTTCAGGGAAGGGAAATAAAAATCAAGTGGGGCCTTGAGGTTTTTTTTATTTTTAACCCAACAAGCAATTTACTACTTCTGCTATCAATTTTCAGTCAATTAGCATACATTATTATTTTATTTTATTTTTAATTTTTGTGAATGTGTAGGTTGTTTCTTACTGGGCTAACAAAATATGGAAGGAATTGGAAGAGTATCTCAAGATACGTTGAGACAAGGACACCGACTCAGGTTTCTAGTCATGCCCAGAAATATTTCCTCCGGCAACAACGGGACAACAAGAATAGAAGACCAAGTATTTTTGATATGACCTTGCCAAAAGAAAATTCAACGGCTCAAGTCATGGATCAAGATGTTCTTCCAGCAAACAAGAACAGTGCAACTGCTGCTCCACAACCCATCACAGACCAAGTGCTTTGGTTGAACCAGATGATGCAACATCAAAAATATATGTATGACGTTGCTTTGTTTGCTATGCCATAAGATTGTAGTAGTGTGTGATCTGTACTAGATTTGCTAGAGAAAAGTTTTATGCTTTTAGCCAACAAATAAGATTTCTAGTAATTTGTCTCGGAAAAGTTTTGATTTCTGTTTCAATGAATGTAAGTTTCGATTAGAGTAAAATAATGATATTGCCAACCTCTGATTAGAGGCGTTGCTCGAAGCCTGATAGCATCGATATCAGCTTGTAACTTGTCGATGTTTACAAATTAAATTAACAGAAGAAGACGACACAACCACTTCAATTTCCAATCTCACGTCATTCAATCTGCCAATTCTTCAGTCGAATGCGTCAGGGAGATTTCTCAGCTTTAGAGTCAAAACAATGCAATCAATAAAAATCCGAACAACAATAGAATTCACAATTGTCATCAAACTGTAATAATTTCCTTTAGCTTAAGGAGACGCAAATTAGTACTTGCATGAGCTCGATTCTTCTCAGTAAACAAAGAGAGCAACATAAATGATATATAAAATATAATTCAGGAGGGAAAACGAAAATGAATACCTTGTGGAAATTCATATCGCCGAGATCACCAACGGTCTGGACGGCGGAAGCCAGATCTTGAAGCAATCGGCGACTGAATCGGGAAAAGATGCTGGAAATGACGATGTATCGTCGATCAGGCGGAGCGACTGAGAGCAGATAGAGACCAGCGCAGCCGGCGTGAAGTCTTGCATCGAAGATACATCGGGAAAAATCTGAACTCCATAACTGACGAGAGAGTTGAATAGAATTTCTTGCGATCCATCCATTTCTGCTTCATTCTCCGTTGAAATGCCAAAAGCGAAGCCTGTTGTTTTCATGGCTGCGTATGGCTGTAGAGCATACCGTTGTTAGGTATAAAAGAAAAGCTTTAATTGCCTTTTACTTCCTGTAGTTCGATGTTATTTCATTTTGCCCCTCTTATTTTTAAAACTTCATTTTAATTGAAAAATGAAGTTTATATATAAATATTATATAAAAAATTTAAAAACGACTGAAATTGGCGTCTTAAAAGAATATCGGATAACATTACTTATACCTATTTTACTAACTAATTGTATATTCAAACTTGCCGTTTTTGGTTTTTGGTAATGTGTAAACTACTACTAGTATCTTTATTTAAGCATTTTTTATTATGTGGACCCGATCTAAAAAGTATTGAGTCAGTGGGCCTCATGGTACATTATAAATGATATCAGAGTCAATCCTGGTTTAAAAACAAAATCGTGATAGTGTTAATAGAGTAGTAGAAGCTCTGGAGAGGAGCATAGGTGCAAATGTAGGCATCAAAGACAATCTTGGTCTATAAATGACATCGTGGTGGTGTTGATAGATGAGTAGAGGTTCCGGAAAGCGATAGAGGCCCCCCCCCCGGCCCCCCGGAGTAGGTACCATGTGACCGCTTATGGGTTGCTCTATCTCCGGTTATTGGCTGCCATCTATATAACCAACTAAGAGGTCGAATTCGTGTCTTTAAGTAGGGGGATATTCTGAGATCCCCTATTGAAAATATTAGAAAATATTGTCTTATATATAAAGTATATATGTGGGATATTACTAGGGATGGTCATGGGCCTGGGGGTCCGTCCAGTCCGAACGGCCCGACCCTATTTTTTTAGGACTTGGGCTTAGGATTTGAACCCACGGGCCGGGCCTGGGCCTATGTATTAGGGCCCGATTAAAATTAGGACAGGGCTTGGGCAAGACCCAAAATTTTTAGGGCCAGCCCGGCTCGACCCAAAGGATATTTAAATATATATATATATATACATTACAATACAACCCTAATATTTGAAATATTAGTTTACCTTTAGAAATTGTAATTTTAATATTTCTTATTGGTTTGGTGTTGAATTTTTTGTATTTATTTTTTAAATTTAAAAAAAAAAAAAATAAGGCCGGGGGCCCGTGGGCCGTGCTTTAGGTTTAAATTTTTCTTATAGGGCCGAGTTTGGGCATAGAATTAAGACTTGATCATCGGGCCGAGCCGGGCTAGGGCCCAACAATTTTTTGTAATACACTAGTCTAAGCCCGGCCCGAATCCTGCCCGGACCGGCCCATGACCATCCCTAGATATTACTAATACCTTTGTTTTAAGTATTTTGAGTCACGTGAACTCGATCCAAAAGATACTAAATCAGTTGACTACAGGGGACATTATAGATTTACATATTAATAAGACAATTGTTTATCATGACTAAAAACCAATAGATACAACTCATTGGACAATTGAAAAATATCAAGCTCTTTTATACTGGTCATATCTTGTTATATAAGTGTACTTAGTGACAATTTAAAATAACAAAATTAAATTATATTTAGTTTGGGTTTCAACAGAACAAATATAGGGATTTGAGGGAAAGATTTATCATTTTCAATTTTACGTTTTTATTATAATAATAATTAATCACTATCAATAGTGTGCCTATTTATTGTGGGAGTGAACTGAATTAATTACGTAATTATCTATTTATAAATATTTATATTTAAAAAATAAGGTTTATGTATCTTTTAATCTCAATCATTATTTATCTCACAACCAGTTGGCTGAAAAATATCCAACCCTCTTATACCCGTCCTATCGTATTTATAATTAGCGTATGACCCACGCTTGAAGATACGGGTGTTTGAATATTATTTTTTTAATTTAATTTTTATAAATTTAATATTTCAATATTATTACTAAATTTAATGTGTATATGTTATTTCTCTAATTTTCATAAATTTATTGTCCGTAATTTTCGTATATTATATTTTTGGTTTTATATTATTCTTTAACTTAATTTTCATGAATTTAATATTTTAATATTATTACTGAATTTAATGTCCATATATTATTTTTATAAATTTAATTTTCATAATTTTCTTATATTATATTTCTTTTTTTATATTATTTATTTAACTTAATTTTTGAAAAATTAATGTTTCAATGTACCTATATTATTTCTATAATTTTCTCTTTTATATTATTTCTTAAATTTAGTGTTTATATATTACTACTAAATTTAATGTTCATATGTTATTTGTATAATTTTCATATATTTGATGTCAATAATTTCTGCATATTATATTTTTCGTATTATTTTTTAATATTTTAATATTATTACTAAATTAATGTCATATATTATTTCTACAATTTCTTGTAAATTTAATGTCTATAATTTTTGTATATTATATTTTTTTTTATTATACTATTTTTTAATTTAATTTTTATAAATTTAATATTTTTGTATTACTACTGAATTTAATGTCTATACATTATTTCTATAACTTCGGTAAATTTAATGTTGATAATTTCCATATATTACAACACCTTTTTTATATTATTGCTTTAATTTAATTTGTATAAATTTAAATTTTCAGTATCATCACTAAATTTAATGTTTAGTAACCAAACAATAATTTAATTTGTATAAATTTAAATTTTCAGTATCATCACTAAATTTAATGTTCAGTAACCAAACAATAATTTCTCACCTCTGAAGTAATCAAGAGATTAAAACCACCAACATAACTTAATAATTTGTATTTTGTACCTGAAAATTGTTTCGTCTACCACTGCATAAGTTCGATGAAGGCGTTCTTGGATAGAATTACTCTCTAGCTGAAGCTCCCTTGTTTCTTTTAGGATCCTGTCTATGTCAGCGTCCTGCTTACGACTATTTTTTGTGATCTCCTTGACTCAATCAATGTAGGATCTCGTGGAGGCCAATTTGGGTTGTTCCTCAACATCCTTCGAAAGTTTAGAAAGTTCTCCCTCCCTTTAAAAACAGACGAATATTGTAATGACATAAGATTCAATGCATGTTCTTTTCCAAGAGATAAAATAGTCTGAAATATTACAAGTTAGGGCAAATATCATTTAACTCGGCCGAGATTTTATAATACCAAACATTACCCCTATTTTCTCATGATATCACTGAGTATTCCTGTCAATAATAGGCATTTTTATCTAGCGGAGAATGTTACCATTTTTACCCTTCTTCCTTTTTTCTCTTCTTTTTTAATCTTCTCTTCCATGATGCCCGAATGCTGATGTTAACTTTCACCTTGGAAATCATTCAATTTCTTTACCTCTTCCGTATAAGGCCAAAATACATCACCAACTATAAGAGAGTTTGAACCCACTGCTTATCATTCACCATGAAACTATTGTTCAGTGGAGTAATAAAATACCGAAAATTTCTCCATCATGTGTCGAGAATAGCTCATTTTTCATCCAAAATCATTAATAACGTTTTCAATTTTTGCGAAATTGAAACAAATATGGAACTTGAGGATCAAATGTGAAATTTGGCAAACCGTATGGTTCAAACGAACACCCACACTATACTTTAGGGGTCAAAAATGTAATCTCTCCAAATTTTAAAAACAAGTCAAAGCCACCGTATCAGCAACGGATACATAATGATTAGAATCAAAGCAAAATTCACTATATAAGGAACCTACCCCCACGCAATTCCAAGCCTAGGAAACCACTTGAGAAGGACGAGCGCAACGGAGATGGCTAATATGGAGAACCAAGTTTACCGACAACCACAACAACAACATGAGTTTGAGATAGAGGAGGAGTTTGAGATGACCGAGCAAGATTGGGTCTAGGCATTTTTATCTAGCGGTGATAACTTCGGTAGTATTTGACAACATGGAATTGATGCAAGGAAATTTGGTAGTGACTAATTTAAAAAATTAACAAAACTACCCAAGAAATTAACTAAATATACTAATTTGAAAGGAAAAATTAAGTAATTTTAAACATTAATATTTAATCAATCACAAAGTTTTTTCCTAATAAAAAAATCTCATTTTTTTTAATTAAAAATATTTTTATTTTATTTTTTAAATTTCTCTTTCATTTAGTCTCTTTATTAACTAATTGTTCTACCAGTTTGTTAATGTAAACAAACTGATTAAATAATTATTAATACTCACAAATTGTCGATAAATTTATTATGAAAAAAATATTAAATTTTGCTAAAATCCACAACACATTCATAAATTGTGTGTTCATATGTTATGTTTCAAACTCTAATAATGGAACTAAAGGAACTAATTAAATATATTAATTTAAAAAATTAACAAAAGAAATTAACTTCAACACGGTGGTAGTGTGACCACAGTGATCAGTAGTGGTGGTGATGGTCAACGGTGGGTGGAGGTCCGATGATGGGCCAACCACGGGTTGACTGATGGCAAATGTCTAACAATCGGCAAAGACGACAAGCGACAACAGTGTGATCTAAACTAATGTAAAATAGGTCA
This sequence comes from Eucommia ulmoides, assembly GCA_016647705.1. NCBI lineage: Eukaryota > Viridiplantae > Streptophyta > Magnoliopsida > Garryales > Eucommiaceae > Eucommia > Eucommia ulmoides. The sequence goes on along the minus strand of JAENRU010000391.1, from coordinate 719,808 downwards.
AGAGGGTTATAATTGGAAACTCATATCTCCGATAAATTGGTCGGGACAAAAACATAAAAGACTTTTAGAAAATGATCACAAAAATGTTTATTTTTTTTTTTTTTTTAAAATATGCAATAAATTTCCAGAGGAAATCGAATAAATTTCTCTCTCTCTCTCAATATATAATCATTCTACCACCATTTTAATTGTGATATTTTTTTTAACCTTTGTTTTTAATTTTTATTTTTCAAAATCTATTTAAAAAATATAAAATTGAAAAAATCAAAACAAAATTCCTTTTTTTTCTCCAAAAAGAAGTTTTGACTCGTTCCAAGTCATCAAGGTGATTCTTAAAAAAACAGAAATTTAAAGTCAAACTCAAGTTTATCAAATTATACATTTAATCCCTCGAGTTTCAAAATTTGTTTCAATGGCACATGTTAAGATCGTTATTAATGATTAGGGATAAAAATTGTATTGTACACAACACAATGACCTTCTAATGGAAATAATTTATCATTTTATCATTCCACTAAATTTAAAATATTTTTTCTCTAATCTTTTTCGAACAACGATTTTCCTGAAATCTCATGTTTAGTGGAGTAATAAAATACCGAAAATTTCTCCATCATGTGTCGAGAATAGCTCATTTTTCATCCAAAATCATTAATAAAAATTGAAACAAATATGGAACTTGAGGATCAAATGTGAAATTTGGCAAACCGTAGGGTTCAAACGAACACCCACACTATACTTTAGGGGTCAAAAATGTAATCTTCCCAAACTTTAAAAACAAGTCAAAGCCACCATATCAGCAACGAATACATAATGATTAGAATCAAAACAAAATTCACTATATAAGGAACCTACCCCCATGCAATTCCAAGCCTAGGAAACCACTTGAGAAGGACGAACGCAATGGAAATGGCTAATATGGAGAACCAAGTTTGCCGCCTTCAACAACAACAACAACAACAGGAGTTTGAGATAGAGGAGGAGTTTGAGGTGACCGAGCAAGATTGGGCATGGCTACACAAAATACTAGACGAGGAGCCTGCCATGGCCAATGTTGCTTCTCCATCTCAACCTCCTGTTATTGAGGTTGAGATGGAGAATCAACATTGGCCATGGCAAGTGCTGGTTGCCATGCCCAATGTTGCTTCTCCATCTCAACCTCAACTTCAACAACAACAACAGGAGGTAGAGATGAAGGAGCAAGATTGGCCGCCACAACTACTAGATCAACAGCATTTGGCGTCTCCCGTCGTTTACGTTGGATACAAAAACGACATGCAATCGATCAATGCCGGACTCGTTGAGCCGCCACCACATAATCTCAACAACGATTCGGTGACTCAAAGTTTAGTTTTAGAGAAGCGGAATAAAGAAACAAAGAAGCCGAAAGAGAGAAAACAATGGACCGAATCAGAACACAAGTAATATACACCAAGAAACAAATCTTTAAACCATTTAGGGTTAATTACTCTTTATTTTCTTCTGGAAACAATTCAATTATGTTCTCCAAAATTTATTCAAAAAAGGGGGAAATGAATTTGTTTTTGTTTCCATAATTTTGTATTTTTTCCCAGTTTTCGGGGAAGGGAAATAAAAATCTGGGAACAAAATCAGTAAACAAGTGGGGCCTCGAGTATCTGTTTTTTTTTCCCTCTAAAACAAAAAATGAAAAGTTTTCAAATCTAGCATAAGAATGATACATTATTTTTTATTTTATTTTTAACCCAACAAGCAATTTACTACTTCTGCTATCACTTTTCAGTCAATTAGCATATATTATTATTTTATTTTATTTTTAATTTTTGTGAATGTGTAGGTTGTTTCTTACAGGGCTAGCAAAATATGGAAGGAATTGGAAGAGTATCTCAAGATACGTTGAGACAAGGACACCGACTCAGGTTTCCAGTCATGCCCAGAAATATTTCCTCCGGCAACAACGGGACAACAAGAATAGAAGACCAAGTATTTTTGATATGACCTTGCCAAAAGAAAACTCAACGGCTCAAGTCATGGATCAAGATGTTCTTCCAGCAAACAAGAACAGTGCAACTGCTGCTCCACAACCCATCACAGACCAAGTGCTTTGGTTGAACCAGATGATGCAACATCAAAAATATCTGTATGACGTTGCTTTGTTTGCTATGCCATAAGATTGCAGTAGTGTGTGATCTGTACTAGATTTGCTGGAGAAAAGTTTTAGGCTTTTAGCCAACAAATAAGATTTCTAGTAATTTGTCTCGGAAAAATTTTGATTTCTATTTCAATGAATGTAAGTTTCGATTAGAGTAAAATAATGATATTGCCAACCAGTGATTAGAGGCGTTGCTCGAGGAAAGCGTTTTCCCTCCTGATAGCATCGATATCAGCTTGTAACTTGTCAATGTTCAAGCTCTGGGAAGTCATGGCGGAAAGTTTGGCTTCGTAATCAGCCGCTTCCCTTTGTGTTCTGTCCGTGGCAAGAATTTTTCCGCAGATCTGATCAAAACTCTTGTGGATGCTAGTGAGAAGCCTGTAAGCTTGTCTCCCCATAGGGTCTTTCTTTGCTTCCCTAAAGTTATGGGCTTATTTTTCAGTAACCAAACAATAATTTCTCACCTCTGAATCAAGAGATTAAAACCACCAACATCACTTAATAATTTGTATTTTGTACCTGAAAATTGTTTCGTCTACCACTGCATAAGTTCGATGAAGGCGTTCTTGGATAGAATTACTCTCTAGCTGAAGCTCCCTTGTTTCTTTTAGGATCCTGTCTATGTCAGCGTCCTACTTACGACTGTTTTTTGTGATCTCCTTGACTCGATCAATGTAGGATCTCCTGGAGGCCAACTTGGGTTGTTCCTCAACATCCTTCGAAAGTTTAGAAAGTTCTCCCACCCTTTAAAAACAGACGAATATTGTAATGACATAAGATTCAATTCATGTTCTTTTCCAAGAGATAAAATAGTCTGAAATATTAAAAGTTAGGGCAAATATCATTTAACTCGGCCGAGATTTTATAATACCAAACATTACCCCTATTTTCTCACGATATCACTGAGTATTCCTGTCAGTAATAGGCATTTTTAGCTAGCGGAGAATGTTACCATTTTTACCCTTCTTCCTTTTTTCTCTTCTTTTTTAATCTTCTCTTCCAAGATGCCCGAATGCTAATGTTACCTTTCACCTTGGAAATCATTCAATTTCTTTACCTCTTCCGTATAAGGCCAAAATACATCACCAACTATAAGAGAGTATGAACCCACTGCTTATCATTCACCATGAAACTATTCCTAACCATGATTCAAAGATTATTTTTGTATTTGATTTAAAAAAAATCTTCATCCTTTTGTTGACGTTTTCATAGTGCTGGTGTGTTTTTTATATGTGCTGTGTTAGTTTTTTTTTTTTGTTTTTTTTAAAAAAAATAAAATTATCGAGGGCATTTTTGAACATTTATGTGATTTTTCTATAGACCTAAGCCAGGTCATGAATCATGATAGCAGTCATTGTTCTGTTAACATATGATTTTTTTAATATAAAAATCCAAACTTCTGGGATAGTTTTTTGATATTATGGAAAAAATAAGCATGAATTTTTAGGTTAAGGAGAAACAAATGATATTTGTCCTAAAAGTTAAATAGGCTTCACAATTCTTCTGTAGAACCAATTATGTTTTAGCATACAAATATCGAAATAATATGCTCATAATCCAATACCTTCTCTTAATTTCTGATAGCACTGATTCCCTCTCTTGCTCTACTTCTTTCAACTTTTTAAGCTTTTCTCGAGCCTCCGGCTTTGCTGAACAAAGAGCATCCTCAACGCTTATTTTTTCCTCTTCCAAAGGCCTTATGAGAGCATCCCTGTGGTGAAGTTAAGATGAAATCAATACAAACATTTTCATGCAAGAGAAACTCATGTTGCACTTTTAATAGCTATAATTCTTTTCAACTCAAGGATTTAGAGAATATATTTGACCAAGTTCAGTTATAAAATGCTGACAAAAACTGAATAGAAAAACAGCATTCTACCATTGTGACTCCAGTAGCACAAGATTATGCTTTTTTGCATCTATTTGCTCGTTGAGCTGTTTAATGTAGTAGTCAACAGGATGTTGCTCTTCCAAAGCCATCTCCACAGCCACCTTCAACATCTTGCGTTGTTCTTCCAAACGTTCTAATTCTGAAGACTTTGTAGTCGCCTCATCAGTAAGCTCTTTTTCTAGACTTCGTAACTTTTCCATTTCGCATCTGATCTGAAAGATATTAATTACCACTAAGATGAGTAATTACATAGATTTAAACACAATATTGTTCTTATCTTGAGTACAGATTAGCTATTCGTCAAGTCATTTTATCTGAATCAATCCAAGTAATGAAGTAAGGCGTCTCATAAAACTCAAGTGAAGGTAAAAGGTAGTTCAGATGGATGTATTTGCTTTACCTCGGAAACAAACTTAAGATGTTCCTGAGCAGTACTGTCATCATTTTCAGAAGCATTAACAGATGAAGACGACTCAATCACTTCAGTTTCCAATCTCACATCATTCAATCTGCTAATGACATCCTCATTATGTATTTGAAATCCTTTAGTTTCTGCCAATTCTTCAGTCGAATGCGTCAGGGAGCTGATTTCTTTCTTGTCAGCCGATTTCCCAGCTTCAGATAATCCAGAAAGCCTCTCCACCAAGAATCTTACCAATTTATACAAGTCTTCTTCGGATGGATAAAGGAACTGCCTAGTAAGGAAGAGTCAAAACAATGCAATCAATAAAAATCCGAACAACAATAGCATTCACAATTGTCATCAAACTGTAATAATTTCCTTTAGCTTCTATTGCACATAATATGAGAAATAAAACTAAACTAAACATACATGAAAGGAGACGCAAATTAGAACTTGCATGAGCTTGATTCTTCTCAGTAAACAAAGAGAGTAACATAAATGAAATATAAAATAAAATTCAGGAGGCAAAATGAAAATGAAAACCTTGTGGAAATTCATATCGCCGAGATAACCAACGTTCTGGACGGCGGAAGCGAGATCGGTGCAGATCTTGAATCGATCGGCTACTGAATCGGGAAACGATGCTGGAAATGACGACGTATCGTCGATCAGGCGGAGCGACCGAGAGCAGATAGAGACCAGCGCAGCCGGCGTGAGGTCTTCCATCGAAGATACATCGGAAGGAATCTGAACTCCATAACTGACCAGAGAGTTCAATAGAATTTCTTGCGATTCATCCATTTCTGCTCCGTCGGTTGATTTCGTTGTGTGCGTTCTCCGTTGAATTGCGAAATGCGAAGCCTTTTGTTTTCATCGAATCCGGGAGCTGCATATGGCTGTAGACTCCCTGTAGCTCTCAGGAGGAGGAAAAAAAGGTTTAATTGCCTTTTACTCCCTGTATTTCGCTATTATTTTATTTTGCCCCTCTTATTTTTAGAACTTCATTTTAATTGAAAAATGAAGAGAAAGGGGAAAAAAAGAGGAAAATAAACCAAGTATTTTTGGCTTCAAAGTGTGTTTTATGATGAGGGAAAAATCCCCACATGCAAATCAGAGAAGAGAAAGACAAAGAAGTGGGTCGGACCTACCCATGGAGTCCGGCACGGAAACAGCAAAATAGTTGCTTTCGTTGGCCCGTCGCCCTAACAGTCCAAGATCAGCACATCTGGCCTGTTGAGCTCAGCCCAACTACACAACGAGCCCATTCGGGATGAAGCAAGACCCCCCAAACAAGACCCAATCACCAACCCAAGAGGTAGCAGGTGAACATAACCGTCGTCCTACCTACCACCACCTCCATTCACTTGCACAATTGACGCCACTTTCTATAGTGGGAGCACCGCCTATGATCACGATTGCCGGTATGGAACGATGAGGAAATCATGGCGGGAACGACTGCCCAGCGGAACATCTTATATACTCGACGAGACAGTTACTCTAGGGGAGGGCTCTAGACTTGATTATGGGCACGAAATCATATTCTTTTCACTTGTAAACATTTCTCTGTATTAGTTGTATTTTTACTCTCATTAGAGAATTGTAATCTAAGGGGGCAGTACGTGTTGTTGAGTTCTCCAGCTCGTTTGGCTTTGGTTCACACACTAGGTAGATTTTGGCAACATCAAATATTATATATTTAATATAAAAATTCTAAAAATGACTTAACTTGACATACCAAAACAAATTGCATGTCTTAAAAGAAATATCAGATAATCTTACTTGTGCAGTACGTACCTATCTCAAATCTATACCTGTTAATGTGTAATGATATAAAGATAATGGTTCGGAAATTAGATGAGAATATAAATGTTATTTTTTAAAATAAGTGGGTTAAAAGAAAAATAAAATCAATACTTATATAGAGATAAAAAGATAAAGATAATTACCCACTAAACATCCACCATGCCATTGCTTGATACACTTAGAAAATGACTTCTTCAAACACTTAAACTAAAGTTTGGGTACTATGTTAAGACAAAAAATAAATCAAGGAGCAAAATGAAATTTTGGACAAAATATAGGGGTCAACAATGAAATTATCTCTAACATGTGCATTGAAGTATTGAACGAAGCCCTGGACACCAAATCGTTTGAGAGAGAGAGGGAAAGGGAGGGAGAGACAGATTCTTGCCCTAATCGCCTGGAGAAACTGGACGAAGAAGAAGAGAAGCAGATTAGTCGAAGAAGAAGACGCAGCCTCTACTCGCCTGGAAAATTTTGAACGGATTCAAAAAAGAAGAAGCCAGGTATGTTCAAATCGAAAGTGAAATCTGTGTTTTATAAATTGATGTTGTAGATTCTTTGGATGTTGTGTTTTATTAATTTTTATTATGTTTTGGTCATTGTTGCCTGTGCTTGGGTGTTTTTTTTCTCTATGCCGGTGTGATCTTTTAAATTTTAGTAGCAAATTTCTGAATTATTGGTTGCCTGAACTTCATAAATTTGAATGCTTTCGATGCTGGATGAAATGTTTTTCGCTTGTTTGCTGTCACAGGCATGTTTCTTATTCAATTCCGTTCTTTGATTGTTTGAACCTAACATACAATCTTGGCTTAGCCTTGTCAAACATCTCAACATGCTTGGATAGTTGATGCCGGTCTTTTGTTGTATAGTCATACTTTGCATTGTATGTTCTATGATAGCTGTTGTTCGCCCATGCTTGGATCTGTTTACACTGATCTTCTCTTTTATGTAGAATATTCACTCTGAGTTTCTAAAATTAGGTCAAAAGATAGACGTTTTCAGCTTATTAGATCTATTGTGTAGCTTGTGATTCTTGGCGGTTGAGGACTAGCAAATGCAAATGCCTTCTGCCTGAAGGCACTAATTTATGTAAAATTTTTAGTTACTAAAAAGGATTAAACTGTAATTGTGTTGCTTAGCCAAAAAGGAAAATAGAAAAAATTTGCAATTGTGCATATAATCTGTTGATTAAATTTATTTATTTTCAATCTAAATGTGGGCAGCTAAGATCGGAAAGGATAAATTTGCAAATTAAAATGGAACTTCAATAAACAATACATGATAAAATAAAAATATTAAGGTACAAAGTAAAGTTTGGTCTATGCTAAAGGGTGAAAAATGTAATTGATTCAACCATTTTGGGGGGGGGGGGGAGAGGGGGCCATTTGGGGAGGAAACCCCCCCCCCCCCCCCCCCCCCCCCCTCCCCCCCAAAAAAATAAAAAATCATATGGTAATCTCATCGGATTATCTTATCAAATTCAATTTTAACTATTAACAAAAATATATTTTATTCACCATCCTAATTATATAAACTAGTGAGTGGCACGTTTCAATATTATTTTCATAGAAACATAATTTTTTGTTATTTAAAATAATAAATTTTTAATTTTAACACAATATTTAGCTTAAATAATTAATTTATATTATAAATTAAAATGTTGTGCTATCTACGAAGTGATTATGATCAATAGAATGACTAGGATCTCTCCAAATATATAATCTAAGGGATGAACATATCTCTTCAAGTGAATGGTTGAGATTTAGTTCACATCGTCGTTACACTAATAGATTTCAACCGTCCTATTGACTTAAAACATTACGAGTTTACACCGTCCTGATTTATAATATAAGTGTGCATATTCCATGTTTCTATTTTGAGCATCTATAATTCATGATTATATTTGTTTTGTTGTTAAGCAATAGTTAATGATTTTATATGTTTCAATTTTATTTATTTATTTTTAGAGAGTTTGATATGGATAAAGATGGTGGAAGAGATGCAAGAGAATCATTGGAGTTGGTATATCAGATGTCTAAAATTCTTGATACTGGATTAGACCGCCACACGGTTTCACTGCTCATTGGCCTTTGTGAGATGGGTTTCAACCCAGAGGCATTGGCTGCTGTTGTCAAGGAGCTCAGAAGAGATCCTTCTTCTTCCTCCTCCCACATGCCCACTTCTCCGTCCATTCCTTGAGCCAGTTCGGTTCGGTGTTATCTTTGCCTTTTTTCCTTTGATGAAAATTTGGAGATTTTTTTTAACTTTCCTTGTGTTTTCTTCAGCGGCATTTCGTCAATTAGCCATGCCAGGTCTGTTTCTACATGTTGATTTGATCCTTTTTCATAGTTATTGCGCTGAATCTTATTAGGGGCCATTTGACATGCCCAACAAGGTCGAATCTAGAATATTGATTGAGACCTGACTGAAAATATTTTTTTTTTTGTTTTATTTTTTATTTTTTATTTTTTATTTTTTTAAATGAAGAGATGAAAGTGAGTTTTCTAAATTTAAAGGGGGTTTGAATTCCCTTCAGAACAAGGTGGTCCTGCCACTGCTGCCCGATGCAAAATGCTCTAAACAGCGAAGGAGAAGTGTTGTTAAACCTCATAATTATGTGTTGAATCTTATGACAGAGGTTGGATTTGCATTTGTGGTGGTAGATCTGTGGTACAAGAGGGCAGCTCCGGACTAGTAGACGTCAAATTTGGACTGTATATCTTGGGATTACAATTGAATCCGAACCGGGTAACCGAACCGAGTAGTTCAGTCTTGAAACTGATCAAATAGTTTCGGTTTTAGTTTCAAAATTGAAAACCGAACCAGTTTTCGTTTTGGTTTAGATTTTGGGAGAGTACTTGTGAAACCGAACCGTGTAACTATTATTTTTAAATATATATTTTCTTTACTTTTTTTTTTTATTTTCACTTTTACCTCTATTTTTTAGTTTTTATTTTGTTTGTTTGTTTAGGATGTTATATTTTAATTATGCTTAGGATGTTTATTGTAACAATTAATAACTTTGTGGTTTGGTTTTGAGTTTGTTTAGATTTTTTTTAATTATATTTTATTTATGTTTGTGTTGCTAGAGAAGATTAATAAATATATAAAAAAAAATTAATGAGTTTGTGGTTTTGGTTTATATAAAACTAGCGTATGATCTGAACCTGAAGTTACGGGTGAAAAAAAAGGGGCGCTTACTAAGCAATTTAAAAAATGTATCAAAACTACCAATTAAACCTGCAATGTTTTCTGTGAACCGAGTAGATTTTATGTCATTTTTGTGACTAAAATGCCTTTTTTTTTAATGCGTCGTTTCATAAACATTATGTAATCACTTCTCCTTTATGCGGAATTAAATTAGATAACATACGAGCAACTCTAAGTGAAACAATATGCTTGTTTTGATCTCAATCCGAATGTGAAACAATAAAATTTTTAAACAACAATGATGTGCAATTTTATTTTTTTTAATGAGATATCAATCGCATTTTTTTGAGTTGTTTATCAAAATGTTACATGTAACATTTAGTAACTATACTATGTTACATGTAATATTTATGTAACAACACTATTACATGTAATATTATTGTATTTTCATTTATATATGCATGTTGAATGTAACATCCAATCCAACCGAAACGGTGGTGTAATGTCTAGGCCGCATCTAATTATAATCCCTCGTAACATTTTATAATTCATGTGACATTAATGTTGAATGTAACATTCGGTGCTTGATATCAATCTTCTTTTTTTAAAATTTAAATTGTGATGCATGTGGATATTATATATAACATTAATTGTGAAAACTGAAAGTAATGAAAAAAATAGTGAATTTGATATTGTTTTGAAGATTTTATTTAGACGACTCTGAATATATAATTAAATTGTAAAAAAATGTGTACAACAATAATTATTTTGATTTTAATAAAATAATTTTGTTGAATATGAAAACTCCTAATCCCTATTATGAAATCTTCATTGCCGCAAATCTATTGAGGAAAAATCTGTCAATGGAAAGTGTATGGATATAAAGATAATGGTTCGGAAATTGGATGAGAATATAAATGTTATTTTTTAAAGTAAGTGCGTTAAAAGAAAATAAAATCAATACTTATATAGAGATAAAAAGATAAAGATAATTACCCACTAAACATCCACCATGCCATTGCTTGATGCACTTAGAAAATGACTTCTTCAAACACTTAAACTAAAGTTTGGGTACTATGTTAAGACAAAAAATAAATCAAGGAGCAAAATGAAATTTTGGACAAAATATAGGGGTCAGCAAATTCTCTTTCCTTCCTGATATTTCCTCTCTCCCGAAATCAGCAAATTCTCGGAGCCTATTTTTTTGGAGACTCGAATAAATTTCTCACTCTCTCTCTCTCTCAATATATAGTCATTCTACCACCATTTTAATTGCGATATTTTTTTTAACCTTTGTTTTTAATTTTTATTTTTCAAAATCTATTTAAAAAATATAAAATTGAAAAAATCAAAACAAAATTCCTTTTTTTTTCTCCAAAAAGAAATTTTGACTCATTCCAAGTCAATAAGGTTCATATTACTGATTCTTAAAAAACAGAAATTTAAAGTCAAACTCAAGTTTATTAAATTATACATTTAATCCCTCAAGTTTCAAAATTTGTTTCAATGGCACATGTTAAGATCGTTATTAATGATTTTGGATAAAAATTGTATTGTGCACAACACAATGACCTTCTAATAATTTATCATTTCATCATTCCACTAAATCTAAAATATTTTTTCCCTAATCTTTTTCGAACAATGATTTTCCTGAAATCTCATGTTCAGTGGAGTAATAAAATATTAAAAATTTCTCCATCAGGTGTCGAGAATAGCTCATTTTTCATCCAAAATCATTAATAAAAATTGAAACAAATATGGAACTTGAGGATCAAATGTGAAATTTGGCAAACCGTAGGGTTCAAACGAACACCCACACTATACTTTAGGGGTCAAAAATGTAATCTCTCCAAATTTTAAAAACAAGTCAAAGCCACCGTATCAGCAACGGATACATAATGATTAGAATCAAAGTAAAATTCACTATATAAGGAACCTACCCCCACGCAATTCCAAGCCTAGGAAACCACTTGAGAAGGACGAACGCAACGGAGATGGCTAATATGGAGAACCAAGTTTGCCGACAACAACAACAACAACAACAGGAGTTTGAGATAGAGGAGGAGTTTGAGATGACCGAGCAAGATTGGGCATGGCTACACGAAATACTAGACGAGGAGCCTGCCATGGCCAATGTTGCTTCTCCATCTCAACCTCCTGTTACTGAGGTTGAGATGGAGAATCAACATTGGCCATGGCAAGTGCTGGTTGCCATGACCAATGTTGCTTCTCCATCTCAACCTCAACTTCAACAACAACAACAACGACATGAGGTTGAGATGGAAGCCAATGTTGCTTCTCCATCTCAACCTCAACTTCAACAACAACAACAGGAGGTAGAGATGAAGGAGCAAGATTGGCCGCCACAACTACTAGATCAACAGCATTTGGCGTCTCCCGTCGTTTACGTTGGATACCAAAACGACATACAATCAATCAATGCGGAACTCGTTGAGCCGCCACCACATAATCTCAACAACGATTCGGTGACTCAAAGTTTAGTTTTAGAGAAGCGGAATAAAGAAACAAAGAAGCCGAAAGAGAGAAAACAATGGACCGAATCAAAACACAAGTAATATACACCAAGAAAGAAATCTTTAAACCATTTAGGGTTAATTACTCTTTATTTTCTTCTGGAAACAATTCAATTATGTTCTCCAAAATTTATTCAAAAAAAGGGGAAATGAATTTGTTTTTGTTTCTATAATTTCGTATTTGTTCCCAATTTTCGGGGAAGGGAAATAAAAATCAAGTGGGACCTTGAGTATCTTTTTTTTTTTTTCCCTCTAAAACAAAAAATAAAAAGTTTTCAAATCTAGCATTAGAAGGATACATTATTTTTTATTTTTTTTTTAACCCAACAAGTAATTTACTACTTCTGCTATCAATTTTCAGTCAATTAGCATACATTATTATTTTATTTTATTTTTAATTTTTGTGAATGTGTAGGTTGTTTCTTACCGGGCTAGCAAAATATGGAAGGAATTGGAAGAGTATCTCAAGATACGTTGAGACAAGGACACCGACTCAGGTTTCCAGTCATGCCCAGAAATATTTCCTCCGGCAACAACGGGACAACAAGAATAGAAGACCAAGTATTTTTGATATGACCTTGCCAAACGAAAACTCAACGGCTCAAGTCATGGATCAAGATGTTCTTCCAACAAACAAGAACAGTGCAACTGCTGCTCCACAACCCATCACAGACCAAGTGCTTTGGTTGAACCAGATGATGCAACATAAAAAATATCTGTATGACGTTGCTTTGTTTGCTATGCCATAAGATTGTAGTAGTGTGTGATCTGTACTAGATTTGCTAGAGAAAAGTTTTAGGCTTTTAGCCAACAAATAAGATTTCTAGTAATTTGTCTCGGAAAAGTTTTGATTTCTATTTCAATGAATATAAGTTTCGATTAGAGTAAAATAATGATATTGCCAACTAGTGATTAGAGGCGTTGCTCGAGGAAAGCGTTTTCCCTCCTGATAGCATCGATATCAGCTTGTAACTTGTCGATGTTCAAGCTCTAGGAAGTCATGGCGGAAGGTTTGGCTTCGTAATCAGCCGCTTCCCTTTGTGTTCTGTCCGTGGCAAGAATTTTTCCACATATCTGATCAAAACTCTCGTGGATGCTAGTGAGAAGCCTGTAAGCTTGTCTCCCGATAGGGTCTTTCTTTGCTTCCCTAAAGTTATGGGCTTATTTTTCAGTAACCAAACAATAATTTCTCACCTCTGAAGTAATCAAGAGATTAAAACCACCAACATAACTTAATAATTTGTATTTTGTACCTGAAAATTGTTTCGTCTACCACTGCATAAGTTCGATGAAGGCGTTCTTGGATAGAATTACTCTCTAGCTGAAGCTCCCTTGTTTCTTTTAGGATCCTTTCTATGTCAGCGTCCTGCTTACGACTGTTTTTTGTGATCTCCTTGACTCGATCAATGTAGGATCTCCTGGAGGCCAATTTGGGTTGTTCCTCAACATCCTTCGAAAGTTTAGAAAGTTCTCCCTCCCTTTAAAAACAGACGAATATTGTAATGACATAAGATTCAATTCATGTTCTTTTCCAAGAGATAAAATAGTCTGAAATATTAAAAGTTAGGGCAAATATCATTTAACTCCGCCGAGATTTTATAATACCAAACATTACCCCTATTTTCTCACGATATCACCGAGTATCCCTGTCAGTAATAGGCATTCAATTTATCTAGTGGAGAATGTTACCATTTTTACCCTTCTTCCTTTTTTCTCTTCTTTTTTAATCTTCTCTTCCATGATGCCCGAACGCTAATGTTACCTTTCACCTTGGAAATCATTCAATTTCTTTACCTCGTCCGTACAAGGCCAAAATACATCACCAACTATAAGAGAGTATGAACCCACTGCTTATCAATCACTATGACACGCAAAACTATTCCTAACCATGATTCAAAGATTATTTTTGTATTTGATTTAAAAAATATCTTCATCCTTTTGTTGACGTTTTCATATTGCTGGTGTGTTTTTTTATATGTGCTGTGTTAGTTTTTTCTACTTTTTTTGGGGTGGGGTGGGGTGGGGTGGGGGGGTATATTTTCAATAACTTGTAAGCAATTGCTAAAAAAAAAATTATCAATGGCATTTTTTAACATATATGTGATTTTTCTATAGACCTAAGCCAGGTCATGAATCATGATAGCAGTCATTGTTCTGTTAACATATGAATTTTTTAATATAAAAATCCAAACTTCAGGGATATTTTTTTGATATTATGGAAAAAAATAAGCATGAATTTTTATGTCAAGGATAAATAAATGACATTTGTCCTAAAAAATATGCTCTACTTCTGTGGAACCAATTATGTTTTAGCATACAAATATGGAAATAATATGCTCATAATCCAATACCTTCTCTTAATTTCTGATAGCACTGATTCCCTCTCTTGCTCTACTTCTTTCAACTTTTTAAGCTTTTCTCGAGCCTCCGGCTTTGCCGAACAAAGAGCATCCTCAACGCTTATTTTTTCCTCTTCCAAAGGCCTTATGAGAGCATCCCTGTGGTGAAGTTAAGATGAAATCAATACAAACATTTTCATGCAAGAGAAACTCATGTTGCACTTTTAATAGCTATAATTCTTTTCAACTCAAGGATTTAGAGAATTTATTTGACCAAGTTCAGTTATAAAATGCTGACAAAAAGTGAATAGAAAAACAGCATTCTACCATTGTGACTCCAGTAGCACAAGATTATGCTTTTTTGCATCTATTTGCTCGTTGAGCTGTTTAATGTAGTAGTCAACAGGATGTTGCTCTTCCAAAGCCATCTCCACAGCCACCTTCAACATCTTGTGTTGTTCTTCCAAACGTTCTAATTCTGAAGACTTTGTAGTCGCCTCATCAGTAAGCTCTTTTCTCGACTTCGTAACTTTTCCATCTCGCATCTGATCTGAAAGATATTACCACTAAGATGAGTAATTACATAGATTTAAACACAATATTGTTCTTATCTTGAGTACAGATTAGCTATTCGTCAAGTCATTTTATCTGAATCAATCCAAGTAATGAAGTAAAGCGTCTGATAAAACTCAAGTAAAGGTAAAAGGTAGTTCAGATGGATGTATTTGCTTTACCTCTGAAACAAACTTAACATGTTCCCGAGCAATACTGTCATCATTTTCAGAAGCATTAACAGATGAAGACGACTCAACCACTTCAGTTTCCAATCTCACATCATTCAATCTGCTAATGACATCCTCATTATGTATTTGAAATCCTTTAGTTTCTGCCAATTCTTCTGTCGAATGCGTCAGGGAGCTGATTTCTTTCTTGTCGGCCGATTTCCCAGCTTCAGATAATCCAGAAAGCCTCTCCACCAAGAATCTTACCAATTTATACAAGTCTTCTTCGGATGGATAAAGGAACTGCCTAGTAAGGAAGAGTCAAAACAATGCAATCAATAAAAATCCGAACAACAATAGCATTCACAATTGTCATCAAACTGTAATAATTTCCTTTAGCTTCTATTGCACATAATATGAGAAATAAAACTAAACTAAACATACATGAAAGGAGACGCAAATTAGAACTTGCATGAGCTTGATTCTTCTCAGTAAACAAAGAGAGCAACATAAATGAAATATAAAATAAATTTCAGGAGGCAAAATGAAAATGAAAACCTTGTGGAAATTCATATCGCCGAGATAACCAACGTTCTGTACGGCGGAAGCGAGATCGGTGCAGATCTTGAATCGATCGGCTACTGAATCGGGAAAAGATGCTGGAAATGACGACGTATCGTCTATCAGGCGGAGCGACTGAGAGCAGATAGAGACCAGCGCAGCCGGCGTGAGGTCTTGCATCGAAGATACATCGGGCGGAATCTGAACTCCATAACTGACCAGAGAGTTCAATAGAATTTCTTGCGATTCATCCATTTCTGCGCCGTCAATTGATTTCGTTGTATGCGTTATCCGTTGAATTGCGAAATGCGAAGCCTTTTGTTTTCATCGAATCCGGGAGCTGCATATGGCTGTAGACTCCCTGTAGTTCTTAGGAGGGGAAAAAAAAGGTTTAATTGCCTTTTACTCCCTGTAGTTCTCTATTATTTTATTTTGCCCCTCTTATTTTTAGAACTTCATTTAATTGAAAAATAAAGAGAAAGGGGAAAAAAAGAGGAAAATAAACCAAGTATTTTTGGCTTCAAAGTGTGTTTTATGATGAGGGAAAAATCCCCACATGCAAATCAGAGAAGAGAAAGACAAAGAAGTGGGTCAAACCTACCCATGGAGTCCGGCCCGGAAACAGCAAAATAGTTGCTTTCGTTGGCCCGTTGCCCTAACAGTCCAAGATCAGCACATCTGGCCTGTTGAGCACAGCCCAGCTACACAACGAGCCCATTCGGGATGAAGCAAGACTGCCCAAACATGGCCCAATCACCGGCCCAAGAGGTAGCAGGTGAACATAACCGTCGTCCTACCTACCACCACCTCCATTCACTTGCACAATTGACGCCACTTTCTATAGTGGGAGCACCGCCTATGATCACGATTGCCGGTATGGAACGATGAGGAAATCATGGCGGGAACGGCTGCCCAGCGGAACATCTTATATACTCGACGAGACAGTTACTCTAGGGGAGGCCTCTAGACTTGATTATGAGCACGAAATCATATTCTTTTCACTTATAAATATTTCTCTGTATTAGTTGTATTTTTACTCTCCTTAGAGAATTGTAATCTAAGGGGGCAGTACGTGTTGTTGAGTTCTCCGACTCGTTTGGCTTTGGTTCACACACTAGGTAGATTTTGGCAACATCAAATATTATATATTTAATACAAAAATTCTAAAAATGACTTAACTTGACATACCAAAACAAATTGCATGTCTTAAAAAAAATATCAGATGATCTTACTTGTGCAGTACGTACCTATCTCAAATCTATACCACTACATGTTTGGTAATGTGTAATGATATAAAGATAAAATCAATACTTATATAGAGATAAAAAGATAAATCAAGGATCAAAATGAGATTTTGGACAAAATATAGGGGTCAATAATGAAATTATCTCTAACATGTGCATTGAAGTATTGAACGAAGCCCTGGACACCAGGACACCAAATCGTTTGAGAGAGAGAGAGAGAGGGAAAGGGAGGGAGAGACAGATTCTTGCCCTAATCGCCTGGAGAAACTGGACGAAGAAGAAGAGAAGCAGATTAGTCGAAGAAGAAGACGCAGCCTCTACTCGCTTGTAAAATTTTGAACGGATTCAAAAAAGAAGAAGCCAGGTATGTTCAAATCGAAAGTGAAATCTGTGTTTTATAAATTGATGTTGTAGATTCTTTGGATGTTGTTTGCAATATTCAGTAAAAAAGGAATAGCCGTAGGTGATGAGCTATTCACCAACGTCTATAATCTCTTTCCTTCCTGAAATTTCCTCTCTCCCGAAATCAGCAAATTCTCGGAGCCTATTTTTTTGGAGACTCATTTGGAGATCCTCTTAATATTAATAAAACGTGATAGAAGTTTTAGGGCTTATATCCAAGCTTCAATTTTGCATCTTCTACAAACTAGTGCAAATTATTTTCCCTGTAGCTTCATGATGTGTTGCTTATCAAGGAGCGGCCCTAGCCCTAGGAGTTTAGTTCCTAAATCAGAGTATCGAATTGATGCCTATAAACAAGTATAAATAAGAAACAATTTTTTTTTTGTTGATATAGGATATGATCTTGCTACAAATTTCATAAAATTTAAATTTGCAACTGCAATTTAGCTGCTTCTTGTATTTTAACATAATTTTTGTTTAGTTATATATATATGAAACATAAAATACATTGGATTCGCTCTTGGGATGGGGTCGAAAGTGTTCGTTTTGGTGTATTTGGGTCAGGGCCACGCCTGCCGTTGTCAGAGTTTTTCATTGTTGGCGGAACTTTAGTTTGTGCTCATTTATCATGAACTTTAATCGATTGCTATCCATATGGTGCACTCGAAGGTCATGTTTTTTTAAACAAAATCATTCATAAGTTGAAGCAACCTTTCATTATATTGAGAAAACGAATTTCATTCATCATTTATAATTCTAATTTATTTATTTTGATAACCTAACATGTAAAATACCGTGATTGTGTTTGTGTTCTAATCAGAGACTGTTAAAATTCAGGTGAGTCATCCATTTCCTCAAGATGGCTTCACTGGCTGCAAGTGCTACTGCCAACCCTACACCATTACCAGTAGGTATGTCTCTTTTCCTCGTGTGTATTACTATCTAAAAGAAAAGAAACTCAGTTCTTAGCATTCATATATAAGTAGTGTACTATACTGGCCAACTGTTGTAGCAAAACATAGCAAGTTGCTTTGTTTTGGGTTTTTTAATTACTTGCTACCAAATTCTGCCTGCAATTTCATGCCATGGTTGTAAATTTTGAATCTCACTGTTTGTTCCTCTTACTTTTTATATTTGTTTAAACTAATCCTGGACCAACTTTGACAGCTAGGATATATGATCAATCCAAAATGCATATCAAGCATGTGAGATTTGATTTGATAGGCTGCAGGGCGCTAGGCACACGGTCTCAACCTCTTGAGAGTAAAAGACTAATGAAACATGTGACTCGAGAAAAGTCTGCTTCAGTAATATGTGCTAGTGCCATGGTAAGTTTGTTTTTGCTCAAGTTTCAGTTTGCCTACTTACTGTTTTACTTGATGGGAAGCTTCAACCCATTCTTCTTGTGATGTATTTCCATCGTTAGAAAGATGCCATTCTATTCCCTTCGCCTAAAATAAATTGGTAATTATCATATAACTTCCTTTTTTAAAAAGAAATGGATTTTGGTGTCCCTATTTATGGCTAAGGCGGGGTATTTTGAGGGGAAGATTGATTCAGCTGACATGATTATAAGTTTGTTGGTTGACCACTGCAAGTTAGCATACCTGGTAGGGAATCATGTAGATTCAGTTAGAAGGCCAATTCAGGCTACTGCAAATTTCCCTGTCAACTTTGTTGTGTCTGTGAATGTATAATTGCACATTAACATAGGAAATAAGAACGGAGATGTCACTAGAATAGTTGTGATATGTGCCTGAGGGTGAGCCTCGGGTACAATGGCAAGATTGCTCCATTGTAACCTGGAGGTCCCGGGTTTCTTGGAAACAACATTTATATATGCAGGGGTAAAGTTACGTACATCTGACTCTCCCTAAACCCCGCAATGGCTGGAGCCTTCACGCAGTGGGTTGCGCTTGTTTTATGATATATGGCTAGAAAAGTTTATTTTTTTATTTTATCGAACAATTTATATATTAAAGTTATCCATATATCGTCCAATAATAGAATTATTACTCCAGCAACGACACATGTCTCAGTGGGCAAAGAATGCACCCATTTTTCACATAACCACGCACTCCCTAAACCAAAAAAATGGTATCTATAGATTTTTTTTAAATAAGACTTCTAAATCAATAAAAATAGATATTCTAGTTCTATTAAAATAATTCGTGTCAATACTCAACAACACCTTTGATTTGGACTAATTGGTTAAATTAATAGTTTTTGACCTACTTTCGGATTTATTTTCATCTGGAAGTAGTAGCAAGTAGCAACTGCCAGATGAGTGAACAAACACCTGATGCCTAACCTTGCTTGCCTCTGCAGAGTGTAACATGTGCTGCGGAGCAAACACAAACAATTGCACGGCAGTCATCAACCATTACTGTTGCTCCTATTCAAGGTATTGACCTTTTTCTCTCATCATTGACTTGAACTGTTGCTGATTGTATTCTACTAGTCCCATGCACTGGGGTTCTTATTCTGCGCTCAGGATTTATGGCATTCTTATGATATATGGATGAGCAAAAATAATGATGATGCAGTTAGATTTTCTTGTTCCTTTTTCCCTTTTGGCGTTGAGGAAAAATAATTTATACTCAGAACACTTCCCCACACCATAAAATGGCAAAAGCATAAAAGAGAGAGTGAAGTTGGGGGCACAATCTCATTGTCTAAACAAGGCCTTAGGTGTATATTTCTCCTGGCAATGCCTTTGGGGCAGTGGCGGAGCTTTAAAATTTTACATAAAGTCCCCCCGAATGATAAAACTATTAACTCCCTACCCCACCGGCCTCCCCTCCCCCCCCCCTCCCTGACCCAACTTTTGAAAATTTTCTTTACTACTACTACTACTACATATTTTTAGGAAACAATCAATTAAAATCCTTTAAATTTTTTACATAAATCTCCTTGAATGATAAAACTATTGACTCCCTAATTCTCCCCCCCCCCCCCCCCCCCCCCCCCCCAAAAAAAAAAATAAAAAATAAAAAATAAAAAATCATTTTTTGTATCAGTCGCTGCCTTGCTGATCTATATCTATAAAGAGACTGGGTTATAATATAATGAAATACTTTTTTCTTTTAAATTACTACTATAAATTTTAAGTCGTTTACCGCCTTTGGCTTCAATTTAATTTAAATTGTGATGAATTATGTTATTTGAGGAGTTTTTTGCTTGGCACACAGGGAAAGAGAAGACTCCAGAACTGGATGATGGTGATTCTGGATTGCCACCCGGTGATGACGACGATGGGGGTGGTGGTGGAGGTGGAGGCGGCTGGGGTGGCGGTTTCTTTTTCTTTGGCTTTCTTGCTTTGCTTGGCTTGTTCCGGGATTCAGAGGATGAAGGTGGGTCATCTTCCAAAAGGCAGAGACGAAGATGAATCAATCATTGTGGAGTCCTTTAGTCTATTGAGAGAGATTTTTTTGCTTATTTTTTTATAAATTTTGCACAAGATAATATAGAATTGTCATCTAGAGGCGTGTACAATAACTTCAGAATGGACAATGAGACTATAATGATACATTGTATAAACAAGTGTCCATGTTGCATTATTGTCATATAAGTCATCAAATCATTGTGGGGTAAATTATATTTTTGGCCCCAAGTTTGTGGTGGGCTATATGAGCCATGAGTTAATCAAATTGCACATTTGATCCCTCAAGTTCGATATTCGTTTCACTCGAATATTATGAATGATTTTGGACAAAAAATGAGTTCTCAACATGTGTTATGCTAATTGAGATATTTTCGTGATAGTTTAATGGAGTAATGAAATTATAAAAATATCTTCATTAGAAGGTTATTTGTCGAGGACAATTCATTTTCGTCTAAAACCATTATTTAATTTTGCGGGATTGAAACAAATATAGAACTTGAGAGATCAAACATGCAATTTATGTCTCGTTTTGCTACTGTTTTTGTTCCCTATTTCTCGCTCCCAAAATTTTGGAATTAATGTACAGAAACATGTTTGGTAAACACATTTCTGTTTTCAAAATTTTGGAAGTAATTAGGGACTATTTCTTGATTTCTTTCAGATAAACAAAAAAAAAAAAAGTTGAGTCCTATTCATTCTAACAAAACTATTCCCACTATCATCCCGTTGGCCGCCATCACCCTTCGACCACCACTGCTACGCTGGCCACCGTACTTCTAAAGAAAAAAAAAGGGGAACAAATGGATCAACCAAAAAAAAAGGAACAAATGGATCAACCAAACGTGTTTCTTATTTTTGTTCTCATAAATTTTGTTTTGAAAAAAAGAAATTTTGGATAATTGTTATTACTAAATATATTTCTATTTTCGGAATACTTCATAACAGAAACAGAATTCTCATCCCATTTCATCTTAGTTTATTGAAAGTAGAAACACAAGCACTAACCAAGCGCCATTTTTTTTTTTTTTGGTTGTTGAGAAAATTTGAAGTTCCACAAGTAGAACATCTGATAAATAGGCACCTAATTTGGTGGCTGGATGCCTACCCACATTGCGTTCTTTCCGCAGTGTTTACTCTTAATCTCATCAACAACGTGAGACACACTTGTCAACATGTTTCACACAATGAGAGTGTTTTTCACTTAATCTTAATTTTTTCATTTAATATAAATAATTTATAAATTAATTTTTAATTTAGACTTTAAATTTCAACGTTCAAGGAAAAAAAATGATGAATCCCATGTTTATTTATTTATATTATCAAAGAAGGATCCCATTAATTATTATATTATATATGTATATATTTGTGTGTGTGAAGGGTAGGAGGAAAGGAACACAGAGGGAAAAAAAAAAAAAAAAAGGAGAGGAGGAGAAAAACGGGAAAATACAATTTAGAAATCACGAATGCTTGTTGAATTATGTATATGCGTGTCGGATACGGACCCACAGACAGAATGTGAAAAACAAATATGATACGTGTCCGAGTGTTTAAAAGAATTTGAAATTCAAATTAAAAAATACGCGTAGGATACGGAGGGATATACTTACGGATACAACGAGATAAAATTCGATATTTTAAAATATATATACATAGATAATAAATATAAATAAAAGAAAGGGTTAAAAATGCAAATATTTAAAACTAATTGGTAAGCTCCTTTTCCCATGAGTTCAGATTCCCAGTCTTCATACCCGGGCCCTAACTTCATCCGGCCAGCTGCAGCCTCGACGCCGTACCCGCTGATCGACCGTCCAGATCTTGACGTCGAATCAACGCGGACCAGTTGTTCGTTCGCAATTCTCTGCGTTTCGTTCATGCGCATACAGATCTCATCGCCGACTCGCCGTGGACCCGTGACTCGTTTGTACTTTCCCTTCGCCTTCGCCTTCGCCCGTTCTCCCGCAGATCTACTCTTCGTCTTCATCTTCTTGTAGTTTCTACACACGTATGTTTTTGCCTTTTTGGTTAATTTTCTCTCCGCGCAGATCCCCTCCCCAATCCCCATTCCCGTATTTTATGCCAGTTTTTTTTTTCTGCCATTTTTAATTTTCTGCAATTTCATTAACTTTTAATTGAGGAATTCCCTAATTTGAATTTATTGAATTATTTGTCAATTAATTGAAATGCTAATTGTTTGTGTCTAATATTTTTGATAACTATTGTTTGTATTGTTTTTCAAATCCTTATTTTTGAAATTTTGCCATATCCTTCTGTTGTAAACATGTGTTTTTGCTATTGGGGTAGAATTTAACAAGCATTCGTTAATTGGGCATTGAGAGAGACTGATAAAATTTATTAAATCAGAACATTGTTTCCCTAAAATAAGTTGTCTTCTTCTGTTTTGCCACTAATTATGTGGGTTACTATTTGCATTATTTCAAAAAAAAAAAATATCGCCCTTTATGATAAAAGTAGGCTCAATCAAGTTGCATGATAGATTAACTTTCCAATTTGGAAAGAGCCTACTTTTAACATAAAACAAAAAAAAAAAAAGTGGCCCCCAGGTCTTACCAATTTTATAAAGTTATCATGTTCCAGTTACCTAATTGTGGGATACTTTAGCCTCAGAATAATGTTCGTGCTGTTCATCGGAAGCCGTTGGCTTGTAAAATTGTGGTTGGTGCTTGGGTTTTGCAATGTGTGCTCGAGTTTAGTGTAGTTGACTAGTACATAGCAACCCTTACCAGTAATTTATTACCCCAATGATGTATTCCCAGTTATTCTTATACCTCTGTAATGGAGAAAAATTTGGTGGAAAAAAAATGTGTTCTAGTAGAAGAATGTGATAATTCTTAATATTCAGTACAAAATGTCTCCTTTTGGATTATTATGAATTTTCTAATTCTTATCCGTAGTATATGATAATCGACTATATTAATTCATTTTCAGAAAGAGTTGCATTTTGGACACTCACGTTCCATTGATCCTCTGTATCCGGATTAGTAGACGGAAATGGTCAAAAGGTATTGTGCCTTTTTTTTTTTTTTTTTTTTTTTTTTTTGGGCATTGAGGAGTCTATTGAAATGTTGTGACCCTTCGTTTATGAGCAGGTATGGAGAGTTTTGATTCCTTGACACTACCATGTTGCCTTGCTTAGACGGTATCAAGCATTTATGTGCTTCCCTGCTGCAATGTTGTGATCTAGATAAGCAAACAAGGGGCCTTGAAGATCCTGAAATTCTTGCCAGAGAGACTGTGTGTATGCTATTTGCCCTTGTTGTCATCGCTTGTTATTTTAACCATTTCATATCTGTAATGCATTATGCATGTCATGGATCCAATGGACAATGTGAAAATTAGTGTACTTTTGATGCGTGTTTTATCTAGAATGTTACTATTTCTTTTTTCTATTTACCTCTTTTGGCGAATACTATGTCTTTGCTGGTATCATGTAGTAGTCATTTTCTGTGTGCATATGTTATTTTGTTTGTATGCTCAAAGTTTTATAATTTAACAGAATGATTTCTGTTGCTTCACAATTTACATAATGAATTACTGACAAGAAGTATCCTAGAATGATTTGCATTTACTTGTTTTAACTGCATTGTCGAATATGTTAACACATGGCTACAAGAAGCAGCCTTTATAACGTATAACTTGACATTTTTTTTGATTTAGCATTTCTATTTTTCAATTACCCATTCATGCTAACTCTTGATCTTTTATTTCTTCTTGCGATGAATGAACAACCTATGCACTATACATGAAATTTTTATTTTGTGTCACATTGGTGCAGTTAGTGTAAGTGAAATAGAAGCACTCTATGAGCTATTCAAGAAGATTAGCAGTGCAGTAATTGATGACGGGCTGATCAACAAGGTTTGAATATATCTTTATTCCACCAGAGTTCAGATTTTTTCAGTTTATGTGTTGAATTGCAATCCTAGTAGCATTTGTTCTGTACAATTCCTTTTAGTTGTATAGGAATTGCTACACATTATCAATCTAACTGAACTGATGGATTTTTAATTATCGTTTGCAGGAAGAGTTCCAATTGGCGCTCTTCAAGACAAATAAAAAAGAGAGCTTGTTTGCTGATCGGGTACTTTCTCCTCATATTATATTTCTGTAGCATTTGGCGTAGTTGACAATGCTCTCAGCGTTTTCTGCACGAGCATTCGGATTGCTGTTGATTACTTCTCAAACATAGAACCTACGTAGAACAAAGTACTTGTCTCACTTTGTTCATCTGTTTTTAAGAGCGAACATAATTGGGATTAGTAGCTGCTTGGTTTTTCTTCGTATGGAAGTGGACTATGCTGCTCCTTTTTTTTTAAATGAGAGTGATCAATATCGTTTTTTGGTTAACAGCTTGAAAGAGTTTCAAAATAGACTCTGATGCTTATATTCTCCTTTCGTGAATTGTAGGTGTTTGACTTGTTTGACACAAAACACAATGGAATCCTGGGTTTTGAAGAATTTGCACGTGCCCTCTCTGTATTTCACCCAAATGCCCCTATTGATGAGAAGATCGAGTGTTAGTATATGTTACTCTCATATGAATTTTATTGATAGTCACTAACTCGTTATTTAAATTCCTTACATTTTTTATCCATGTTCATCATGTGCAGTTTCTTTTCAACTATATGATCTCAAGCAGCAAGGTTTCATCGAAAGGCAAGAGGTGAACTATATATAAATATACGTGCTTTTGGAAATTGTGTTGCTTTGAGTTCCTGTCAATTTTAATGAATTTCTAGGTGAAGCAAATGGTAGTGGCCACCCTTGCTGAATCCGGTATGAATCTATCAGATGATGTTATAGAGAGTATCATTGACAAGGTGCTCCTTTAACCTACTCTTTTTTGTAAATTAATAATAATTAGTTACACAGATCTAGAGAGAAATATATACCCGTACATAGATATGTTTTGAGTGTCGCCTAAATATGATTGTCTGCTTGTTTCAGAAAGTTCCCAACATCCTCGGTCTCCATTGTTGCTTGAACTTGATTTTTTGGGATTATTGTGGTTTGTTTTCAGACATTTGAGGAAGCTGATACTAAACACGATGGGAAGATTGACAAGGAAGAATGGAGAAGTCTTGTACTGAGGCATCCATCTCTTTTGAAGAATATGACCCTACAATACCTCAAGTAAGCTTCACATATGCATGCATGGAATAATTACCATTTTTTTGGGAGGGGGTGGGGGGTTAAGGCCCCGTTTGGTTACTGTTTCTGTTCCCACTCCCAATATTTGGGTTTAATGTACAAAAACGCTTTTGGTAAACATGTTTATGTTTCCTAAATTTTGGGAGTAATTCCTGAATTTTTTAATAATCTAAGAAATAAAAAAATGTTGATTCTTATTTACTCCCACAAAACTATTTCCACTACCATCTTGCCGGCCACCATACGTTTATAGGGGGGAAAAAAAAAAGGGAACAAATGTCGGAACCTAGCAGGTTTCTTGTTTCTGTTCTCATAAATTAAAAGAAACAATTTCATGGCAATGGTCGTTACAAAATATGTTTCTATTCTTGAAATACTCCAGAACTAAAAAAGTATTCTATCACAGTTTATTAGAAGTAGAAATAGAAAATCAAAAACACTAACGAAATGCCGCCCAAGTATTATTGGTCTGATTTTCATGCGGTTTGAATTCTTATATCGTTCTCCTTGTTTTTATATGAGCAGGGACATCACCACTACATTTCCGAGCTTTGTATTTCACTCGAGAGTTGAGGATACCTGATTTCGCCTACCCGACCGTTCTTTAATTCTACTAGCTGTCGGAACAATGGCGGTCTGTTTGTTTTCGAACAACGTAGCCTGCCAATTTGCCCAAATACTGTTGCATTGTATTTATTATTTTATTGGCCTTTTTTCTCTTTTTCTTTTGGAACTGGTGGTTCTTTTGCAGCCCTTTCTATTAAAGACATGGAACTTATTGTGTGGCTCTGTAATTCACTAATCAAGCAAGCCACATCCTTGATCCTTGGAAAACCATCTGCTCATGCTCGATGAATCCTTATTCAAAAATGAAACTAAGAATACGCTTAGGTTGTGTCTGAGGGATTTCATTTGGATAAGGGATTTTAATATTTTTTTTTAACATTATTTTGTTTGGATATTTATAAAAAAGAGTTTGTCAAATCCGTTTGTCTTAAAAAAATAAAAGGTGAAAAAAGGGATTTACAAATGACTTTGAAATATGTGTCATTTTTCAAGTTCACCCAAGAGAGGATTTCACAAATCGCAGAGTCGCATCGTCCATCTTCTACTTCGTTGCCGTCACCTTCTCGTTTGCGTCGTATGTCTTCTTCTTCGTCGCCGTTTCTTTGTCGTCTATCGTTCTTGGGCGATCTGAATCGCAATCGAAGAACATCGTTCTTTGTCGATTAAGGTTTCTTCGTCGTCGTTTCCTGTTTTTTATTCGTTTTAGGGTTCGATATGGTTTGTTTGATTCTGATTCAATTGCGATTAGGGTTCGTTTGATTCAATTGCGATTAGGGTTCGTTAGATATTCCGATTCCTGTTTTTGATTTCGTCTTTGTCATTTATTTTTTTTTGGCGGCGATGGGTAATATTTGATTTTTGTTCTTTTGTTTTTATTTTCAGTTTTAGAAAAACTTTACAACAATATCAAATTTATTCAAACAAAGAAATTATAAAATCATACAATCAAATTATTCGGTTAAAATAGTTATCCAAACAAGAGAATTGTAAATAATGGGATTTCAAAATCCTATCATTTTACAAATGTCTTAAATTTATTAAATCCCTCATCCAAATGCAACCTTAGTGTTTATTTGAAGTTTGTGAAATTGGATCACAGAGGTTGGTTTAGAAGTGTCATACTCCTTTTGCTAAAGAATTTTTAGACGTTGTAGTGCCTATTTTTTTTCGGGGATGGGGGTTAATGTTAGAAGTGTTTAGACATAACTGATCATCTCAAATAACTTATTTTTAAGAGGTGTATTCTCTTATGTAGACATGGCCAATCTATGGTTATTTATAATCTGACCGTTAAAATTGAAAATTAATTGTTCAAAAAATCACACCAAAGGTTATAAGGAAGAAGCCTATTTTTAATAACGAGTGTCCTTCCACAAAGAGGATTGCAAGCATTTGTCTCCCTATTCAGCAGCAACTAAACAAATGAAAACCATAATGACCACTTGTGGCTGTAATAAGAATTCTCTATTGTAGTAAATCCACCAGAAACAACTACTCATCATAGACAAAACACAAAAAACCTATTACAGCCAATAGGATAAAAAAGAGTTTCAAATAAGAAGTTCGAGTTTAGGTAAAAACACCATCAAAAATTATAAAAACCCAGGGACAGACAAAAATAGAACTAAGTTTTCATTTAGTCGACTTCCTCCATCTTGCTGCCATCAGCATCGGCATCAGTCTCCTCCAACGCTGGCATGTCAGTATCGGCTTCACCGGCATCCTCATCAATGCTCAGCCCAAGTTTCAGCATCCTGTGAATCCTGTTGCCGAATGTGTTGGGGTCGTCGAGGCTGAACCCAGAGGTAAGCAGTGATGTCTCGAACAGCAAAAGAACCAAATCCTTGACAGACTTGTCGTTCTTATCAGCCTCTGCCCTCTTCCTCAGCTCCTCCATGATGGGATTCTCAGGGTTGATCTCCATTGTCTTCTTGCTCGACATGTACCCAGCCATGCTCGAGTCCCTCAAAGCCTGTGCCTTCATGATTCTCTCCATGTTGGCTGTCCATCCATACTCCCCTGTAACCAAACAGCAGGGAGAGTCCACAACACGATCCGATACAACCACCTTCTCGACTCTGTCGCCCAACACATCCTTGATCACCTTGCACAGACCCTCAAATTTGGCCTTCAAATCTTCTTGCTTTTTCTTCTCATCTTCAGTCTCGTCCAGCTTGAGACCTTCCTTGGTGGCAGACACAAGCTTCTTCCCCTCAAATTCCTTCAGCTGACCAACGGCGTACTCATCAATGGCATCAACCATGTACAGAACCTCATATCCCTTCTTCTTTAGCTTCTCAAGGAAGGGAGAGTTCTCAACAGCCTTCTTGCTCTCACCCGTGATGTAGTAGATGTCATTCTGACCCTCCTTCATCCTCGTCACGTAGTCCTTCAAGCTGGTCATCTCATCACCGCTCTTGGTAGAGTGGTACCTAAGAAGCTCAGCAAGCTTGGTCTTGTTTGTGGAATCCTCATGGATACCAAGCTTGAGGTTCTTCGAGAAAGCCTCGTAGAACTTGTTGTAGTCTTCCTTGTTCTCAGCAATCTCGAAGAAGAGCTCAATGCACTTCTTCACCAAATTCTTGCGGATGACCTTCAGGATCTTGTTTTGCTGCAACGTCTCCCTGGAGATGTTGAGAGGAAGGTCCTCTGAATCGACAATACCCTTGACAAAGCTAAGGTATTCGGGTATCAACTCCTCGCAGTTGTCCATGATAAAGACACGGCGCACATATAGCTTAATGTTGTTGGGCTTTTTCTTGGTGTCGAAGAGGTCAAAGGGCGCCCTCTTGGGAACAAAGAGAACAGCTTTGAACTCCAATTGCCCCTCAACTGAGAAATGCTTCACGGCCAAGTGTTCCTCCCAGTCATTGGTGAGGCTCTTGTAAAAGGCTGCATACTCTTCCTTTGTGATCTCTTCCGGCTTCCTCATCCAGATGGGCTTCTGCTTGTTCACAAGAGACCATTCGTGGGACACTTCCTTAATCTTCTTCTTTTTCTTCTCTTCCTTTTCCTTCTCCTCGTCAACATCCTCTACCTTTCCTTCCTCATCCTTCTTCTCCTCCTCATCCTCATCATCAGAGATTTCCTTCTCCGTGGTCTTCTCAATCCACAATGAGATTGGATAGCTGATGAATTCAGAGTGCTTCTTGATCAAATCCTTGAGCCTGCGCTCCTCAAGGTATTCAAGTTGGTCCTCTTTGAGGTGGAGGGTGATCTTTGTGCCTCTGCCTAGGATTTCACCAGAGTTGTCTCTGGTGACGGTGAAGGACCCCCCTGCTTGGGATTCCCACACGTACTGCTCATCATCATTGTGCTTGGTTGTGACAATGACCTTCTCTGCAACCAAGTAAGCAGAGTAGAAACCAACACCAAACTGACCAATCATGCTGACATCAGCACCAGCGGCAAGAGCTTCCATGAATTCCTTAGTCCCAGACCTTGCAATGGTACCGAGATTGTTCACCAAATCTGCACATTTTCAAATGAAATGATAAGCATATGCTCAAAACATGAAATGCAATTAAAAACGCAATGGGCAAATAGTACTGTTAACACTCACCAGCCTTTGTCATGCCTATTCCACTGTCAATAATGGTCAGTGTGTTGTTGGTCTTATCAGGAATAATGTGGATGAAGAGCTCCGGTTGAGAATCGAGCTTGCTCTTGTCAGTCAAGCTCTCAAAACGAATCTTATCCAAAGCCTAAATGCAACACCAAATTCAGTTAAAAACAACAAACCCACACTATAGGCACAATCGCATACAGCTCAAAACATCAACCATTTAATACTCATACTCGAAATAAACCAATATTCATGTATTCCATGAATATTGGAATACATGAAAAAGGTGAACAGATGCACAGTCGTTTAATATATCGACTACAACTATCGAACACCAACACGATGACACTGCTTACCATACTAACAGTTCAATTAACCACCAATAGTTGTAAAATTAGGCACTGACTGAAACTCATACATCATGCATCAAGCTTTATATGTAAATGAACGAAAACAAAAACTACTCTCAAATGCACAAGACAGATCAGAAGACGTGCCTCATCTAAATTGTTCATCAAACAGTAATCATTTCTCAATTGAATTAGATCATATAGAACAGTGATAACGCAAACATGTAAAATACACTACACTAAATTAAGATCCAATTCATCAGTTTCCTAAAAACACCATAGATCACTAAAACTACGACATTGAACATCATAAATCCGAAGATTCAACGCAAAACATATACAAAAACAAATTCAAAGTTTTTATAAACGGATCCAGTAGAATGTAGCTTACATCTGATGCATTACTGATGAGCTCACGGAGAAAGATCTCCTTGTTGCTGTAGAAAGTGTTGATGATCAAACTCAACAACTGGTTGATCTCCGCTTGGAAAGCGAACGTCTCAGTATCCGCCATCTCCGATCTTCAAAATTACAGTGACAAAGATTTGGAAGACGAAAAAAACGCAGAAGAATCAAAGATGAAGACTAGGGTTTCAAAGAGAGACACGGGCAACGGATCGGAGGCAAAGGGGCGCTTATAAAGAGGGGTTCGCTAGGGTTTCTAGATCCTTCTGTTGGTTTAATTTTAGATTTTTCATTTAATAATTATATTGAAATAATAATAAATAATAATAATAGGTGGTGGGGGCGTGCGGGCTTAAGTTGAAGAAGGATCTAGAAATGGAGGTCCGGTTTTCCTCGCTCAACTGAAAAGCACACTATTTTTGGCTTTTTATTCTTTTTTCTTTTTTTTTTTTTTAGGGGTTGAAAAATTATATTTTAAATTCTGTAAGTATTAACACATTTTTAAATGATGATTATCTATTTAAAAGTTTTATTTTAAGTATTTTAGGTATAAATATATTTTTATTTGGTCTTTTCGTCAGAAATTTCATCTAAACTAATAGAATTTTTGGGATAAAATCGTCATTTTACATTTTTAATCTATTTCTTTTGATTTTGATTTTGATTTTGATTTTCTTTTATTATTTGATCGATCTCTCGCTCTCTCTCTTCCTCCTTCCCTCTTCCACCCTCTCCCTTCTTCCCTTTCTCCCCCTTTCCCCGTCGGCTGGAACCACCCCCTTATATGGGGTTTTCAACAGGGGGTGTTTCACCCTTGTTACGGGGGGTGATTCTAATTGGAGGAAGGAGGAAAGCGGAAGAGAGAGAAATAAAAGAAAAAAAATTATTAAAAAATTAAAAAGAAGAAAAAAGATTGTTTTGTCCCTACATTCAGTTAGTTTTGACAAATTTTTTGACAAAACGACCATTTAAAAATATGTTGATATATAGAGGATTTAAAATAAAACGTTCAAACAAAAAAGTGTCATTTAGAAATGTGTCAATATCTAGAATGTTTAAAATGTATTTTTCTTTTAAAATTATTTTCACTATAAAAGCACATGAAAATTATAATAAATTCAAATTAAATGTTTCAAATTTTATAAATTACTAGTTTTAGACTTGCGTATGACAAATTTCATATTATATGGGTCTAAAAAAAAATATATTAATATATATTTTTAATTTAAATATTTTGATACTTGATCTGCATATAACATAAAACACATTACATATTTTTAAGGATAAATTTTTTTCAGGGGTTCGTTTGAAATTTATATAAATTAGAGAAGAAATATATGAAATTTTAAAAATTATAATTAATTTTTATTTTTTTTTAAAGTAAAGGAGTGGAAATATATATTTAAAAAATTTATAGGTAATCTTCATAGAAAATTTAGGGTCAAAATATTAATAATGAGAAAAAAAATATTAACTTTGATTTAATAGAAATAGAAAAATTGAAGAGATGTTTTGTTTTAAGTCGTGGTTGTGCCTTCTAATTTTAGCTTAAAAATATTAAAATTTAAGCCTCTCTACACCTTTATAATAATTATTTTTTTATTTTTTTTAATATTTTATTCTTAATTTAATTTATATTTTTTTATTCTAAAAAATTATATTTTACCCAAGATTTTTTTTTCCTATTAAGTCAGTTCATTTGGACCCTAAGTCTTTTTTAATTAAGAAACAAAAGTAGGAAGAGAGAATGTCATTTTTTTTATATATGTTTTAAATTATTAAGAATATCTGTTAATTAATTTTATTTTAAATAATTTTAATACACATATTTTTTAAAAAATTAAAATTATGTTAAACTAAAATTTTATTATTTTATCAAATATTAAATAATATTTTTAATTTTAACACCCAAAAATAAAATTACTTTTTTTTAAGCTACTAAATGGATCATACTGTTTTTTTTTTAATTATTATTATGTAATAAAAAGTGTCGGAACTAAGTTACGTGAGATTAATCATCTCACTGGTTGATTTTAAAGATACATTCTTTCACGTCGACTTGATACATTTATAATTAAATCGGCCTGTTATATTTAGGATTAAATTTAAAATTTAATTTTTAGGTCGGCCTTTCCCTGCCAACCATTATATGATACAAATAAAACACGTGGCAGACGGTCAATGGTTGCTCGTATCTTATCTGTGGCAACCTTGAATCAATACTCACCCCTGCTTGGGAATTTTGGTGGAGCAATGCGAAATTGCAATGGAAGCTCTCTCTCTCCAAATCAAACCCCAAATCACACAATCGCTCCGGTGTCAGCAGAGGTAAACGCCGATCCTGTCTCTCTGTCTTCTTCCCGCTCTCGCATCTGTAATTGTTTTCCCAAATTACTCCTCTGTTCTTGCTCCGTCAATGTATTGTGATTCATCGTCTGTGAATTCAGAAATATTCGGTGTAGTTCTTCGTTCTTCTGCTTGGAAGTTTACTTTTACTTGGAATTGGTTGCTGGATAAATCTGAAATTCAGTACATTTTTGTGTTTTGAGTAAGGAACTGCACTGTGTTACTAGTATACGCAATCATATTTAGGTAACTCAATCTCATGCAATCAATTTGTTATCTCCTCAAAACGTTTATGTTCATGAAATCATAAAAAATCGAAGGCTTGAATTTGCAGACAATATTGTGTAATGTTGATAAAATTCGGTATATATACTTTCGTGTAATGTTGCTTAATATTGTTGAATCCTACATTGATGTTGGCCCCCCAATATTATGAATCCCACATCAATGTCGGGCCTCCCGCATGAGGGGGCATGTTGAATCTCATTGATGTTAGGCCCCCTCGATATCTTCTCACAGTAGTTTAACAAAGTCCACCACCCTGCGTGTGAGAGAAGGCCTGTTGAATCCCACATCGCTTGTGTTACCTGATCATGAGCTATATATAAAGTCTAGGACAATCCTCCTTTTTCAAGGTGTTTTTGAGAGTGGGTGAGGTAGTTGGGCTTCTACAAATACTGTGTAATATTTTTTTCTTTTTTATTTTTCTGAAGTATATTTAAATCAATCATAGGCTGAATATTTTGTAATTGTATGTGAATACAAATCTGAAATTCAGCATTCTTTCTTGCGTTTTGAGTTGGGAACTGCACAATGTTACTCGGTTATTATATTTTACAAGAATGAAACATTGGAATTTTCTTTTTTCGAATGATGATACTGATGTATTTCCAAATTAATGAACCATAGTGTTTGTAAACTCTGTTTGAATGGAATTGTGGAACTACAGAGATGAAATTTATCACAAAGTTGTGTATTTCAGATCATAGATTTGCAGCTTGTGTGTTTGGTAATGGAGTAGGTGATGTACTAATCCATCTTTTTCACATCTGATCAAACTTAAGAAAGAGCATGAATGAACAAACAGTTTAGCATTTTTGCGGCGTGAGCATCCTTTGATCAAAATTGTTGTACAATTTTGTTCTAATGTGACCAATCAAATGGACAATAGGGGTTTCAATGTTACTGTGGCTAGGGTTGATTCCTTAAAAGTAGGAAAGTTGCCAAGAAGGTCAGTTCTACAGTTCATGGGAATCTGCTGTCCCATTTTGCTGAATGATCAGACACTTCTTGCTGCACCAACGCAGGAGATGAAGGAACCTGATGTAATCAGGTAAGCATTGTATCTGTTCATTTAGGTAGCGTTTGGTTTCATGGAATTGGAGCCTCGAAATTGGAATTACCAATGAATGCATATGAAAATTTTGAAAATTACATGCGTTTATTTTGAATTCCAATTCCAAACCTTGAATTCCTTGCTACTAGAACACTACCATAATTCACTTGTCAATGTCAATATATCTTATGTCTGTTTTTTGTTTCATGGGAATTGAAGCAACCAGAACTCAAAAGCTTGCTAGTGGAGTGAGGATACAAGGTACTCACCTTTTTGGTGTACTCGATGTTTTATTTCTTATATTCCAAGCATTTTTTGCATTGACTTTATCTTTATGCTTGCTGTTTCAAGACATTGTTGAAGGGGAAGGACAAGAAGCTCGTGATGGAGATGTGGTTGAAGTTAATTATGTCTGTCGCCGGTCAAATGGATATTTTGTTCATAGGTATCCGTGCATCTTACATTTTCTGATTATACATCATGGGATGGGACTGTATAAAGCTTAGTATGAATCATCATGGGCTTTGCATTTATACCTTTCTTATTTGGTCCTAAACTACCACTTCAGATCTTGAAAAACAGATAACTTACGGACTCAATTGAATTGTATTTTTTAGGGTTAATTTCCTTTTACCCCCTTACACTTCGATTATTTTTTTATGTAGCACTGTCGATCAGTTCAGCGGGGAAAGTAGTCCTGTAATACTTCCATTAGACGAGAATCAGGTAAGCTCAATCCCATTAATCTTTAGTTGTGCTGCGTATTGTGTACATATTATTGATTATTCATGACAAAATTCATTATTGTTCAACAGATAATAAAGGGTCTGAAAGAGGTATTGATTGGCATGAAGATTGGAGGTATCGATATGTACTACTTATCTCTCCCAATTCAAAAATAAAAGAAAAAGGTTGCTTCACCAATCACTTATATTGATCGGTTTCAGGGAAGAGAAGAGCATTGATACCTCCTTCTGTAGGATATGTAGACGACAACTTACAACCCATTCCCGATGAGGTTTTTTCATCTTTTAACCACCTTTTTATCTCTCTATCGCTCTGTGAGTTTGTGTATGTGTGTTCATTTCATTTCATTGCGAGTCTTCTTGTAAGGCACCATGTTGTCCACTGGTCTAGTAACTTTTGGATTCAGTTCACGTGGTTCAAAATACTTTGGCCAAGGTACTAGTTGTAATCCATATGTTACTTTATATATCATACAATAGATTCTAATAATTTCGATATGAGATCTTATTATATCATCCACCAAAAACCAAAGTCTTCATCGTGTTATCCCAATTCATACCCTTAGTTGGTGGTCTACATAACAATCCACTGGCAATCATAGAACAACCCATGAGCGGAAGTACCTATGTCGGAGACTCTACTCCTCTCCGGAGCCTTTACCCTCTATCAACACCACTACGGTGCTGTTTACGGACCAAGCTGGCTTTGATACTATGCACAATGCCTCATGTGGTCCATTAGTATAGTAACTTTTAGACCAAGTACATTAGTAGTAGTGCACATGGTCATTGATATATCAAACTATCTTTTCTATTACTTTCAATCTGGAAATCTCACGCTTTTTGTCACTTGTTCAAGTTAAACTTCTTAGAGATCTTCCTTTTGTTTTTCGACGTTATTAAGTGAAGAAGTTGATACTTGCAATTGGTCGTGCATCGATGTTATGGGCAGTTTTTGATTTTGGTTATTTGTTGTTGCAGTTTGGCCCTCGACGTAGCCTGTTGTCTCATGCAAAAGAGCCTTTGGTATTTGAAGTGCAGCTCCTTAAAGTTTATGAGCACTGAATTCGTCGTTCTTCAACATCGACAAGTGTATGTGCGCGCCTTTTGGTATGCTTTCGTTATCGTATGTTTGATCGAACCTTGTTGAAAATCGATCTATTTTGGGTGTTTGAGAAACTATATTTCTCAATATTTAGTTTCATATCTTTGTAAGATTTTGAAATTGATCAAACAATCAAGGTTTGGAATCCATTGAAGTTATTTTTTTTTTTTCTGGATTTATAGACTGGCAGATAGATTGGTTGTAGCATTGCTCTGGTCAAGAACAACATGTTCAATTTATACTTGGTTTTGACACTTTATTCCCTGAAGTTTGACTGTTATTTCATTTTGGTCCTTGTACTTTCAATTTGAACACATAACACCCTAACATTTTCTAATCAGTCCGCTTCAGTCCAAATCATTAAATTCATTACAATTGTGACCGCAAACGGTCACGTGCTTTGTAACCTAACTGTTTTTAAGAGGTTTAATGGACACTTTCAGCCTCTTTCTTCTCTCCACCCTCATCTACAGTTTTTTTCAACCCCTATCCCAATGTTTTAAAAACCGGACCGGACGTCGAACTGAAAAAGTTACCGGGTCACAGGTCACCGGTTCAACCGGTAGGCGAACCGTGGTTGAACCGGTGACGTCATAATTGCGTTATTAATATATATATATATATATATATATATATATATATATATATATATATAAAACGTGCTCTGAGCCATGTGGAAAAAGGGTCATCCAAAATGTGATATTTTACTTCAAAAAAGTGAAAAATATAAATTAGTATCAACCATTGGATCACTTTTGATCCAAAGGTCAATATCAAGCATCCCTAAAATACAACCTAACCTAATAACCCTTTCCTTTCCCTCCCAATTAACCCAGCCGCCGCTCCCAGTCCCTAATTCCACAGGTACTCACTGTCTCTCTCTCCTTCCCTTTCTGTCTCTCTCTCTCTCTGGAATGATGGTGATAGTGGTTGATCAATGAAGGTCTGAATGGCGATGGTCGGCGATGACAGTGCAGCTCGACGAAGATCTGAATGGCGATGGTCGACAGCGATTGATCGGTGGTCGGTCCGGTTGTTCGATGATGGTGCAGTTCAGTGATGACGGTGCAGTTTGGCGAAGAGAAGACATCGTTTTTTCAAGGTTTTTTTGGGGGGGAAATAGTTACACAATGGGATTGAAGAAACCTGGCCGGTTTGACGAAAACCGGGACAGTTTACCGATTCTCGGTTGAATCGGTTCGAACCGGCCGGTTGAGCAGTTTTTAAGGATAAACGGTTTTAGGGGTATAACTGGACCGGAATTCGAGTTGGTCGACGGTTCAACCGGTTGAACTGGTTGGTCCGGTCCGGTTTTTAAAACATTGCCCTATCCCTGCATGTATGTGTGCCTGTGTATTTGGATAGAAAGGAGAATATTGAAAGAAAAAGATTAAAGATATTCATAAAATCTCTTAAAAATAATCAAGTTTTATGTAAATTGATGTTCCAATTAAAGTTGTATCGCCAACCGCCGCCCCACTATGGCCTTACACAATATTGTTATTAGCGGATTTTGGTCACAATCGTTTGCGAAACTTTAGTCACCAATTGCTTGAATTCTTTTTAGTTATGTTTTTTAATATAATTTTTCAGTTTCATTTAATTATTTTTTCAGTTGTCAACTATTGAAAAATTATAACTAAAAAATATATTAAAATTTAACTAAAAATACACTTTAAAAATGTAACTAGAAAATACATTTAAAAAAATATTTAAATATAACTAAAAAATATACTAAAAAAATAATAACAAGTAACTCAAAAAGAATTATGTGTCTGTCGGTTGCCGGATTTTGGCGACCAAAGGCTTGACTTTCGAATGTAGATATGTGATTGTAGATATGAAAAAATATTGACTATGAAACTAAAACACAAAATAGAATATAATTAAAGGATTTAAACTCAACTAAAAATTAAAGTATGATAAATTATGGATTAGACTCTCTAATTGAATTGAGATTATTGACGGATTATCTAAAAAATATATGGGTGTCAAGTGAAATTCTTGCATACCCAGGGGGGCTAAAGTTAATTAAAGCGTAAAATTTAATCCACACCAAACTCCGGATTCCAGAAGAGTTGCTGGAAGCACTTTTGTCATCTGCGGTTGGATACCTGAATTCTCCGACTTCAATTCGACGATTCGGAACATCGAGGTTTCTGCTCTCTGGTTTGGGACAATTCTTCGTGATGCAGAAGTGGTTTACAGTTAGCAACGGCGACGATGCTCCGCAGCAACAGCCGCCGCCTTCGTCGTCTTCGTTCTCTCTGCTGGCCGATTGGAACTCATACGCTTCCTCCAGATCCACCGAAGAGAGCACAAGCAGCACCCTCGCCGGAGTATTCGATATTGAAGCTGCCGTGAAGTCCGCCAATGACACCGTCTCCGGCACTTTTAACGTGTGAGTCACCGCTTGATTTTTCTCTGATCTTTTGTCTTTCCATGTATGTTTGCTTTTTTATGCTATAAACATACGCATTAGATTCGGTATCAATAACAGTTCAATCGTGCGCTTTATGATCTGCGTTTGTAATTGTGTTGCCGATTGACAATTGACTGATTGAGGGTTGCCAAAGGATGCGATCGAGCAATCAATCCACTTCTGTTGCAGCATGCTGCTCAGATTTACGGATTCACAAGCCCCTACTTAGTTGACTGACAATGATATAGGATCTTAAAGAACTCATCAGATATGTTTCGGATAAATCGTAGAAGGTGACAAAGTAAAGCACAAATCCTTTTACCCTAATAAATGCGAGCAATTATACTTGTTTCGCTGCTATTGTGGTGGCAAATGGAAGAGCCTAAAGTCCAGGCCAGCGTGTGGTGATCTTGTCAGGGCATGGGGAGTCTAAACAGTTGTATTAACGCATAATTGAAACAAATCATGATGTGCAATCTTAATTGGTTCTGTATCGAGTCCAACTTTGTACACTTTTGGAAATTTCAATGTGTGCAGTTCGGTTGTTAGGAATTACTGAATTAACACTTGATTTCTGACAATTACTTATTAAGGCTCACCTTTGCGAGTTTGCCCCCCCACATTGAAAGATCAAGAAGAACATTAGTCTGTATAGTATACCAAGAGTGAGCTATTTTACTACAACTTAAGCTTTGTGGTCTGTTTATTTCAAAACACGTGTTTTTAGACTAAGATTATGGACTGACAACTCCCTATCAAGTCATGTCAATGCTAAAGGCTCACAATCCGAGGTCAACTCTTCAAGTGTTGGTGCGAGCATACTAACGCATGAGAACACTAGATGAAGCAAGGGGAAGGGTCTCTCAATCAAGTAGTAGTAACTTGATAGCCACTGGGCCTGAGTGTGCACAATGGAGAGGCAACTCTCGATGGAGCAGTGCATGGTTGTCAATGGCGCGCCTTGGCTCCAGGCACTCAAAGGCTCCCCTCCTGCACTTCGCATTATCAATTATTAATGTTGAAGTTCGCAATTTTAATTATTAATGTCTAATACTTTAACATGGTTATATAGATTTTGATCTCTTTGATTTTTCTTTTGCCACTTGAATTATGTCTTTTGTAATATTTGGATGGATTTAGTCTCTTGGGCTTTTCAATCATTGAAGATATTACAAATGTTTTTAATGTTTAAACTTTTTTTCCCCCCCTCTAATGTGGTTCATTAGGTATATATAATTGTTTTTGTTATAAGTTGTAACATTGAATGTTTATAATTACATAAGTATATAAATA
Organism: Eucommia ulmoides; assembly: GCA_016647705.1. Lineage (NCBI taxonomy): Eukaryota > Viridiplantae > Streptophyta > Magnoliopsida > Garryales > Eucommiaceae > Eucommia > Eucommia ulmoides. Next base: position 679,939 of record JAENRU010000391.1, on the reverse strand, counting down.
TCTTTGTAGCTAAATATCAAAATATATATTCTACTTATTTTATATAATGTGTGCCCCATTTTACGAGGCACACGCCTCACCTTGTGCCTTGCGCTTACGATTGGTTTGGATGGAGGGGAAAAGGATTGTGTTTTCCTTTGTTGTGTTTTCGTAAAAGGGGAGAGAATGATTTTTTATTGTGTAGTATGACTTGTTGAATTTCACATTGATGTTGTCTCCCTTGATATCCCTTCGTAGTAGTTTGGCAAAGTCCACCCTGTGCATGATGCGACGTGTCGAATCACACATTGCTTGTGTTATATAATCCTGAGCTATATATAAAGCCTAGGTCAGTCCTTCTTTTTCAAGGCGTCTTTTGAGAGTGAGTTAATCCCATTGGATTTCTACATGACTGTTATACCCTTTATGCATGTGTATATATGTAGGAGATTCATAAAAGGTAATAATATAAATTAAGATAATTCACTCTTTCATTCCTAATCCCCCCCCCCCCCCCCCCCCCCCCCCCCCCCCCTCCAAATCCTGCCACAAAAGGTCCCTCTCCTCCCCCCTCTTTCCCTCAATCTAAACGGACCATTACCCCCCCTCCCCCTTGAGTCTTTGACAACTATGGGATCCATGAAGAGGCATGGTTTGGTGCACAAGTGAACGGGAGAGATTCATTGGGTTTTACTCATGCAGTGTTGACTTGTAATGCTTCACAAGAATAGCGTGGAGCTTAGGTGTTAATGTACATGAAATGAATGAACTCTCCACCTACTTGTTTAGCTTCTAGGTGTGTTGAGTTCTAAACATTTGTACTTAAATTGGAAAAATAATCAATCCTCCTATATGTTTTCCTCTAGTTGATGGTCTTTTTCTGATCCTTGTTTAGGGTATCAAAAGGAGTCAGAGATTTACCAGGAAATTTACAGTCTGCGACAAGTAATATCCCTTCAGGAAAATTTCTCATGTATTTTGGGCTACTTCTGGCAACCGGAGTATTCTTTGTTTTCATTGCCTTTACCTTGTTCCTTCCGGTCATAGTACTCGTACCTCAGAAATTTGCCATCTGCTTTACTCTCGGCTGTGGCCTTATCATTGGATCATTCTTTGCACTCAGAGGTCCGAAGAACCAGTTTGCCCACATGACATCAAAAGAGGTACCGAACTCATGTTTTAGTTCTTCTTTCTAATTAATTAACTATAATCTGCCGCTGATTTGCGATTTGTTTCTCCTGTGTTATTTTTACCAGAGGCTTCCTTTTACGTTGGGATTCATAGGCAGCATGGTGGGTACCATTTATGTCTCCATGGTGCTTCATAGCTACATTCTGTCTGTGCTTTTCTCTGTGATACAGGTATCGGACTTCACCCTTTCTCATTTTACCTTGCTTCTCCCATTTCGAGTCTTTTTTTCCCCTTTTTGCCGATGATATGAAATCACTCCATGATTGTAGGTTCTCGCACTAGCGTATTATGCTATTTCCTACTTCCCTGGTGGATCTGCGGGTCTGAAATTCATTTCTTCATCTCTGACCTCGTCAGTTCTAAGATGCATTGGCCGGTGATTTTGAAACGCTGTATGTGTGTCATTTTTTTTGTCTTTTTCATGCTTTATAGATCACGAAACACCAGCCACTGGTGGTTGAGAATTTGAATTGTCTGAGATAGACTGATGTATATCTGCTGAAATTCAAATAGATTTTTCTCCATGGAAGCCTACATCTGTCTAATGACATGATTTGAGCAGCATGTAACCTTTCAAATAGGTTTCCATAGTAAATGAAGTATTACAGGATTGTTAACAACTTGATACTCCACGGGCTTTTGAATTTTTAGGTACAATATTTCTCTTGTTATTTCAAGATGACTAGGACTGAGGGCTATAAATGAACTGAGCAGTGTACGAACAGATCGAGCTCGACTTTGTAATAGCTTATTTCTTTTATTAAACAAGTTGAATCTAGTTAGATTTCTTTTATGAAACATGCTCATTACATTTTTGAGCGTGAGCTCGACTACCTTTTATTAATGAGTTCATGTTTGAGCTCAAAATAATATTAAGAGCTTTTTGCACTTTGCACTGCTGAAATTTTAGAAAAATCTCACTTTAACCCCCCTGACCTTTCAATTTGAACACGTTAAACCCCGAAGTATCCAAATCGTGTCAAGTCTGTTATTTTGTAATTTTTAATGATAGAATCCACCTATGTGGGTGATTCCGTGTCTAACATGTGGCTGATTTTCATTATAAAAAATAACGCAATTACCAATTTGGACTAATTTTACACGATTTGGATACTTTAGGGTTTAATGTGTTTAAATTGAAAGTACAGGGACTAAAGTGGGATTTCTACAAAAACTTTAGGGGTGCAAAGTGCAAAAAAATCTAATATTAATTGAACAAAGTTCAAACAAGGTATGTTGAGCTCCACTTGAAATATTTTAGAATTAAGGCACCATTTGAGAACATTTTTTATTTTTCACCTTTTAAGGAAAAAGGTATTTGAAAGTAAAAAATAAAATTGTTATTTGTCTCACGACTAAAAAAAAATTACTTTTAAAAGTGTTTTTTATAAGTAAAAATAGTTATTTTTCATTTGTTCGATGTCTATATGTTAGTAGATTGACCGGAACACATAATCTTGCTTTTAAGTAAATATATTTTTTTGTTTAATTAAATTTTTAAATTATAAAAAGTACTTAAAAAATAGCGAATGATGCTAAACAAATAAAACTTAAATTAGTACTGCTTAGCTCACCTTCTTAGGACGGCAGCAAGGAATGATTATATATATGTATATAGGTCCTCAAAGAAGTAAAAGGTTTGCTGAACTGTTATATGCTCTGTGTTTTGTGTTATTGTTATTGCTTGCTTCTTCTATGTGATATTTCATATTTTATTCTAGTCAATGGATATATACCCACACCCTATTTTTTTTTATATAAAGTTGAAAGGTTAAAAAAAAGAGCAGCCCGGTGCTACAAAGCTCTTGCTATGTGTGAGATCCGGGGAAGGATCAGACCACTTAGGTCTATTATACGCAGCCTTACCTTGTTTTTGTTACAAAAGACTATTTTCACAACTCGAACCCGTGACCTTCAAGTCACATGGCGACAACTTCTACCCTTGCGCTAGGCTCCCTCCCCTTCATAAAGTTGAAAGGTTATAGGGTGGAAATTAGCACTTAAACAAGTAATTAAAAGACCAAAGTTCCAGTCACAATTTTTGACTTAGGGAAAGAACGTGACAAGTTGTGGCTTAGGTGAAAGCAGGAGGAGAGTTTGTTTAATAAGCTAAAGCCAGTAGGTTCCTCCTACTTGACACCCGTTCTGTCTCTTTAAAATATTGCTAAAGGGGGTTATCGGGATGCGAAATCCCGAAATCAAGGAAAGATTAGGACAACTATTGTGATTAGGGGACAATGATTTGACCTTTAATAAGGACCTTAAGATTTTAAAATTCTCATTAGAAAGCTAAAGGTCTCTATTGAATATAACAGAGGAACCACCAAAGTGTAAAGCTTCATGGATATGAAATGGCATTACTATATTCAGAGTATCATAATATAGGAAAGAACAAAAGGAAAAGCCAAAACAAAGTTCAAATTAGTGTTGAATATGAGATGATGATGATGAATAGCATAGAATAGGCAGGAAGGGCAATGGAGTTTCCTTAAGGTGATGACTCAATGAAAAAGACAGGTGATATTTGGAGCTTCTTTGACTCTATTACTTCCAATATAGGCGAGAACTGTTTCGTAGAGCGACTTACCCGAGAGTACCGGAATTGAACTAACGCTAAGAGTTCTTAAAATTTTTTGTAATTAGAGAAATAAAACTGTGACAAGATTTCTGTTATTTTTTTTTATTTATATTTCTATTTATTGAAATTTTGGCGAAGTATATCAGACGAATAATTGTGACACAGAAAGAGCGTTTGACGAATAATTTTTGGTTTATTTTATTTTTTATCCTGTTTTTAGATCTATTTATTTTTTAGTACTTGCCCAACTTATTTTTGTTCCTTATTAGTGTTTTAGTTGACTTTGTCTAGATTGATATTGTTGAATTCCACATTGAGGTTGGGCCCTCGATATTTGTTCTTAGTGGTTGAATGCACTCAACATTAGACGAAAGGCTTGGCTCTTATACCATATGAAAACCCAATGGTGTAACTCACTCTCGAAAGACGCCTTAAAAAAGGAGGATTGCCCTAAGTCAATGATACCATGTAGGCCCTCCTCCTCTTTCAAGGCTTAGGCCCTCTTCCTCTTTCAAGGCGTCTTTTGAGGGTGAATTAGACTCATTGGGTTTTTACATAGTATCAGAATCAGGCCTTTAGTCTACTGTTGGGCGTATTGAATCCCACATCAATGTTGCTCTTCTCCCACCCCCCAACCCCCGGATTTCATTTTGCAGTGGTTTGTCAAAGTCCACCCTATACGTGAAGGGGTGTGGTGAATCCCACATTAATGTTGTCCCCCCGATATCCGTTCGCAGTGGTTTGTCAAAATCCACCATATGCGTGAGGTGGCGTGTTGAATCCCACATCGCTTGTGTTAGCTGATCCTAATCTATATATAAAGCCTACGACAATTTTTTTTTGCAAGGCGTTTTTTCGAGAATGAGTTAGGCCCGTTCGATTTTTACCTATTAATATTAACTAGATGGATTTAATGCAGAAAAGACAAAAAAAACCTTATAGGAAGTACTTAAAAAAGAAAGAGGGAAAAATAGGTGATAAAAAAATAATTTCAAGGACAATATGATTATTTTCCCTATTATAAAATTAATATAAAATAGGTATTGTTTGGATGTATTTAAGCCTGCTTATAAATATTGATAAACCACTCTCAATTCTTGTTGGCCTCAGTGGCCTGCATATAGGCCAGTCCCAGGGTCCAGAACCATCAGGTGTCAAACCAATAATCCCTCCCCACCCCCACCTAAAAAATAATAATAAACAAAATTAAAGATAAGAACGATTGAATCGCACATCGATGTTGGGTTTTTCTCCCGATATTCATTTGCAGTGGTTTGTCAAAAGTTCACTTTACACGTGAGGGGCGTATTGAATCCCACGTCACTTGTGTTACCTGATCACTGATCCTGAGCTAAATATAAAGCCTACGGCAATCCTCATTTTACAAGGCGTCTTTTGAGAGTGAGTCAGACCCATTAGTTTTTTATAAGAATAAAATATCAAAAACAAAAATAGAAATAAAAACAGGAAAGAACAAATAAGAAAAATTCTTCCCATTTAATCACACACACACGGGGTGGGAGGAGTTTAGAGATGCATAGTGCATGAAATCTAGAAAAAGGGTTGAGATATTCTTCACTCGTGCAACATTTTGAGATGCCTTTTGGTTTGTTTTTAATCGAGTTTTTTGCACTTTGCACGCCTGAAATTTCGGAGAAATTTCACTTTTGTCTATGTACTTTCAATTTAAACACATTAAACCCTGTAGTATCAAAATCGTGTCAAATTAGTCTAAATCGGTGACTCCATCAATTTTAATGACAGAAATCACCCACGTGTCAAACATAAAGTCACTCACGTAGGTAAATTTCGTCATAAAAAATTGTTAAAGGACTGACTTGACACGATTTTGGATACTTCAGGATTTAATGTGTTCAAATTGGATAAGGGCTAAAGTGGGATTTTTCTAAAACTTTAGGTGTGCGAAGTGCAAAAAGTTTTTTTTAATTTGTTTTGACTTTAGGATAAGACCTAAGTGGTTCGATACTTCTCCGAACCCCGCGTATAGTGGGAGCTTTGTAACACCGGGCTTCAAACCTCTTTCTTTTATACCCTTTTCCCCACATCTTTAGAAACAACTCCTCCTTTTGCTCCACTCACTTACCCTAATCAATAATTCACAAATCTCTCTCTCTCTCTCATGTGACCTCTCATGCCCAAAACTGACAACAAAAACCAATAAACAAATGCACAAAAGATGGTGTGTTGTGTAACATGGGCAGCTTCATGAAATCTTGAAGCAAAAGCATTAATAATATTTAAATCCTCATCATGTGCCCTTCAGCTTCTCTCTTGTTTGGTTTTGAATTCTATGATTCCTATGATCATGCGATTCAAGCACACACGTACACATGTGATGAGACCTTATTCACCGCGGCGGATCTAGAAAATTGGTTGAAGGATGACTATTTCTTTTAAGGGTATGTTTTTTAGGAATAATCAGCGATTAGTCCCAAATAGCGGAGGTAATCGATTGTCAGTCTCTTTTAAAATATAAGTTTTGATTTAGTCTTTTAAATTATATTTTGCTTGCGTGATTAAAACTCCTGTGTCACGCATTGTACATAGAGTGTAGAAAAAATTTAGTGAATAAATTCGTATTATAGTGAATATTAGTTACATATAATTAAAATTAGTTACAACTTAACAAATCATATGTAACTATATTACATATATTTGTTTAATATTAGTTATATGTATCTGTGTAATATTAATTACACGTACAAATTATATATGTTTATGTAATATTTGTTACATCTAACAAATATTCTATATAAAAATTAATTTAATTATTAGTTATATGTACTTGTATAATATTAAATACATGTTACAAATTATATGTATTTGTGTAATATTTGTTAAATCTAATAAATTTTTTCACACAAATTAATTACATGTTACAAATTTCAATAATATTTGTTATATCTAATTAGTATTTTATACACAAATTAGTTATATGTAACTGCGCGAGTGTATGCGCGTGTATAGAGCCTTCCGCTTGTGCCCTTGGCCCTTGGCCCTTATAGCTTTCAATATCATATTAGGAGTACATGTAAATGCAGTTAGGCAGTTATTGAACAAACCCATCTGCAAATTCCGGTTATTATTTGCACAATTTTATGAACCCTTGTAGAAAGTTTGATTAAAGGCATTTTATAATTCCAGAATTTATTGCCTTAAAGCAATGCAGAAATGGTTGGTAAAAGGAATATTTTGGTAAAAGTGACAGTCTGGTGCTACAAAACTCCCGCTGTACGTGGGGTTCAGGGAAAGGTCGGACCACTTAGGTCTATTGTACACAACCTTACCTTATTTTTTACAAGAGGCTGTTTTCACGGTTTGAACTCATGACCTCCAGGTTACATGACGATAATTTTTGCCGTTGCGGTTGCGCCAAGACTCCCCTTCTGAAAGGAATATTTTGGTAGAAGGAACAAAATTCTGATGCCCTCAAGAAACCAGTAAAGACAGATAAAAAGTCACTTTTATACCAGAAAACAAGGGCTACCCATGCAAACCCCTAACTAGTGAGGTCCAATTAGGAGGGACCATTGGGGTTCACAATTTTTCACACTCATATCCTACTCTCTCTCTCTCTCACACACACACACACAGTGTATATAATCTTAGCTGGTTTATTTGTCTCTTCTTCTAATGTTGTTTCTGTTGTCTCTTTTATATATCTATTTAACTGAGTTGGGGTTAGGCCTCTTTTTATTGATACCCTTTTCTTTTTTTCTTGAAAAATTATGGTATTTTTTTATGGGTTAAAAGTTTAAATCCCACGTCGAATTTGTAAGCCTTTCTATATAATTATTTTACTTGACGCCATATGATTTTCAGTTGAAATCTCTTAACATGGTAACAAAAGTAAGCATGGGAAGTCTCGTTTGTTTGTGTGTTTGTTTTTTCTCTTCTGTTTGATTGTATCGCATGCAAGGCGAGGTTGCATGTGAGGATGAGTGTTAGAATCTCACATTGAATCTGTAAGATTTTTCAAAGTAGTCTATTTATGAAATGAATTACTTCATTTGACATCATATGGTTTTAAGTTGAAACCTCCTAACATGTTATCAAAACTAGATTTGGTGTTTGTCTCCAATTGTTTGCATGTTTGTCTTGTCTCTTCTGTTTGTTTGACCGCACCACATGTAAAGCGGGGTTACACGTGAGGGTGGGTGTTAGAATCTCATATTGAATCTATGAAATTTTAAAAAGTAGTCTATATATGAAAGGAGTTACAATACCGTCATATGATTTTAGATCGGAATTTCCAAGCAAAAATATGGTCCATGCATTACGTATGCAAATGGCATGTTAAGTAGCCATCCACGGTAACAGACAAGTTTTTGCATCAGAAAAGTGGTGGTGGGTGAGAATGCAATACTTCCTTCTCTCTTCTCTCTTCTCTATCTAGAGCGAGAGAGAGGGGGGGGGGGGGGGGGGGGGGTGAACTCATGATGCTGTTAACTGTGATTGCATCTATCTTCATATATATATATATATATATATATATATATATATATATATATATATATATATATATATATATATATATATGTTGATTTGTGAATAAAAATGTATTAAGAGCTCTTAGTAGTTGTAATGTTGTCTTTGTTTTTGTTTTTTTTTTAAATTAAAAAAAGGCCTTCCGACAGCATGCCCAGGTTTTGCAGTTCTTAAAGAAAGCATCTTTTTAGTTTAATTCTTCATTTCCATGTGCAATTCACTTCACTACTCCAACCCACAAACACTCCACTTACAATTATTAACATTTTTAGATCTAATTCCACTATAATTTAATTTAATTTTTTTTTCACATATACCCATTATTCTTCCAAGAATATCACTTCAGATCCCAAAAATTCAGAAAAAAAAACCCAATATTTGATTAGGGAAAAATACTTTTAATGAATTTCAATGGAAAATGGGTTTATCATGTCATACTCTGGTAAACCTAACTGGTTTTTCTTCTAATGTTTCTCTAGTAACAATTCGTTTGAAAAATGAGAGATAAATCTGTATTGTTGTTAAGGAAATGTTACAAAAAAATATTTGATGTTTAATGGAGTGATAAAATAACGAAAATACCTTCATTAGAGGGTCACGTGCTAAGCACAATTTTTTTTTTTTTTTTTTTGTCTAAAATCATTAATGGAGGAAAATATTTGATGTTTGGTGGAGGGATAAAATAATGTAAATACCTTCATTAGAGAGCCACGTGCTGAGCATAACCCATTTTTTGTTCAAAATTAGTAATAATGTTTTTTTAATTTTGCAAGGTTGAAACAAATGTAGAACTTTAGGGATCAAATGTACAATAATTTAGCAAACCCAAGATTCAAACTCAGGGATAAAAAAATGTAATTTTCCCATTTGATTCATTTTGTTGAAGTCTAATGTTTTCCTTCCTTGAGTTGTGTCCATTCCATGTTCCAATGAGTAATAGGATATTGTAATGGTAACCCATTAGGGCCATTACAAGACATCTACCTCAAAAATTACCCTCTTAAGTGCTTGAAAATGGTACCCATTACAAGCATGTGGCTGACTCAGATTGTGACCACAACTAGGATGGACCATTCATCTCCATCTTAATCTCACTTCTTTAATCAACTAATTTTTGATGCCCAAAGAAATTTAAAACTAAATCAATGGGTGTTGTTGCCTCTGCTTTAGGTGTGATGTTTTAATGGATTAAGCAAATTGGCCATTAAAAAAAAAAAATGGGTGTTTTTTGTCATATGACCCCAAATTTTATTTTTTACTATTGAGGGTATGGTCCTTGATCGTTTTTTATTGCGTAAACGAATTCATGTAACCGACCCTATTTAAGTGAAACAAAGACTTAGTTGATGTTGTTGTATAATTCATTTAACTCATTCGGTACAATAATCTTATGAGAAGTCTAAAACTTACACCATAAAAGTTAATGTAATTTTTTATATAAAAAAAATTACAGTAATTTTTATGTAGTGCCGTAATTTTGGATTTCAGAAAAAAGTTACTATAACACATATAAGACTAAAATTTTAAATTCGTGGACGGTTCACCAAAAAATTATTTTTTTGTCATTGCTCTAAATTTTGCATTCTACTATTCACTAAAAACTGTAGTAACTTTCATGTAGTGTTATAATTTTGGAGTTAAAAAAAAAATTACTATAACGCGTAGATTGTTTGAGAAAAAAATTTAAGTTCGTGAATTATTGACAAAAGTACAAACAAACACTTGGAAACTTAAATAAGGGGGAAAAATATATTCATATTTATATATTGATGGTTGAAACAAATGAATTTAAATTTTGAATGTATCAGGTCGATGTGGAAGAGTGCGTCTTTAAGATCGCTCGGGAGAATAATTAGTCAAGTAATTTGTCAAAATGCGCGTAACTTGATCCGAACGACACAAACAAACAAATGGGTTTGCAAGCTGATGTGCATTAAATTAATAAAAAAGATGATTAGAAAAAGAACAAAAGAAGCCATATGCATCACCATCACTTAACCACATTACTAAATACAATAATAATAATAATAATAATAATAATAATAATAGAAAAATGAAGGTGCACTTGGATCCAGATCTCCTTCCCTCTTTTTCTCTATAAACAAAACATGGGGTTTCCCCCCCAACAATCCCAAAGACACTCCTCTGTTTTTCTCCCTCAGCAATGCCTCATCAATCCCCAAGGCATTTTTTCTTCTTCTTCACCTTACTCTGTTTATTCTCCTCTGTTTACTCCATTGATGTACAGTCCCAAGCTCTTCTAACATGGAAGAACAGTTTAAACAGCTCAACCGATGCGTTGAGATCCTGGAATTCTTTGGAGGAGAGTCCCTGCAATTGGTTTGGGATAGCCTGCAACTCCAATGGAGGTGTGGTGAATATAAGCTTGAAATCAATGGATTTGCAGGGTCCTCTGCCTTCGAATTTTCAGTCACTCAAATCATTGAGTACCCTCGTACTTTCGTCGACTAATCTCACCGGTGCAATCCCGAAAGAGTTCGGAGATTATCTCGAGCTGAGTGTTGTCGACATAAGCGATAATTCCATCTCCGGCGAAATCCCAGCTGAAATTTGCAGGCTGACAAAACTGGAGACTCTGTTTCTCGATTCAAATTTAATCGAAGGGAAAATTCCTGCAGACATTGGAAATCTCACTAGTCTCAAGTTTCTAACACTCTTTGATAATCAGCTTAGCGGTGAGATTCCAAAGAGTATTGGGAAATTGGGAAGTCTTGAAATTTTCAGAGCAGGAGGAAATCAGAATCTCAAAGGGGAGCTGCCATGGGAGATTGGCAATTGCAGCAACTTGGTCATGCTTGGTATTGCAGAAACCTCCATTTCCGGAAGCCTTCCTTCATCGATCGGAATGCTGAAAAGGATTCAAACGATCGCGATTTATACATCTCTGTTATCGGGTCCAATTCCGGAGGAGATTGGGAACTGCAGCGAGTTGCAGAATCTGTATTTATACCAGAATTCGATCTCGGGTTCGATACCGAAGCAAATGGGTGAGCTCAAAAAGCTTCGGAGTGTGCTTCTATGGCAGAACAGCCTTGTGGGTACAATCCCTTCTGAGATTGGAAGCTGCGAATCGCTCAAGGTTATTGATTTGTCGGAGAATCTTCTGACGGGTTCCATACCTGCAACTCTCGGAGGACTTTTGAAGCTCGAAGAACTTCAGCTGAGTGTGAATCAGCTAACAGGTACTATACCCTCTGAGATTTCAAATTGTACGGCTATGAATCATTTGGAAGTTGATAACAATGGACTTTCCGGCGAGATTCCGGCGGAAATAGGGAAATTAAAGAGCTTAACTCTGTTTTTCGCCTGGCAGAATAATCTGACAGGCTATATTCCAGAGTCATTATCTGAATGCGAAAATCTTCAGGCTCTTGACGTTTCTTACAACAATCTATTTGGGTCGATTCCGAAACAAATTTTTGAGTTGAAAAATCTAACTAAAGTGCTTCTTCTTAACAATGATTTGTCGGGTTTTGTGCCGCCGGACATAGGAAACTGTACGAATTTGTACAGGTTTCGGGCGAACAATAATCGGCTGGGTGGAACTGTTCCATCGGAGATTGGAAATTTAAGGAGCTTGAATTTCTTGGATTTGAGCAACAATCGTCTGGTGGGAGGAATTCCGCCGTCGATATCCGGGTGTGAAAATCTCGAGTTTCTTGATCTCCATTCTAATGGAATCAACGGTTCTTTGCCGAGTTCACTGCCGAGAAGTCTCCAGCTTGTGGATATATCGGATAATAGGCTTACCGGCGAACTATCAGAGGCTCTGGGTTCTTTGACGGAATTAACTAAACTTAATCTCGGGAGGAATCAACTTTCCGGGAGAATTCCGGCGGAGATTCTGTCATGCAACAAGCTGCAATTGCTTGATATCGGAAACAATGGTTTCTCCGGCGATATACCCAAAGAATTGGGTCAGATATCATCGCTTGAGATCTCTCTGAATCTTAGTTTCAACCAATTCACCGGCGAGATTCCGTCGGAGTTCGCAGGTCTTAGCAAACTTGGGATTCTCGATCTCTCCCACAATAAGCTCACCGGAAACTTAAACATTCTCACGAGCCTGCAGAATCTCGTGTCCCTCAATGTTGCGTTCAATGATTTCTCCGGTGAATTGCCGGACACCCCATTTTTTCGGAAGCTCCCGATGAACGACCTTACCGGGAACAGAGCTCTGTATATCTCCGGCGGGATCGTCACTCCGGCCGATCGCGTCGGACCCAACGGGCGTTTCCGATCGACGATGAAGCTGGCGATGTCGGTCCTCGTCAGCGCCAGCGCTGTGCTAGTCCTACTTGGAATTTACGTCCTTGTCAGGAGCCGCATGGCCACACATGGGTCCATGGAAATCGACACATGGGAAATGACACTTTATCAGAAGATGGAACTCTCCATTGATGACGTCATCCGGAATCTGACATCCTCGAACGTCATCGGCACGGGGAGCTCCGGCGTCGTTTACAGGGTCATGATTCCAAACGGGGAAACTCTGGCGGTGAAGAAGATGTGGTCGTCGGAGGAATCAGGGGCGTTCACCTCCGAAATTCAAACTCTGGGTTCGATCAGGCACAAGAACATCGTGCGACTCCTGGGTTGGGCTTCGAATCAAAGCTTAAAGCTGCTGTTCTACGACTATCTCCCCAACGGAAGCCTGAGCTCGCTGCTGCACGGCGCCGGGAAAGGAGGAGCAGAGTGGGAGACAAGGTACGACGTGGTGCTGGGTGTAGCCCACGCGCTTGCGTACTTGCACCATGATTGCGTGCCGGCGATCATGCATGGCGACGTGAAAGCCATGAACGTCTTGTTGGGTCCTCGATTCGAGCCTTACCTTGCTGATTTTGGGCTGGCGAGGGTTGTGAACAGAGCCGGCGACGGTGACGTCTCGAAACAGAGCCCCAGTCAAAGACCTCAGCTCGCCGGTTCTTACGGTTACATGGCGCCTGGTAATTATCTCCAGACAGTACAAATTTTAATATATATTTTTAACGTAAGTGTTGTCCCGGGCTAACCTACAATTCGATTATTCATCTCTTTAGGCGATCTTAAGGGCACAATCGCCTGCATCAGTCTTGTATAATTAAGATTAAATTCAAGATTTAATTTCCAGGGTGTTCCTAGGATAATTGAGCTCCCTGGTATTGACCAAAAAAAATGGCACATCTCCTTGTCAACCGGACTAATACCTCTTAGATTGTCCGATTTTCAATCTCTTTTTGACTACAACTCTTTGGTAGTCCGGTTTTCAATCCCTTTTTTCACCTTTTTAATTTGTTATTTCACCCATCAATTAACTAACCAGATAACGATATCCAACAACATTTACAGAACATGCATCAACTCAACGGATCACAGAGAAGAGTGATGTTTACAGCTTCGGAGTGGTCCTGTTGGAGGTCTTGACCGGAAGGCACCCACTGGACCCAACGCTGCCCGGAGGTGCGCATTTGGTTCAGTGGGTCCAGGACCATTTACACTGTAAGAAAGACCCAGTTGACATTCTCGAGCCCAGGCTCAGAGGAAGATCAGACCCACAGATGCACGAGATGTTACAAACTCTAGCCGTTTCGTTCCTGTGCCTCAGCACAAGGGCCAACGATCGGCCAACGATGAAGGATATCGTGGCGATGCTCAAGGAAATCCGACATGTTGAACCGGTAAGGTCGGAAATCGATTTGTCGAAGGGTGGTTTGTCGTTGTCGGCGTCACCGCCGCCGCCGCGGAAAATGGTACTGCAAGGGTCATCTAACTGTTCATATGCGTTCTCCGATGATTCTGTCTAGTTTAAGGTCACATTCATTGTTCATATTCATATTTGATATTTCACTGCATGACAAATTGTAGCAGGATTTTTGGTGCAGTTTTTTTTTTTTTTTTAAGATTATTAAGTAATTAAGTAGTGGCATAAATTGCTGTTAAGTTTATCCCATGTCCTCCAATGTCAAAGGAGCTAATTGTTAGATTATAAGAGAAAAAAAGTTAGTTAATTTTTGAAATTAAGAGAAACCCAAGATGTGATGTGCTGTAGTTATGAATGATGGACCGAATATGAACAGTTCTCAGAAGAATTTACTCTTGAATAAATATCTATTTTTTGATTTATTTCATCTATATTTATGATCGGAACAAGGGAGAATACGCCTTATACCACGATTTTGAATCGGAAGAGAGATTTCAAATAAATGACAGATCTATTCACTCTATTAATAACCAAATCGGAATCGGTGTATCCTATAACTTGTAAAAATAAGAGGAGAGAGAGAGATGCATTATTGATATCCAAGAGGAATGGCTCAATTGTCTCTTTCTTTGAGTTGTAGGGGATGGGCCAATGATTGGTGATTTTGGATTTAATCAATTGGAGTTTTATTGCTATAGAATCTCTCTCACACACACACGCACACAGAACCAACATCCTTAAAGAACAGACAGATGAAAACATCCTGAAAAAGTCATTTCATTACACAGCAAAGCAAGAAGAAGGTGAGATTGAGATCTTTGGGGTTCAATTAAATCAAAATTTGTTGAAATGGGGTCAAATCATCCAACTTTTTATTGCCAAAAGATGCAAAAAATCTTGTCTTGATCCATGTCTAGATTTCTTGTTGACATTTTCTACAAAAAAACACACACACATTTGCATTCAGACAGGTCTAGGAAGGATGCTTGGATTCTAACTTGTTTAGCAGAAAACTAATGACACCCCAATTGAAACCACGGTATTGCAACCACCTGATAGTCCTAGATTTCCGTTTATCTCTGGGCACGTCCTGACCACCCCGCAGCCACTGTTTTGAGGCGTGAATGAATAGTTGATCTAACGAAGCCTTTGACAGCTCTAGTCTCGAGTCTTGATCACCGCTACCACCGGATTCATTGTCCCTAAAAACCAGCTTGATTGCCTTGTCTGTATCTTTCTCGCTTACTCCTTTTTTGGACAGAGCCTGATCCAACCACATAAGATTACTAAAGATTGTTACCTGAAGTTCATGCTAAGTTTACGACATGTTACCTGTTTGATTCGCCTCGGTCCCCAACTTGAAGAAGACCATCTAGATTGAGAGAATGTTTCAGCATATAATGAGTCATTAATCAAACCTCTGCAAGGAAAAACAATTTCAGATGTAAAGGCCTTGTTTGTTTTGCGTTTCTTTCCTGGACAGAAAAATGGGAACCAAAAAAAAAATTAGAAAAATTCTAGGAGCAGAACAGAAACACTAGTATTTCTGCTCCAAAATTATTGTTCTCGTTTTTTAGTGTTTCTGCTCCCAAACTCTAGTTCCCGCTCCTAGAATTTTGAAATTTAAGAACAGAAATATGACATATTTTGTTACCCAAATATTCCCAAAATTTTGAGATTAACCCCAGAATTCTTGGGATTTTAAAACCAAAAAAAAAAAAAAAAAAAAGTTGTTTCCACTCCTTCCCAACTTATTCTCGCTTAAAGGGAAAGGGGCGGTATTTTTTAAGGTCTTGAATAATTGAAACAAAAACAAAAACAAAAATGACTTTACCAAATGCATTTTTGTCCCCAAAATAATTGAAAACGGAAACATAACTCTCATCCAATTTTTTGGGGAGTGAAAACAGAAAAAACAGAAACATTAATTAAACGCCACAAAAAATATCCAATATTCTTTTCTTTTTTTTTTTTTCTTTTTTTTGGGGGGGGTGGGGGGTGGGGTTCTAAAATAGGCATTCGTATACAAGGTTTGAAATGAGTTAATTAGACATGAAAGACATAATTGTAAATAGAATATTCTCATGGTGAGCCGTACCGTTTCTGGAAGTCCATTATCACTGCATTGACCATATCAAGTGGAAATCTTTTCCCTTGCAGTTTCTTTCTCAGCTCAACTGCTGTAAATCCTCTGCTAAAAATAAAAACAATAAACAGGGACACGTGCAAATGTTGTTGTGTCGCATACTTTGAACGGATATCTTCTTAAAGCATGCACAAATTTATGTGTTTATGCACAAGTATGCATCCATGAATACATTTGTCCATGCAAATCGACTAATAACGGCAGTTCTTGCCCATGACACTTCGGAGTTTTTTAGACAAGAAACTAATACCTGAAAGAAAAAGATGAAAACGGGAAACGCTGTCATAATACATCAAAACACTGCATGCTAGTACAAATAGTATGTCAACGGTTTCTCACAACTCAAACTAGTTGATCATAGCCTTTAAAAAGTCTTCAAATAGTCATTTTTCAATCAATACTAGTCTTACAATTGCCTGTGAACCATAGATAATAAGAATTTACATAACTTAATGTTGGGTTTATCCCACATCGGATGTGAAAAGGGTTGAAGGTCCAGTAGCCACAAAAGGAGAGACTGGTCAAGGGTTAGCCGGCCAAAGGCCCAAAAACACCTTACACTAGTATCAGAACCCAGGTTACAACAGCTAATCCAATAGCCACAAAAGGAGGGACTGGCGACCAAAGACCCGACGTGTGAGAGCAAGATTGTTGGGTTTATGCCACATTGTACGTGGAAGGGCCTTGTGGTCAGGTTAAGTGTGAGAGAAAGTCTCATCTCTTGAACTAGGAGTTGAGAGAGGGCAAAGACCACCCAGTCCACCCTATAATTAACCCTTACCAACATAGCAAAGACAACTAACCCTTTTACATATAAAAGCAACACAAACAAGAACACACCATGCATAAAAATGCCCCTTTTTCCGCTACTGAAAGAGATATTCTGACCTCACCGCAAGTAATTCAATTGCCATCTTCTCGGCATCTTCTTTAGTTTTAGCATCTGGAATTTCTATATGGTTGTTAGCACCCTTTGGGATATGGATTCCGAGCTCCTCCACAACCTCCTCAGGCTCCTCCATGAATTCATAGTCCTCAAACCTCAGATCATGATGATGATCCCTTTCCTCTTCTGCTTCTGCATACTCCACAAAAAGATGGAATTTCATTGTTTAAAATGAACCTCAAAAGTAAAAGGAGGTCAAGTTTAACAGGTCATTACCAGATTTAACATCAAAGCTTAAGTTGTCAAACGGTCTCTGATTACGATTATGAAATTCAGCATCCACCGCAAAGCTTCTCCGAAAAAGCTTTTCGCAGCTTGAGTTTGATGCATTTTGGCCTGAGCTACATCGTTTTTCCTTGACCTCCTCCGGTACTTCCACGTGCAAAGAAGTTTGCAATTCATGAGGTTTCGAAGATTTCTTCGGACTGTACCTAACTGGAAATGATGAACTGTAATCTCTGCCTTTCGAACATCTAATGATGCTACTACTATTCTTCTTCTTCGTCGTCCTAACAACTCAAATCACTAACTCAGAAAATCCCTCAAATAAACTGTAGCATAGTATCTGCCGAATTCAAAGTTTTCTCCCGTTGGAAATCAAATCCAGGATTATACTCCGGTTGGTTTCCAAAGGAAATAATGAAAATTTTTAGCTCAGATGAAACAATCGATTCTGTTCATTCGAATACTCACCCGGAAATCAAGAGCAATCTACTTTGAAACTGAATTCCAGTCCGGCACAGGAAATTTCCAGCAAAGATCGACATATCCTCTTCCTCGGTTTCGGAATTAGGGCGAATCGCAAAACCCTGAAATGTTGCAGGGTTTTGCTTGATTCTTCAATTTGAGCTTCAGGGGTTTCAGCTGCACGTAGTATGTAAATTTTTTTGGGTTAATTTCCTTTAACCACCTTATATACATTTTTTGGGTGCACCTCCATTAATTCTCCCCAAGAGATTTTAAAAACCCACTCTATATCGACTTGGTGTATTCAAGATTTAATTGTTAGAATATTTTCCGAAAGAGTCGTACTCTAATCAACAAGATAATAGAATACATTCTCTTATAAAAAACGGCGAGGGACGAGTTAACTGAAATGCCCTCCCGTGAATTTCACATCAATCGTCGGCTTCGTCCCTCCCGCTTTGTTAGCTTTTTTGTACACAGAGAAGAGAGAGATAAGGAAGGCCGTCAAACAAGTTCCGGCGCTTCCCCGAAGCTTCTCTACCTTCAATCCGAACCGATCGCTCATCATCTTCGATCGCTTACCCTCTCCGGCCATTGTTTCCGATAGTTCTTAGGTCACGTTTGGTTTCATGGAATTGGATATGCATACGAAAACTTGAATTTTTTATTTTCAAAGCTCCCATCTCCATCGCCAAGCTTCGTCACATCTCCCATCATTCGAAAATGAGAGATTTGTGCTCTCTGACTTTGTGTAGAGAGAGAAGCAGCAAAGTGTGATACAGCTGGCTGGAAGATATTTTCATATATTTTTTATTATTTATACATTGCACCTTGCAATTTGCAGTTTCTTGCAAAGAGAAGAGGTGTTGAATGTAACATCATATAGATTTACCTCTACATACAAAAATAAGAGAACAATTAATATTACATTCAATATCCACAGGTGTTGAATGTAACATCGTAAAAAAAAAACAAAACACAATTGATGTTATATTCAACACTCACAGGTGTTGAATATTACATTCAATATCCACATGAAGAATATTTTAGTCAGAAAAAGACAAAAAAAGTTATTGGTGCAAAAAAAAAAGTGATAGACTTATTCGGTAATTCCTTCCGCATCTTGGGAGTTAATGGTGCATTTGCGTTGCACTATTTTGATGTTCATGTTGAGTTAAATTGCTACTTATATATAAATGGTTACTAGGGTTAAAGTTGCTTTAAAAAATATATAAAATTAAATTTAAATTTCATTTAAAATAAATGAAATTATCTTTTATTTTATTTTATTTTTAAAAAAAATGTTAATTTCCTTTTTTATTACTTTTAAATATTAAAATTTATTTAAAAAATATTGACTGAAATAATTAAGTTTATAGTCCTCAAAAAAACTATAGAAAAAAAAATCCCCAACAAATGTCCAACCTATTTATTCTTACTTACGAAATGTGTTATTCTTACAATTTCATGAATATTCAGTCAATATTTCAGAATAATATTTTTAGTTCATTTTTGCTCTATTTTCACTAAAATATTATGTGTGAACGTTCAATCAATATTTTAAAACACTATTTCAGTTCATTCAAATTAATACTCACTCCAAAAATTCAAAACAATTGTTCACCCAATATTTCACTCAATAAAAAATATTTACACATTTGTATCAATGTTTGTGTTCGAGTTGAAACCTTGAAAGGTAGCATACATATTAACATTCAAGCAAAATGTGTGTTAACACATACGCAAACATCCTTTTCAAAATCAAATTTGGACATCCTAAGAATATGCACTTACCTAAAATGATACTTAAATATTCGCGTATCATATTCAAACCTAAAAAGAGGATATAAACGTTAACATTCAAGCAAATTGTTTATTAACATGCGTGAACATCATTTTTAAAAATCAAATCTGAAAATTCTAGATCTGAACATCATTTTCAAACCAATTAAAACATTGAACAAATCCTAAGATGAGCAAAAACAAATTAGAGTGAATATTCACCAAACCACATTCAATATAAACATTTCAGAAACAATTTTAAAAAAATCAACAAATAACAGAAAAATCTACTAAAATCACTTCAAAATTCAAATAAGATCTATAAATCCAAATCTAAGGGGGACAAAAAGAGAGACGGGATGGACGATGAAACAGATTTGGACAAGCGGCGACGGTGGGACGGCGAAGTAGAAGAGAGAGATATAGAGAATACGACGAACACATAGAACGGTGTTGTGCACTGTGATGGTGATCTGTTCACGATGGTAGGGCTTGAGGCTGATGATCCGGCAAGATCTCGGTAAACAACGCAACGAACAAATCTGGGAGAGAGAGAGTGCGGTGATTCCATATTTGAAAATTTCGAAAGCAGTGTGCGAACGACGGCGACCGTCGATGGGCTTGTGATGGGTTTCAGATTTGGGCTTGCAATGGTGGGGGCGTGATCGTTTTAAATTTTATACAAAATTTACATCCTTAATGTAAACTTTTGATAGTCTCTTTAACAATTTTTAATTAGTAATAACATAATTTATTATTGTTGCAGGAATAAAGTCGGAAATAAAGAAATACGAAAAAATAGCAAAGAAAATAGACAAAAAGGACCGAAAATGGAGAAACTCATCATGACCTGTGATTTGCGACCAGCGACCCACCAAACTCTCATTTAATGTGTGCCAATCATGACCTGTGATCTGCGACCAGCGACCCACCAAACTCTCATTTAATGTGTGCCAATTTGTTCTGATCGGTTATTTTTTGGGTTTGAACTGTTGCACAATTGATCAATAAAGGCCAAATCAATTGGCATTTATGGTAAAAAAAAGAAAAGAAAAAGTTGGCGGCTTCAATTGGGGGATAGTTTGCACCTTTTATATATTTTTTTTATATTTCTAATGTTAGATTTAATACTTGTAGTTTAGATCTAATAGTTTTACAATCAGTTTTAGTGGTATCGATATAACTTACTTAGATAAATTATGTTAAACGATTAATTCACCATAGATTAGTTAATGTAGGAATTGAATTGTAAAGATAGTTTATCCCAATTAAGTGGTCGATTTATCTTTCGCGGTAATATTATCTTATAGTTAATATTACCTGATTACACACAGAATGAAAGACATAAGAATGAAAGCTACATTATAAACTGACGAATTTATACATGTCCTTAACCCGAACCTTTATATATATTTTATCTCAATTGATTAATTTTCTATTATTTATTATTAAAATTCAAAACCAATTCCAAAATTATTTATCCACATACGAAAAATAAGATAGTTACAATTCAATCTATGTAGTTTGACATCCTTACTTAAACACGCTACGCTACAACATTTTACGTTTAATTTGGGTATTAAATTTGAGCGATCAAGACGGCTGAGGAATAGTGAGTGCGATGGGGAGCTGAGAAAGTGTAGAGAGAGAGAGGAGGCTAGAGAGAGAAGCACCGTTTGAATGGATCAAGGTTTTGTTCGTTATATATCAGGGCATATTTGTCCATTTATAATTTTTTTTAACTATCGCGGATAAAAAATTAAACCACTTGTACGGAATGGTTTAAAGGTTAAGACAACTCTTTATTTGAGTTTTTTTCTACATCATTTCTTAAACAAGGACTATAAAATATTTTTTTTATTTTTTATTTTATAATTTTTTGAATAAAGTGAATTTTTCCTTTTAGTATTTGGGTGTTTACGTGGTAAGTCTATTATTTTATCTTTAATTTTAAAAAAGTTTTATAAACAATTGTAATTTATATTTTAGTTTGGTACATTAAAGTCAATACACTTTGACAGTTATATATATCTAATTTGTGTTCAAAATATTTGTTAGATATAATAAATTTTAAACGAGTATATGTAATATTGTTATATGTAACATGTAATTAATATTATACAGATAGATATATGTAATTAATATTAAAATCAAAGTTTCGTTTCTCTTCCATTAGATAATCTATATAATAAATTAACACTGTTTTTGATGACCAGGACATTTCGACGGTTCGGATCGAATCTCACGGGATGGATGGCTAGGAATAACCGGAGATATATAAAATAACGGCCGGCCAACTCTGTAAACTGGTGGCTGCGGTGGATTGGTCTGGTGATCGATCCATGCTGCTATCATTTTTTTCTCCCTTTTTTTTTTGCTCCCAGTTTCAGTCTCCTTCCTATTGTATTTCTCTATCGCTCAAGCAGGTATCTCTCTCTCTCGATCGATTGAAACGCCACCGCAGCCGGACGGCGACCAGATTTCCGTCTCTCTCTCCGGTCGCACGTGCCAAGACGGTTGCTACCATCTTCGATCCAGCCAGGAAATTTATCTGCCTTCTCCACGGTTCGCGACCCAGGTGACCTTCGATTCCAATTCCGTGGTGTTTGTTCTCTTATTGTTTGAGTTCTGTTTGTCTTGATTGAGATAAAGTTCTGTGCATCCAAGATAGCGATGTCAATTTCCACTTGTTTCCGTCTCTTCTCCACCAAATTCCCCCAATCTCTTCTTCTCCATCCCAACAACGCCCCCATCTTCAAATCCCTAGTATTGCCTTCACGCCCAAATCCTTCATTCATCAAATTCATCTCAATCCAAAGAATACCCACCAAATCCCCCTCCTCCTCAATTTCTCCGATCAACGTTTCGCTTCAACCCATCGAAGAACTCCCTCCGAAGCTCCAGGAAATCGTCAAGCTCTTCCAAGCAGTCTCAGAACCAAAAGCCAAGTACGAACAGCTCTTGTTCTATGGCCGAAAGCTAATCCCTCTCGATCCCCAGTTCAAAACCAACGAAAACAAGGTTCAAGGCTGCGTCTCTCAGGTCTGGGTGAGAGCATACCTTGACTCGGATAAGAACGTGGTGTTCGAAGCCGATTCCGACTCGGGTCTCACGAAGGGACTCGCCGCCTTGCTGGTTCAGGGTCTTTCTGGCCGTCCGGTGGGAGAAATTGTTAGGGTTTCACCGGATTTCGTGGTGCTGCTCGGGTTGCAACAGAGCTTAACGCCTTCCAGGAACAATGGGTTCTTGAATATGTTAAAGCTGATGCAAAAGAAAGCTTTGCAGCTATACATGGAAGCTGATAAAGGCGGCGAATTGGGCGGCGAAGTATCAAAAAATGACGAAAAACCATTACAGAATTCAAAATCTGAGTCGATAAACAATGGCGGATTAGTGGGTTTGGATGCCGGATTGAGTTCCGAAATGGGTATTGAAGAATCTGGATCAAATTCTGGGGGTAGTACTGGTTTGGGGAGTAGAGGAGAGAGGATAAGGGAAAAATTGGAGAGAGAGCTTAAACCCATTGAATTGCAGGTAGATGATATATCTTATCAGCATGCTGGGCATGCTGGGGTTAGAGGTAGCAATGGGGAGACACATTTCAACTTGAAAGTGGTTTCAGGGGAGTTTGAAGGGAAGAGTTTGGTGAAGAGACACAGGCTGATTTATGATTTGTTGCAGGATGAGTTGCAGACCGGACTGCACGCGCTGTCAATTGTGGCAAAAACACCATCAGAAGTTGGTAGTGAGTGAAGAATTAAAACGGCAGTCCAGTGCACGACGGCTCCCGCCATTGCGGGGTTTACACGGACGCGGATATCCCTGTATACAGACTGTAGTAATTGAAGAATTATGCAGCAAAAACAGGTCCTTTTGTTTTTAGTATTTACTGTTATTTACTCAGCTGTGTTAATGAGATACTTCAAACGTTGTATTTTGGATCATAATAATGGATACTTTTGAAGATTTTGTGCTTTAAGTGTGGTGTTTGAAATGACATGTTCTTTGTTTTCCCGTGCCATTGTTGATTACTTCTTGGAAGGAATATTCATTGAATATGAGATGATTGTATTGAAATGTGCTAAAGATAAAATGTGCATAGATTTACCGGGGTGTCTATATATAGACAAAAATTAGGGTTTAATTTAATGACTTAAGAGTTTAATCTAATGGACCAAGACTCATATGCATATATTAACATCTCAAACTCAAGGCGGTAAAATAATCATGAACTTGAATTTAAAAATCCAAGGTATGAAAGTGTTCGAGTGGATAGGCGTTGGTGAAAATATCTGTTGTCTAGTCAACAAAACAGGTATGACTCAAAAGAGGTATGACTAATAAGTTGACCTGCTATATATGATTTAGTATAAATTTGGATGTATTTTTTTTTCGGTTTCTCAGGGTATTTCCACACTACGGTCGGCGGAGACTAATTCCTCGAGGTATTGTCGGGCGCCAGAAGCCTTTTCATTCACAACCCCTCAAGATTCGATCTCTGGAGGTGTTGTTTAAGGAGCTCAAGCCTTTTCCGCCAACTCATGTTGGTATAAATTTGGATGTATGACTACATATAATTTAGTACAAATTTGAACTTTTTCTATGGACAGGTAGTGATATCACATTAATAAAAAACCTCAAAGTACATAATTATTTTAATTTTAATCTCATCTATTAGAGTTTATGGGAACATCAATGTTCCAATTAGAATTGCGTTACCAACGGCCATTCCAATACCGCCGGTCACCAAAACTTTGGTAGCTAGTCGTTTAAATTACTTTTAGTTACATTCAATTACTTTTTAATAACATTTTTAGTATATATTTTAGTTACAATTTTTTAGTACATTCAACAAATTTTTGAAATGACGGTTATAAAAAAAATTACGTGAATGTAACTAAAAATACATTCAAAAAATGTAACTAAAATATAAATTAAAAAAATAATTACAGATAATTTGAAAAAATAGACTAAAAAAATAGTTCCATCTAATTAAAAAAAAAATAAAGTAAGTGAAGAATTATCCAGCAAAAACAGGTCCTTTCGTTTTTAGTATTTACTCATTGTTGATTACTTCTTACTTCTTAGAACATTGATTGCTAAATCAATAGAGGGGAAGAATTAACAAGAAGGAAGAATGGGGTTCATGGGTACAATACGCAGAGATCTACAGAGGTCTTTTATATATACAGAGATTAGGATTTAACCTACCGAGCGTAGGATCTTGTGAACCAAGACCCAGGTATATATATTAACAGCCCAAATTCATTACGGTAAAACAACCGTGAACTTGAGTTTAAAAATCCATGTATGAAAGTGTTCGAGTAGATGGGTATTAGTAAAAATATCAGTTGTCTGAAAATCCATATAAGAAATCCATTGATTTATTTATTTTTTTAATAAAAAACTCATCTTAACAAAACACACACCCAAACATGCGCTTGGTTGATGAAGAAGAACAAATCCAGCAAGGTCAAAATGGAATCAGTAACACAAGTTAAAAAATAAAATCATTTGCTCAAATAGCATAAATCAAGTGTCAGAAATGGAAGAATTTTGGTTGATTTAATTTTCACTTTTTATTCATATTGCCTTAAGTTGCAAAAGACTCCATTGTGAAGTGCATATTTTGATTTGGTGGATATCAAGTGTTGTGGCGGTAAGTGTTTCTTGGTGACAAGGTTCTTTCGGCGGGAAAGACAAACAATAAGTTTTTCTGACAGTAAGGGTGTTTGCGTGGAGTGTCCCGACAATATTTTACGACGACGACGACATTTGAATTGTAAATATTTGTTGTGAAATAATTTTTTTTTTTTATAGATATGATTAAATATTTACTGTCTAATTTTTATTCTTAATACGACCGTCAATATGTGATATAAAAATTACTGCACAATAATAATTACTTCAATGCTGCTTACTTTTGCAAATATTTGTGCAGCAAAAATTTGAAAACTTGGTGCAAATATTTTGCAACTTGGTTCAAAAATCAAAATGTTGTTGTGCACCAAAAAATTGCTTCTGTGTGGTAAATATGAGCGGAAGATAGATTTTTGCATAAATCAAAATGAATTGTAAAGATTTTATGAAATTATTATTGGGCTTGGGCCATATAAAAAAAACCCTATAAAATATTACTCATTACATAACTAAAAATTATGTAGGGATATTGATTTTTTTTTTTTTAGAAATAATGACAAAAAATAACTTATTCTCCCTCACCTCTTTTTATAGGTATGGAATGTTTTATGATTTTTGTTTTAGACCCGTTTCTAAAGCCGAATATTTGTGTTATTTTAATTCTGGTATTATTTTAATAGTTGAATATTTGTGTTATTTTATATTGATTGTGTTATATATCCCATACTGCATTGTTTGTTGATGATTGTTAATTATTGTTGATATTTAAATAAAAACGGTGTAGAATGTTATAAAAAAGATTATTTAAAAAAAAAATCAGGTTCAATTTTTTTTACGTCCGTGCCTTCAGACACGAGTCATATCCTAGTATATATATATTTGTGTACACATCATACTCTTTAAAAATAAATAGAATTTACTTTTACACAATAATAATTTAGTATTTTTTGAGTAAATTAATTAATAATTATGCTTATCTTAACTTTCGGGTTTTATGGGTTCATGCAGTTAAGAAAAAACAACCAAAAGTAAAAAAGTAAATAAAATAAATAAACAATTAAAGGTGTGTTTTGTTAACAACTGAAACACGAGCTCAATTTTATTTATTTTTAAATAAAAATATTTTTTTTTATTTACAACACAACTCAACAATAATTTTACAAAATAAATTTAGAATTCTTCGTGATCAGTCTACAAATTTAATATATCGATTTATACAATTTACTGTTCACAATTACTCTATGAGAAATTAAATAATTGAAAAATAATTGTACGTTTAACTTTTTCATAATTTCTCTGTCGATAATAACATTTTTGACCCTGACAAATGAAATTTGTTTAGATTTGAACTCCATATTTAAAAATAGATATATTGGCTACCTCACATTTCATTAGAGTAAAATGACTAAATTATCCTTATTGCTTAACATAAAATGACCAAAGTGCCCTTACTTTCACGTTGACTGCTAATGTTGATCTACCAGAATTCTGAAGAGAGTTCAAATTGAAACAAAAATGAAATGTGAGGTAGCCAATGTGTCTATTTTTAAATACAGAAGTCTAAATTGAAATAAACTTTATTTGTCAGGTTTAAAAATGTCATTATTCTTTTATTTTATAATTTATAGGAACTATTTGTTAAAATTATTTTCCGTATGAGAGCTCCAAATAACCAATAAATAGACACACCCGCTTAATTGTCTCAAAGATTAAGGCTTAGTTTGTCTCCCTTTTTTCTCATTTTAAAAAGGAGAAGACCACATAATCGTGTTTGGCAAATATGTTTTTATGAAATTTTTCAGAAAAATTAAAAGTTAGGAGAAAAGTATCGAGTTTTTTTAATTGACGAAATTTTGCATGAAAAAATTATTTTTATTTTTATTTTTATTTTTTTATTACGATATAATATTTAATTTTTTTTATTTAATGATTTTTTTTTATATATATATATATAAAATGTAAGATATTTAAAATTTTGTTTTGTTATATATATTTTGAATATTATGTTAGATATTCTCAGTTAAAATTTTATTTGTAAGATATTTTTAATTGTAAAATTTTATATTAATCATAAGTTAATACAAATTAATATTATATATATATATATATATATTATACTCAGTTAATTTAAGAATAACTAAATAAATATAGAGATTTTTAATTAGACATCCACTTTTTTATTACATATTAAAATGGACCCCAATAATCAAGCTCAAACCAAACAAAATCCATATAATTATTTATATTTGGAGAAAACCCCAAATATTTCAGCAGAATTCTTCACGCGCGGCTTGGCAAGAAATCGGGGGTCAATGTATTTTGGGAAACAACATCAAGCTAAACAAGGGAATAGCAACCAAAATCACACATTCAAAACTGCAAAAATGGAAGATATTGTGTTGATTATACCATATATTCATAGTTTCTATTGCCCTAAATTGCAAAACGAAAAAACAGTAGCGGCTTGGCAAGTTCTGCAAACGAACAGCAGCAAGTCAGCAACGATTCTTGTTCTTTCAACCGGTATGTGTCCTCACTCTCCATTATCTATTTTTTTTGTCCAAACCGGCATGGGAAGTTCCAAAATGCAGTGGGAATTAGATCTGAAAGTTGCATTTTAATTGTGCAATTCTAGAGAGAGAGTCGTGGGTCTTGAATTTTTAGAGAGAGAAACAGTATGAACAAGGCCCACTGCAGAATTTGTTCTTCAAATTTAATATTTCTCCTTCTAATTTATTTTTGTCCATTATCTTCTTTGTTTTGTCCAACCATCATGGGAAGTTCCATTATGCAATGAGAATTAGATCTGAAAATTGCATTTCAATTGTGCAATTCTAGAGAGAGAGTCGTGAGTCTTGAATTTTTAGAGAGAGAAACGGCATGAACAAGGCCCACTGCAGAATTTGTCCTTCTAATTTATTTTTGTCTATTATCTTTTTTATTTTGTCCAACCATCATGGGAAGTTCCATTATGCAGTGAGAATTAGATCTGAAAATTGCATTTTAATTGTGCAATTCTAGAGAGAGAGTCGTGGGTCTTGAATTTTTAGAGGGAGAAACGGCATGAGCAAGGCCACTTGGGTCAATTTTTGATTTTGCACATAATTACTTTGTTGAATATTACTATAAAGCTATTTTTAGACTGAATATTTATATACAGTTATAATTGGTTGAATATCGATGTACAATTATAATTGGGTTAAATATTACAATACAGTTATAATTGGACATAATATTAATATACAATTATAATTGGTTGAATATTGATGTACAGTTTATAATTGCGGTAAATATGACTATACAGTTATAATTGGAATGAACATTACTATACAGTAATATTTGATTCACTATTTTTGATGTACCGTTATAATTGGGTTGAATTTTAATATATAATTACAATTGGTTGAATTTTTTATTGTACAACATGCATTGTTGAGCAACAGTTTCATTGGAAAATATTATGGGCCCAAAGCCTTTCATGTTTGAGTATTGTAGTACAGTTATTTTTTGGCTGAATATTTAATGTACGTCTAAAATTGTTTGAACAGACTAGACGCCTGTTGGAGAGAGTAGCGGAAATGCAACTAGAACTAATACTGATTACTACAGCGAAAATACAGAGAGTGACGAAGATGAAAATTTATTGATACCGTACAACCCGAATAAGTCGACAACAATGTCTGCTGATTGGAGATATTTAATTCGTGAGGTAGGGCAAGTTTTTAAAGGTGGGGCTAATGATTTTAGGGAATGTTTGATAAAGTATTCTATTGAAATTGGGTTCAAATTTGATTATCATAAGAACGAACCATCTTGTGTTGTAGCATATTGCGCATATAAGATTGAGCGAGGATGTGAATGGTTCGTACGTGCAAGTATCGATAGTAAGAATGGATTTTTTTACATCAAGAAAATAAACAATATTCATACGTGTGGTGCTGCAGTTAGAACCAGGCAAAATGGTAGAATTAATTCCAAAATTGTGTCGAATTGTATAAAAAACACGCTAAAGGTTCAACCACTAAAACGCCTTATTGATGTCGTCAAAGAATTTAAAAATAATTATGGGTTGGACATAAGTTATCACCATACATGGTGAGGGGTTGAAAAGGCTAGAAAAGATGTTTTTGGGGATTATCGTAGTGGATACGACGAGTTGAGATGGTACAAAGAAATGTGCATGGAGACAAACCCGAGAACCTGTTTTGAAATTGAATATGATATGAGTACTGGTTGTTTTAACCGATTTTTTGTTTCATTCGGTGCTAGCATAGCAGGGTTTAAATATGTACGACCTCTATTATTTCTCGACGGAACGTTTCTGAAAGCAAAGTATAAAGGCACGTTACTTAGCGCGACCGACAAAGACGGAAATAACAGTAAGCGGGGGTAAAAAATCTAGTTGTTTTTTGACGTGCTAATCAATTTGTCGTTGTTGTATACGATGTAATATTCTTGTTATACAGCGAAAAAATAATTATTACTGTTAATTTAGTAATAATATTCGATGTATATTGAATATTATTTATATTGAATAACTAGACTTTTGTCATTTGCTGACAGGTATATATCTATTGGCTTTTGGAATCGTTGACTCAGAAACGGAAGTCCACTGGGAATGGTTTCTAAAACATCTAGTTAATTTTATACCACCGGAACGAGTAATGACATTCGTATCTGATCGACATGCAGGGTTAATAAAAGCTATGAAAAAGGTATTCCCAAATGCATACCATTCATTTTGTTTGAACCACTTAACAATGAATTTGAAGGAAAAAATTGGAGCTCGTTTACCAGTAATAAAACAACGGTTGTTATGGTTGTTACGTTAGTGTTACAAAGCAAAAACGGAGTTCGACTTTTACACACTATTGGCAAATCTAAAAGCAGAGGGATCCAAGTATATTTTTGATTGGGTTGATGATTTGCCTAGAGAGAATTGGACAAATGCGTTCTTCAAAGGTCGAAGATACGGTGAATTGACATCCAACGCCGCAGAGTCATTCAATGGATGGATTGCTGAAGCTAGACACCTGCCAATTCACAAAGTTGTCAATCGAATTCGTTTTGACTTAATGGAACAACGGACAAAACGACGTAACATGGCTTCGGGGGTGAACAATATTCTGTGTGAAATAATCGAGAAACAAATGCTAAAAAGATTGGAAGAATGTAGGACATGGGTGGTGCGTGAATCTGTGAATGGAGTTTTCGAGGTCTAATCAGACACTTCTGTACTCGTGGACCTAAAAAACCAAACGTGTTCTTGTTTCGATTGGAGGGACAACGGGACACCGTGTGCATACGCTTGCGCTGCTATTACAAAGACCGGTGGAGATTTGAACTCATATGTAGAGGATTACTTCCACATGTCCTTTTACCGTTTAAGTTACGGGGATGGAATTTTTGCTGTGCCAACTTCGGGGAAGAAAGAGACGAAACAAGAAGATATTGTAATACTACCACCAGTTACCAAACGACCTAGGGGACAACCGAAGAAAACGAGGATCCCATCAAAGGGAGAATTTAAGAAAGGAACATTGAAGTGCAGTCGTTGCGGTGGGAAATGACACAATAGGAAAATATGCAAAGAACCCATATGAGATGACATCATTTATTAGACTTTCATTTATTTTTGGAGCAACAGTTTCTATTTATTTTTGAACAATTCGACATTCGTGTGGATGTTTTCATGACTAGAATCGTTTTATCAATTGGTTTTCATTTTTTATGATTTGTTATGCTAATTTTATGTTTTAGTTATATTCTTGTGCCAAGTAAAAAAAAATTGGTGACAAAAAAATTCGATTATGTTAACCAAATTACGTAATATTTTAATGAAGATGAATTAAATGATTAAAAGACACGAATATTCAGCGCATACAATGATTCATTAAGCAAATAAAAAACAAGGAGTAATAGATGAATATTACTTCACAGTAATATCTTATTGTAGTGGAATAATTAATACAAAACAAATTTTTATTCAACTCGAATTCCGGAAGATCCGGTAGTTAGATGTGTATCCACGGAGTACAATATGTATATGACTTTACAATAATTTTTATTGTATCGAAATAATTAATATATAGTAATTTAGGTCATGCGGATTTCTAAACGAGACCATGAATGAGGGAAGTGACAGTTACCAAACGAGACCTAAAAGACTTTAACAAACAGTCCAAATGGTGGGACACAACACACGGATGGTGCTCTGCCATCAACAATTATCAGCTCACAACAATTACTGCAAATATTAATTTACAATATTTTTTATTGCACCGGAATAATTAGTTCACAGTAAGTTTTAATAGAACAAACAATTGTGTCTGATAACATTACTCGACTTAGACATTTTCATGCACGAACTTGATTAAGAAACAAGAGATACACACACGCATTGAGATTAGTCATGAACCACATCCATCATAAAAAAGTCAAAACGTCAAACAAGTGTAGAAATAAGTAAATCATTTAATCAAAATAATATTAAAAAAAAAATTGTACACAAACTCATCACGCTCAACTGCTCTGCGCATAAAATGAATCAAAAGCCCAACAACCATGTTTGTCATTTATTATGTCCTTGATAAGATCCGCCCTTTCCACCGTTGCTATTCTGGTTTTGCATTCACATTTGACGTTCGCTCGTTGCCCAAGGACGAATTGCCTCATTATATAGGTAACAATTAATCCACAGTCAAGTCTGGCAAAAAAAAAAAACCATACAAATTTCTATTATAAATATCACTTATTCTTACAAACCTAATTCAAATCAAAATCCACACTTACCGATCAACTCTTTGTTGCGGCGTGTCATAAATAGGCTCCAAAGTTATCGATAGTTCTTGTGTAGAAGAGCTTGACGAAGTCGCATACCGAGTGAAATAGTTGTTAATATAATCCACCTATATTTTGCAAACAATGAAATCACCAGTTAAATTAAACAAATAATAACACTAAATTAATGTACAAGAGTGCAATTGGCATGTAGGATTATTATTGTAAACTCATAATCAATTAATTCGTAAAATATCTTAAAAATTACTATAAGTTTGGTACTCTCGAAATGCGGATCATGTGAATTGAGACTATATAGCTAGTTGTAGTGATTTAAAGTTTCATACTCCATTTCGAAAGCAAGTAATGTCCAGTGCGACGGTGAAGATTTCCTCCCAGGAGTGTTTATTGGGAACATTATCGTCTCGTATTTCTCAGCAATACCTATATTGAATTGTTTGTCCATTTGTCCCCGAATGATTGCCTCTCTATTCTCTTTAACGAAAGTCTATCATCAAAATCAACAGAAATTTTAATATGCATTAAAAGATTAGAAATATAAATGCACCAAAATATACTTTAATCAAACACCGTGGCAAAGGAAGTTACCCAAGAAAGACTAGGCATAACAAACACCCTATGAGGAGCATCAACATTTGAACTGTCATTAAAAATTTCAATTTGGCGATAGTGTATTATCTCGGCAAACGTATCTATCACCTACAAAAGAACGAGTCCACAAAAAATCAAGTTTATGTATTCATTTAAATACACGAAATCCAATATATTTTCTTACTCTACTAGACAATTGTTCTCCTTTTAGGAGATCGATTATGTCGCCGAAACGAACGCCAATGAAGCCATCCAATCCAATCCATGCTAGGTCACTGCAAGACGAATAATTAAATCAATAAAGTGAATAGGGAATTTAAGAAAAAAGTACAATTGATTCGAAGTAAATATAACGAATACATACGCATCATCATGTGTTTCATGTATGGATTTTATTTTATCCCAATCACTTTCGTCTAGTAATTTGGCCACCACGCATCTTTTTTTGTTTGGAAGTTTTTCGAGTTTCCTTCTAGTCATTCGATGTATCAACGGGATCTTATCCACATCAATCACTACCTAAACACACTCCTTTTTACTTCGCTTTTTAACCCTCTCATACACATAATTTGACTTTCGTGCGGGTTTTCTTTTTTGCTGTTTAATCTCCCTGACCATAGAAGTTTGCAGTTCGACATGTTCAAGACTTTTAATACTTGGAGATGAAGCTAATTCGGCAACGGATTTTTTTTTGCGTAATTGTTCTGCATCAATGATGGTCGTCCGTTCTGCCAAATCATCTAACTGTTTCATCAACGACGTTATCAACTCGTCACGAGTTTTCAACTCAGAGCGAAGATGGACATTCTCCGCTACCAATTCACTATTTTGATTCAACGAACACTCCAATTGCTTCTTGATTTCAATGAGCTCGTCCGGGGGTTGTTGCTCGGAGGGAGGTAAGCCAGCTAATGTTGCCGTTGGTTGGGCCCCGAATACATACAACTCTTCCATAGCTGATGGCACCAGATCGTCAGAGATTACCTGAAAACAGTAGAACATACAACTTAAATTAACAATCTTTTAAAAAACGTAATTATTGATGCACTTTTAAAAAAAAAATGTTCATTTTTTAAACGAAACCATGCAATTTATTGATGCACATTAAATGTCTCTGTGCAGTAACATTTCTTACTTATATATGCACATTAAATGTCTCTGTGCAGTAACATTGTACAGAAGCATAAATGCACGAATGATTGTTCCCTGCAGAAGACATAGTTCAACGTATAACACGTGCTTGTGCACAAAAAATGCTTGAAAAAAGCTTACCAACTTCATTTGAATAATTTCATTGGATTCTCTCTCTTTGTGTTTGGCTTGGACTTTTGGTTCCGCTTCCAACATTGTCGCTTCGTCGCTCGACTCTTATGGTACCCTCATCTCCGTTTTTTCTTTCTTTCTTTCAGTCTACTGCTTATCTGCGTTAAACTTAGGGTTTCATTGGAATGACTAAAGTACTGTTGAATATGATAGATATTTTGCTCTCTTTATAACATACGGAAATGATCATGCATAGGTACTTGATTCTTGAGGTTAAATCAATGTATGTAATTGATTGGGTACTTAACAGTTCTTACTGCTTGTTATTTTTTCAAAATCTCATCTCATAGTTAGCTTTGCGGGTTGAGAGGCCACTGGTATCAGAGTTCATGTTATAGCCAAAGAGAGAGACTGATTAAGTGACTTAAGTCTTAGCCGACCAAAGGCTCGACTTATGAGGAATAGATTGTTGGGTTGGATGTGGAAAGGCCGATGGTTAGGTTAGAAGTGTGAGAGAAAACTTCACCTCGTGAGGTAACTTTTGGGGTTGAGAGAGGTCTAACACCCTACAAATTGTTTATGGCGAAGAAAGTGTTACTTTACCACGACTCTATAATGCACTTGATGAATGATTTGGATCTATATTTTTCTTTGGGATTCCCCTGTTTTCACCCCTTGTTCTCAGAGTTTCTGTGATCTTTGTTATATCTTAAACCAGATGAGGTGATTAACAAGTACAAGAAAGCAAAACCGAACTTGGAAATGTTGGAGAAATTTGGAGCTTTGGTTTTACATGGAGTAGACGCTACCAAAATGAAGCGTCATACTGATCTTAAATTGAGGAAGTTTGATCGGATCATTTTCAACTTTCCTCACGCTGGCTTCCACGAAAAGGAAGATGCGTTTCCTCTCATTAAGTACGCATCCTTTCGAAGAAATTGTGATTTTTAGTTGCAGAAATCTTGATTTGGTTCTCTTGTTTTTTTTTTTTGGTGTTTATAGAATGCACAGAAATCTTGTGAATGGTTTTTTTCAGGAATGCGAATGTCATGTTACGGGCGAATGGAGAAGTTCATGTCAATCACAAAACAAAAGCCCCATTTTGCCATTGGAATCTCGAGGAACTTGCATCGGGGAATTGTTTGGCGCTGGTTGAGTGTGTTGGCTTCAAAAAAGAAGATTTCCCTGGTTACTCTAACAAAAGAGGAGCCGGTTCTAGATGCGACGACCCCTTCCGTTTGGGCGAGTGCAGCACCTTCAAATTCATATTCTCCCTAACTGCTAAGAAAATTAACAGGGCCAGAAGATACCATGATTCAGACAACATAAGATTCCAGCAACTCCATGATAGAAATTTCATTACATGTAGGAATGATGTCCCAAAGCCTTTTGGATCTCTATCACCTGTTGGTGTCTCAAGGGAATGCTCTAAGATCTTTTCTTGGTACTTCAATCACGTGGAGGAGACATTTGGAAAACTTGATTATGAAGTGTGTTATTATGTTCATGAAGCCATGAGAGTTGGTTATGAGAAGTACACGGCAAAGGAGCCAGGGAGAAAGCTTGTGTGGTTACATAAACCTTATGGAAGAGCTTCATCGTTTGACCGTTTTGAGATCATCGCGGTTAAGAAGGATGTTGTTGGCTTACAATCACCAGATGTGAGGGCGAACGACGAGCAGATGGATCAAAGAGACACGCTGAAGTACGCAAACATCTACGAGGCAAGTTTGAAGTATGTTATTTGTATTGTCTTTTGTTTTTTTGTAGGGTCCCGGGTTACACGGGATGATGGTATTTAGGCGACTGTAACTTGAAACGTATATGTGAAAGAGTAGTGCATCAGGTACTCATGAATTTTATTGCCTTTTGTTTCTTGAGCATGCATGAATTGTAGGGAGAAAAATGGTTCAACTTCATCCTATGAGAGTATGTCTTTTTGATAAGTTGAGGATTGTCTGGATTCTTTTGAATACACTTGCAGATGACTCTGCAGAGAATCAAGAAGGTGTAAGTAACTTCCTCAAGGAATATCCTATTATTCTAACGACATGTTTGGTTGGACGGAATCGGCGGCGGAATGGAATCACATTCCGCCCTCGATTTCTATTCCGTTGTTTGGTTCTTTAATGGAATCACAAAAGTGATTCTATTGGAATGAAAATCAAGGGAATGAAATTCTATTTGAAATGGGATGGAATCAAAACTAAAAATACAAAAAAAAACATCGCTGATCCAACCCAATCCAGAAATTAGAGAACAGAAACAGAAATTAAAGAGCAGAAAATTGATAACAGAAAATTGAGAACAGAGAATTAAGAACTGAAATAGAAAATTGAGAACAAAAACTGAAAATTAGAGAACTGAAAATTGAGAACAAAAACAAAAAATTAGAGAACAAAAAATTGAGAACATAAACAAAAATTAGAGAACGGAAACTGAAAATTGAGAACAGAAATATAAATTAGAGAATAGAAACTGAAAATTGAATGAAATAGTGAAATATAATAAAATGAGGGAATGTATGGAATAGTGAAATATAATAAAATTTTATTATAAGGACATAATGAGAATTTTATTATATTTTATTATTCTATTCATTCTCTCATTTCATATCAACTAAACAAGTGAATGGAATAGTGATTCCATTGACGATTCTATTCCATTATTTTTTTCATTCCATTCCGTCCAACCAAACGAGCCGTAATTGGTGATAATGAGCATGGACCTGGCAAACTCATTTTCTTTAACTATGTAACAATTGTTAAGAATTTTCCCTCGAGTGTGAGATGGTTCTATCTAATTATAACAAACTGAAGTTGCTAAGTATTTCCCACTCGTACCTTTTAAAGGTCGATAATATTAACTTCCGATTTCTGTTCTTTAACTTTTTCGTTTTTGCTCTCAATTTTAATTTTCTAATTTAATTAAGTTCTTATATTCCCCACCAATAAAAGTTATGTTCAACATAGAACTATAACAAATTTTAGGCAAATTTTCTTTTAGCCAACATCCAAATACAGAAGACTTGGAAGAAGTCTTCACCAAGAAGTAGTGTCTTGACCTTGACAAGATAAGTTTGGTATGATATTAGTGCAGGCTTTGAAAAGTCTGTGAGTGTCAATATGTATGTCGCCCGGCGTTTCAGTTGTAGCCGTTGGTCGCCCCGTGTTGCAATATATCAAAATCTTTTTTAATTACCACTTGTGGCTTTTGAAAAGTTCTATGAATCCACTTGCAGTTGACTCGACAGAACATCAAGAAGGTGCAACTTGCTCAAGTCATCTCCTATTATTATAATTGCTAGAATAGTGACAATGGGCATGGACCACGTAAATGACTAGGTTCTTGCCTCAGTTGTTGATTCAATTTTTTATTTTATTTTATTTTATTCATATTAGCCTAAGTTGTAAAATACTCCATTGTCAAGTGGGTACTTCGATTCGGTGAAGATCATGTGTTGCGACGGTAAGCTTCTTTCGGCGGGAAAGACAATTGATGGTAAATTTTACCAGCGACAAGGGTCTCCACGTGGAGTGTCCCGACGATATGTTACGTTAACGACATCTGAATTGAAATATTTGTTGTGCAACAATTTTTTTATGAATATAACAAAATATTTATTGCCCAGTTTTTATTTTTAATACGACCGTCGATATGTTATATAAAAGTTACTGCACTGTCAATATGTGATATAAAAGTTACTGCACAATAGTAATTATTTCAATGTGGTTTAATTTTGCAAATATTGTTGTGCATCAAATATTTGGAAACTCGGTGTAGACATTTTGCAACATGGTTTAAAATATTGTTGTGAAGCAAAATATTGTTATGCAACAAATATAAGTGGAAGATGGGCTTTTGATTTGTCTAAATCAAAATGAATAATGAGGATTTTATGAAATTTTGAAAAATAAGGATGGTGCATGAATGGTATTAATACCTATTTAGGCTACCGTTACTTGGTATTAATATTTTCATTAAGTATTATGTATTATTTCATATTTAGGTCATGTTGACTATTTTGTTAGTTTATGTTTTTCTTTAGTTTTCTCATTAATTAGGGAAATATTCTTCCTAATTTATCGTACCCAACCGTTGTGGCTATATAATAGGGAGAGTAGACTCTCTTTGAATAGAATTATTACGATATATCAAAATCCTTTGGGTTGTGTTTGGGTAAGGGATTTGGGGGAGAGATTTGATTTGGGTAAGTGATTTCAGAGCCGTCGGCCACCTCCGTCCGCCGACAATCGCCGCCGCTGGCCACCTCCGTCAACCGACCACTGCCGCTAACCACAGCCACCAACCACCCCCGCTGTCGACCCCCACAGTGGTAATAGTGGTTATCCAAACAAGAAAATTATAATATTACACGATCAAATTCTTCACATAAAATAGTTATCCAAATAAAGGATTTGTTAAATCTGTTACCCAAATGCAACCTTGTGGGATTAGAGCCAGAGTAAAAGAAATAAAAACCCTAAGCTGCTCTGGGGGACGGCAACTGACATGAGCAACCTCTACTGCGGCTCCTTGTTGTCTTTTTTGCTCCACAAGCAGTGTTGCCACACATTCTGCCACACCCGCAGCGCCGTTGCTCGTTTTTTGCTCCACCAGAAGTGTCACCGCACCTTTTTGCTCCACCAACAGAGCCACAACGCGTCTTTGCTCTAGCAACGCCAACGCACGTGTTTTTCCTCCAATAGCGCTGCCACAAGCTTTACTCCACCGTCCTAGCCGTTGTGTGTGTTTTTGCTCCTAGTCGTCTTCGTATGTCGCCCAACGTCCCAATTGTCACTGTTGGTCGTCTGATGTTCCAGTTGTCGCCGTATGTCGCCTGGTGTTCTAGTTGTAGCCGTATGTTGCCCTGCGTTGAGTTGTGGTTCTATGTCGCCCGGTATTCCAGTTGTTGCCTTATGTCGCCCGACGTTTCAGTTGTAGCCGTTGGTCACCCGACGTTTATTTGTTGTTGTATCTCGCCTACTGTTCCAATTGTCATCGTATGTTGCCTGGCGTTCCAATTGTCGCCGTTGATCGCTCGATGTTTAGTTGTCGTTGTATGTCGCCCGATATTCTAGTTGTCACCATATTTCCCCCAACGTTTCAGTTGTTGTCGTTGGTCGGCCGGTGTTTTAGTTGTCTCTCTCGGTCGCCAGTAGTTTCAGTTATCGCCGGTGATTGCCAACACTTACTTTCATTGTATCTTTGATGTTGTTCCTAGCGACAATCAATCGTTCTATAGTTTTTATCCTTATCACGTTGGCACCACGAAACATTCTTTGTACCACCTTGAGGGAGAGTGTTGAAATATTTAATATTTTTATTAAGTATTATTTATTATTTAGGTCATGTTAACCAATTTGCGGCTATATAAAAAAGAAAATAGAATCTTATTGTATAGAATTATTATAATATTTTAATTTTTTTTTTTAATTACCACTTGTGGCTTTTGAAAAGTTAATATCTGTATCGTTGTGAATCCACTTGCACCTGACTCTGCAGAGAATCATTGAATTTCAATTGTCAATAAATGCTTTTTTAAATACATATTGTGGTAGATCGATAATTATTAAATGAAGATGGCAGAGAGTTTAGACGCGGTCTAAAAGAATCTTACACCAGTCTCAAAGTTTTCATCTTTATATAGCTTGTGAACATGCAAGGAATCATAAAGCATTGAGTGAACATTCAAATATATTGGAGAGACATACACAGAGAGAGAGGAACAAAATGGCGGAGGTTGCTGTTGCGATTGCAATTTTCATGGTGCAGGAGGCATCATCTTTTCTCAGTAAAAGTCACAGTAACGAAGATGTTTGTCAAAGAGCTAAAGATTTTGGAACTTTCTTGGAAAGCTTGGTTGCATACCTAAAGGACGCAGAAGGCAAGGAAGGTGGTGAGCAGTTCAAAACTCGATTGAAGCAATTTCGACAAATTGCTTATGACATTGAGGATGTTCTTGACGAGTTCATGCTTCATGTTTCAGTGTCCCATGAGCACCATAGGCACACCATCACCAAGGAAATCCACAGGTTTGGTCATAATGCCATACACTGGAGCGCACACCGCGATATTCCCTCCAAGATGG
Source organism: Eucommia ulmoides (assembly GCA_016647705.1). Lineage (NCBI taxonomy): Eukaryota > Viridiplantae > Streptophyta > Magnoliopsida > Garryales > Eucommiaceae > Eucommia > Eucommia ulmoides. Next base: position 640,034 of record JAENRU010000391.1, on the reverse strand, counting down.
AAGATATTAAAAGAAGGATCAAAAGTTTTGAGGAGACAGATTTATTTCTCTCAGCTGGCCGTACAGGCGGAACTAACAGCCATTTGGGTGAAAGTTCTAGCTCTGGTTCAAGGAAGCAACATCAAGTCCATGCGCATCTTGATGAAGAAATTGTGGGTTATGCAAGTCACACAAAAAAACTCGTCGATCATCTGATCAACAACGGAGACTCCAACTGTGTGACAATTTCTGTCGTGGGTCCTTGTGGCTCAGGTAAAACTTGTTTGGTGAAGCAAACTTATGAGAGCACAAGAATTACTGGACACTTTGATTCCCGTGCCTGGGTTCATGTATCTCGGTCTGCTGAACCCGAGGATCTCCTGAGCAGCATGTTTATGCAACTTTGTGGTTCCAAGGAGCCAGTCGACAGTCAAATGTCATGTCTGCAGCAGAAAAGGTACCTAGTTGTTTTAGATGATATATGGAGCACGGGGAGCTGGGGGAGCATAAAGAGTGCACTACCCGATGGTTCCCAAGGCAGCAGGATAATTGTCACAACGCAAAAGTCAGAGTTGGCCTCTTCCTGTGCCTCCTCGTCTGATTACGTCCATACCTTGACTGGCTTACCACAATCTGAAGCATGGCGCCTTTTCTGCAAAACGGCTTTCAGACACGACAATGGAGAATGTCCTCTGGATTTGAAGGAGTGTGCTCTGAAGATCTTGAAAAGATGTGAAGGTTCTCCACTTGCCATTGTTTCAGTAGCTGGTCTGTTGTCAACGAAACCCAAATTCGAATATGAATGGGAGCAGTTGCACGCTAGCCTTGGATCTGAAATTGGAAGTCATTCCAATCTTTCCAGTACGAGAAAAATATTATTGTCCAGTTACAGGGATCTTCCAAGCGATTGTAAGAGTTGCTTCTTGTACTTCAGCAACATCTTAACCGAGGACAACTCCATTGAGCGCGGAAGGCTTGTGCGCCTGTGGGTAGCGGAGAGACTTGTGGCCGAACCAAGGGATAGGAGAAAAACACTGGAGGAGAACGCGGAGGATTACCTTCATGAACTTGTTCGGAGGAATTTGGTCCATGTTACCAGATGGGATCGCGATGGGCAAGTTGGAAGTGTTCGAGTTCAAAACCTTGTGCTCGAAATCATCGTTCAAAAGGCCGAGAAAGAGAATTTTGTTTTTGTTGCAGATTCATATACAAGATCGCGCCCAACAGATAAGGTTCGGCGCCTGCTGGTGAAGGGTGGAAACACCGAATTTTTCAAGGACACAAATTTCAGTACTGTTCGATCCTTGCACTTCTCCAGGTGGAACAACAATTGTAATTATTTTTCCATGATACAAGACATGATCCGCAACTTTAGTATGTTGAGGGTCTTGGATCTTCAAGGTGTACCTTTAGATGAGTTCCCTACCAATATTGATTGCCTCACCCTTCTGAGGTACCTGAGTTTGAGGGAAACAAACATAAAGACAATTCCCAAGTCCATCAAAAAACTCTGGTGCTTAGAGACTTTGGACCTCAGGCAAACATTCGTGAGTACGGTGCCTAAGGAGATTGTGCAACTGCAAAATTTGCGGCATCTTTTCATTTACCGCTATGACGTGCAGAATTATGTGAGTTTTGAATCTGCCAAAGGGGTGGAGATGGCGAACGGCATTGGAGGCTTGACGAACTTACAGAAGCTGTCACTTGTAAAGCCCGACAAAAAGAGCAGAATAATAGAGGAGTTGGGAGCCCTTACACAACTCGTGAAGCTGGGTCTCGTTGGGCTCAAGACCGATGAAAGCAGGAAACTATGTGCATCCGTTCAAAAAATGAAGAGACTAAGGACTCTTGATGTTTCTTCAGCGAGTAAGGATGAGATTCTTGATCTGGAGGGCATGAGTGATCCTCCTCGCTATCTTCAACGCTTGTATCTGAAAGGGAAGCTAGAGAAATTACCTGGATGGGTTAAATTTTCTCTCAACAGCCTTTGCAAAATTGCCCTAAAGTGGTCAAGACTCGACACCAGCCCCCTCGAGGTCCTTGGGGAGTTGCCTAGCCTTATGGAGCTTCATATGGTTGATGCCTTCACGGGGGGTGAGCTGGTGTTTGAAACTCAATGTTTCAAGAAACTCAAGATTCTACTCATTGAAGACTTTAGGCAGCTGAACACGGTGGTAATTCAGGATGAAGCAATGCCTCTGCTTCAAAAATTAACTTTCATCAAATGTGATAATCTCAAGATGCTTCCATTGGGAATTGATAATCTCTCTCATGTTGAAGAGCTACTTCTACATGATATGCATAAGGAGTTCATTGATAAGCTTGGAAAGAACCACGAAGATCGGGAGATGGTCAACCACATCCCTCTTATCCATTCCTTCACTCTTGGGCACGATGGGTGGAAGACCCTCTAGAATCTTTCATGATCTTGCTGCAGGGAAACTTGAACCTAGTGAACCAATCCTTTTTTTTTTTTTTTTTTCTATTCCTCACTTTCTTTATCTGTTAATTTCTTGTGTGCCTATTTTTCATTCTACAAGATAAGTTTGGTTGGTATGATTGCTCTAGTAAAGTAGCTGATGTTCTTTGTTTCAATTTTTTCAGACAGTTCTTCATTTAAGCTTGGTTACTTAACACACTACGCTTAAGATTCTCCTCTATTTTTCCTTTTCATCTTGAGTAACTTTGTTTATATATGTATATTTTTTGTGGATCTCTCAGGTTTATATTTGGTGCCAAGGTTATGTTGTGGTTTTTAGCTGTCAATTGTAAAGGTGGGAGCGCATTTTTTTATTTAGTCTTTATTATTGAATTGGATGGAGGACCGGATTTGTTCTGTTTCTGAATTTGCTTCTTGAAATTGGCTGATAGAGCTGCAATTTAACCCTCCCTAGTCTTAATTTTAATTTCCTAAGGGAAAATTACAGTCCAATCCCAATTTTAGCGTGAAACTACCAATTAAATTCGCATATTTAAAAATAAACTAAATAATCTCAATCTACAGATTTTTTAAAGGACAATGGGTGAGAGGTCTTACATTTAAGCTCTAATTGGTCAAAAGTTCTACATGCAGTAAATTTTTTTGATTTAGTCCCATCTGTTTTAAAAGAAAGAAGCTTTACTCATGTGATAGCCACGCGCTAGTTACATATAATTATTTTCTGTGTAATATTACTGTATTAGTTACAGGTAACTAATTTTTTTTATTTTTTTTAGTTACATATTCCAATAATATGTAATTTTTTAGTTACATGTCATGTAACTAAAAAGTTTGATATTTTTCAGTTACATGTTTCAATAATATATAACTTTTTAATTATATTTCTCTAATATGTAATCAAAAAGTTTGATATTTTTTCAATAACGTCACAAAATATTATATATATATATATATATATATATAATTGTAACATGTAATTAATATTATATAAGCACATGTAACTAAAAATGTCCAAATATGTGTGAAAAGTAACAATTATGAAATTATAACTAACATTAGTTACATATAACAAAATTCATTATTTTTTCAGTAACGCCACAAAATATTATATATATATATATATATATGTGTGTGTGTGTGTGTGTGTGTGTGTGTCTATGTAATTGTAACATGTAACTAATATTATATAAGCATATGTAACTAAAAATGTCCAAATATGTGTGAAAAATAACAATTATGAAATTATAACTAACATTAGTTACATGTAACATAATTTACTATAAAATTCGAATGTACTCACTAAAAAATTCCTTACAATCCTTGCAATATCCCTACAATTCCTACAATACGGGACTAAAACACAAGTGAAATCTAACACACGTGAAATTTAACTTAAAGGATTAAATCAAAACCTAATAAAACAAAAAAACTTTTCACCAATTAGACTTAAAAAAAGAGATTTTTCACCCATTTTCCCTTTTTTTAACCATCTAGTTCCAAATTTTAAAAAGCACATCTTTTTTTACTACATAACATCCCTCTGCTTGATTTAGGGGTGGACCACGTAAATGAGTAGGTTCTTGCCTCAGTTGTTTTACTTCTTTTGCTGAGCGCCCTTGACCCATACCATCTTAGACCCATTAATTTATTTATTTTTTAATAAAAAAAAACCCATTTAGCAAGACACGCACGCGCACTTGATTGATGAAAAAGAATATATCCTGCAAGGCTAAAATGGAAACAATAACACAGTTTAAAAAATGAAATCATTTGCGCAAACAATATTAATCAAGTGTCAGAGATGGAAGGATTTTTGTTGTTTCAATTTTTTCTTTTTATTCATATTACCCTAAGTTGCAAAATATTCCATTGTCAAGTGGGTACTTAAATTCAGTGGATATCAAGTGTTGCGGCGGCAAGGTTATTTTAGCGGGAAAGACAGTTGACGATAAGTTTTTCCAGCGACAAAGGTGTCTACATGGAGTGTCCCGATGGTATTTTACATTAACGATATCTGAATTGAAACATTTGCTGTGCAATAATTTTTTTTATGAATATAACAAAATATTTATTGCTCAGTTTTTATTTTTAGTACGACGGTCGATATGTGATATAAAAATTACTACACCGTCAATATGTGATATAAAAGTTATTACACAATAGTAATTACTTTAATGTGATTTAGTTTTGTAAATATTGTTGTACATCGAATATTTAAAAACTCGATTTAAACATTTTTAGGACAATGTCAGACTCGTCCAACCAGTTGCCTACCAGGCTAAATGTCAATGGGATTGATTAATTAAAAGCAGGGATATTTGGAGGAAGTTTCATTGAGCAAAGACCACCTAGAAATTTTAAGTCTTTAAACACGCATTACAATTTTGACTCCCAAAAAAAAAAGGAAATTAGTAAATACTGAAATAGTCTTTGTGACATTGTTTCAGGAAATCATCCTAAAGAAATCAAACACACTTTCCCCAACAAGCTGAGGTTGCTAAAGTATTTGGAATAAAAAAAAGACAATAATACATGAACCTACTTAAAAGTCCCCAGTAATTTCTCACAATTATTTTCTTCTGCAGGAAGTTTCCACCAAATTAATATACACACCCAAATTTATTGTGTAAACCTGTTATAGACAACCTTAAAACCGTGTGATGACTGATGAATTATATATATACTATTGTGTAATGAAACCTTTCTATACTATCTCCCTCTCTTTCTCTCTAGAAATTAGCAGCTCCTTCTTCCGTACTACAAGAAGTACCTAATCTTGTTTCTCCATACTACTATCAAAACATGAAGGTATGCGCGTACATTCATATATACCCCCCTCTCTCTCTGTTTCTGTCTGTTTCTTGCATGATCACATGTTTCTTGGAAAAAAAAAATGAATTGTATCTTTGGATGATCAGCAAAAGATAGTCATCAAGTTGTCGCTGCACAGCCAGAAGTGCAAGAAGAAGGCCATGAAGATAGCTGCTACTGCATCTGGTACAAGCTCAAATATCCATTTTTCAATAATTTTATATTTTTTTTATTCAAAAATAAATAATTACTGACTATATATATGTATGCATAGGTGTGAGTTCGGTGAAGATAGACAAGGAAAAAGATGAGATGGTGGTGATCGGAGATGGGGTTGACTCAGCTAGTTTGACCAATTCACTGAGAAAGAAAGTTGGGTGCGCCGACATTGTAAGCCTAGAAGAAGTTAAAGGTGGTGGAAAAAGCTCCGGCACCGGCGTCGGAGGAGATAATCAAAACATGAAGGTATGCGCGTACATTCATATATACCCCCCTCTCTCTCTGTTTCTGTCTGTTTCTTGCATGATCACATGTTTCTTGGAAAAAAAAAATGAATTGTATCTTTGGATGATCAGCAAAAGATAGTCATCAAGTTGTCGCTGCACTGCCAGAAGTGCAAGAAGAAGGCCATGAAGATAGCTGCTACTGCATCTGGTACAAGCTCAAATATCCATTTTTCAATAATTTTATATTTTTTTTATTCAAAAATAAATAATTACTGACTATATATATGTATGCATAGGTGTGAGTTCGGTGAAGATAGACAAGGAAAAAGATGAGATGGTGGTGATCGGAGATGGGGTTGACTCAGCTAGTTTGACCAATTCACTGAGAAAGAAAGTTGGGTGCGCCGACATTGTAAGCCTAGAAGAAGTTAAAGGTGGTGGAAAAAGCTCCGGCACCGGCGTCGGAGGAGATAATCAAATTCCAGTAATTGAAAAATGGCCGACATTTTATGATTACTATCAACAACCACCACATCTTTATCATCTCTATCAAAATGTCTGTGAACCAAACCCTACTCCTTGCTCCGTAATGTAAATATATGTAATAATTTTATAATAAAATAATAAACAAAAAAATTATCACTCAGACATTTTACTATGTTAAATCAAGGGTAAATCGGTTAAAATTCCATTTTTTTAAGTTTAATTGGTGAAAAGTCTTTTTATATTATTAAGTTTTGATTTAATCCTTTAAGTTAGATTTCATTTGTGTTTTACTCCCGCATTACAGGAATTGTAGGGATATTGCAGGGATTGCAGAGAGTCTTTTAGTGAGTACATTCAGTTTTTATAATGAATTCTGTTACATGTAACTAATGTTAGTTACAATTTCATAATTGTCATTTTTCACACATATTTGGCTATTTTTAGTTACATGTACTTATATAGTATTAATTACATGTTACATTACATATATATATATAATATTTTGTGACGTAATTGAAAAAATATCAAACTTTTTAGTTACATATTAATGAAACATGTAACTGAAAAATATCAAATTTTTTAGTTACATATCAGAAAACATGTAACTAAAAAGTTATATATATTATTAAAACATGTAATTGAAAAGAAAAAGATAAAAATAAATTAGTTATATGTAACTAATATAATAATATTACACACAAAGTAGCTACATGTAACTGGCGTATGACTATCATGTGAGCAAAACTTCCTCAATTTTAAAACAGATAAGACTAAATCAAAAGTTTTTATCGCATGTAGAACTTTTGACCAATTAAAGCTTAAATGGAGGACCTCCCACCCATTCTCCCTTAAATCAAATCAAATTTACGATTCAACTAGGGATAATGATACTTTTGCTCCCTAACAAATCAAGTTGGTGTTCAATTGGATCCACGTATTTGGACTTTGACACATTGGCTGCCTCACATTTAATTTTCGTTTCAATTTGGACCCTCTTCAGAATTCTCACATTTAATTTTCGTTTCAATTTAGACCCTCTTCAGAATTTTGTTAGGTCAACTTTAACGGTCAACGTTAAAGTAAGGGTAATTTGGTCATTTCATGTTAAACAATAAGGGTAATTTTGTCATTTTAGTATTAACTTATTTAATGGGATCTATTTGTAAATTATTCTAAACTTAAGGGTAAAACATATATTTATATATTTTCTTCTAAACCCCTTCCCCATACCGACTTGGCTCGTGTCCCTGCCTCCACCCCTCCGCCGATCCACCGATGATCATCACCATCCAAATCTACCATCTCCTTCACCGCGGACCGTCGAACCAACAAACCACCACCGCCGCCGCTCATACAAGCTCTCTCTACTCTCTCTCTCCTTCTCCCTCTTTCTCTCTACTCTCTCTCTAAAACTCACCACCGCCACGATGGTGGTGCAGCAGTGGGCGGGAAGGTGACGTCGGTGGCCATTTATCGGTGATGTGGTGGATGTCGGTGTTGTGGCGTTGTTGGTCGCCTAAAGCAGTGTGCAAACGGCGGCGATCATTGGTGGGCTTGCGGCGAGTTTCAGATCTAGGTTTACGTTGGTGATGTCTGTGGCGGTGGGGGGCGGCTGAGGAGGAGAGAGCGCGATAGGGCTGCTGAGAGGAGTGAATTTAGAGAGAGGGGGGTGGGCTAGACCACCGCCCTATAAGCACAAGCTGCCCATTCCCCCGGTGGTAAAACCACCTCCGAAGGTGAAGCCGCCCTCGGTGAAGAAGCCACTGCTCATTCAAAAGCCGCCTCCGGCGAGGAGCTTCGAAGGTGAAGCCGCCGCCGGTGAGGAGCTTGGAGGCTACAACTTGAAGAAGATGAAATCAAAGAAAAATTACATAATAAACCCTAAGTTTTAGATAGAAAATAAAATGATCCCAATTAAAAAATTTAAAGGGTATAATTGTATTTTAACATTAATTAACAAAAAACATAACTGAGGGTCCAAATTAAAACGAAATTCAAATGTGAGGTAGCCAATATGTCAAAGTTCAAATACAGGAGTCCAATTGAGCACCGGTTTGATTTGTTAAGAAGCAAAAGTGTCATTATCCCATTCAACTATTGAAATCAAACAATATTTCAATATTAGTGTTAATTGCCGACCTCATCTATCACCATCACCTTCTACGCTTGTTGCATCGTCTCTCGCCCTATCTACATTCATCTCCTTGTTAATCTTCCTTCTTTCTTCATCACTGCCACTGCCACAGACACTGTCTTTAGGTCATACACTAGTCTAAAATAAAATATGTTAAATTGTTTATTGTTGTCGATTTATTAAGTGAAAATTTACATTTTTGGTCCTTAAAGTATAGTGTCGGTGCATGTCTATGTGAAATTTGAGATTTTCAAATTGCACATTTAATCCTTCAAGTTCCACATTTGTTTTAATCTCATAAAATTAGAAATATTGTTAATAATTGTAGACGGAAAATGGGTTGTTCTTGACACATGACCTTGTAATGGTGGTATTTTCATCATTTCATCGTTATACTAAACCTAAGTCGTTTTCTCCTAACAGCTATTCAAACTTTTCTTTCATTTTCCAAAAAAAAACGTTGTTGGAGAAATTTCAAGAAAAACGTCTTAAATTTAGTGGACTAATATATTAACAAAAATATCTATCGAGCACAGTCCATTTTATTTCTAAAATCACGCCACCCCAGGACCAAAAGTATAATTTTCCCATTTATTCTGTATGGACTGGTCCAATCATTGCTTACATATGGAAAGTCAATGGGCTAATAACACGAAGTCCAGGTCCGATAAAAAAAAAATTAAAGCAAAGCCCATTTTCATATAAAGCCCGAAAGGCCCACAATGACTGGAGTGTCCCTCCTACCCAATCCATGTTTTTTTTTTTCCCCAGTTTTACGATAACATGTGTTCGGATCAGTTTACGCGCACCTCGACTAATCATCTCACTGAGCTATCTTAAGAATAGGGATGGTCATGGGCCTGGGGGTCCATTAAGTCCACCCATCCCGACCCTATTTTTATAGGATTTGGGCACAAACTTTTAGCCCATGGACAGGGCTTGGGCTCAAGCTTTGAGACCCGACGAAATCTAAGGCCGGGCTTGGGCTAAGTAAAAAATTTTAGGGTCGGCCCGAGTATTTTTTTTGGTAAGCACATATCCCTAAATCTGTCTATGTTCATGCTTCAGATTCACGATTCATTGTTTGACGAGTACTTGACCAAAAAAAAAAAATTGTTTGACGAGTATACAATTCATTGTAGGAATTATTATTATTATTATTATTATTATTATTATTATTATTTTTTTTTTTTTTTTTGTAGAAATGAATGGCTGATTATGTTTTGTTTTTTTTTGTTTAATTTTTAAATTTAAAAGAAAATTATAGGGTCAGGTTTGGACCCTAATTATTTTGATAAAGCCAGACTTGGGAATGAAAACAAGGTCCGACTATAGGGTCGGGCCGGACTAGGACCTTGTATATTTTTGTAATACTTTAGCTAAAACTCGGCCTATGACCAACCCTACTTAAGGATATATTTATGATTAAATTTAAAATTTATTTCTCAGAATGGTCTGAGAGTCGAACCTTAATTGACAGAACAAGCAAATGAGACGAACCTGACTAGCACCTCTTGATCAATTCAATCCATGTATGTAGATTCAGATTCCTTTCTTGCCAATCCACAAACTGCTAAGGGAGGGAAACACTCGACACTAAAAACTAGAATGATCACACTACATTAACGTGATCTAATACCATTAATTGATTATTTTTTTTTTAATTATTTTGAATAAATTAAATTAATGTGATTGATTTATTTTATTTATTTTTGTATATTTTTTAAAATAAAACAAAAACATGGTAATTTGAAGCAAAACGGATAAAAAACGAGCAAACCAAGACAAACCAGACTCGACCGACGGGTCTTGCAACGTGCAGCGCCTGGTTCAGGTGTAACCTTTTTCCGACGATATGAATTTTAATTTTTTTGGGTAACTTTTTACTGATTTGTGAATGTTCATATTTTTTAAAAATTAATCTACGAAAAATCCTATTTCCAACGACATGAACATTCACATTTTTATTTTTATTTTTTTTGAATATTTAATACATATTTATACTAATTGTTTTACTGTGAATGTTCATACTTTCACCAAAAACACATCAAAATATATACTTTTGCCAAAACACCAAAAATACTACAATATAAATATTCACCAAAATACGTTAATAAGAACATTCACACAAACAAAATGATCAAACAATTACAATCGCAATTAATAAACCAAACTCCATTAAAATCACAATTATAACACCAAAAATCAAACAATAAACATTCAACGAAAAACAAAACTTAACCACATAAACATTCACAAACACAAAATTGATCAACAAGAGGTTCGCCACTGCCATCGGTGAACTCTAGCGGAACAACAAAAAAAAAAATTCGAGATAACAAAAACTTCACATAAATCAACAAAAAATTAACACAATTAATCTAATATGAACATTTACATATAATAAAAGCTCACACAAATCATAAAATCAACAAAAAATTATACATAAATCAATAAAAAAAATTACATAAATATTCATAGATCTTGAATATGGTTTGTGAATGTTCATCTTTTTTGCAACGATCGACGACGATGGCCAGTGACAACGTAGTCGTCGGAAATAATGGCTGCTGAAGCCCTGGAAAAATGTGCGAACAAGGAAAGGAGGAAAAAAAAAAGAGATGAAAACGAACGAGTAGACGATGAAATCAGACACCATAGAAGATTGATCTACACAAAATCAAACCTAAATTTCGATAAATACGCAAACGAAAATACTATGAATCGAAATCACAAAATAGAGTTCTGATGAATGACGGTGAAGATTTGCTTACATGAGATCTAGACGGAACGGCTTGCACGAGATATGGACGGTACGACGGTGACAATCGCGGCGTCCACCAAATCTGAACAAAACGGTCGGCGATGGTACGAGGCAATCGATCATCGTCTTCGTCTGCAGGCGCGGCGGAGGTTGGCGGCAATCGTTCGGCGGCGACGGTCGTTCGGTTGTGTGGTATCGAGAGAAGGGATTGGAGAGGCAACTGTGCAGAAAGGGGATGAAAATATAATTCCTAATTTAGGGTGGATTGTTCATCATCTACGCTTGCAGGGGCGACGGTGGTTGGATGTAAGACCCCGATTTTTAATATACGAATAATTTAAGTCGCGTCTTAAAAATATTTTGAAAATATCGGGGTGGACTACGATATTAATTTTGTGAATTGAAATTTTAGGGGTTAAATTATAATTTACATAAACATTAAAACTTAGGAAGGGGTTTAATTACTATCCACTTGGCCGGCCGATGATCTCTTTCACTTTTGATGTATATATATATACACACACACACATACGGGAGAAGGATTGAGAAGGGAGGAGAGAAATTGGAGAAAGAGAGAGGATCAGCGATGGAGCTCCGGCGGGAAAGGAAGGGTCGTCCGTCAAGGATGGGTTCGGTTCATCATATGCGTGAGTGCGATGTTCCGTCGTCCGGCCGCTGTCGTCGTTGATGTGCGTGTTCTGATCGTCGGAGTGTGTGTGTGTGTGTGTGTGATCAGTGTGTGTATTATTAGAATTGATTTGATGACATTGAACTTGATTGGGGGGATGACCCTTGATCGTTCGTTCATTTTTGGCGTAAAAGGATTCATGTAGCTGACTTTACTTAAGTGGGTCAAAGACTTAGTTATTGTTGTTATTATTATTTCATTCATTTCTTCTCTAGTTTCTTTTCCTATCAATTTCAAAATAATAATAATAATAATAATAATAAAATTATTAAATACTGAAATAGCCTTTGCCAAGGCGAAGTAGAACACTTGTGACATTTTTCCAAGAAAACATCCTAAAAAAATCACACACACTTCTCCCAACAAGCTGAAGTTGCTAAGTATTTCCCATTCATACATTTGAAAAGTCGATAATTTTAACTTCTGGTTTCTGTTCTTAAACTTTCTGTTTGTGCTCTTAATTTTGATCTCCTAATTGAATTAAATTTTTATCTTCCCAACCAATAGAAGTATCGATGAACATAGAACTATAATAAATTTTAGGCAAATTTCCTTTTAGCAAAAATCCAAATCCAGAAGACTTGGAAGAAGTCTTCGCCAAGGACAAGGAGTGGTGTCCTGAAAAGTTAGTAAGTGTCTACATCCTTTTGAATACGTGTACAGTGGACCACGTAGAAAATCAAGAGGGTAGAACTATATATCCTCTTCATCTATGTATAGCTTGTGAACATGCAAGATATCTTAAAGCCTTGGAGTGAACATTCAAATATATTGGAGAGACACACACATAGAGAGGATCAAAATGGCAGAGGTTGCTGTTGCGGCTGCAATTTCCATGGTGAAGGAGGCATTATCTTTTCTCAATAAAAGAAGTTACAGTCACAAAGATGTTCTTCAAAAAGCTGAAAATTTTCGAGCTTTCTTGGAAATCTTGGTTGCATATCTAAAGGACACGGAAGGCAACGAAGGTGGTGAGCTGTTCAAAACTCGATTGAAGCACTATCGAAAAATTGCTTATGACATTGAGGATGTTCTTGACGAGTACATGCTTCATGTTTCAGTGTCCCATGAGTACCATAGGCACACCATCACCAAGGAAATCCACACGCTTGGTCATAATGCCAGACACTGGAGGGCACACCGTGACATTCTCTCCAAGATGGAAGATATTAAAAGAAGGGTCGAGAGATTCAAGGAGACTGATTCATTTCTCTCTGCTGGCCGTACAGGCGGAACTAACAGCCATTTGGGAGAAAGTTCTAGCTCTGGTTCAAGCAATCAACATCAAGTCCATGCGCATCTTGATGGAAAAATTGTCGGTTATGAAAATCACACAAAAAAACTCGTCGATCATCTGATCAACAACGGAGACTCCAACTGTGTGACAATTTCTGTCGTGGGTCCTTGTGGCTCAGGTAAAACTTGTCTGGTGAAGCATACTTATGAGAGCACAAGAATTACTGGACACTTTCATTCCCGTGCCTGGGTTCATGTATCCCGGTCTGCTGAACCCGAGGATCTCCTGAGCAGAATGTCTATGCAACTCTGTGGTTCTAAGGAGCCTGTTCCATCTGACACTCTGAGGTCATATCTGCGGCAGAAAAGGTACCTAGTTGTTTTAGATGATATATGGAGCACCGAGAGCTGGGGGAACATAAAGAGTGCACTACCCGATGGTTCCCAAGGCAGCAGGATAATTGTCACAACGCAAAAGTCAGAGTTGGCCTCTTCCTGTGCCTCCTCGTCTGATTACGTCCATACCTTGACTGGCTTACCACAATCTGAAGCATGGCGCCTTTTCTGCAAAACGGCTTTCAGACACGACAATGGAGAATGTCCTCTGGATTTGAAGGAGTGTGCTCTGAAGATCTTGAAAAGATGTGAAGGTTCTCCACTTGCCATTGTTTCAGTAGCTGGTCTGTTGTCAACGAAACCCAAATTCGAATATGAATGGGAGCAGTTGGACGCTAGCCTTGGATCTGAAATTGGAAGTCATTCCAATCTTTCCAGTACGAGAAAAATATTATTGTCCAGTTACAGGGATCTTCCAAGCGATTGTAAGAGTTGCTTCTTGTACTTCAGCAACATCTTAACCGAGGACAACTCCATTGAGCGCGGAAGGCTTGTGCGCTTGTGGGTAGCGGAGAGACTTGTGGCCGGAAAAAAGCAGGGCAGAAAAACACTGGAGGAGATCGCGGAGGATTACCTTAGTGAACTTGTTCAGAGGAATTTGGTTCTTGTTACCAGACAGGATCTTGATGGGCGAGTTGGAAGTGTTCGAGTTCAAAACCTTGTGCTCGAAGTCATCGTTCAAAAGGCGGAGGAAGAGAATTTTGTTTTTATTGCAGAATCAGATACAAGATCCCCCCCAACAGATAAGGTTCGGCGCCTGCTGGTGAAGGGTGAAAACACCCAAATTTTCGAGGACCCAAATTTCAGTACTGTTCGATCCTTGCACTTTTCCAGGTGGAACAACAATTGTAAATATTTTTCCATGATACAAGACAAGATCCGCAACTTTAGTATGTTGAGGGTCTTGGATTTGCAAGGCATGGCTTTGGATGAGTTCCCTACCAATATTGATTGCCTCACCCTTCTGAGGTACCTGAGTTTGAGGGAAACAAACATAAAGACAATTCCCAAGTCCATCAAAAAACTCTGGTGCTTAGAGACTTTGGACCTCAGGCAAACATTCGTGAGTATGGTGCCTAAGGAGATTCTGCAACTGCAAAATTTGCGGCATCTTTTCATTTACCGCTATGAAGTGCAGAATTATGTGAGTTTTGAATCTGCCGAAGGGGTGGAGATGGCGAACGGCATTGGAGGCTTGACAAACTTACAGAAGCTGTCACTTGTAAAGCCCGACAAAAAGAGCAGAATAATACAGGAGTTGGGAGCCCTTACACAACTCGTGAAGCTGGGTCTCGTTGGGCTAAAGACCGATGAAAGCAGGAAACTATGTGCATCCGTTCAAAAAATGAAGAGACTAAGGACTCTTGATGTTTCTTCAGCGAGTAAGGATGAGATTCTTGATCTGGAGGGCATGAGTGATCCTCCTCGCTATCTTCAACGCTTGTATCTGAAAGGGAAGCTAGAGAAATTACCTGGATGGGTTAAATTTTCTCTCAACAGCCTTTGCAAAATTGCCCTAAAGTGGTCAAGACTCGACACCAGCCCCCTCGAGGTCCTTGGGGAGTTGCCTAGCCTTATGGAGCTTCATATGGTTGATGCCTTCACGGGGGGTGAGCTGGTGTTTGAAACTCAATGTTTCAAGAAACTCAAGATTCTACTTATTGAAGACTTTAGGCAGCTAAACACGGTGGTAATTCAGGATGAAGCAATGCCTCTGCTTCAAAAATTAACTTTCATCAAATGTGACAATCTCAAGATGCTTCCATTGGGAATTGATAATCTCTCTCTTGTTGAAGAGCTTCTTCTATATGATATGCATAAGGAGTTCATTGATAAGCTTGGAAAGAACCACGAAGATCGGGAGACGGTCAACCACATCCCTCTTATCCATTCCTTCACTCTTGGGCAGGATGGGTGGATGACCCTCCAGAATCTTTCATGATCTTGCTGCAGGGAAATTTGTTCTGTTTCCAAATTTGCTTCTTGAACATGGCTGGCTTTGCTGCAATTTGACCCTCCCAAGTTTGGCGAAAGTGTTGCTGTTAGTTCATTATTTTGATCTCCAATGCTGGAAAGGCTGGCATGACCTAAGCCGTCTAGCAGTTGCCATGAGCAATCCTTGAGATAGAACTCCAGACTTAACCAGTCCAGGCTGTCCGGCTAGTGAAAATGAAAAAGGAAGGCAGGAGGAAAATTTAAATGTATTTGTTTCTTTTCTAGACCTTCTTGAAACTTTAAGTCTTTAAACGCGCATTACAATTTCGACTCCGAAAACAGAAAATAAAAAGAAAAAATTCATAAATATTGAAATAGGCTTTGAAAAGTCTGTAAGTGTCTATATGAATGTCGCTCGGTGTTTCAGTTGTAGCTGTTGGTCGCCCTGCGTTCCAAATGTTGCCGTATGTCGCCCTGTGTTCAGTTGTAGTTGTATGTCGTCTTGCGTTTCAGTTGTGGTCATATGTCTCCTCATGTTCCAGTTGTCGTCTTATGTCACCCGACATTCCAATTGTCGCCGTTGGTCACCTGATGTTCAGTTATCGCCGATGATTGCCTGACACTTACTTACATCTTATCAATGACGTTGTTCTTGGCAACAATCGTGCTTCTGTTTTTACTCTTGTCAAGCTGGCACTACGAAACGTCTTCATCCCCATGTTGTGGGGGAGTGTTAAAATATTTAATATTTTGTATTTAAATCATGTTGACCAATTTCTGTTTTTCTTTAACTGTCCCATTAATTAGGACAATATTCTTCCTAATTTAACCCATCGTTGCGACTATATAATAGCGAGAGTAAAACCTTATTGTATAAAATTATTACAATATAGCAAAATCCTTTTTAATTACCCCTTGTAGCTTTTGAAAAGTTGATTGTTTGGATCCTGGTGACTGCAACTTGCTCAAGTCATTTAATTGCTCAAAGGGCAAGCACATCTTTTACTACATAACATCCCACTGCTTGATTTAGGGGTGGACCACGTAAATGACTAGGTTCTTGCCTCAGTTGTTTTACTTCTTTTGCCGAGCGCCCTTGACCTATACCATCTTAGACCCATTAATTTATTTATTTTTTAATAAAAAAAACCATTTAGCAAGACACACACGCGCACTTGATTGATGAAGAGGAACATATCCTGCAAGGCTAAAATGGAAACAATTACACAGCTTAAAAAATGAAATTATTTACGCAAACAATATTAATCAAGTGTCAGAGATGGAAGGATTTTTGTTGTTTCAATTTTTTCTTTTTATTCATATTACCCTAAGTTGCAAAATATTCTATTGTCAAGTGGGTACTTAAATTCGGTGGATATCAGGTGTTGCGGTGGCAAAGTTATTCTAGCGGGAAAGATAGTTGACGGTAAGTTTTTCCAGCGACAAAGGTGTCTACATGGAGTGTCCCAATGGTATTTTACGTTAACGACATCTGAATTGAAACATTCACTGCGCAACAATTTTTTTTATGAATATAACAAGATATTTATTGCCCAGTTTTTATTTTTAATACGACCGTCGATATGTGATATAAAAGTTACTACACCGTCAATATGTGATATAAAAATTATTACATAATAGTAATTACTTCAATATGATTTAGTTTTGTAAATATTGTTGTGCATCGAATATTTGGAAACTCGATTTAAACATTTTTAGGACAACGTCAGACTCGTCCAGCAGTTGCCTAGCAGGCTAAATGTCAATGGGATTGATTAATTAAAAGCAGGGATATTTGGAGGAAGTTTCATTGAGCAAAGACCACCTAGAAATTTTAAGTCTTTAAACACGCATTACAATTTTGACTCCGAAAAAAAAAAAGGAAATTAGTAAATACTGAAATAGACTTTGTGACATTGTTTCAGGAAATCATCCTAAAGAAATCAAACACACTTTCCCCAACAAGCTGAGGTTGCTAAAGTATTTGCGACTCGTACCTTCGAAAAGTCGATAATTTTAATTTCCTAATTTAAACATGGAACTATAATAAATTTTTGGCAAATGTTTTTTTTAGCAAACATCCAAATACAGAAGACTTGGAAGGAAGTCTTCACCAAGGAGTATTGATCTTGACAAGTTAAGGTTGTTATGATATTTCCCACAGCAGGCTTTGAAAAGTCTGAAGTGTCCCACATGGCGATTTCCCGGTAACTGCCAGCGTTCACGATCATAACTTGTGAACATTCAAAGAATCGTAAAACCTTGAGGAGTGAACATTCAAAGATATTGGAAGAGGCTCACCCGCATAGGAAGGAAGAAAATGGCAGAGGTTGCTGTTTCGGTTGCCATTTTCTTGGCTCAGGAGGTATTGTCTTTTCTCAGACAAAGAAATAACTGTTACACAGATGTTCATGAAAAAGCTAAGGATTTTCAGATTTTCCTGAAGATCTTGGCTGCCCACCTGAAGAACACGGAAGGCAGTCAAGGCGGTGGCCGGTTCGAAGCTCAACCTCAACTGAATCATTTTCGAGAAATTGCTTATGATATTGAGGATGTTCTTGATGAGTTCATGCTCCATGCTTCAGTGTCACATCATTACATCGTCTCCATGGATATTAACAGGTTAGGTCATAATGCCAGACACTGGAGCGCACACCGTAAGATCTTGCGTAAGATGGATAATATTCAAGCAACGATCAATCAAGTTGAGAAGGCAAACTCTTTTTTCTCTGATGCCAGAAGTAACTACCATTTGGGCGAAAGTTCTAGCCGTGGATCAGGGAATGAACATCAAGTGACTCTCCATGGGTTTCATGATAAAGAAATTGTGGGTTATGCAAATCACAAAGAAAAACTCGTCGATCAGCTGATCAAAAGCAGCGACTCCAGCTGTGTCACGATTTCTGTTGTGGGTCCTTGTGGCTCAGGTAAAACCTGTCTGGTGAAGCATACATATGAGAGCAGAAGAGTTAATCGACATTTTGTTTCCCATGCCTGGGTTCAAGTGTCCCATTTCGCTAAGTCAAAAGATCTCCTGAGCGACGTGTTTATGCAGCTTTGCGACTCCAAGGAGCCAGTTTCCTCTAGAACTCTGAAGTCATATCTACAGCAGAAAAGGTATCTGGTTGTTTTAGATAATATTTTGACCTCAGAGAGCTGGGAGAGCATAAAAGGTTCACTACCCGGTGGTTCCAATGGCAGCAGGATAATTGTCACAACGCAGAAGTCAGAGTTAGCCGATTTCTGTGCTTCCTCGCGCGATTGCATCCATAAATTGACTGGCTTAGCAGAACGAGAAGCATGGGACCTCTTTTGCAAGACGGCTTTCAGACAAGACAATGGAAGGTGTCCTCGCATTTTGAAGGAGTGCTCTCTGAAGTTCTTAAACAGATGCGAAGGCTCTCCACTTGCAATTATGTCAATAGCTGGTCTACTGTCAACTAAACCGAAACTGCAACACGTTTGGGAGCAATTGGAATCTCGAGGAACTTGCATCGGGGAATTGTTTGGCGCTGGTTGAGTGTGTTGGCTTCAAAAAAGAAGATTTTCCTGGTTACTCTAACAAAAGAGGAGCCGGTTCTAGATGCGACGAGCCCTTCCGTTTGGGCGAGTGCAGCACCTTCAAATTCATATTCTCCCTAACTGCTAAGAAAATTAACAGGGCCAGAAGATACCATGATTCAGACAACATAAGATTCCAGCAACTCCATGATAGAAATTTCATTACACATAGGAATGATGTCCCAAAGCCTTTTGGATCTCTATCACCTGTAGGTGTCTCAAGGGAATGCTCTAAGATCTTTTCTTGGTACTTCAATCACGTGGAGGAGACATTTGGAAAACTTGATTATGAAGTGTGTTATTATGTTCATGAAGCAATGAGAGTTGGTTATGAGAAGTACACGGCCAAGGAGCCAGGGAGAAGCTTGTGTGGTTACATAAACCTTCTGGAAGAGCTTCATCGTTTGAGCGTGTTGAGATCATCGCGGTTAAGAAGGATGTTGTTGGCTTACAATCACCAGATGTGAGGGCGAACGACGAGCAGATGGATCAAAGAGACACACTGAAGTACGCAAACATCTACGAGGCAAGTTTGAAGTATGTTATTTGTATTGTCTTTTGTTTTTTTGTAGGGTCTGGGGTTACACGGGATGATGGTATTTAGGCGACTGTAACTTGAAACGTATATGTGAAAGAGTAGTGCATCAGGTACTCATGAATTTTATTGCCTTTTGTTTCTTCAGCATGCATGAATTGTAGGGAGAAAAATGGTTCAACTTCATCCTTTGAGAGTATGTGTTTTTGATAAGTTGAGGATTGTCTGGATTCTTTTGAATAAACTTGCAGATGACTCTGCAAAGAATCAAGAAGGTGTAAGTAACTTCCTCAAGGAATATTCTATTCCTATTCCGCTCTCGATTCCTATTCTGTTGTTTGGTTCTCCAATGAAATTACAAAAATGATTCCATTGGAATGAAAATCAAGGGAATGAGATTCTATTTGAAATGAGATAGAATCAAAACCAACCCAATGGAATCAAAACTAAAATTACAAAAAAAACTATCGCTGATCCAACTCAATCCAGAAATTTGAGAACAGAAATAGAAATTAAAGAGCAGAAAATTGATAACAGAAAATTGAGAACAGAGAATTAAGAACTGAAATAGAAAATTGAGAACAAAAACTGAAAATTGAGAACAGAAACAGAAAATTAGAGAACTGAAAATTGAGAACAGAAAATTAGAGAGCAAAAAATTGAGAACAGAAACTGAAAATTGAGAACAGAAATAGAAATTAGAGAATAGAAACTGAAAATTGAATGAAATAGTGAAATATAATAAAATGAGAGAATGAATGAAATAGTGAAATATAATAAAATTTTATTATAAGGACATAATGAGAATTTTATTATATTTTATTATTCTATTCATTCCCTCATTTCATATCAACCAAACAAGTGAATGGAATAGTGATTCCATTGACGATTTTATTCCATTATTTTTTTCATTCCATTCCGTCCAACCAAACGAGCCGTAATTGGTGATAATGAGCATGGACCTGGCAAACTCATTTTCTTTAACTATGTAACAATTGTTAAGAATTTTCCCTCGAGTGTGAGATGGTTCTATCTAATTATAACAAACTGAAGTTGCTAAGTATTTCCCACTCGTACCTTTTAAAGGTCGATAATATTAACTTCCGATTTCTGTTCTTTAACTTTTTGGTTTTTGCTCTCAATTTTAATTTCCTAATTTAATTATGTTCTTATATTCCCCACCAATAAAAGTTATGTTCAACATAGAACTATAACAAATTTTAGGCAAATTTTCTTTTAGCCAACATCCAAATACAGAAGACTTGGAAGAAGTCTTCACCAAGAAGTAGTGTCTTGACCTTGACAAGATAAGTTTGGTATGATATTAGTGCAGGCTTTGAAAAGTCTGTGAGTGTCAATATGTATGTCGCCCGGCGTTTCAGTTGTAGCCGTTGGTCGCCCCGTGTTGCAATATATCAAAATCTTTTTTAATTACCACTTGTGGCTTTTGAAAAGTTCTATGAATCCACTTGCAGTTGACTCGACAGAACATCAAGAAGGTGCAACTTGCTCAAGTCATCTCCTATTATTATAATTGCTAGAATAGTGACAATGGGCATGGACCACGTAAATGACTAGGTTCTTGCCTCAGTTGTTGATTCAATTTTTTATTTTATTTTATTTTATTCATATTAGCCTAAGTTGTAAAATACTCCATTGTCAAGTGGGTACTTCGATTCGGTGAAGATCATGTGTTGCGACGGTAAGCTTCTTTCGGCGGGAAAGACAATTGATGGTAAATTTTACCAGCGACAAGGGTCTCCACGTGGAGTGTCCCGACGATATGTTACGTTAACGACATCTGAATTGAAATATTTGTTGTGCAACAATTTTTTTATGAATATAACAAAATATTTATTGCCCAGTTTTTATTTTTAATACGACCGTCGATATGTTATATAAAAGTTACTGCACTGTCAATATGTGATATAAAAGTTACTGCACAATAGTAATTATTTCAATGTGGTTTAATTTTGCAAATATTGTTGTGCATCAAATATTTGGAAACTCGGTGTAGACATTTTGCAACATGGTTTAAAATATTGTTGTGAAGCAAAATATTGTTATGCAACAAATATAAGTGGAAGATGGGCTTTTGATTTGTCTAAATCAAAATGAATAATGAGGATTTTATGAAATTTTGAAAAATAAGGATGGTGCATGAATGGTATTAATACCTATTTAGGCTACCGTTACTTGGTATTAATATTTTCATTAAGTATTATGCATTATTTCCTATTTAGGTCATGTTGACTATTTTGTTAGTTTATGTTTTTCTTTAGTTTTCTCATTAATTAGGGAAATATTCTTCCTAATTTATCGTACCCAACCGTTGTGGCTATATAATAGGGAGAGTAGACCCTCTTTGAATAGAATTATTACGATATATCAAAATCCTTTGGGTTGTGTTTGGGTAAGGGATTTGGGGGAGAGATTTGATTTGGGTAAGTGATTTCAGAGCCGTCGGCCACCTCCGTCCGCCGACAATCGCTGCCGCTGGCCACCTCCGTCAACCGACCACTGCCGCTAACCACAGCCACCAACCACCCCCGCTGTCGACCCCCACAGTGGTAATAGTGGTTATCCAAACAAGAAAATTATAATATTACACGATCAAATTCTTCACATAAAATAGTTATCCAAATAAAGGATTTGTTAAATCTGTTACCCAAATGCAACCTTGTGGGATTAGAGCCAGAGTAAAAGAAATAAAAACCCTAAGCTGCTCTGGGGGACGGCAACTGACATGAGCAACCTCTACTGCGGCTCCTTGTTGTCTTTTTTGCTCCACAAGCAGTGTTGCCACACATTCTGCCACACCCGCAGCGCCGTTGCTCGTTTTTTGCTCCACCAGAAGTGTCACCGCACCTTTTTGCTCCACCAACAGAGCCACAACGCGTCTTTGCTCTAGCAACGCCAACGCACGTGTTTTTCCTCCAATAGCGCTGCCACAAGCTTTACTCCACCGTCCTAGCCGTTGTGTGTGTTTTTGCTCCTAGTCGTCTTCGTATGTCGCCCAACGTCCCAATTGTCACTGTTGGTCGTCTGATGTTCCAGTTGTCGCCGTATGTCGCCTGGTGTTCTAGTTGTAGCCGTATGTTGCCCTGCGTTGAGTTGTGGTTCTATGTCGCCCGGTATTCCAGTTGTTGCCTTATGTCGCCCGACGTTTCAGTTGTAGCCGTTGGTCACCCGACGTTTATTTGTTGTTGTATCTCGCCTACTGTTCCAATTGTCATCGTATGTTGCCTGGCGTTCCAATTGTCGCCGTTGATCGCTCGATGTTTAGTTGTCGTTGTATGTCGCCCGATATTCTAGTTGTCACCATATTTCCCCCAACGTTTCAGTTGTTGTCGTTGGTCGGCCGGTGTTTTAGTTGTCTCTCTCGGTCGCCAGTAGTTTCAGTTATCGCCGGTGATTGCCAACACTTACTTTCATTGTATCTTTGATGTTGTTCCTAGCGACAATCAATCGTTCTATAGTTTTTATCCTTATCACGTTGGCACCACGAAACATTCTTTGTACCACCTTGAGGGAGAGTGTTGAAATATTTAATATTTTTATTAAGTATTATTTATTATTTAGGTCATGTTAACCAATTTGCGGCTATATAAAAAAGAAAATAGAATCTTATTGTATAGAATTATTATAATATTTTAATTTTTTTTTTAATTACCACTTGTGGCTTTTGAAAAGTTAATATCTGTATCGTTGTGAATCCACTTGCACCTGACTCTGCAGAGAATCATTGAATTTCAATTGTCAATAAATGCTTTTTTAAATACATATTGTGGTAGATCGATAATTATTAAATGAAGATGGCAGAGAGTCTAGACGCGGTCTAAAAGAATCTTACACCAGTCTCAAAGTTTTCATCTTTATATAGCTTGTGAACATGCAAGGAATCATAAAGCATTGAGTGAACATTCAAATATATTGGAGAGACATACACAGAGAGAGAGGAACAAAATGGCGGAGGTTGCTGTTGCGATTGCAATTTTCATGGTGCAGGAGGCATCATCTTTTCTCAGTAAAAGTCACAGTAACGAAGATGTTTGTCAAAGAGCTAAAGATTTTGGAACTTTCTTGGAAAGCTTGGTTGCATACCTAAAGGACGCAGAAGGCAAGGAAGGTGGTGAGCAGTTCAAAACTCGATTGAAGCAATTTCGACAAATTGCTTATGACATTGAGGATGTTCTTGACGAGTTCATGCTTCATGTTTCAGTGTCCCATGAGCACCATAGGCACACCATCACCAAGGAAATCCACAGGTTTGGTCATAATGCCATACACTGGAGCGCACACCGCGATATTCCCTCCAAGATGGAAGATATTAAAAGAAGGATCAAAAGTTTTGAGGAGACAGATTTATTTCTCTCAGCTGGCCGTACAGGCGGAACTAACAGCCATTTGGGTGAAAGTTCTAGCTCTGGTTCAAGGAAGCAACATCAAGTCCATGCGCATCTTGATGAAGAAATTGTGGGTTATGCAAGTCACACAAAAAAACTCGTCGATCATCTGATCAACAACGGAGACTCCAACTGTGTGACAATTTCTGTCGTGGGTCCTTGTGGCTCAGGTAAAACTTGTTTGGTGAAGCAAACTTATGAGAGCACAAGAATTACTGGACACTTTGATTCCCGTGCCTGGGTTCATGTATCTCGGTCTGCTGAACCCGAGGATCTCCTGAGCAGCATGTTTATGCAACTTTGTGGTTCCAAGGAGCCAGTCGACAGTCAAATGTCATGTCTGCAGCAGAAAAGGTACCTAGTTGTTTTAGATGATATATGGAGCACGGGGAGCTGGGGGAGCATAAAGAGTGCACTACCCGATGGTTCCCAAGGCAGCAGGATAATTGTCACAACGCAAAAGTCAGAGTTGGCCTCTTCCTGTGCCTCCTCGTCTGATTACGTCCATACCTTGACTGGCTTACCACAATCTGAAGCATGGCGCCTTTTCTGCAAAACGGCTTTCAGACACGACAATGGAGAATGTCCTCTGGATTTGAAGGAGTGTGCTCTGAAGATCTTGAAAAGATGTGAAGGTTCTCCACTTGCCATTGTTTCAGTAGCTGGTCTGTTGTCAACGAAACCCAAATTCGAATATGAATGGGAGCAGTTGCACGCTAGCCTTGGATCTGAAATTGGAAGTCATTCCAATCTTTCCAGTACGAGAAAAATATTATTGTCCAGTTACAGGGATCTTCCAAGCGATTGTAAGAGTTGCTTCTTGTACTTCAGCAACATCTTAACCGAGGACAACTCCATTGAGCGCGGAAGGCTTGTGCGCCTGTGGGTAGCGGAGAGACTTGTGGCCGAACCAAGGGATAGGAGAAAAACACTGGAGGAGAACGCGGAGGATTACCTTCATGAACTTGTTCGGAGGAATTTGGTCCATGTTACCAGATGGGATCGCGATGGGCAAGTTGGAAGTGTTCGAGTTCAAAACCTTGTGCTCGAAATCATCGTTCAAAAGGCCGAGAAAGAGAATTTTGTTTTTGTTGCAGATTCATATACAAGATCGCGCCCAACAGATAAGGTTCGGCGCCTGCTGGTGAAGGGTGGAAACACCGAATTTTTCAAGGACACAAATTTCAGTACTGTTCGATCCTTGCACTTCTCCAGGTGGAACAACAATTGTAATTATTTTTCCATGATACAAGACATGATCCGCAACTTTAGTATGTTGAGGGTCTTGGATCTTCAAGGTGTACCTTTAGATGAGTTCCCTACCAATATTGATTGCCTCACCCTTCTGAGGTACCTGAGTTTGAGGGAAACAAACATAAAGACAATTCCCAAGTCCATCAAAAAACTCTGGTGCTTAGAGACTTTGGACCTCAGGCAAACATTCGTGAGTACGGTGCCTAAGGAGATTGTGCAACTGCAAAATTTGCGGCATCTTTTCATTTACCGCTATGACGTGCAGAATTATGTGAGTTTTGAATCTGCCAAAGGGGTGGAGATGGCGAACGGCATTGGAGGCTTGACGAACTTACAGAAGCTGTCACTTGTAAAGCCCGACAAAAAGAGCAGAATAATAGAGGAGTTGGGAGCCCTTACACAACTCGTGAAGCTGGGTCTCGTTGGGCTCAAGACCGATGAAAGCAGGAAACTATGTGCATCCGTTCAAAAAATGAAGAGACTAAGGACTCTTGATGTTTCTTCAGCGAGTAAGGATGAGATTCTTGATCTGGAGGGCATGAGTGATCCTCCTCGCTATCTTCAACGCTTGTATCTGAAAGGGAAGCTAGAGAAATTACCTGGATGGGTTAAATTTTCTCTCAACAGCCTTTGCAAAATTGCCCTAAAGTGGTCAAGACTCGACACCAGCCCCCTCGAGGTCCTTGGGGAGTTGCCTAGCCTTATGGAGCTTCATATGGTTGATGCCTTCACGGGGGGTGAGCTGGTGTTTGAAACTCAATGTTTCAAGAAACTCAAGATTCTACTCATTGAAGACTTTAGGCAGCTGAACACGGTGGTAATTCAGGATGAAGCAATGCCTCTGCTTCAAAAATTAACTTTCATCAAATGTGATAATCTCAAGATGCTTCCATTGGGAATTGATAATCTCTCTCATGTTGAAGAGCTTCTTCTATATGATATGCATAAGGAGTTCATTGATAAGCTTGGAAAGAACCACGAAGATCGGGAGATGGTCAACCACATCCCTCTTATCCATTCCTTCACTCTTGGGCACGATAGGTGGATGACCCCCCTGAATCTTTCATGATCTTGCTGCAGGGAAACTTGAACCTAGTGAACCAATCCTATTTTTTTTTTTTTTTTCTATTCCTCACTTTCTTTATCTGTTAATTTCTTGTGTGCCTATTTTTCATTCTACAAGATAAGTTTGGTGGGTATAATTGCTCTAGTAAAATAGCTGATGTTCTTTGTTTCAATTTTTTCAGACAGTTTACTACGCTTAAGATTCTCCTCTATTTTTCCTTTTCCTCCCGAGTAACTTTGTTTATATATGTATATTTTTTGTGGATCTCTCAGGTTTATATTTGGTGTCAAGGTTATGTTGTGGTTTTTAGATGTCAATTGTAAAGGTGGGAGCGCATTTTTTTTATTTAGTCTTTATTATTGAATTGGATGGAGGACCGGATTTGTTCTGTTTCTGAATTTGCTTCTTGAAATTGGCTGGCTGAGCTGCAATTTAACCCTCCCTAGTCTTAATTTTAATTTCCTACGGGAAAATTACAGTCCAATCCCAATTTTAGCGTGAAACTACCAATTAAACTCGTATGTTTGAAAATAAACCAAATAATCCCAATCTACAGATTTTTTTAAGGGACAATGGGTGGGAAGTCCTATATTTAAGCTCTAATTGGTCAAAAGTCCTACATGCGGTAAAAACTTTTGATTTAGTTCTATCTGTTTTAAAAAAATGAAGTCTTACTCACGTGATAGCCACGCACTAGTTACATGTAACTACTTTCTGTGTAATATTACTGTATTAGTTACAGGTAACTAATTTTTTTTTTTTAGTTACATATTCCAATATATATATAATTGTAACATGTAACTAATATTATATAAGCACATGTAACTAAAAATGTTCAAATATGTGTGAAAAGTAACAATTATGAAATTATAACTAACATTAGTTACATGTAACAAAATTCATTATTTTTTCAGTAACGCCACAAAATATTATATATATATATGTGTGTGTGTAATTGTAACATGTAACTAATATTATATAAGCACATGTAACTAAAAATGCCCAAATATGTGTGAAAAATAACAATTATGAAATTATAACTAACATTAGTTACATGTAACAGAATTCACTATAAAATTCGAATGTACTCACTAAAAATCTCCTTACAATCCCTGCAATATCCCTACAATTCTTACAATGCGGAATTAAAATACAAGTGAAATCTAACACAAGTTAAATATAACTTAAAGGACTAAATCAAAACCTAATAAAACAAAAAGACTTTTCACCAATTAGTCTTGAAAAAAGAAATTTTTCAGCCATTTTCCCTTTTTTTAACCATCTAGTTCCAAATTTTAAAAAACACATCTTCTTTTACTACATAACATCCCACTGCTTGATTTAGGGGTGGACCACGTAAATGACTAGGTTCTTGCCTCAGTTGTTTTACTTCTTTTGTCGAGCGCCCTTGACCCATACCATCTTAGACCCATTAATTTATTTATTTTTTTAATAAAAAAAACCCATTTAGCAAGACATGCACGCGCACTTGATTAATGAAGAAGAACATATCCTGCAAGGCTAAAATGGAAACAATAACACAGCTTAAAAAATGAAATCATTTGCGCAAACAATATTAATCAAGTGTCGGAGATGGAAGGATTTTTGTTGATTCAATTTTTTCTTTTTATTCATATTACTCTAAGTTGCAAAATATTCCATTGTCAAGTGGGTACTTAAATTCGGTGGATATCAAGTGTTGTTTTAGCGGGAAAGACAGTTGACGATAAGTTTTTCCAGCGACAAAGGTGTCTACATGGAGTGTCCCGATGGTATTTTACGTTAATGATATCTGAATTGAAACATTTGCTATGCAATAATTTTTTTTATGAATATAACAAAATATTTATTGCTCAGTTTTTATTTTTAGTACGATTGTCGATATGTGATATAAAAGTTACTACACCGTCAATATGTGATATAAAAATTATTACATAATAGTAATTACTTCAATGTGATTTAATTTTGTAAATATTGTTGTGCATCGAATATTTGGAAACTCGATTTAAACATTTTTAGGACAACGTCAGACTCGTCCAGCAGTTGACGATAAGTTTTTCCAGCGACAAAGGTGTCTACATGGAGTGTCCCGATGGTATTTTACGTTAACAACATCTGAATTGAAACATTTGCAGTGCAATACTTTTTTTTATGAATATAACAAAATATTTATTGCTTAATTTTTATTTTTAGTACGACTGTCGATATGTGATATAAAAGTTACTACACCGTTAATATATGATATAAAAATTATTATACAATAGTAATTACTTCAATGTGATTTAGTTTTGTAAATATTGTTGTGCATTGAATATTTGAAAACTCGATTTAAACATTTTTAAGACAACGTCAGACTCGTCCAGCTAGTTGCCTACCAGGCTAAATGTCAATGGGATTGATTAATTAAAAGCAGGGATATTTGGAGGAAGTTTCATTGAGCAAAGACCACCTAGAAATTTCACGTCTTTAAACACGCATTACAATTTTGACTCCGAAAAAAAAAGGAAATTAGTAAATACTGAAATAGTCTTTGTGACATTGTTTCAGGAAATCATCCTAAAGAAATCAAACACACTTTCCCCAAAAGTCAATAATTTTAACTTCCGGTTTTTGTTCTTTAACTTTATGTTTGTGGTCTTAATTTTAATTTCCTAATTTAGCAAAATGAGAGAATAATATTTTTTATCTATTGTGAAATAATTTTTTTTTTTTAACGTTGTTTGGTTATGTTAGGAGGTTCCAACGTAAAATCATCTAGTATAGAGTGGAGAAACTCTTTTCATACATCAAAAGATGTTAGTCCGGTTGACAAGAAGATGTGCCTCCTTTCTTTGTCAATTAGGGTTTGACTTTCCTAGAGAACACTCCAGAAATTAAATCTTGAATTTGATCATAAATGTAACAGCCTGATATGGGAGAGTGCGTCTTTAAGATCACCCGGGAAGGTGATTAATAAAGGTGCGCGTAAGCTGGCCCGCACAACACCTTACCGTAAAACACAAAAAAAAAAAAAATGAATCCTTTCGGACATAGATTACTTTGGAAGCTTCACAAATTCTCCTAATATAATTGTCTTTCTAATTGGAATAAAAAAAGACGATAATACTCCTATAATTATTGTCTATTTTTTTTCCTTCTGGAATTTATTCTCTCTCTCTTCCGGATTTAGGAAGTAAGGTAGAAAATCCATGAACCTACTTAAAAGTCCTGTCTGATTAAGATATATATATATGTAAAAAACTTCCCCAGTAATTTCTCACAATTATTTTCTTCTGCAGGAAGTTTCCACCAAATTAATATACACACCCAAATTTAGTACGACTGTCGATATGTGATATAAAAGTTACTACACCGTCAATATGTGATATAAAAATTATTACATAATAGTAATTACTTCAATGTGATTTAATTTTGTAAATATTGTTGTGCATCGAATATTTGGAAACTCGATTTAAACATTTTTAGGACAACGTCAGACTCGTCCAGCAGTTGACGATAAGTTTTTCCAGCGACAAAGGTGTCTACATGGAGTGTCCCGATGGTATTTTACGTTAACAACATCTGAATTGAAACATTTGCAGTGCAATACTTTTTTTTATGAATATAACAAAATATTTATTGCTTAATTTTTATTTTTAGTACGACTGTCGATATGTGATATAAAAGTTACTACACCGTTAATATATGATATAAAAATTATTACACAATAGTAATTACTTCAATGTGATTTAGTTTTGTAAATATTGTTGTGCATTGAATATTTGAAAACTCGATTTAAACATTTTTAAGACAACGTCAGACTCGTCCAGCTAGTTGCCTACCAGGCTAAATGTCAATGGGATTGATTAATTAAAAGCAGGGATATTTGGAGGAAGTTTCATTGAGCAAAGACCACCTAGAAATTTTAAGTCTTTAAACACGCATTACAATTTTGACTCCCAAAAAAAAAAGGAAATTAGTAAATACTGAAATAGTCTTTGTGACATTGTTTCAGGAAATCATCCTAAAGAAATCAAACACACTTTCCCCAACAAGCTGAGGTTGCTAAAGTATTTGGAATAAAAAAAAGACAATAATACATGAACCTACTTAAAAGTCCCCAGTAATTTCTCACAATTATTTTCTTCTGCAGGAAGTTTCCACCAAATTAATATACACACCCAAATTTATTGTGTAAACCTGTTATATATATACTATTGTGTAATGAAACCTTTCTATACTATCTCCCTCTCTTTCTCTCTAGAAATTAGCAGCTCCTTCTTCCGTACTACAAGAAGTACCTAATCTTGTTTCTCCATACTACTATCAAAACATGAAGGTATGCGCGTACATTCATATATACCCCCCTCTCTCTCTGTTTCTGTCTGTTTCTTGCATGATCACATGTTTCTTGGAAAAAAAAAATGAATTGTATCTTTGGATGATCAGCAAAAGATAGTCATCAAGTTGTCGCTGCACTGCCAGAAGTGCAAGAAGAAGGCCATGAAGATAGCTGCTACTGCATCTGGTACAAGCTCAAATATCCATTTTTCAATAATTTTATATTTTTTTTATTCAAAAATAAATAATTACTGACTATATATATGTATGCATAGGTGTGAGTTCGGTGAAGATAGACAAGGAAAAAGATGAGATGGTGGTGATCGGAGATGGGGTTGACTCAGCTAGTTTGACCAATTCACTGAGAAAGAAAGTTGGGTGCGCCGACATTGTAAGCCTAGAAGAAGTTAAAGGTGGTGGAAAAAGCTCCGGCACCGGCGTCGGAGGAGATAATCAAATTCCAGTAATTGAAAAATGGCCGACATTTTATGATTACTATCAACAACCACCACATCTTTATCATCTCTATCAAAATGTCTGTGAACCAAACCCTACTCCTTGCTCCGTAATGTAAATATATGTAATAATTTTATAATAAAATAATAAACAAAAAAATTATCACTCAGACATTTTACTATGTTAAATCAAGGGTAAATCGGTTAAAATTCCATTTTTTTAAGTTTAATTGGTGAAAAGTCTTTTTATATTATTAAGTTTTGATTTAATCCTTTAAGTTAGATTTCATTTGTGTTTTACTCCCGCATTACAGGAATTGTAGGGATATTGCAGGGATTGCAGAGAGTCTTTTAGTGAGTACATTCAGTTTTTATAATGAATTCTGTTACATGTAACTAATGTTAGTTACAATTTCATAATTGTCATTTTTCACACATATTTGGCTATTTTTAGTTACATGTACTTATATAGTATTAATTACATGTTACATTACATATATATATATAATATTTTGTGACGTAATTGAAAAAATATCAAACTTTTTAGTTACATATTAATGAAACATGTAACTGAAAAATATCAAATTTTTTAGTTACATATCAGAAAACATGTAACTAAAAAGTTATATATATTATTAAAACATGTAATTGAAAAGAAAAAGATAAAAATAAATTAGTTATATGTAACTAATATAATAATATTACACACAAAGTAGCTACATGTAACTGGCGTATGACTATCATGTGAGCAAAACTTCCTCAATTTTAAAACAGATAAGACTAAATCAAAAGTTTTTATCGCATGTAGAACTTTTGACCAATTAAAGCTTAAATGGAGGACCTCCCACCCATTCTCCCTTAAATCAAATCAAATTTACGATTCAACTAGGGATAATGATACTTTTGCTCCCTAACAAATCAAGTTGGTGTTCAATTGGATCCACGTATTTGGACTTTGACACATTGGCTGCCTCACATTTAATTTTCGTTTCAATTTGGACCCTCTTCAGAATTCTCACATTTAATTTTCGTTTCAATTTAGACCCTCTTCAGAATTTTGTTAGGTCAACTTTAACGGTCAACGTTAAAGTAAGGGTAATTTGGTCATTTCATGTTAAACAATAAGGGTAATTTTGTCATTTTAGTATTAACTTATTTAATGGGATCTATTTGTAAATTATTCTAAACTTAAGGGTAAAACATATATTTATATATTTTCTTCTAAACCCCTTCCCCATACCGACTTGGCTCGTGTCCCTGCCTCCACCCCTCCGCCGATCCACCGATGATCATCACCATCCAAATCTACCATCTCCTTCACCGCGGACCGTCGAACCAACAAACCACCACCGCCGCCGCTCATACAAGCTCTCTCTACTCTCTCTCTCCTTCTCCCTCTTTCTCTCTACTCTCTCTCTAAAACTCACCACCGCCACGATGGTGGTGCAGCAGTGGGCGGGAAGGTGACGTCGGTGGCCATTTATCGGTGATGTGGTGGATGTCGGTGTTGTGGCGTTGTTGGTCGCCTAAAGCAGTGTGCAAACGGCGGCGATCATTGGTGGGCTTGCGGCGAGTTTCAGATCTAGGTTTACGTTGGTGATGTCTGTGGCGGTGGGGGGCGGCTGAGGAGGAGAGAGCGCGATAGGGCTGCTGAGAGGAGTGAATTTAGAGAGAGGGGGGTGGGCTAGACCACCGCCCTATAAGCACAAGCTGCCCATTCCCCCGGTGGTAAAACCACCTCCGAAGGTGAAGCCGCCCTCGGTGAAGAAGCCACTGCTCATTCAAAAGCCGCCTCCGGCGAGGAGCTTCGAAGGTGAAGCCGCCGCCGGTGAGGAGCTTGGAGGCTACAACTTGAAGAAGATGAAATCAAAGAAAAATTACATAATAAACCCTAAGTTTTAGATAGAAAATAAAATGATCCCAATTAAAAAATTTAAAGGGTATAATTGTATTTTAACATTAATTAACAAAAAACATAACTGAGGGTCCAAATTAAAACGAAATTCAAATGTGAGGTAGCCAATATGTCAAAGTTCAAATACAGGAGTCCAATTGAGCACCGGTTTGATTTGTCAAGAAGCAAAAGTGTCATTATCCCATTCAACTATTGAAATCAAACAATATTTCAATATTAGTGTTAATTGCCGACCTCATCTATCACCATCACCTTCTACGCTTGTTGCATCGTCTCTCGCCCTATCTACATTCATCTCCTTGTTAATCTTCCTTCTTTCTTCATCACTGCCACTGCCACAGACACTGTCTTTAGGTCATACACTAGTCTAAAATAAAATATGTTAAATTGTTTATTGTTGTCGATTTATTAAGTGAAAATTTACATTTTTGGTCCTTAAAGTATAGTGTCGGTGCATGTCTATGTGAAATTTGAGATTTTCAAATTGCACATTTAATCCTTCAAGTTCCACATTTGTTTTAATCTCATAAAATTAGAAATATTGTTAATAATTGTAGACGGAAAATGGGTTGTTCTTGACACATGACCTTGTAATGGTGGTATTTTCATCATTTCATCGTTATACTAAACCTAAGTCGTTTTCTCCTAACAGCTATTCAAACTTTTCTTTCATTTTCCAAAAAAAAACGTTGTTGGAGAAATTTCAAGAAAAACGTCTTAAATTTAGTGGACTAATATATTAACAAAAATATCTATCGAGCACAGTCCATTTTATTTCTAAAATCACGCCACCCCAGGACCAAAAGTATAATTTTCCCATTTATTCTGTATGGACTGGTCCAATCATTGCTTACATATGGAAAGTCAATGGGCTAATAACACGAAGTCCAGGTCCGATAAAAAAAAAATTAAAGCAAAGCCCATTTTCATATAAAGCCCGAAAGGCCCACAATGACTGGAGTGTCCCTCCTACCCAATCCATGTTTTTTTTTTTCCCCAGTTTTACGATAACATGTGTTCGGATCAGTTTACGCGCACCTCGACTAATCATCTCACTGAGCTATCTTAAGAATAGGGATGGTCATGGGCCTGGGGGTCCATTAAGTCCACCCATCCCGACCCTATTTTTATAGGATTTGGGCACAAACTTTTAGCCCATGGACAGGGCTTGGGCTCAAGCTTTGAGGCCCGACGAAATCTAAGGCCGGGCTTGGGCTAAGTAAAAAATTTTAGGGTCGGCCCGAGTATTTTTTTTGGTAAGCACATATCCCTAAATCTGTCTATGTTCATGCTTCAGATTCACGATTCATTGTTTGACGAGTACTTGACCAAAAAAAAAAAATTGTTTGACGAGTATACAATTCATTGTAGAAATTATTATTATTATTATTATTATTATTTTTTGTAGAAATGAATGGCTGATTATGTTTTTTTTTTTTTTGTTTAATTTTTAAATTTAAAAGAAAATTATAGGGTCAGGTTTGGACCCTAATTATTTTGATAAAGCCGGACTTGGGAATGAAAACAAGGTCCGACTATAGGGTCGGGCCGGACTAGGACCTTGTATATTTTTGTAATACTTTAGCTAAAACTCGGCCTATGACCAACCCTACTTAAGGATATATTTATGATTAAATTTAAAATTTATTTCTCAGAATGGTCTGAGAGTCGAACCTTAATTGACAGAACAAGCAAATGAGACGAACCTGACTAGCACCTCTTGATCAATTCAATCCATGTATGTAGATTCAGATTCCTTTCTTGCCAATCCACAAACTGCTAAGGGAGGGAAACACTCGACACTAAAAACTAGAATGATCACACTACATTTAACGTGATCTAATACCATTAATTGATTATTTTTTTTTAATTATTTTGAATAAATTAAATTAATGTGATTGATTTATTTTATTTATTTTTGTATATTTTTTAAAATAAAACAAAAACATGGTAATTTGAAGCAAAACGGATAAAAAACGAGCAAACCAAGACAAACCAGACTCGACCGACGGGTCTTGCAACGTGCAGCGCCTGGTTCAGGTGTAACCTTTTTCCGACGATATGAATTTTAATTTTTTTGGGTAACTTTTTACTGATTTGTGAATGTTCATATTTTTTAAAAATTAATCTACGAAAAATCCTATTTCCAACGACATGAACATTCACATTTTTATTTTTATTTTTTTTGAATATTTAATACATATTTATACTAATTGTTTTACTGTGAATGTTCATACTTTCACCAAAAACACATCAAAATATATACTTTTGCCAAAACACCAAAAATACTACAATATAAATATTCACCAAAATACGTTAATAAGAACATTCACACAAACAAAATGATCAAACAATTACAATCGCAATTAATAAACCAAACTCTATTAAAATCACAATTATAACACCAAAAATCAAACAATAAACATTCAACGAAAAACAAAACTTAACCACATAAACATTCACAAACACAAAATTGATCAGCAAGAGGTTCGCCACTGCCATCGGTGAACTCTAGCGGAACAACAAAAAAAAAAATTCGAGATAACAAAAACTTCACATAAATCAACAAAAAATTAACACAGTTAATCTAATATGAACATTTACATATAATAAAAGCTCACACAAATCATAAAATCAACAAAAAATTATACATAAATCAATAAAAAAAATTACATAAATATTCATAGATCTTGAATATGGTTTGTGAATGTTCATCTTTTTTGCAACGATCGACGACGATGGCCAGTGACAACGTAGTCGTCGGAAATAATGGCTGCTGAAGCCCTGGAAAAATGTGCGAACAAGGAAAGGAGGAAAAAAAAAAGAGATGAAAACGAACGAGTAGACGATGAAATCAGACACCATAGAAGATTGATCTACACAAAATCAAACCTAAATTTCGATAAATACGCAAACGAAAATACTATGAATCGAAATCACAAAATAGAGTTCTGATGAATGACGGTGAAGATTTGCTTACATGAGATCTAGACGGAACGGCTTGCACGAGATATGGACGGTACGACGGTGACAATCGCGGCGTCCACCAAATCTGAACAAAACGGTCGGCGATGGTACGAGGCAATCGATCATCGTCTTCGTCTGCAGGCGCGGCGGAGGTTGGCGGCAATCGTTCGGCGGCGACGGTCGTTCGGTTGTGTGGTATCGAGAGAAGGGATTGGAGAGGCAACTGTGCAGAAAGGGGATGAAAATATAATTCCTAATTTAGGGTGGATTGTTCATCATCTACGCTTGCAGGGGCGACGGTGGTTGGATGTAAGACCCCGATTTTTAATATACGAATAATTTAAGTCGCGTCTTAAAAATATTTTGAAAATATCGGGGTGGACTACGATATTAATTTTGTGAATTGAAATTTTAGGGGTTAAATTATAATTTACATAAACATTAAAACTTAGGAAGGGGTTTAATTACTATCCACTTGGCCGGCCGATGATCTCTTTCACTTTTGATGTATATATATATATACACACACACACATACGGGAGAAGGATTGAGAAGGGAGGAGAGAAATTGGAGAAAGAGAGAGGATCAGCGATGGAGCTCCGGCGGGAAAGGAAGGGTCGTCCGTCAAGGATGGGTTCGGTTCATCATATGCGTGAGTGCGATGTTCCGTCGTCCGGCCGCTGTCGTCGTTGATGTGCGTGTTCTGATCGTCGGAGTGTGTGTGTGTGTGTGTGTGATCAGTGTGTGTATGTGTGTGTGTGCAGAACGGTATGGGGTGGCCGGTGGTTAATGGCGTGATCGGAGCTTCTCGTTGGTCGGCGGCTGGTTCAAACATAAACAGGAAACAGAAGCAAAAAACGGAATAGGAAAAGAGAGAGGGAGAAGCCGTTGGGGGTGTGTGTGTAAAGTCCACTGTTGTGTGTGTGTTGTGTATGCTGTGGGAGTGTGGTTGTGAGTTTTGGGTATGTTGTATTGTGTGGGTGTGAGCCGATGGTGAGAAGAGAGGGAGAGAGGTGGCTGAGATCTCAAAACAGAGCAGGTTGAGGAAGACGTTTACCGCCTAAACGGTGGATTTTCGCTCAGGCAGTGAAACTGCAGTGTGTAGTTGAGAGAAAGGGAGAAGCAGTCACTCGTTCGCCTAAGCGGTGAATTTTCGCTCAGGTGGTGAAATTGCAGTGTGCCGTTGAGAGTAGGGGAAAGCAGTCACTCGTTCGCCCAGGCGGTGGGACGTCGCTTAGGCGGTGAGGAGCAGAATCAGAAATATATGGAATTTTAGAGAAATCCACGATCGGTTCGGAATGGGTAACATTTTCTAATTTATTTTATAAATTCTAAATTTAGTTTCTAACCTTAGAATATCAAAAATGAGAATAATAAACAATAAGATCATTTATATGAATTGGATGTAAATCATAAATTTTAACAACGCTAAAACTAGTCGAATAACATGTTCATATATCAAAACGTGGGGAATGGGAAATTTATGAACGTAAGGCTTGCATTGTACAATTAAGTTATTTTCATTATAATATTAATTTAGGCCTTGTTACAAATAGGTTCAAATTGTCGAAAGTTCAGTAGCGGATATTGGTGGAGTTTTTGAGAGCAGAATATCAGATGAATGTACTGTCTTCTTGCCAAACTATTCTATATATATATATATATGATGGAAAATGATTGTGTTTAAATTAGATGATTTCAAAATAATATGGATCAAGTAGGTTTTTGCAGTGAGTTGGTAAAACGATCTTTTTGAAAAATTATGTTGGTTTCTAAAAAGAAGGATTTAAAATAACTATCGTTGGATTTTGGGTGAGTTGGCGGAAAAGGATTTCTTTGTTAAAATATGGTGGTTTTAAAAGAGGACAGAAAATATGTGGTTTCCATAAAAATAGAGAGGAGGAAAATAGTTGTGTTAAAATTAGACGGTTTTCAATCAAAAGTTAAAAATATGATTTTCGGATGTAAAAGTTGGTTTTGTTAAAAAGAGGTGGACGTTGGTAATTTTGACGATATTGATGAAGTGGTGGTTTATATTATGGTCTGTCTGGAGGGTGGTCCGGCAGATGGATAATTATTTGTGATTTGGTGATGATATTATTGAATTGACTATGCCATAGTTTATGATGTCATGTCCGGAGAGTGGTCCGGCAGGTGGTGGATTATATTATGATATGTTCGGAGGGTGGTCCGGCAGATGGATATTTATTATGTGGTAACTTATATTATTGGCCTCCGGAGACGTCCAGTAGGCGGTGATCTGCGCAGTTAGGTCCGCTAGGAAGGCATATGCTACGGATGGTTACGGTACCGTTGCAACTCCCGATCGTAAGGTTAAAACAATCACTATGGCTTAGCCGGTGGGTATGGGTTTGAGATGTGTGTTTGAGTTGGGGTGTTTTATATATATATTGGGTGTTTTATTATTGATTATGGTGTTTAGAACTTATTTATACTGCTTTACTTTCACTGCTTATTTGATACTGGAGATTTTACCAACTGTGTGGTGGATATATAATTACGCTTGATCCATTTAAATGTTGTATTATTAGAATGTATTATTATTATATTAAAAAAAGTTTTTACTAAGAAGACAATACACTCGCAGGTAAATCTTTTAGGAGACGGTCCCCCTACTGGTATTAGGAGATGTCAGCCGGAAATCTTTGATATTGAGCTGTTAGGGGTGAACCATATGAAAGAGAAAGATTGTGTATGTCTTGTAAAATGAATTGTATAGTAATTTATGCATTTTGTAATGTATAAGAAAATTTAAATGTAATAGGTGGTGTCGTGTTGTCGTCACGTCGGCCCTGGGATGACGGGTGTCCGGGACAGGTCGTGACATTGGAGGCTCTCATTTGGCGGCGGCGGTCGTGGCGGCATAGTCGATGGCAGTCGAAATATGCGTGCCGGTGGTTGGCAGTCGTTCGGACTTCGGCGTTTGGGAAAGAGAGCTTCAATCGGCAGCTATGCGTGGTGATTGAAATGAAACTATAATCCTCAATTTAGGGTTTCGGTTTCATGTATATATATAAGGGATATAATTGTGTATTCAATTTATTTATTTATTTTTTGGGAAGAATTTTCCTCTAAGAATATTTAGAAAAGAGTTTAAAAAATAATTTTTTTCAAAAACAGGTTAAATGATGAAAGAAAAAACTAAAAAAAGTCGAAACAATAATTTTTTTTTTTATTACATATTTTGTCAATGAGAAAACCTTAAAACTAATTTTTGAACTTTGTGACATCATTTTGAAGTTGCATGCAGACGTGGCACGGCATGGCTATGCTGCATGAACTGCGCATTCATCCACTCGTCTTCTTCAGCTAAAACCTCTAGACTCTAGAGAGAGAAAAATAGTGTGAGAGAGGGGGCATCGTGGAGTGCACGGTCAGAGCAAAATCCGCCTAAAACAGTCATCTGAAGTACTAGTACAGTAGAATCCTCCTCTATTTTTCCTTTTCCTCCTGTCTGTGTAACCTTGTTTATGAAGTCAGTACAAAGTTGGTGTACTGGGACAAATCTGGTGCGGACTTTGTTTTTTTTAGCTGCAACAAGATGACAAACTAGGTGGAAACTTTGTCTTTAAACAAGCATTACAATTTCGACTCCAAAATTAATAAATAAATACATAAATTAGTAAATACTGAAATAGTCTTTGTGACATTTTTCCAAGAAAACATCCTAAACAAATCAAACATACTTCCCCCAACAAGCTGAAGTTGCTAAGTATTTCCCACTCGTACCTTTGAAAAGTCGATAATTTTAACTTCTGGTTTCTGTTCTTTAACTTTCTGTTTTCGCTCTTAATTTTAATTTCCTAATTTAATTAAATTCTAATATTCCCCACCAATAGAAGTATCGTTTAACATAGAATTATAACAAGTTTTAGGCAAATTTCCTTTTAGCAAACATCCATATACAGAAGACTTGGAAGAAGTCTTCACCAAGGAGTAGTCTCTTGACAAGATAAGTTTTGTATGATATTAATGCAGAGTTTGAGAAGTCTGTAAGTGTCTATATATATGTTTGGATCCTTGTGAGTGCAACTTGCTCAAGTCATCTCCTATCGTTATAATTGCTAGAATAGTGACAATGGGGATGGACCACGTAAATGACTAGGTTCTTGTCTCAGTTGTTTTACTTCTTTTGTCGAGTGCCCATGGCCATAGTTTGGCATGTGGCCATCAGCGTATTACGCAGATTGTCATCTTAGCACACTGATCTTCTTCT
Organism: Eucommia ulmoides; assembly: GCA_016647705.1. Classification (NCBI taxonomy): domain Eukaryota; kingdom Viridiplantae; phylum Streptophyta; class Magnoliopsida; order Garryales; family Eucommiaceae; genus Eucommia; species Eucommia ulmoides. The sequence goes on along the minus strand of JAENRU010000391.1, from coordinate 600,003 downwards.
TCCATGGTTGGTTTTTAACCGGATAGGAATTAAAAAACAAGGATGGTGTATGAATGTCATTAATACCTATTAGGACAATGTCAAACCCGTCCAGCAGTGGCCACGAGCAATCCTTGAGATAGAACAATCAAACTAAACCAGTACAACAAGAGAAAATGAAAAAGGAAGGCAGGAGGAAAATTCAAATGTATTTGTTTCTTTTCTAGTTATCTATGGGATTGATTAATTAAAAGCAGGGATATTTGGAGGAAGTTTCATTGAGCAAAGACCTACTAGAAACTTAAGTCTTTAACAGGCATCACAATTTCGACTCCCCAAAAAAAAAAAAAAAAAAAAACAAAAAAAAAGACGAGAATGAATAAAATTAAGAATGAAATTATTAGAGAGAACTTAGGAATAACACCCATCAAAATAAAGATGAGAGAAAATCATTTACAATGGTTTAGACATGGGCATAGAAGACCCATTAAAGCACCAGTGAGAAAATGCGATTTAGTTTAAGTACATCGGGCTACTAGAGGGTGAGGTAGGCTTAAGAAAACTTGGGACGAAACTATTAGAATTGATTTGATGACATTGAACTTGATTGGGGGGATGACCCTTGATCGTTCGTTCATTTTTGGCGTAAAAGGATTCATGTAGCTGACTTTACTTAAGTGGGTCAAAGACTTAGTTATTGTTGTTATTATTATTTCATTCATTTCTTCTCTAGTTTCTTTTCCTATCAATTTCAAAATAATAATAATAATAATAATAAAATTATTAAATACTGAAATAGCCTTTGCCAAGGCGGAGTAGAACACTTGTGACATTTTTCCAAGAAAACATCCTAAAAAAATCACACACACTTCTCCCAACAAGCTGAAGTTGCTAAGTATTTCCCATTCATACATTTGAAAAGTCGATAATTTTAACTTCTGGTTTCTGTTCTTAAACTTTCTGTTTGTGCTCTTAATTTTGATCTCCTAATTGAATTAAATTTTTATCTTCCCAACCAATAGAAGTATCGATGAACATAGAACTATAATAAATTTTAGGCAAATTTCCTTTTAGCAAAAATCCAAATCCAGAAGACTTGGAAGAAGTCTTCGCCAAGGACAAGGAGTGGTGTCCTGAAAAGTTAGTAAGTGTCTACATCCTTTTGAATACGTGTACAGTGGACCACGTAGAAAATCAAGAGGGTAGAACTATATATCCTCTTCATCTATGTATAGCTTGTGAACATGCAAGATATCTTAAAGCCTTGGAGTGAACATTCAAATATATTGGAGAGACACACACATAGAGAGGATCAAAATGGCAGAGGTTGCTGTTGCGGCTGCAATTTCCATGGTGAAGGAGGCATTATCTTTTCTCAATAAAAGAAGTTACAGTCACAAAGATGTTCTTCAAAAAGCTGAAAATTTTCGAGCTTTCTTGGAAATCTTGGTTGCATATCTAAAGGACACGGAAGGCAACGAAGGTGGTGAGCTGTTCAAAACTCGATTGAAGCACTATCGAAAAATTGCTTATGACATTGAGGATGTTCTTGACGAGTACATGCTTCATGTTTCAGTGTCCCATGAGTACCATAGGCACACCATCACCAAGGAAATCCACACGCTTGGTCATAATGCCAGACACTGGAGGGCACACCGTGACATTCTCTCCAAGATGGAAGATATTAAAAGAAGGGTCGAGAGATTCAAGGAGACTGATTCATTTCTCTCTGCTGGCCGTACAGGCGGAACTAACAGCCATTTGGGAGAAAGTTCTAGCTCTGGTTCAAGCAATCAACATCAAGTCCATGCGCATCTTGATGGAAAAATTGTCGGTTATGAAAATCACACAAAAAAACTCGTCGATCATCTGATCAACAACGGAGACTCCAACTGTGTGACAATTTCTGTCGTGGGTCCTTGTGGCTCAGGTAAAACTTGTCTGGTGAAGCATACTTATGAGAGCACAAGAATTACTGGACACTTTCATTCCCGTGCCTGGGTTCATGTATCCCGGTCTGCTGAACCCGAGGATCTCCTGAGCAGAATGTCTATGCAACTCTGTGGTTCTAAGGAGCCTGTTCCATCTGACACTCTGAGGTCATATCTGCGGCAGAAAAGGTACCTAGTTGTTTTAGATGATATATGGAGCACCGAGAGCTGGGGGAACATAAAGAGTGCACTACCCGATGGTTCCCAAGGCAGCAGGATAATTGTCACAACGCAAAAGTCAGAGTTGGCCTCTTCCTGTGCCTCCTCGTCTGATTACGTCCATACCTTGACTGGCTTACCACAATCTGAAGCATGGCGCCTTTTCTGCAAAACGGCTTTCAGACACGACAATGGAGAATGTCCTCTGGATTTGAAGGAGTGTGCTCTGAAGATCTTGAAAAGATGTGAAGGTTCTCCACTTGCCATTGTTTCAGTAGCTGGTCTGTTGTCAACGAAACCCAAATTCGAATATGAATGGGAGCAGTTGGACGCTAGCCTTGGATCTGAAATTGGAAGTCATTCCAATCTTTCCAGTACGAGAAAAATATTATTGTCCAGTTACAGGGATCTTCCAAGCGATTGTAAGAGTTGCTTCTTGTACTTCAGCAACATCTTAACCGAGGACAACTCCATTGAGCGCGGAAGGCTTGTGCGCTTGTGGGTAGCGGAGAGACTTGTGGCCGGAAAAAAGCAGGGCAGAAAAACACTGGAGGAGATCGCGGAGGATTACCTTAGTGAACTTGTTCAGAGGAATTTGGTTCTTGTTACCAGACAGGATCTTGATGGGCGAGTTGGAAGTGTTCGAGTTCAAAACCTTGTGCTCGAAGTCATCGTTCAAAAGGCGGAGGAAGAGAATTTTGTTTTTATTGCAGAATCAGATACAAGATCCCCCCCAACAGATAAGGTTCGGCGCCTGCTGGTGAAGGGTGAAAACACCCAAATTTTCGAGGACCCAAATTTCAGTACTGTTCGATCCTTGCACTTTTCCAGGTGGAACAACAATTGTAAATATTTTTCCATGATACAAGACAAGATCCGCAACTTTAGTATGTTGAGGGTCTTGGATTTGCAAGGCATGGCTTTGGATGAGTTCCCTACCAATATTGATTGCCTCACCCTTCTGAGGTACCTGAGTTTGAGGGAAACAAACATAAAGACAATTCCCAAGTCCATCAAAAAACTCTGGTGCTTAGAGACTTTGGACCTCAGGCAAACATTCGTGAGTATGGTGCCTAAGGAGATTCTGCAACTGCAAAATTTGCGGCATCTTTTCATTTACCGCTATGAAGTGCAGAATTATGTGAGTTTTGAATCTGCCGAAGGGGTGGAGATGGCGAACGGCATTGGAGGCTTGACAAACTTACAGAAGCTGTCACTTGTAAAGCCCGACAAAAAGAGCAGAATAATACAGGAGTTGGGAGCCCTTACACAACTCGTGAAGCTGGGTCTCGTTGGGCTAAAGACCGATGAAAGCAGGAAACTATGTGCATCCGTTCAAAAAATGAAGAGACTAAGGACTCTTGATGTTTCTTCAGCGAGTAAGGATGAGATTCTTGATCTGGAGGGCATGAGTGATCCTCCTCGCTATCTTCAACGCTTGTATCTGAAAGGGAAGCTAGAGAAATTACCTGGATGGGTTAAATTTTCTCTCAACAGCCTTTGCAAAATTGCCCTAAAGTGGTCAAGACTCGACACCAGCCCCCTCGAGGTCCTTGGGGAGTTGCCTAGCCTTATGGAGCTTCATATGGTTGATGCCTTCACGGGGGGTGAGCTGGTGTTTGAAACTCAATGTTTCAAGAAACTCAAGATTCTACTTATTGAAGACTTTAGGCAGCTAAACACGGTGGTAATTCAGGATGAAGCAATGCCTCTGCTTCAAAAATTAACTTTCATCAAATGTGACAATCTCAAGATGCTTCCATTGGGAATTGATAATCTCTCTCTTGTTGAAGAGCTTCTTCTATATGATATGCATAAGGAGTTCATTGATAAGCTTGGAAAGAACCACGAAGATCGGGAGACGGTCAACCACATCCCTCTTATCCATTCCTTCACTCTTGGGCAGGATGGGTGGATGACCCTCCAGAATCTTTCATGATCTTGCTGCAGGGAAATTTGTTCTGTTTCCAAATTTGCTTCTTGAACATGGCTGGCTTTGCTGCAATTTGACCCTCCCAAGTTTGGCGAAAGTGTTGCTGTTAGTTCATTATTTTGATCTCCAATGCTGGAAAGGCTGGCATGACCTAAGCCGTCTAGCAGTTGCCATGAGCAATCCTTGAGATAGAACTCCAGACTTAACCAGTCCAGGCTGTCCGGCTAGTGAAAATGAAAAAGGAAGGCAGGAGGAAAATTTAAATGTATTTGTTTCTTTTCTAGACCTTCTTGAAACTTTAAGTCTTTAAACGCGCATTACAATTTCGACTCCGAAAACAGAAAATAAAAAGAAAAAATTCATAAATATTGAAATAGGCTTTGAAAAGTCTGTAAGTGTCTATATGAATGTCGCTCGGTGTTTCAGTTGTAGCTGTTGGTCGCCCTGCGTTCCAAATGTTGCCGTATGTCGCCCTGTGTTCAGTTGTAGTTGTATGTCGTCTTGCGTTTCAGTTGTGGTCATATGTCTCCTCATGTTCCAGTTGTCGTCTTATGTCACCCGACATTCCAATTGTCGCCGTTGGTCACCTGATGTTCAGTTATCGCCGATGATTGCCTGACACTTACTTACATCTTATCAATGACGTTGTTCTTGGCAACAATCGTGCTTCTGTTTTTACTCTTGTCAAGCTGGCACTACGAAACGTCTTCATCCCCATGTTGTGGGGGAGTGTTAAAATATTTAATATTTTGTATTTAAATCATGTTGACCAATTTCTGTTTTTCTTTAACTGTCCCATTAATTAGGACAATATTCTTCCTAATTTAACCCATCGTTGCGACTATATAATAGCGAGAGTAAAACCTTATTGTATAAAATTATTACAATATAGCAAAATCCTTTTTAATTACCCCTTGTAGCTTTTGAAAAGTTGATTGTTTGGATCCTGGTGACTGCAACTTGCTCAAGTCATTTAATTGCTCAAAGGGCAAGCACATCTTTTACTACATAACATCCCACTGCTTGATTTAGGGGTGGACCACGTAAATGACTAGGTTCTTGCCTCAGTTGTTTTACTTCTTTTGCCGAGCGCCCTTGACCTATACCATCTTAGACCCATTAATTTATTTATTTTTTAATAAAAAAAACCATTTAGCAAGACACACACGCGCACTTGATTGATGAAGAGGAACATATCCTGCAAGGCTAAAATGGAAACAATTACACAGCTTAAAAAATGAAATTATTTACGCAAACAATATTAATCAAGTGTCAGAGATGGAAGGATTTTTGTTGTTTCAATTTTTTCTTTTTATTCATATTACCCTAAGTTGCAAAATATTCTATTGTCAAGTGGGTACTTAAATTCGGTGGATATCAGGTGTTGCGGTGGCAAAGTTATTCTAGCGGGAAAGATAGTTGACGGTAAGTTTTTCCAGCGACAAAGGTGTCTACATGGAGTGTCCCAATGGTATTTTACGTTAACGACATCTGAATTGAAACATTCACTGCGCAACAATTTTTTTTATGAATATAACAAGATATTTATTGCCCAGTTTTTATTTTTAATACGACCGTCGATATGTGATATAAAAGTTACTACACCGTCAATATGTGATATAAAAATTATTACATAATAGTAATTACTTCAATATGATTTAGTTTTGTAAATATTGTTGTGCATCGAATATTTGGAAACTCGATTTAAACATTTTTAGGACAACGTCAGACTCGTCCAGCAGTTGCCTAGCAGGCTAAATGTCAATGGGATTGATTAATTAAAAGCAGGGATATTTGGAGGAAGTTTCATTGAGCAAAGACCACCTAGAAATTTTAAGTCTTTAAACACGCATTACAATTTTGACTCCGAAAAAAAAAAAGGAAATTAGTAAATACTGAAATAGACTTTGTGACATTGTTTCAGGAAATCATCCTAAAGAAATCAAACACACTTTCCCCAACAAGCTGAGGTTGCTAAAGTATTTGCGACTCGTACCTTCGAAAAGTCGATAATTTTAATTTCCTAATTTAAACATGGAACTATAATAAATTTTTGGCAAATGTTTTTTTTAGCAAACATCCAAATACAGAAGACTTGGAAGGAAGTCTTCACCAAGGAGTATTGATCTTGACAAGTTAAGGTTGTTATGATATTTCCCACAGCAGGCTTTGAAAAGTCTGAAGTGTCCCACATGGCGATTTCCCGGTAACTGCCAGCGTTCACGATCATAACTTGTGAACATTCAAAGAATCGTAAAACCTTGAGGAGTGAACATTCAAAGATATTGGAAGAGGCTCACCCGCATAGGAAGGAAGAAAATGGCAGAGGTTGCTGTTTCGGTTGCCATTTTCTTGGCTCAGGAGGTATTGTCTTTTCTCAGACAAAGAAATAACTGTTACACAGATGTTCATGAAAAAGCTAAGGATTTTCAGATTTTCCTGAAGATCTTGGCTGCCCACCTGAAGAACACGGAAGGCAGTCAAGGCGGTGGCCGGTTCGAAGCTCAACCTCAACTGAATCATTTTCGAGAAATTGCTTATGATATTGAGGATGTTCTTGATGAGTTCATGCTCCATGCTTCAGTGTCACATCATTACATCGTCTCCATGGATATTAACAGGTTAGGTCATAATGCCAGACACTGGAGCGCACACCGTAAGATCTTGCGTAAGATGGATAATATTCAAGCAACGATCAATCAAGTTGAGAAGGCAAACTCTTTTTTCTCTGATGCCAGAAGTAACTACCATTTGGGCGAAAGTTCTAGCCGTGGATCAGGGAATGAACATCAAGTGACTCTCCATGGGTTTCATGATAAAGAAATTGTGGGTTATGCAAATCACAAAGAAAAACTCGTCGATCAGCTGATCAAAAGCAGCGACTCCAGCTGTGTCACGATTTCTGTTGTGGGTCCTTGTGGCTCAGGTAAAACCTGTCTGGTGAAGCATACATATGAGAGCAGAAGAGTTAATCGACATTTTGTTTCCCATGCCTGGGTTCAAGTGTCCCATTTCGCTAAGTCAAAAGATCTCCTGAGCGACGTGTTTATGCAGCTTTGCGACTCCAAGGAGCCAGTTTCCTCTAGAACTCTGAAGTCATATCTACAGCAGAAAAGGTATCTGGTTGTTTTAGATAATATTTTGACCTCAGAGAGCTGGGAGAGCATAAAAGGTTCACTACCCGGTGGTTCCAATGGCAGCAGGATAATTGTCACAACGCAGAAGTCAGAGTTAGCCGATTTCTGTGCTTCCTCGCGCGATTGCATCCATAAATTGACTGGCTTAGCAGAACGAGAAGCATGGGACCTCTTTTGCAAGACGGCTTTCAGACAAGACAATGGAAGGTGTCCTCGCATTTTGAAGGAGTGCTCTCTGAAGTTCTTAAACAGATGCGAAGGCTCTCCACTTGCAATTATGTCAATAGCTGGTCTACTGTCAACTAAACCGAAACTGCAACACGTTTGGGAGCAATTGGAATCTCGAGGAACTTGCATCGGGGAATTGTTTGGCGCTGGTTGAGTGTGTTGGCTTCAAAAAAGAAGATTTTCCTGGTTACTCTAACAAAAGAGGAGCCGGTTCTAGATGCGACGAGCCCTTCCGTTTGGGCGAGTGCAGCACCTTCAAATTCATATTCTCCCTAACTGCTAAGAAAATTAACAGGGCCAGAAGATACCATGATTCAGACAACATAAGATTCCAGCAACTCCATGATAGAAATTTCATTACACATAGGAATGATGTCCCAAAGCCTTTTGGATCTCTATCACCTGTAGGTGTCTCAAGGGAATGCTCTAAGATCTTTTCTTGGTACTTCAATCACGTGGAGGAGACATTTGGAAAACTTGATTATGAAGTGTGTTATTATGTTCATGAAGCAATGAGAGTTGGTTATGAGAAGTACACGGCCAAGGAGCCAGGGAGAAGCTTGTGTGGTTACATAAACCTTCTGGAAGAGCTTCATCGTTTGAGCGTGTTGAGATCATCGCGGTTAAGAAGGATGTTGTTGGCTTACAATCACCAGATGTGAGGGCGAACGACGAGCAGATGGATCAAAGAGACACGCTGAAGTACGCAAACATCTACGAGGCAAGTTTGAAGTATGTTATTTGTATTGTCTTTTGTTTTTTTGTAGGGTCTGGGGTTACACGGGATGATGGTATTTAGGCGACTGTAACTTGAAACGTATATGTGAAAGAGTAGTGCATCAGGTACTCATGAATTTTATTGCCTTTTGTTTCTTCAGCATGCATGAATTGTAGGGAGAAAAATGGTTCAACTTCATCCTTTGAGAGTATGTGTTTTTGATAAGTTGAGGATTGTCTGGATTCTTTTGAATAAACTTGCAGATGACTCTGCAAAGAATCAAGAAGGTGTAAGTAACTTCCTCAAGGAATATTCTATTCCTATTCCGCTCTCGATTCCTATTCTGTTGTTTGGTTCTCCAATGAAATTACAAAAATGATTCCATTGGAATGAAAATCAAGGGAATGAGATTCTATTTGAAATGAGATAGAATCAAAACCAACCCAATGGAATCAAAACTAAAATTACAAAAAAAACTATCGCTGATCCAACTCAATCTAGAAATTTGAGAACAGAAATAGAAATTAAAGAGCAGAAAATTGATAACAGAAAATTGAGAACAGAGAATTAAGAACTGAAATAGAAAATTGAGAACAAAAACTGAAAATTAGAGAACTGAAAATTGAGAACAAAAACAAAAAATTAGAGAACAAAAAATTGAGAACATAAACAAAAATTAGAGAACGGAAACTGAAAATTGAGAACAGAAATATAAATTAGAGAATAGAAACTGAAAATTGAATGAAATAGTGAAATATAATAAAATGAGGGAATGTATGGAATAGTGAAATATAATAAAATTTTATTATAAGGACATAATGAGAATTTTATTATATTTTATTATTCTATTCATTCTCTCATTTCATATCAACTAAACAAGTGAATGGAATAGTGATTCCATTGACGATTCTATTCCATTATTTTTTTCATTCCATTCCGTCCAACCAAACGAGCCGTAATTGGTGATAATGAGCATGGACCTGGCAAACTCATTTTCTTTAACTATGTAACAATTGTTAAGAATTTTCCCTCGAGTGTGAGATGGTTCTATCTAATTATAACAAACTGAAGTTGCTAAGTATTTCCCACTCGTACCTTTTAAAGGTCGATAATATTAACTTCCGATTTCTGTTCTTTAACTTTTTGGTTTTTGCTCTCAATTTTAATTTCCTAATTTAATTATGTTCTTATATTCCCCACCAATAAAAGTTATGTTCAACATAGAACTATAACAAATTTTAGGCAAATTTTCTTTTAGCCAACATCCAAATACAGAAGACTTGGAAGAAGTCTTCACCAAGAAGTAGTGTCTTGACCTTGACAAGATAAGTTTGGTATGATATTAGTGCAGGCTTTGAAAAGTCTGTGAGTGTCAATATGTATGTCGCCCGGCGTTTCAGTTGTAGCCGTTGGTCGCCCCGTGTTGCAATATATCAAAATCTTTTTTAATTACCACTTGTGGCTTTTGAAAAGTTCTATGAATCCACTTGCAGTTGACTCGACAGAACATCAAGAAGGTGCAACTTGCTCAAGTCATCTCCTATTATTATAATTGCTAGAATAGTGACAATGGGCATGGACCACGTAAATGACTAGGTTCTTGCCTCAGTTGTTGATTCAATTTTTTATTTTATTTTATTTTATTCATATTAGCCTAAGTTGTAAAATACTCCATTGTCAAGTGGGTACTTCGATTCGGTGAAGATCATGTGTTGCGACGGTAAGCTTCTTTCGGCGGGAAAGACAATTGATGGTAAATTTTACCAGCGACAAGGGTCTCCACGTGGAGTGTCCCGACGATATGTTACGTTAACGACATCTGAATTGAAATATTTGTTGTGCAACAATTTTTTTATGAATATAACAAAATATTTATTGCCCAGTTTTTATTTTTAATACGACCGTCGATATGTTATATAAAAGTTACTGCACTGTCAATATGTGATATAAAAGTTACTGCACAATAGTAATTATTTCAATGTGGTTTAATTTTGCAAATATTGTTGTGCATCAAATATTTGGAAACTCGGTGTAGACATTTTGCAACATGGTTTAAAATATTGTTGTGAAGCAAAATATTGTTATGCAACAAATATAAGTGGAAGATGGGCTTTTGATTTGTCTAAATCAAAATGAATAATGAGGATTTTATGAAATTTTGAAAAATAAGGATGGTGCATGAATGGTATTAATACCTATTTAGGCTACCGTTACTTGGTATTAATATTTTCATTAAGTATTATGCATTATTTCCTATTTAGGTCATGTTGACTATTTTGTTAGTTTATGTTTTTCTTTAGTTTTCTCATTAATTAGGGAAATATTCTTCCTAATTTATCGTACCCAACCGTTGTGGCTATATAATAGGGAGAGTAGACCCTCTTTGAATAGAATTATTACGATATATCAAAATCCTTTGGGTTGTGTTTGGGTAAGGGATTTGGGGGAGAGATTTGATTTGGGTAAGTGATTTCAGAGCCGTCGGCCACCTCCGTCCGCCGACAATCGCTGCCGTTGGCCACCTCCGTCAACCGACCACTGCCGCTAACCACAGCCACCAACCACCCCCGCTGTCGACCCCCACAGTGGTAATAGTGGTTATCCAAACAAGAAAATTATAATATTACACGATCAAATTCTTCACATAAAATAGTTATCCAAATAAAGGATTTGTTAAATCTGTTACCCAAATGCAACCTTGTGGTATTAGAGCTAGAGTAAAAGAAATAAAAACCCTAAGCTGCTATGGGGGATGACAACCGACATGAGCAGCCTCTACTGCGGCTCCTTGCTGTCTTTTTTGCTCCACAAGCAGTGTTGCTGTAAGACCCCGATTTCTTAGAGATAAATAGTTTTGGTTGCATTTTTAAAATATTTCGAAAATAGCAGGGAGGATTTCGAAATAAAAAATGTAATTTAAAAGTTTAGGGGACCAAATGGTAAACTTTCAGAAAATATTAAAATAAAATTTGTTTTAATTCATAAACTTAATTAAAATAAAGGGGTGAATTTATGATTTTAATAAAAATTAAAAACTTGGATAAGGATTCAAATAAAAAACTTAAAGAAAATAGGGGTGATTAATGTAAATAAGAGATTATATATATATGCACTCACAGCGACGGACAGTCGGTAAACGCAGAGGATCGGAGGGAGGTTTTGACGTGGCGAGATAGGATCAAACGCAACCACTAAATCTATGCGTATTTAAGCGATTCAATCATGTACGAAGGATTGAGAGGAAATCAGGAAAAAAAAAATAACAAAAGAAAAGGGGAGAGAGAGAGAAGGCGTCGTTGTTGGTCGGCGGCGGAGTGGTCGATTGTTCCGGTGGTAGGTGATCGTCGTCGATCGGTCGTCGTGTATGTGTTCGTCGCTCAGCTGGTGTGCGCGTGTGGGTGGGTGATCGCCGTTGTCCCTCCGGCGAGTGTGCGTGGGTGTCCTGTTCATCCGGCGAGTCTGTGTGGGTGTGTCCCGTTCAGCCGACAGTGTGTGCGTGTATGTGTGTGTGGGTTTTGCCTTGCTATTGCGGGTATGTGTACGTTTCGAAGTAGGTTTTTAGAGGCCGCCGGATGTTCGCTGGCGGTGAGTTTAGAGAGAGAAAGTAGCCAGTGTAACTGTGTGTGTGCCGTGTGAGTGGTTGGTGGGTGTGCATGGGGGGTGGACGTGGTAGTGTAGGGGTTTGGTTGTTCGGCGATGCAGGTGTCCGGCTGGTGGGACGGCGAGGCGGGTTCGACGGCAAGATCTCGTCGGCGGCGGCGTGACGGGGGGGGGAAAAGCAGAAAAACTGTAGCGCAAAACAGAAAAGGAAAAAAAAAGGAAGAAGAAGAAAAAAAAAAGAGAAAAAAAAAGAGAAAAGGGAAATTTGCGCAAACCACCCCAGCATAAATAAAAATCCAATTTCACGGCCATTGGAAAATCCGGGAAAGGTAGAACTTTGAACTTCTTTAATATATGTATTTAATTGTTTAAATTGAAATAGTAATAGGAAGTAGTGAGACCGTTTACATAAATAAATTTGATATAATAAAAGGTAGCAGAATAACATTAGTTGAATAGCAATATTTCATAATATATCATGGAAATTAGGGCTTGTATTTCATGGTTAGGTATTATTTTATACATAACGATATTAATTTAGGCCTCGTCACTATTAGGTTCGCAGGCATCGGGGTCCCGGTAGAGAATAAGTGACTAATGTCTTCGGAAGCAGATAATCAGGTGAGTGTACTGTCTTCTTACTAAACTATTTTTCTATGAATATATATATGATGAAATATGTGATTATTTAAACTCTATGAATTTATAAATGATATGGATCAAGCAGGATTTGAATAAATTGGTAAACTGAATTTCGATAGTTTTCAAAAAGAAGCTGAAAATGAATTTCCGCTGGATTTTGTGAAATTAGACGGTCTTTTTAAAAAGAGAATAGGAAACATCTATTTTTCTAAAAATGTTTGGTTTTCTAAAAATAAAAAATAAATGGTGGAAAAGTGGTATTGATAAAATCAGACGTTTTCTTTAAAAGAAGATATAAAATATGATTTTTGAATTTAAAAGCTGGTTTGAGAAAAGTGGTAGACGTGGTGATTTGACGATTTTGAGTAAGTGATATTTATTGAGTTGCGATTCGATGATACTGTATTTGATTTTGACGATACCATAGTTGTTCTTCCCGAAAGGGGTGTGGATTATATTTCTCCCCGTAAAGGGTGTGGATTATATTTCTCCCCAAAAAGGGGTGTGGATTATATTTCGTAGGAAGGCATTCCTATGAATGTTACGGTACCGTTGTAACTCTCGATCATGAGATTAAAACAATCATTAGGACTGGCCAGTGTGTGTGTGTTGGAGGTGTGTGTTGAGATTGGTGCTTGAAATGTGGTGTTTTACGTATATTAGTAGATTTGATATTATTTATTATGATGATTGGTGTGGTTTTTATAAAAAATGGATTTGGATGAAGCTTATCTATATCACTTTATTTTCATTGCTTATATACTTGTGCTTGATCCATACTAAATTGTGAAAATATTTGGAACGTATTAATATTTTTAAAATGTTTTACTAAGAAGGCAGTACACTCGCAGGTACAACCGCTAGGAGTCGGTCCCCTACTGGCACTAGGTAGAACTACGTGATGGAGTCGTATAAACGACCGAGAGAGACTGTTAAAGGGAATAAAAATAAAAGGTTCATGTATAACTACTTTTAGCCAGTAGAATTTTGGGACAGATGTGTCCTTCATAGTAGATGTTTGTATTATAAATGTGGGTGTATATTGTCATTCTTTTCCGAATTTGGGGATTGGTGATATCATGTTGTAGTCACGCCAGCCTTGAGATGACGAGTGTCCGGACGGGTTGTGACAGTTGCCACACATTCTGCCACACCCGCAGCGCCGCTGCTCGTTTTTTGCTCCACCAGATGTGTCACCGCACATTTTTGCTCCACCAACAGAGCCACAACGCGTCTTTGCTCTAGCAACACCAATGCACGTGTTTTTCCTCCAACAGCGCTGCCACAAGCTTTACTCACCGTCCTAGCTGTTGTGTGTGTTTTTGCTCCTAGTCGTCTTCGTATGTCGCCCAACGTCCCAATTGTCACCGTTGGTCGTCTAATGTTCCAGTCGTCGCCGTATGTCGCCCGATGTTCTAGTTGTAGCCGTATGTCGCCCTGCGTTGAGTTGTGGTTCTATGTCGCCCGGTATTCCAGTTGTCGCCTTATGTCGCCCGACATTTCAGTTGTAGCCGTTGGTCACCCGACGTTTATTTGTTGTTGTATCTCGCCTAGTGTTCCAATTGTCACCGTATGTCGCCCGGCGTTCCAATTGTCGCCGTTGATCGCTCGATGTTTAGTTGTCGTTGTATGTCGCCCGATGTTCTAGTTGTCACCATATTTCCCTCAGCGTTTCAGTTGTTGTCGTTGGTCGACCGGTGTTTTAGTTGTCTCTCTCGGTCGCCTGGAGTTTCAGTTATCGCCGATGATTGCCAACACTTACTTTCATCGTATCTCTGACGTTGTTCCTAGCGACAATCAATCGTTCTATTGTTTTTACCCTTATCACGTTGACACCATGAAACTTTCTTCGTACCACTTTGAGGAAGAGTGTTGAAATATTTAATATTTTCATTAAGTATTATTTATTATTTAAGTTATGTTGACCAATTTGCGACTATATAAAAAGGAAAATAGAATCTTATTGTATAGAATTATTATAATATTTCAATTTTTTTTTTTTAATTACCACTTGTGGCTTTTGAAAAGTTAATATCTGTATCGTTGTGAATCCACTTGCACCTGACTCTGCAGAGAATCATTGAATTTCAATTGTCAATAAATGCTTTTTTAAATACATATTGTGGTAGATCGATAATTATTAAATGAAGATGGCAGAGAGTTTAGACGCGGTCTAAAAGAATCTTACAACAGTCAAATATATTGGAGAGACATACACAGAGAGAGAGGAACAAAATGGCGGAGGTTGCTGTTGCGATTGCAATTTTCATGGTGCAGGAGGCATCATCTTTTCTCAGTAAAAGTCACAGTAACGAAGATGTTTGTCAAAGAGCTAAAGATTTTGGAACTTTCTTGGAAAGCTTGGTTGCCTACCTAAAGGACGCGGAAGGCAACGAAGGTGGTGAGCTGTTCAAAACTCGATTGAAGCAATATCGAAAAATTGCTCATGACATTGAGGATGTTCTCGACGAGCTCATGCTTCATGTTTCAGTGTCCCATGAGTACCAATGGCACACCATCACCAAGGAAATCCACAGGCTTGGTCATAATGCCAGACACTGGAGGGCACACCGTGACATTCTCTCCAAGATGGAAGATATTAAAAGAAGGGTCGAGAGATTCAAGGAGACTGATTCATTTCTCTCTGCTGGCCGTACAGGCGGAACTAACAGCCATTTGGGAGAAAGTTCTAGCTCTGGTTCAAGCAATCAACATCAAGTCCATGCGCATCTTGATGGAAAAATTGTCGGTTATGAAAATCACACAAAAAAACTCGTCGATCATCTGATCAACAACGGAGACTCCAACTGTGTGACAATTTCTGTCGTGGGTCCTTGTGGCTCAGGTAAAACTTGTCTGGTGAAGCATACTTATGAGAGCACAAGAATTACTGGACACTTTCATTCCCGTGCCTGGGTTCATGTATCCCGGTCTGCTGAACCCGAGGATCTCCTGAGCAGCATGTTTATGCAACTTTGTGGTTCCAAGGAGCCAGTCGACAGTCAAATGTCATGTCTGCAGCAGAAAAGGTACCTAGTTGTTTTAGATGATATATGGAGCACCGAGAGCTGGGGGAACATAAAGAGTGCACTACCCGATGGTTCCCAAGGCAGCAGGATAATTGTCACAACGCAAAAGTCAGAGTTGGCCTCTTCCTGTGCCTCCTCGTCTGATTACGTCCATACCTTGACTGGCTTACCACAATCTGAAGCATGGCGCCTTTTCTGCAAAACGGCTTTCAGACACGACAATGGAGAATGTCCTCTGGATTTGAAGGAGTGTGCTCTGAAGATCTTGAAAAGATGTGAAGGTTCTCCACTTGCCATTGTTTCAGTAGCTGGTCTGTTGTCAACGAAACCCAAATTCGAATATGAATGGGAGCAGTTGCACGCTAGCCTTGGATCTGAAATTGGAAGTCATTCCAATCTTTCCAGTACGAGAAAAATATTATTGTCCAGTTACAGGGATCTTCCAAGCGATTGTAAGAGTTGCTTCTTGTACTTCAGCAACATCTTAACCGAGGACAACTCCATTGAGCGCGGAAGGCTTGTGCGCTTGTGGGTAGCGGAGAGACTTGTGGCCGGAAAAAAGCAGGGCAGAAAAACACTGGAGGAGATCGCGGAGGATTACCTTAGTGAACTTGTTCAGAGGAATTTGGTTCTTGTTACCAGACAGGATCTTGATGGGCGAGTTGGAAGTGTTCGAGTTCAAAACCTTGTGCTCGAAGTCATCGTTCAAAAGGCGGAGGAAGAGAATTTTGTTTTTATTGCAGAATCAGATACAAGATCCCCCCCAACAGATAAGGTTCGGCGCCTGCTGGTGAAGGGTGAAAACACCCAAATTTTCGAGGACCCAAATTTCAGTACTGTTCGATCCTTGCACTTTTCCAGGTGGAACAACAATTGTAAATATTTTTCCATGATCCGCAACTTTAGTATGTTGAGGGTCTTGGATTTGCAAGGCATGGCTTTGGATGAGTTCCCTACCAATATTGATTGCCTCACCCTTCTGAGGTACCTGAGTTTGAGGGAAACAAACATAAAGACAATTCCCAAGTCCATCAAAAAACTCTGGTGCTTAGAGACTTTGGACCTCAGGCAAACATTCGTGAGTATGGTGCCTAAGGAGATTCTGCAACTGCAAAATTTGCGGCATCTTTTCATTTACCGCTATGAAGTGCAGAATTATGTGAGTTTTGAATCTGCCGAAGGGGTGGAGATGGCGAACGGCATTGGAGGCTTGACAAACTTACAGAAGCTGTCACTTGTAAAGCCCGACAAAAAGAGCAGAATAATAGAGGAGTTGGGAGCCCTTACACAACTCGTGAAGCTGGGTCTCGTTGGGCTCAAGACCGATGAAAGCAGGAAACTATGTGCATCCGTTCAAAAAATGAAGAGACTAAGGACTCTTGATGTTTCTTCAGCGAGTAAGGATGAGATTCTTGATCTGGAGGGCATGAGTGATCCTCCTCGCTATCTTCAACGCTTGTATCTGAAAGGGAAGCTAGAGAAATTACCTGGATGGGTTAAATTTTCTCTCAACAGCCTTTGCAAAATTGCCCTAAAGTGGTCAAGACTCGACACCAGCCCCCTCGAGGTCCTTGGGGAGTTGCCTAGCCTTATGGAGCTTCATATGGTTGATGCCTTCACGGGGGGTGAGCTGGTGTTTGAAACTCAATGTTTCAAGAAACTCAAGATTCTACTCATTGAAGACTTTAGGCAGCTGAACACGGTGGTAATTCAGGATGAAGCAATGCCTCTGCTTCAAAAATTAACTTTCATCAAATGTGATAATCTCAAGATGCTTCCATTGGGAATTGATAATCTCTCTCATGTTGAAGAGCTACTTCTACATGATATGCATAAGGAGTTCATTGATAAGCTTGGAAAGAACCACGAAGATCGGGAGATGGTCAACCACATCCCTCTTATCCATTCCTTCACTCTTGGGCACGATGGGTGGAAGACCCTCTAGAATCTTTCATGATCTTGCTGCAGGGAAACTTGAACCTAGTGAACCAATCCTTTTTTTTTTTTTTTTTTCTATTCCTCACTTTCTTTATCTGTTAATTTCTTGTGTGCCTATTTTTCATTCTACAAGATAAGTTTGGTTGGTATGATTGCTCTAGTAAAGTAGCTGATGTTCTTTGTTTCAATTTTTTCAGACAGTTCTTCATTTAAGCTTGGTTACTTAACACACTACGCTTAAGATTCTCCTCTATTTTTCCTTTTCATCTTGAGTAACTTTGTTTATATATGTATATTTTTTGTGGATCTCTCAGGTTTATATTTGGTGCCAAGGTTATGTTGTGGTTTTTAGCTGTCAATTGTAAAGGTGGGAGCGCATTTTTTTATTTAGTCTTTATTATTGAATTGGATGGAGGACCGGATTTGTTCTGTTTCTGAATTTGCTTCTTGAAATTGGCTGATAGAGCTGCAATTTAACCCTCCCTAGTCTTAATTTTAATTTCCTAAGGGAAAATTACAGTCCAATCCCAATTTTAGCGTGAAACTACCAATTAAATTCGCATATTTAAAAATAAACTAAATAATCTCAATCTACAGATTTTTTAAAGGACAATGGGTGAGAGGTCCTACATTTAAGCTCTAATTGGTCAAAAGTTCTACATGCAGTAAATTTTTTTGATTTAGTCCCATCTGTTTTAAAAGAAAGAAGCTTTACTCATGTGATAGCCACGCGCTAGTTACATATAATTATTTTCTGTGTAATATTACTGTATTAGTTACAGGTAACTAATTTTTTTTATTTTTTTTAGTTACATATTCCAATAATATGTAATTTTTTAGTTACATGTCATGTAACTAAAAAGTTTGATATTTTTCAGTTACATGTTTCAATAATATATAACTTTTTAATTATATTTCTCTAATATGTAATCAAAAAGTTTGATATTTTTTCAATAACGTCACAAAATATTATATATATATATATATATATATATATATATATTGTAACATGTAATTAATATTATATAAGCACATGTAACTAAAAATGTCCAAATATGTGTGAAAAGTAACAATTATGAAATTATAACTAACATTAGTTACATATAACAAAATTCATTATTTTTTCAGTAACGCCACAAAATATTATATATATATATATATATATATATATATATATATGTGTGTGTGTGTGTGTGTATGTAATTGTAATATGTAACTAATATTATATAAGCATATGTAACTAAAAATGTCCAAATATGTGTGAAAAATAACAATTATGAAATTATAACTAACATTAGTTACATGTAACATAATTTACTATAAAATTCGAATGTACTCACTAAAAAACTCCTTACAATCCCTGCAATATCCCTACAATTCCTACAATACGGGACTAAAACACAAGTGAAATCTAACACACGTGAAATTTAACTTAAAGGATTAAATCAAAACCTAATAAAACAAAAAAACTTTTCACCAATTAGACTTAAAAAAAGAGATTTTTCACCCATTTTCCCTTTTTTTAACCATCTAGTTCCAAATTTTAAAAAGCACATCTTTTTTTACTACATAACATCCCTCTGCTTGATTTAGGGGTGGACCACGTAAATGAGTAGGTTCTTGCCTCAGTTGTTTTACTTCTTTTGCTGAGCGCCCTTGACCCATACCATCTTAGACCCATTAATTTATTTATTTTTTAATAAAAAAAAACCCATTTAGCAAGACACGCACGCGCACTTGATTGATGAAAAAGAATATATCCTGCAAGGCTAAAATGGAAACAATAACACAGTTTAAAAAATGAAATCATTTGCGCAAACAATATTAATCAAGTGTCAGAGATGGAAGGATTTTTGTTGTTTCAATTTTTTCTTTTTATTCATATTACCCTAAGTTGCAAAATATTCCATTGTCAAGTGGGTACTTAAATTCAGTGGATATCAAGTGTTGCGGCGGCAAGGTTATTTTAGCGGGAAAGACAGTTGACGATAAGTTTTTCCAGCGACAAAGGTGTCTACATGGAGTGTCCCGATGGTATTTTACATTAACGATATCTGAATTGAAACATTTGCTGTGCAATAATTTTTTTTATGAATATAACAAAATATTTATTGCTCAGTTTTTATTTTTAGTACGACGGTCGATATGTGATATAAAAATTACTACACCGTCAATATGTGATATAAAAGTTATTACACAATAGTAATTACTTTAATGTGATTTAGTTTTGTAAATATTGTTGTACATCGAATATTTAAAAACTCGATTTAAACATTTTTAGGACAATGTCAGACTCGTCCAACCAGTTGCCTACGAGGCTAAATGTCAATGGGATTGATTAATTAAAAGCAGAGATATTTGGAGGAAGTTTCATTGAGCAAAGACCACCTAGAAATTTTAAGTCTTTAAACACGCATTACAATTTTGACTCCCAAAAAAAAAAGGAAATTAGTAAATACTGAAATAGTCTTTGTGACATTGTTTCAGGAAATCATCCTAAAGAAATCAAACACACTTTCCCCAACAAGCTGAGGTTGCTAAAGTATTTGGAATAAAAAAAAGACAATAATACATGAACCTACTTAAAAGTCCCCAGTAATTTCTCACAATTATTTTCTTCTGCAGGAAGTTTCCACCAAATTAATATACACACCCAAATTTATTGTGTAAACCTGTTATATATATACTATTGTGTAATGAAACCTTTCTATACTATCTCCCTCTCTTTCTCTCTAGAAATTAGCAGCTCCTTCTTCCGTACTACAAGAAGTACCTAATCTTGTTTCTCCATACTACTATCAAAACATGAAGGTATGCGCGTACATTCATATATACCCCCCTCTCTCTCTGTTTCTGTCTGTTTCTTGCATGATCACATGTTTCTTGGAAAAAAAAAATGAATTGTATCTTTGGATGATCAGCAAAAGATAGTCATCAAGTTGTCGCTGCACAGCCAGAAGTGCAAGAAGAAGGCCATGAAGATAGCTGCTACTGCATCTGGTACAAGCTCAAATATCCATTTTTCAATAATTTTATATTTTTTTTATTCAAAAATAAATAATTACTGACTATATATATGTATGCATAGGTGTGAGTTCGGTGAAGATAGACAAGGAAAAAGATGAGATGGTGGTGATCGGAGATGGGGTTGACTCAGCTAGTTTGACCAATTCACTGAGAAAGAAAGTTGGGTGCGCCGACATTGTAAGCCTAGAAGAAGTTAAAGGTGGTGGAAAAAGCTCCGGCACCGGCGTCGGAGGAGATAATCAAATTCCAGTAATTGAAAAATGGCCGACATTTTATGATTACTATCAACAACCACCACATCTTTATCATCTCTATCAAAATGTCTGTGAACCAAACCCTACTCCTTGCTCCGTAATGTAAATATATGTAATAATTTTATAATAAAATAATAAACAAAAAAATTATCACTCAGACATTTTACTATGTTAAATCAAGGGTAAATCGGTTAAAATTCCATTTTTTTTAAGTTTAATTGGTGAAAAGTCTTTTTATATTATTAAGTTTTGATTTAATCCTTTAAATTAGATTTCATTTGTGTTTTACTCCCGCATTACAGGAATTGTAGGGATATTGCAGGGATTGCAGAGAGTCTTTTAGTGAGTACATTCAGTTTTTATAATGAATTCTGTTACATGTAACTAATGTTAGTTACAATTTCATAATTGTCATTTTTCACACATATTTGGCTATTTTTAGTTACATGTACTTATATAGTATTAGTTACATGTTACATTACATATATATGTATAATATTTTGTGACGTAACTGAAAAAATATCAAACTTTTTAGTTACATATTATTGAAACATGTAACTGAAAAATATCAAATTTTTTAGTTATATATCAGAACATGTAATTAAAAAGTTACATATATTATTAAAACATGTAATTGAAAAGAAAAAAATAAAAATAAATTAGTTACATGTAAACTAATACAATAATATCACACACAAAGTAGTTACATGTAATTGGCGCATGACTATCATGTGAGCAAAATTTCCTTATTTTTAAAACAGATGAGACTAAATAAAAAAATTTTACCGCATGTAGAACTTTTGACCAATTAAAGCTTAAATGGAGGACCTCCCACCCATTCTCCCTTAAATCAAATCAAATTTACGATTCAACTAGGAATAATGATACTTTTGCTCCCTAACAAATCAAGTTGGTGTTCAATTGGATCCACGTATTTGGACTTTGACACATTGGCTGCCTCACATTTAATTTTCGTTTCAATTTGGACCCTCTTCAGAATTCTCACATTTAATTTTCGTTTCAATTTAGACCCTCTTCAGAATTCTGTTAGGTCAACTTTAACGGTCAACGTTAAAGTAAGGATAATTTGGTCATTTCATGTTAAACAATAAGGGTAATTTTCTCATTTTACTATTAACTTATTTAATGGGATCTATTTTTAAATTATTCTAAACTTAAGGGTAAAACATATATTTATATATTTTCTTCTAAACCACTTCCCCATACCGACTTGGCTCGTGTCCCTGCCTCCACCCCTCCGCCGATCCACCGATGATCATCACCACTCAAATCTACCATCTCCTTCACCGCGGACCGTCGAACCAACAAATCACCACCGCCACCGCTCATACAAGCTCTCTCTACTCTCTCTCTCCCCCTCCCTCTCTCTCTCTACTCTCTCTAAAACTCACCACCGCCACGACGGTGGTGCAGTAGTGAGCGGGAAGGTGACGTCGGTGGCCGTTCATCGGTGATGTGGTGCATGTCGGTGTTGTGGCGTTGTTCGTCGCCGAAAGCAGTGCGCGAACGGCGGCGATCGTCAGTAGGCTTGCGGCGAGTTTCAGATCTAGGCTTACGTTGGTGATGTCTGCGGCGGTGGGGGGCGGCTGAGGAGGAGAGAGCGCGATGGGGCTGCTGAGGAGTGAATTTAGAGAGGGGGGGCTAGACCACCGCCCTATGAGCACAAGCTGCCCGTTCCCCCGGTGGTAAAACCACCTCCGAAGGTGAAGCCGCCGCCGGTGAAGAAGCCGCTGCTCATTCAAAAGCCGCCTCCGGCGAGGAGCTTCGAAGGTGAAGCCACCACCGGTGAGGAGCTTGGAGGCTGCAACTTGAAGAAGATGAAATCAAAGAAAAATTACACAATAAACCCTAAGTTTTAGATAGAAAATAAAATGACCCCAATTAAAAAATTTAAAGGGTATAATTGTATTTTAACATTAATTAACAGAAAACATAACTGAAGGTCCAAATTGAAACGAAATTCAAATGTGAGGTAGCCAATATGTCAAAGCTCAAATACGGGGATCCAATTGAGCATCGGTTTGATTTGTCAAGAAGCAAAAGTGTCATTATCCCATTCAACTATTGAAATCAAACAATATTTCAATATTAGTGTTAATTGCCGACCTCATCTATCACCATCACCTTCTACGTTGCTTGTTGCATCGTCTCTTGCCCTCTCTAAATTCATCTCCTTGTTAAACTTTCTTCTTTCTTCATCACTGCCACCGCCACAGACACTGTCTTTAGGTCATACATTAGTCTAAAATAAAATATGTTAAATTGTTTATTGTTGTCGATTTATTAAGTGAAAATTTACATTTTTGGTCCTTAAAGTATAGTGTCGGTGCATGTCTATGCGAAATTTGAGATTTTCAAATTGCACATTTAATCCTTCAAGTTCCACATTTGTTTTAATCTCATAAAATTACAAATATTGTTAATAATTGTAGACGGAAAATAGGTTGTTCTTGACACGTGACCTTGTAATGGTGATATTTTCATCATTTCATCGTTATACTAAACCTAAGTCGTTTTCTCCTAACAGCTATTCAAACTTTTCTTTCATTTTCCAAAAAAAATCGTTGTTGGAGAAATTTCAAGAAAAACGTCTTAAATTTAGTGGACTAATATATTAACAAAAATATCTATCGAGCACAGTCCATTTTCTTTCTAAAATCACGCCACCCCGGGACCAAAAGTATAATTTTCCCATTTATTCTTTATGGACTGGTCCAATCACTGCTTACATATGGAAAGTCAATGGACTAATAACACGAAGTCCAGGCCCGATAAAAAAAAATTAAAGCAAAGCCCATTTTCATATAAAGCCCGAAAGGCCCACAATGACTGGAGTGTCCCTCCCGCCCAATCCGTGTTTTTTTTTTTCCCCAATTTTACGTTAACGTGTGTTCGGATCAGTTTACGCGCACCTCGACTAATCATCTCACTAAGCGATCTTAAGAATAGGGATGGTCATGGGCCTGGGGTCCGCTAAGTCCGCCCAGTCGGATCCTATTTTTATAGGACTTGGGCACAAACTTTGAGCCCATGGACAGGGCTTGGGCTCAAGCTTTGAGGCCCGACGAAATCTAGGGCCGGGCTTGGGCTAAATAAAAAAATTTAGGGTCGGCCCGAGTATTTTTTTTGGTAAGCATATATCCCTAAATCTGTCTATGTTCATGCTTCAGATTCACGATTCATTGTTTGGCGAGTACTTGACCAAAAAAAAAATTTGTTTGACTAATATACGATTCATTGTAGGAATTATTATTATTATTATTATTATTATTATTATTATTATTTGTAGAAATGAATGGCTGATTATGTTTTTATTTTTGTTTAATTTTTAAATTTAAAAGAAAATTATAAGGTCAAGTTTGGACCCTAATTATTTTGATAAAGTCGGACTTGGGAATGAAAACAAGGTCCGACTATAGGGTCGGGCTGGACTAGGACCTTGTATATTTTTGTAATACTTTAGCTAAAACTCGGCCTATGACCAACCCTACTTAAGGATATATTTATGATTAAATTTAAAATTTATTTCTCAGAATGGTCTGAGAGTCGAACCTTAATTGACAGAACAAGCAAATGAGACGAACATGACTAGCACCTCTTGATCAATCCAATCCATGTATGTAGATTCAGATTCCTTTCTTGCCAATCCACAAACTGCTAAGGGAGGGAAACACTCAACACTAAAATCTAGAATGATCACACTACATTTAACGTGATCTAATACCATTAATTGATTATTTTTTTTAATTATTTTGAATAAATTAAATTAATGTGATTGATTTATTTTATTTATTTTTGTATATTTTTTAAAATAAAACAAAAACATGGTAATTTGAAGCAAAACGGATAAAAAGCGAGCAAACCAAGACAAACCGGACTCGACCGACGGGTCTTGCAACGTGCAGCGCCTGGTTCAGGTGTAACCTTTTTCCAACGATATGAATTTTAATTTTTTTGGATAACTTTTTGCTGATTTGTGAATGTTCATATTTTTTAAAAATTAATCTACGAAAAATCCTATTTCCAACGACATGAACATTCACATTTTTATTTTTATTTTTTTTTGAATATTTAATACATATTTATACTAATTATATTACTGTGAATGTTCGTACTTTCACCAAAAACACATCAAAATATATACTTTTGCCAAAACACAAAAAATACTACAATATGAATATTCACCAAAATACGTTAATAAGAACATTCACACAAACAAAATGATCAAATAATTATAATCGCAATTAATAAACCAAACTCCATTAAAATCACAATTGTAACACCAAAAATCAAACAATAAACATTCAACGAAAAACAAAACTTAACCACATGAACATTCACAAACACAAAATTGATCAGCAAGAGGTTCGCCACTGCCGTCGGTGAACTCTAGCGGCCAGTGGTGAAACGGCATGAGCGAAGCCAAGAACATTCGCATGAACAAAACTCATGCCAAAAACCTCACACAATTCATATGGGATATTTATAGAGAAAACACAAATCAACAAAAAAAAAAAAAATCAAGATAACAAAAACTTCACATAAATCAACAAAAAATTAACACAATTAATCTAATATGAACATTTACATATAATAAAAGCTCACACAAATCACAAAATCAACAAAAAATTATACATAAATCAATAAAAAAAATTACATAAATATTCGTAGATCTTGAATATGGTTTGTGAATGTTCATCTTTTTTGCAACGATCGACGACGATGGCCAGTGACAACGTAGCCGTCGGAAATAATGGCTGCTGAAGCCCTGGAAAAATGTGCGAACAAGGAAAGGAGGAAAAAAAGAGAGAGATGAAAACGAACGAGTAGACGATGAAATCAGACACCATAGAAGATTGATCTACACAAAATCAAACCTAAATTTCGATAAATACGCAAACGAAAATACTATGAATCGAAATCACAAAATAGAGTTCTGATGAATGACGGTGAAGATTTGCTTACATGAGATCTAGACGGAACGGCTTGCACGAGATATGGACGGTACGACGGTGACAATCGCGGCGTCCACCAGATCTGAACAAAACGGTCGGCGATGGTACAAGGCAATCGATCATCGTCTTCGTCTGCAGGCGCGGCGGAGGTTGGCGGCAATCGTTCGGCGGCGACGGTCGTTCGGTTGTGTGGTATCGAGAGAAGGGATTGGAGAGGCGACTGTGCAGAAAGGGGATGAAAATATAATTCCTAATTTAGGGTGGATTGTTCATCATCTACGCTTGCAGGGGCGACGGTGGTTGGATGTAAAACCCCGATTTTTAATATACGAATAATTTAAGTCGCGTTTTAAAAATATTTTGAAAATATCGGGGTGGACTACGATATTAATTTTGTGAATTGAAATTTTAGGGGTTAAATTATAATTTACATAAACATTAAAACTTAGGAAGGGGTTTAATTACTATCCACTTGGCCGGCCGATGATCTCTTTCACTTTTGATGTATATATATATATACACACACACATACGGGAGAAGGATCGAGAAGGGAGGAGAGAAATTGGAGAAAGAGAGAGGATCAGCGATGGAGCTCCGGCGGGAAAGGAAGGGTCGTCCGTCAAGGATGGGTTCGGTTCGTCATATGCATGAGTGCGATGTTCCGTCGTCCGGCCGCTGTCGTCGTTGATGTACGTGTTCTGATCGTCGGAGTGTGTGTGTGTGTGTGTGATCAGTGTGTGTGTGTGTGTGCAGAACGGTATGGGGTGGCCGGTGGTCAATGGCGTGATCGGAGCTTCTCGTTGGTCGGCGGCTTGTTCAAACAGAAACAGGAAACAGAAGCAAAAAACGGAAGAGGAAGAGAGAGAGAGAGAGAAGCCGTTGGGGGTGTGTGTGTAAAGTCCACTGCTGTGTATGTGTTATGTATGCTGTGGGAGTGTGGTTGTGAGTTTTGGGTATGTTGTATTGTGTGGGTATGAGCCGATGGTGAGAAGAGAGGGAGAGAGGTGGTTGAGATCTCAAAACAGAGCAGGTTGAGGAAGACGTTTACCGCCTAAACGGTGGATTTTCGCTCAGGCGGTGAAACTGCAGTGTGCAGTTGAGAGAAAGGGAGAAGCAGTCACTCGTTCGCCCAAGCGGTGAATTTTCGCTCAGGTGGTGAAACTGTAGTGTGCCGTTGAGAGTAGGGGAAAGCAGTCACTCGTTCGCCCAGGCGGTGGAACGTCGCTTAGGCGGTGAGGAGCAGAATCAGAAATACATGGAATTTTAGAGAAATCTACGATCGGTTCGGAATGGGTCATATTTTCTAATTTATTTTATAAATTCTAAATTTAGTTTCTAACCTTAGAATATCAAAAATGAGAATAATAAACAATAAGATCATTTATATGAATTGGATGTAAATCATAAATTTTAACGACGCTAAAACTAGTCGAATAACATGTTCATATATCAAAATGTGGGGAATGAAAAATTTATGAACGTAAGGCTTGCATTGTACAATTAAGTTATTTTCATTATAATATTAATTTAGGCCTGGTTACAAATAGGTTCAAATTGTCGAAAATTCAGTAGCGGATATTGGTGGAGCTTTTGAGAGCAGAATATCAGGTGAATGTACTGTCTTCTTGCCAAACTATTCTATATATATATATATGATGGAAAATGATTGTGTTTAAATTAGATGATTTCAAAATAATATGGATCAAGTAGGTTTTTGCAGTGAGTTGGTAAAACGATCTTTTTGAAAAATTATGTTGGTTTCTAAAAAGAAGGATTTAAAATAACTATCGTTGGATTTTGGGTGAGTTGGCGGAAAAGGATTTTTTTGTTAAAATATGGTGGTTTTAAAAGAGGACAGAAAATATGTGGTTTCCATAAAAATAGAGAGGAGGAAAATAGTTGTGTTAAAATTAGACGGTTTTCAATCAAAAGTTAAAAATATGATTTTCGGATGTAAAAGTTGGTTTTGTTAAAAAGAAGTGGACGTTGGTGATTTTGACGATATTGATGAAGTGGAGGTTTATATTATGGTCTGTCTGGAGGGTGGTCCGACAGATGGATAATTATTTGTGATTTGGTGATGATATTATTGAATTGACTATACCATAGTTTATGATGTCATGTCCGGAGGGTGGTCCGGCAGGTGGTGGATTATATTATGATATGTCCGGAGGGTGGTCCGGCAGATGGATATTTATTATGTGGTAACTTATATTATTGGCCTCCGGAGACGTCCAATAGGCGGTGATCTGCGCAGTTAGGTCCGCTAGGAAGGCATATCCTACGGATGGTTACGGTACCGTTGTAACTCCCGATCGTAAGGTTAAAACAATCACTATGGCTTAGCCGGTGGGTATGGGTTTGAGATGTGTGTTTGAGTTAGGGTGTTTTATATATATATTGGGTGTTTTATTATTGATTATGGTGTTTAGAACTTATTTATACTGCTTTACTTTCACTGCTTATTTGATACTGGAGATTTTACCAACTGTGTGGTAGATATATAATTACGCTTGATCCATTTAAATGTTGTATTATTAGAATGTATTATTATTATATTAAAAAATATTTTTACTAAGAAGGCAGTACACTCGCAGGTAAATCTTTTAGGAGACGGTCCCCCTACTGGTATTAGGAGATGTTAGCCGGAAATCTTTGATATTGAGCTGTTAGGGGTGAACCATATGAAAGAGAAAAATTGTGTATGTCTTGTAAAATGAATTGTATAGTAATTTATGCATTTTGTAATGTATAAGAAGATTTAAATGTAATAGGTGGTGTCGTGTTGTCGTCACGCCGGCCCTGGGATGATGGATGTCCGGGACAGGTCGTGACATTGGAGGCTCTCATTTGGCGGCGGCGGTCGTGGCGGCATAGTCGATGGCAGTCGAAATATGCGTGCCGGTGGTTGGCAGTCGTTCGGACTTCGGCGTTTGAGAAAGAGAGCTTCAATCGGCAGCTGTGCGTGGTGATTGAAATGAAACTATAATCCTCAATTTAGGGTTTCGGTTTCATGTATATATATAAGGGATATAATTGTGTATTCAATTTATTTATTTATTTTTTGGGAAGAATTTTTCTCTAAGAATATTTAGAAAAGAGTTTAAAAAATAATTTTTTTTCAAAAACAGGTTAAATGATGAAAGTAAAAATTAAAAAAAGTCGAAACAATAATTTATTTTTTTTTATTACAGATTTTGTCAATGAGAAAACCTTAAAACTAATTTTTGAACTTTGTGACATCATTTTGAAGTTGCATGCAGACGTGGCACGGCATGGCTATGCTGCATGAACTGCGCATTCATGCACTCGTCTTCTTCAGCTAAAACCTCTAGACTCTAGAGAGAGAAAAATAGTGTGAGTGCACGGTCAGAGCAAAATCCGCCTAAAACAGTCATCTGAAGTACTAGTACAGTAGAATGCTCCTCTATTTTTCCTTTTCCTCCTGTCTGTGTAACCTTGTTTATAAAGTCTGTACAAAGTTGGTGTACTGGGACAAATCTGGTGCGGACTTTGTTTTTTTTAGCTGCAACAAGATGACAAACTAGGTGGAAACTTTGTCTTTAAACAAGCATTACAATTTCGACTCCAAAATTAATAAATAAATACATAAATTAGTAAATACTGAAATAGTCTTTGTGACATTTTTCCAAGAAAACATCCTAAACAAATCAAACATACTTCCCCCAACAAGCTGAAGTTGCTAAGTGTTTCCCACTCGTACCTTTGAAAAGTCGATAATTTTAACTTCTGATTTCTGTTTTTTAGCTTTCTCTTTTCGCTCTTAATTTTAATTTCCTAATTTAATTAAATTCTAATATTCCCCACCAATAGAAGCATCGTTTAACATAAAATTATAACAAGTTTTAGGCAAATTTCCTTTTAGCAAACATCCAAATACAGAAGACTTGGAAGAAGTCTTCACCAAGGAGTAGTCTCTTGACAAGATAAGTTTTGTATGATATTAATGCAGAGTTTGAGAAGTCTAAGTGTCTATATATATGTTTGGATCCTTGTGAGTGCAACTTGCTCAAGTCATCTCCTATCGTTATAATTGCTAGAATAGTGACAATGGGGATGGACCACATAAATGACTAGGTTCTTGTCTCAGTTGTTTTACTTCTTTTGTCCAGTGCCCATGGCCATAGTTTGGCATGTGGCCATCGGCGTATTACGCAGGTTGTCATCTTAGCACACTGATCTTCTTCTTCCATGGCAGGTTTTTAACTGGATAGGAATTAAAAAATAAGGATGTTGTATGAATGTTATTAATACCTATTAGGACAACGTCAAACCCATCCAGCAGTTGCCATGAGCAATCCTTGAGATAGAACAATCAAACTAAACCAGTACAGCAAGAGAAAATGAAAAAGGAAGGCAGGAGGAAAATTTAAATGTATTTGTTTCTTTTCTAGTTATCTATGGGATTGATTAATTAAAAGCAGGGATGTTTGGAGGAAGTTTCGTCGAGCAAAGTCCTACTATAAACTTTTTAAGTCTTTAAACACGCTTTGCAATTTTGACAGATCTAGAATCAAGAAGGTGTAACTTGCTCAAGTCATCTCCTATCGTTATAATTGCTAGAATAGTGACAATGGGGATGGACCACATAAATGACTAGGTTCTTGTCTCAGTTGTTTTACTTCTTTTGTCGAGCACCCATGGCCATATATTCTTTCATGATAGGGTCACGGTAAGCAGCCATGTGCGAGAACAAGTATTGGACAAGCGAGGAGCATTACGTTCTCATATTAATATTTTATTTTATTTTTGCTAATTTCTCATTCTATTAAGTTAAGGGAAAAAAATAATGACATTGAGATCTTGGCATATATTTGGTTGGAACAATTGCTCTAGAACAATCATTGTTCTTCTTCTTCTTCATTTATTTGTCTGCTGAATTTTTTATTTTGACTAGTATCTTTAATAACCTGAAAAGCACAAAAGAATTGGTTATGTTTGGTTATAATGATAGCAAAATGAGAGAATAATATTTTTTATCTATTGTGAAATACTTTTTTTTTTTTTTGACGTTGTTTGGTTATGTTAGGAGGTTCCAACGTAAAACCATCTAATATAGAGTGGAGAAACTCTTTTCATACATCAAAAGATGTTAGTACGGTTGGCAAGAAGAGGTGTTTCATTTCTTTATCAATCAGGGTTTGACTTTCCTGAAAAACACTTCGGAAATTAAATCTTGAATTTGATCATAATTGCAACAGCCTGATATGGAAGATCACCTGGGAAGGTGATTAATAGAGGTGCGCGTAAATTGGCCTGGACAACACCTTACCGTAAAACACGAAAAAAAAAATTAAAAAAAATGAATCCTTTCGGGCATAGATTACTTTGAGAAGCTTCACAAATTCTCCTACTATAATTGTCTTTCTAATTGGAATAAAAAAAGACAATAATACTCTTTCTTTTTTTTTTTTTCTTCTGGAATTTATTCTCTCTCTCTTCCGGATTTAGGAAGTAAGGTAGAAAATAGCTGATGTTCTTTGTTTCAATTTTTTCAGACAATTCTTTATTTAAGCTTGGTTACTTAACACACTACGCTTAAGATTCTCCTCTATTTTTTCTTTTCCTCCTGAGTAAATTTGTTTATATATGTATATTTTTTGTGGATCTCTCAGGTTTATATTTGGTGCCAAGGTTATGTTGTGGTTTTTAGATGTCAATTGTAAAGGTGGGAGCGCATTTGTTTATTTAGTCTTTATTATTGAATTGGATGGAGGACCGAATTTGTTCTGTTTCTGAATTTGCTTCTTGAAATTGGCTGGCTGAGCTGCAATTTAACCCTCCCTAGTCTTAATTTTAATTTCCTAAGGGAAAATTACAGTCTAATCCCAATTTTAGCGTGAAACTACCAATTAAACTCGCATATTCGAAAATAAACTAAATAATTCCAATCTACAAATTTTTTTAAGGGACGATGAGTGAGAGGTCCTACATTTAAGCTCTAATTGGTCAAAAGTCCTATATGCGGTAAAAACTTTTGATTTAGTCCCATCTATTTTAAAAGAAGGAAGCTTTACTCACGTGATAGCCACGCGCTAATTACATTATTTTTTTTTTTTTTTTATTTCTTTGATAGGCAAAATGTTATATTGCAAAAGAGATGCAATCGAGTATGAAGCTTACAAAAGACTGCTTCAATCCCAAACCGAACACAAAACAGGTTGGTCCTTAAAGCCAACTAAAGATCCCCTTAAATCTCACAAGGCCAACTATGAGCCTACAAAAGAGATTCAAAGAGATCTCAATTACAAACCCACTCAAGACAACCCTAAATTACACTTACAACACTCCTAGCATTAATTACACAACAGCTTCTCTACCGAGCAAAACTCCCTGCAACTCCTTTGCTCCTCTATTGAAATAGCCACATTCCACCAGCGAAGAACAAAGAACTTGCTTCAATTCCGAACTCAACTTTACCAAAATCCAAGCCAACCTAGCAAAGATCCCCTCAAAATCTCGACAAGGCTAACACACAGAACCTAGGATTAGAGATTCTAAGAGATCTCCACTACGTGGAAGGCAACCTTACATGTAATTATTTTATGTGTAATATTACTGTATTAGTTACAGGTAACTAATTTTTTTTATTTTTTTTAGTTACGTATTCCAATAATATGTAATTTTTTAGTTACATGTCTCTGATATATAATTAAAAAGTTTGATATTTTTCAGTTACATGTTTCAATAATATATAACTTTTTAGTTATATTTCTCTAATTAAAAAGTTTGATATTTTTTCAATAATGTCACAAAGTATTATACATATATATATATATGTAATTGTAATATGTAACTAATATTATATAAGCACATGTAACTAAAAATGTCCAAATATGTGTGAAAAGTAACAATTATGAAATTATAACTAACATTAGTTATATGTAACAGAATTCATTATTTTTTCAATAACGTCACAAAATATTATATATATATGTAATTGTAACATGTAACTAATATTATATAAGCACATGTAATTAAAAATACTCAAATATGTATGAAAAATAACAATTATGAAATTATAACTAACATTAGTTACATGTGACAGAATTCACTATAAAATTCGAATGTACTCACTAAAAAACTCCCTACAATCCCTACAATATCCCTACAATTCCTACAATGCGGGACTAAAGTACAAGTGAAATTTAATTTAAAGGACTAAATCAAAACCTAATAAAACAAAAGGACTTTTCACCAATTATTCTTAAAAAAAGGGATTTTTCACCCATTTTCTCTTTTTTTAACCATCTAGTTCCAAATTTTAAAAAGCACATCTTCTTTTACTACATAACATCCCACTGCTTGATTTAGGGGTGGACCACGTAAATGACTAGGCTCTTGCCTCAGTTGTTTTACTTCTTTTGCCGAGTGCTCTTGACCCATACCATCTTAGACCCATTAATTTATTTATTTATTAATAAAAAAACCCATTTAGCAAGACACGCATGCGCACTTGATTGATGAAGAAGAACATATCCTGCAAGGCTAAAATGGAAACAATAACACAGCTTAAAAAATGAAATCATTTGCGCAAACAACATTAATCAAGTGTCAGAGATGGAAGGATTTTTGTTGATTCAATTTTTTCTTTTTATTCATATTACCCTAAGTTGCAAAATACTCCATTGTCAAGTGGGTACTTAAATTCGGTGGATATCAAGTGTTGCGGTGGCAATGTTATTTTAGCGAGAAAGACAATTGACGATAAATTTTTCCAGCGACAAAGGTGTCTACATGGAGTGTCCTGATGGAATTTTACGTTAACGACATCTGAATTGAAACATTTGTTGTGCAATAATTTTTTTGTGATATAAAAATTATTACACAATAGTAATTATTTCAATGTGATTTAGTTTTGTAAATATTATTGTAAATCGAATATTTGAAAATTCGATTTAAACATTTGTAGGACAACATCAGACTCGTCCAGCCAGTTGCCTACCAGGCTAAATGTCAATGGGATTGATTAATTAAAAGCAGGGATATTTGGAGGAAGTTTCATTGAGCAAAGACCACCCAGAAATTTTAAGTCTTTAAACACGCATTACAAGTCAATGGGATTCATTAAGTAAAAGCAGGGATATTTGGAGGAAGTTTCATTGAGCAAAGACCACCTAGAACTTTCACGTCTTTAAACACGCATTACAATTTTGACTCCGGAAAAAAAAAAAAGGAAATTAGTAAATACTGAAATAGTCTTTGTGACATTGTTTCAGGAAATCATCCTAAAGAAATCAGACACACTTTCCCCCAACAAGCTGAAGTTGCTAAAGTATTTGCGACTCGTACCTTTGAAAAGTCGATAATTTTAACTTCTGGTTTTTGTTCTTTAACTTCCGGTTTTTCCGGTAACTGCCAGCGTTCACGATCATAACTTGTGAACATTCAAAGAATCGTAAAACCTTGAGGAGTGAACATTCAAATATATTGGAAGAGGCTCACCCGCATAGGAAGGAAGAAAATGGCAGAGGTTGCTGTTTCGGTTGCCATTTTCTTGGCTCAGGAGGTATTGTCTTTTCTCAGACAAAGAAATAACTGTTACACAGATGTTCATGAAAAAGCTAAGAATTTTCAGATTTTCCTGGAGATCTTGGCTGCCCACCTGAAGAACACGGAAGGCAGTCAAGGCGGTGGCCGGTTCAAAGCTCAACCTCAACCGAATCATTTTCGAGAAATTGCTTATGATATTGAGGATGTTCTTGATGAGTTCATGCTCCATGCTTCAGTGTCACATCATTACATCGTCTCCATGGATATTAACAGGTTAGGTCATAATGCCAGACACTGGAGCGCACACCGTAAGATCTTGCGTAAGATGGATAATATTCAAGCAACAATCAATCAAGTTGAGAAGGCAAACTCATTTTTCTCTGATGCCAGAAGTAACTACCATTTGGGCGAAAGTTCTAGCCGTGGATCAGGGAATGAACATCAAGTGACTCTCCATGGGTTTCATGATAAAGAAATTGTGGGTTATGCAAATCACAAAGAAAAACTCGTCGATCAGCTGATCAAAAGCAGCGACTCCAGCTGTGTCACGATTTCTGTTGTGGGTCCTTGTGGCTCAGGTAAAACCTGTCTGGTGAAGCATACATATGAGAGCAGAAGAGTTAATCAACATTTTGATTCCTATGCCTGGGTTCAAGTGTCCCATTTCGCTAAGTCAAAAGATCTCCTGAGCGACGTGTTTATGCAGCTTTGCGACTCCAAGGAGCCAGTTTCCTCTAGAACTCTGAAGTCATATCTACAGCAGAAAAGGTATCTGGTTGTTTTAGATAATATTTTGACCTCAGAGAGCTGGGAGAGCATAAAAGGTTCACTACCCGGTGGTTCCAATGGCAGCAGGATAATTGTCACAACGCAGAAGTCAGAGTTAGCCGATTTCTGTGCTTCCTCGCGCGATTGCATCCATAAATTGACTGGCTTAGCAGAACGAGAAGCATGGGACCTCTTTTGCAAGACGGCTTTCAGACACGACAATGGAAGGTGTCCTCGCATTTTGAAGGAGTGCTCTCTGAAGTTCTTAAACAGATGCGAAGGCTCTCCACTTGCAATTATGTCAATAGCTGGTCTACTGTCAACTAAACCGAAACTGCAACACGTTTGGGAGCAATTGCACGAGAGCCTTGGGTTTGAAATTGGAAACCATTCCCGTCTTTCCAACTTGAGAAAAATATTGTTGTCTAGATACAGGGATCTTCCAAGCAATCTCAAGAGTTGCTTCTTGTACTTCAGCAACATCCTAACCGAGGACAACTCGGTTGAGCGTGGAAAGCTTGTGCGCTTGTGGGTGGCGGAGAAGTTTGTGACCAAAGCAAGCCGATGCAGCAAAACACTGGAGGAGATCGCAGAGGATGACCTCAATGAACTTGTTCAGCGGAATTTGGTTCACGTTACCAGATGGGATGCCGATGGGCGAGTTGGAAGCGTTCGAGTTCAAAACTTTTTTCTCGAATTCATCGTTCAAAAGGCCGAGGAGGAGAATTTTGTCTTTGTTTCTGATAAAAATACCCACCCTAAAGAAAAGGTTCGGCGCCTGCTGGTCAAGGATGACACCGGATTTTCAAACATTAGAGATTTCAGTGGTGTCCGATCCTTGTTGGTCTCCGGATCTTGTTCCATGACAGGAGATATGATCCGCAACTTTAGTATGTTGAGGGTCTTGGATTTGCAAGGCATGCCTTTAGATGAGTTCCCTATCGATATTGGGGGCCTCACCCTTCTGAGGTACCTAAGTTTGCGGGGAACAAATATAAAAACGATTCCCAAGTCCATAAAGAAAGTCCGCTGCCTTGAGACCTTGGACCTCAGGCAAACTCTTGTAACTAAAGTTCCTAAATCGATTCTACGGCTGCACAATCTGCGACATCTTTTCATTTACCGCAAGGAAGTGCAAATTTATGCGAATTTTGAATCTGCAAAAGGAGTGGAGATGGTGAAAGGCATTGGAGGCTTGACAAACTTACAGAAGCTCTCACTTGTAAAGCCCGACAAGAAGAGCAGAATAATACAGGAGTTGGGAGCCCTTACACAACTCGTGAAGCTGGGTCTCGTTGGGCTTAAGACCGATGAAAGCAGGAAACTATGTGCATCTGTTGCAAAAATGGAGAGACTAAAGACTCTTGATGTTTCCTCAGCAACTCAGGAAGAGCTTCTTGATCTGGAATGCATGAGTAATCCTCCTCGCCATCTTCAACGTCTGTATCTGAAAGGGAAGCTCAATAAACTACCAAGATGGGTTAATTCTTCTCTCCAAACCCTCTTCAGGGTTGTCCTGAAGTGGTCAAGACTCGACACCAGCCCCCTCAAGGTCCTTCAGAAGTTGCCTTGCCTGATCGATCTCCAAATGGTTGATGCCTACACCGGGAGAGTGCTGGAGTTTGAAGCTCGAGGTTTCCAGAAACTCAAGATTCTACACATTGAAGACTTTAGGCAGCTACACAAGGTGGTGATTCAGGACAGAGCAATGCCTCAGCTTCAGAAACTGACTCTCAGTAGATGTAAGAATATGGATATGCTTCCATTGGGGATCAATCATCTTTCTTGCCTTGAAGAGCTTCTTCTATACGACATGGACATACCGTTGGTTTCTCTGCTTGGAAAGAAGAATGAAAAGCGGGAGATGATCGGCCATATTCCTGTTATCCATTTGGTCACCCGTGGGCAAAATGGGCAAATTACGCGGTATAATCTTTCATGATAGGGTCACGGTAAGTGGCCATGTGCGAGAACAAGTATTGGACAAGCGAGGAGCATAATATTCTCATGTTAATATTTTTTTTTTGCTAATTTCTCATTCCATTAAGTTAAGGGAAAAAAATAATGACATTGAGATCTTGGCATATATTTGGTTGGAACAATTGCTCTAGAACAATCATTGTTCTTCTTCTTCTTCATTTATTTGTCTGCTGAATTTTTTATTTTGACTACTATCTGTATAACCTGAAAAGCACAAAACAATAGGGGTACGTTTGGTTGTAATGATAGCAAAATGAGAGGATAATATTTTTTATCTATTGTGAAATAAATTATTTTTTTTAACGTTGTTTGGTTATGTTAGGAGGTTCCAACGTAAAACCATTTAGTATAGAGTGGAATAACTCCTTTCATACACCAAAATATGTTAATCCAGTTGGTAAGAAGAGGTGTTCTATTTTTTTGTCAATCAGAATTTGACTTTTCTGGAGAGCATTCCGGGAATTAAATCTTAAATTTGATCATAAATGCATCAGTATAATATGGGAGAGTGCGTCTTTAAAATCGTCCGGGAAGATGATTAGTAGAGGTGCGCGTAAACTGACTCGGACAACACCTTACCGTAAAACACGAAAAAAAAAAAATGAATCCTTTCGGACATAGATTACTTTGGGAAGCTTCACAAATTCACCTACTATAATTGTCTTTCTAATTGGAATAAAAAAAAAGACAATAATACTCTTCTTTTTTTTTTCTTCTGGAATTCATTCTCTCTCTCTCTTCCGGATTTAGGAAGTAAGGTAGAAAATCCATGAACCTACTTAAAAGTCCTGTCTGATTAAGATATATATATATATATATATATATGTGTAAAAAACTTCCCCAGTAATTTCTCACAATTATTTTCTTCTGCAGGAAGTTTCCACCAAATTAATATACACACCCAAATTTATTGTGTAAACCTGTTATAGACAACCTTAAAACCGTGTGATGACTGATGAATTATATATATACTATTGTGTAATGAAACCTTTCTATACTATCTCCCTCTCTTTCTCTCTAGAAATTAGCAGCTCCTTCTTCCGTACTACAAGAAGTACCTAATCTTGTTTCTCCAAACTACTATCAAAACATGAAGGTATGCGCGTACATTCATATATACCCCTCTCTCTCTCTCTCTCTCTCTCTCTCTCTCTCTCTCTCTCTATATATATATATAACACTACTGATGATAATCTTCCCGTTTCAAACTTTTCTGTAACTACAAGAGTTTTAAATAATTGTTATGATCTTTTTGTGCCATGCATGACATATATATATACATATATATTTCAGCAGATGATTGTAATCAAGTTGCCGTTGCACAGTGAGGAATGCAGAAAAAAGGCCATGAATATAGCTGTTACTTCAGATGGTACATGCACCGAAACCTTATTAGTTTGAGAATTAAGATTTTGAAAAGTTTCAATTGCATCTTAATTAATATTTATTTAAACAAATTAAAGGGATTATATATATATATTGCAATTGCATCTTAATTAATATTTATTTAAACAAATTAAAGGGATTATATATATATATATATATATATATATATATATATATATATATATATTTTGTGTAGGTGTGACATCAGTGAAGGTATACATGGAAAGAGAGATGATGGTGGTGAAAGGAGAGGGAGTTGATTCAGTTGAGCTCACGGATTCACTGCGAAAGAACAAGTTTAAGAATGCTACCATAGAAAGCGTACAAGTGGTTGATGAAGCTCCGAGCTCCGGCACCGGAACTGAAAATCAAATAGTTCCATGGCGACCTCCCAACTATGATTATCATAATCATGTTTACCAGCTAAACCCCATAACGTTGCCCATACTGTTAATCATATATTGTTCTTTAAGTTTTTTCTTGTTCCTTTTTTTTTGGGTGTGGATGTGATTGTTTATTTCGGACAAAAGTATTGCATAGTAAATGTTAGATTATATCCATTATTTAAGAGTATACAAACTATTGTATAAATCAAATATTCTATTTCATTTAGGACATATTTGATAACGCTTAAATTTTAAGTG
Organism: Eucommia ulmoides; assembly: GCA_016647705.1. Classification (NCBI taxonomy): domain Eukaryota; kingdom Viridiplantae; phylum Streptophyta; class Magnoliopsida; order Garryales; family Eucommiaceae; genus Eucommia; species Eucommia ulmoides. The sequence goes on along the minus strand of JAENRU010000391.1, from coordinate 561,100 downwards.
TTAAATTTTAAATATTGAAATTATAAGTGTTAAATTTATCAAGTGATGAATATATTGAATATTTAATTTTTTTATATTTTTAACTTAAAATTATTTTTGTACAAATTTTTATTTCTAAAATAAAATTTAAAACTTTATATTTCTAAAATATTCTCATTCTATTTTTTCTCAATTTAGTATTCTTTCTTCTATAATTTTTTGTATATAACTATTTTTCAATTGAATTTTACAGTATTGATGTAAAATATTTGTTGTGATAATTAGATATTTTATGGTATTAAATGATAAATCTTAAAAAATTAAGAGAAGCACACATCACTTAAAATTTTGAATAATTTTTAAGTAATACTTATATTTTAAATAATTGTTTAATTTTGTTATCAAACACACTTAATTCGATAAGTACCTAATACGTTCAATTTTAAGTGTTTATTTGTGTTATCAAACGGGATATTAATACCATATAATTTTAAGTTAGATTGTCCTAAAATGATATCAGAACCAAAGTTATGGGACTTCGTATCTCTTTCCTTGCAGTCAAATCATTCATGTAAGTCGGGGATTAAATATTTCTTATCAGTGTAAACCGACAATTGCACTTAAGAACAAGTGTTAAATTCATATGGATTCATATTTTGGGTCGATTATTTGGGGTTAATAGCACTTGCAATCGCCTCAACTATTGACCAAAATCACGGGAATCCCCTCAACTTTAAAAATTACATGGGAGACTCCTTGAACTATTTGGTCAAAAGGCACTGAGATCCATGTTCATTTTTTATCTTGAAAATATCATTTGAAAATCAATTCTCATTTTTTTTTGACCAATTTGACCAATGCATCAACTTATCAAATGTCTTTATTATCCTTACTAAGTTAATTCATTGATCAAATTGCCCTTATTTCTCTTTTCCTTTCATTATGTTTTCCTCTCTTTTTTTTCACCATCAACCAATGTTTTAAAAACCGGACCGGACCGGCCGGTCGGACCGGTTAAACCGTCGACCGGTCGCCTTTCCGGTCCGAAAAACCCCCCAAAACCGCCTGGGGATAAAAATTGGTCAACCGGACGGTTCAACCCGATTCAACCGCGAACCGGTGAACCGGTCCGGTTTTAGGCGAACTGGGGCAGTTTTTGAACTTTCCCCAATAGATAAATACATACCCAAAAAAAAACCCTACATCCTTCAATCGGCATCTTCGGCGCCTCGTTCCTTCCTCAATCTCTCTCTCTCAAGTCTCAATTTCTTCTCCGATTTCACCCTAATTTTGTCCGATTCAACCATTCCCAAAAGCCATCACTCAGATTTCAACCAATTTTACCGTCGTTGATCTCAGCCAACGAGATCAGACTATTTCGTTGCTTGTGCGACCTTCGACGACGACGGCGAACGATGGCCAGACTGCGGACGGCGGACGACGGCCGACGGCCAGACGGCTGACTACTGTAAGTTTTTTTTTTTGTCTGACATTTATATTTTGTTTGTCAATTAGTTTAGAGTTTTGTTCTTCACTCGAATTGTTGATTGTTGTTGAGTTATTGATAATTCATTTTAGTTTTGTTCTTGATCACTTGGTTTGGTTGAGTATTCTTCAGTGTTGTTGAGTTCTTCACTATCGTTCGCACTTCTATTCACTGTGACACAGTGTTGTTGAGTTACTTGAGTATTCACAGTGTTGTTGAGTATTCTAGTGGATTGTTGATTGTGTATATAATTGTTATAATTTATAAAATGTAAAATTGGTAATTTTTGTTAACATGATTCAGATTGAGATCAATTTAAGAAATGTCTTCATCCGGGCAAAATTCCGCTACTCAAACTCCATCTTTTAGTACCCAATCTACACGGGAAAAATCGGATATTGCTTGGGATCATGTAAAAAATAATTATATATTTTGTATATATATATTTTGTATTTTTTTATTTAAATAAATATATATATATATATATAAAATAATTATGACGTAACTATAATGTCACCGGTTCAACCACGGTTCGCCTACCGGTTGAACCAGTGACCCGTGACCCGGTAATCTTTCCAGTTCGATGCCCGGTCCGATTTTTAAAACATTGCCATCAACGCCCTGCAACTCTCAACGGGAGCTCTTTTATGGGTTCCAAAAGATTCAAAATTATCAAACTGGATCCTTTTTAAACTTATTTATATTTTTGGGTCTCTCCAGCCTCTAAACAGAAAATCCACTAAACCAACCAATCCTAGCTCTTTTCGAAAGAAATAAATTATGGTTTTGACAAAGGAAATAAAAATATCAGCTTCCATTCTAGTATGATTTCTGATATACGAAATCGACCGTGGAAGACAAATATAGAGGAGGCTCGTTTGTCGTTAGAAAAGGAAAATCAAAACCTTCTCAATAAATATGTATATATGGGTAGTGTGAGGGTGTTCGTGTTTTATGCATATCTGTTATACATTTTGCCTCTCTGTCGCCGTCTCCACGCACCAATCGTCGATCCAAGCATCAAAGGGAAATGGAAGATCCAAACACTAAAGCTTGCATGAAAGCAATGGCGGCGAGAGCTCTTTTGTGTCTCGCGGAGGGAAATTCACCCATCTGCGAGAGTCCTTTTGTGCTTTGCCGTTCTTCTCGAGAACAGTACCTCCATGAGGGAAGCCTGCATTTCCTTAGCGAAATTCGCTGCCGGCGACAATTACCTCCACATCAGAGGAGCCAAACATCTGGTCCAAATCGTCTACTTTGGCGAACAAATTGTTCAAAGCTCGGGCCTGATTCTTCTCTGCAACATCGCTCTACAGCGAAGATCTTGCTCTAGGAATGCTCTGGGAAGATCGCACGCTCCGATTCGGTCTACGTCCTTACTGATTTAGGGATTGCACCACTGAAAAGTATATCCGACTTAGGGATTGTAATTTTAGGATTTTGATTTAGGGTCCAATCCCGATTTTGGAATTTTTAATTCCGGGATTTTCGATTTAGGGTTTAGGGATTGCGATTTCGATTTAGGATTTAGGATTTCAATTTAGGGATTGCTATTGCGATTTTCCATTTAATAAAAAGAAAAAGAAAAAGAAAAAAAAAACTGAAAAAAGAAAGAAAATGAGAAAGGGCAGCTTCACCATTTATTAACTTGGATTATTTTATCATTTTTTTTGTTCTGCATGAATAAAGGTAAAATGGACAGTTCATTAAACAAACCTCTGCCGAGGGGTTGCCGTGGTAATTTTAAAAGTTTGAAAGATGTATGTGGAATATCACAATAATTGATCGGGTCTAAGTGGTATTAACCCTCAATTAAGCATAATTGCAATAGACGTTTCTTTTTACTTAAGGCACTGCCTCTCCTACCAAACTAAGGGTATGTTTGGTTAGAGGTGAAAAAGAAAAGATAAATGAAAATAGGAGATGAAATGACATATTCTCCCCTTCCCCCCAAACACACTTGGGGGAGGTGAAAAAGGCAAAAGGAAATCAAAATAGGAGATTGTTGAGGTTATCTCACATTGGATGTGTAAGTGTGAAGAAAAATTTCACTTCATGAGTTAACTTTTGTAGTTGAGAGAGGCCCAAAACCATCCTACAATATCATACTTAAGTTTGAGAAGTCTCGTTTATTTGTCCTCAATTATTTGAATGTTTGACTTATCTCTTCTCTAATTTGATCCCACCATGCACATTAGGATAGGTATTAAAATTTTATATTAAATTTGTGAAACCTCGTAATATATAATTTTAAGTTGGAACCGCCCACAAACCAACATTGAGCATGGTTAACAAGTTTTGACCCCATCATCAAATGGAATGATGATTCAACCGGGTTTTGTACAGTCCAAAACTCGCAACCAAACGGTGTCCCTATAGTTTTGGGCTTATGGTGTCCCTAAAGTTGGGGTCTTATCATCATACACGTGTCCCCCCAAGTTAACATCATACAAATTGTGCAGTAAAGACCGCCAAATTAGATAGATATTAGTTACCTATCACAAATTTTAAATATTTATATAATATTTGTTAAATTTACACACACAAATTAATTACATATTATAAATTATAACAATATTTATTACATCTAATAATACACAAATTAGTTGGGGGCTTATGGTGTCCCTAAAGTTGGGGTCTTATCATCATACACGTGTCCCCCCAAGTTAACATCATACAAATTGTGCAATAAAGACCGTCAAATTAGATAGATATTAGTTATATTACAAATTTTATATATTTGTGTAATATTTCATTTAATCTAATAAATTTTTATCCACAAATTACTTATATATTACAAATTATAGCAATATTTATTACATCTAATAAATATTTTACACACAAATTAGTTATATGTAACTGTGCAAGTACAGGCGTATGTATTGGACATTCTGCCTTTTTAAATGCGCGGGACTAAAACACAAATTGTAATTGCCCGTGTGATTTTTTAAAATTAAAGATAAATTAAGAGACTTGTCACCGAAACACCCAAAAATCAATCCATCAATTGAGTATTAAGTATTTAAATAAAAAAACCGCAATAAACAATTAGGTCATGTTTGATACATGAGATTCATCTTGAGATTGGAATGAAATTGAGAATGACCATTTCATTCCTACGTTTGGTTGATGGGATTGGTTTTCATTTTCATTTCCAAGTAATGATTAATCCCACAACTTATGAGATTAGTCAATCCCAAATAAAATGAGGTATAGGATTACTTAATCTCAAATTAAATGAGGTATTATGTAAGAAGAAAGGCTTATACTTCTATTTCCGTATTTTTCACAACAGAAAATAAAATTTTGGGAATAGAAACAAAAATATGATGATGTTACTTTTATATTTTTGTTTCCAGAAAACATGGAACGGAAGCAGAAATATGAGAACGAAAACTGGGAACAAAAACAAAAATCTGGGAACAAAACAAAAACAAAAATGTGGGAACAAAAACAGAAATATGGGAACAATAACAGAAATCTAGGAACAAAAACAAAAACAAAAATTTGGGAACATATTTCTGTTTTTGTTCCCAGATTTCTATTTTTGTTTTTGTTTCCATATTTCTGGTTTTGTTCCCAAATTTCTGTTTTTCTTCTAAGAAAATCTGAAATATAGATATAAAACTCGGAATAAACAATTTTTCTCCAATATGTTTATTTGTATTCTCAATTTTATGAGAACAGAAACACTAAACAAGTGAGGCATAAGTAAGATTTGGTATTTCTATATTTTAAGTTTGTTAACAAAATTATTGGAACAAAATTAGTAAAATAGAAAGAAAAAAAATTGTTATGTTATATTTTCAGATATTTACAACAAAATCCTAGAATCCGAATATAAGCAAATCATTCTTTTTTTCTTTTTTTTTTTTCAGTTATAAGTTTTTTTTAGAACAGAAAAAAGGGAAACAGAAACACGAAAGTGCTTTCATGCCCTTTAGTTTGTCGGGTTAAAGGATAATTTAGGTGACATTTGTTTAGTGTCTCTGAATAATTCTGTTATGTTCCCAAAATTTTGTTCTAAAATCTTTGAATATTTAAGAATATTGTTTTATTTTTATTTATTGGTCATTCAAATACCATATTCAAATACCATGTTTAATGTATTTTGTAACCAAACGTAGGAATAGTAATGGTCATTTTAGTACCATATTTAATTCCGTTTGTCACCAAATATAGGAATGGTAATGGTCATTCTATTTTAATAATATATTTATTTCAATACTATACTCATTCCATTCGAGCGTACCAAACGTAGCGTTAGAATTAAGTACTTTGGACTTTAGTTTTTGTAAGGGGAAAAATTAATATTATAACTATACTCAATTCATTGTCTAGTCTTTATTGCATGTCTTCATTATGGTAGGTCATTCCTTTAATTATTCCTCAAATATATATATATATGTGTGTGTGTGTGTATTGCGTAATGAGCAACTACTACAATACTCTCTCTCTCTCTCTTCATAGTGATTAGGGTTCATATATTTTCTTCCCTGCAGCAAGAGCTTTTCCTTCTCCTTATACGACAAGCATGAAGAAGGTATGTACGTTTAATCATAGCAATTTCTGTCTGTTTCTTGCATGATCACATGTTTCTTGGAAAAAAAAATGAATTGTATCTTTGGATGATCAGCAAAAGATAGTCATCAAGTTGCCGCTGCACTGCCAGAAGTGCAAGAAGAAGGCCATGAAGATAGCCGTTACTGCATCTGGTACAAGCTCAAATATCCATTTTTCAATAATTTTATATTTTTTTTATTCAAAAATAAATAATTACTGACTATATATATGTATGCATAGGTGTGAGTTCAGTGAAGATAGACAAGGAAAAAGATGAGATTGTGGTGATCGGAGATGGGGTTGACTCAGCTAGTCTGACCAATTCACTGAGAAAGAAAGTTCGGTACGCCGACATTGTAAGCCAAGAAGAAGTTAAAGGTGGCGGAAAAAGCTCCGGCACCGGCATCGAAGGAGATAATCAAATTCAAGTAATTGAAAAATGGCCGACATTTTATGATTACTATCAACAGCCACCACATCTTTATCATCTCTATCAAAATGTCTGTGAACCAAACCCTACACCTTGTTCCATAATATAAATATATGTAATAATTTTATAATAAAATAATAAACAAAAAAATTATCACTCGGACATTTTACTATGTTAAATCAAATCAAATTTACGATTCAACTAGGGATAATGATACTTTTGTTCCCTAACAAATCAAGTTGGTGTTCAACTGGCCCCGCGTATTTGGACTTTGACACATTGGCTGCCTCACATTTAATTTTCATTTCAATTTGGACCCTCTTTAGAATTCTCACATTTAATTTTCGTTTCAATTTGGACCCTCTTCAGAATTCTGTTAGGTCAACTTTAACAGTCAATGTTAAAGTAAGGGTAATTTGGTCATTTCATGTTAAACAATAAGGGTAATTTTATCATTTTACTATTAACTTATTTAATGGGATCTATTTGTAAATTATTCTAAACTTAAGGGTAAAACATATATTTACATATTTTCTTCTAAACCCCTTCCCCATACCGACTTGGCTCGTGTCCCTGCCTCCACCCCTCCGCCGATCCACCGATGAACATCACCGCCCAAATCTACCATCTCCTTCACCGCGGACCGTCGAACCAACAAACCGCCGCCGCCGCTCATACAAGCTCTCTCTCCCTCTCTCTCTCTACTCTCTCTCTCTAAAACTCACCACCGCCACGACAGTGGTGCAGCAGTGAGCGGGAAGGTGACGTCGGTGGCCGTTCATTGGTGATGTGGTAGATGTCGGTGTTGTGGCGTTGTTCGTCACCGAAAGCAGTGCGCGAACGGCGGCGATCGTCGGTGGGCTTGCGGCGAGTTTCAGATCTAGGCTTACGTTGGTGATGTCTGCGGCAATGGGGGGCGGCTAAGGAGGAGAGAGCGCGACGGGGCTGCTGAGAGGAGTGAATTTAGAGAGAGGGGGGGGGGCTAGACCACCGCCCTATGAGCACAAGCTGCCCGTTCCCCCTGTGGTAAAACCACCTCCGAAGGTGAAGCCGCTGCTCATTCAAAAGCCGCCTCCGGCGAGGAGCTTCGAAGGTGAAGCCTCCGCCGGTGAGGAGCTTGGAGGCTGCAACTTGAAGAAGATAAAATCAAAGAAAAAATACACAATAAACCCTAAGTTTTAGATAGAAAATAAAATGACCGCAATTAAAAAATTTTAAAGGTATAATTGTATTTTAACATTAATTAACAGAAAACATAACTGAGGGTCCAAATTGAAACGAAATTCAAATGTGAGGTAGCCAATATGTCAAAGTTCAAATACGGGGGTCCAATTGAGCACCGGTTTGATTTGTCACGGAACAAAAGTGTCATTATCCCATTCAACTATTGAAATCAAACAATATTTCAATATTAGTGTTAATTGCCGACCTCATCTATCACCATCACCTTCTACGCTTGTTGCATCGTCTCTCCCCCTCTCTACATTCATCTCCTTGTTAATCTTCCTTCTTTCTTCATCACTGCCACCGCCACAGATACTGTCTTTAGGTCATACACTGGTCTAAAATAAAATATGTTAAATTGTTTATTGTTGTCGATTTATTAAGTGAAAATTTACATTTTTGGTCCTTAAAGTATAGTGTCAGTGCATGTCTATGGAAAATATGAGATTTTCAAATTGCACATATTATCCTTCAAGTTCCACATTTGTTTTAATCTCATAAAATTAGAAATATTGTTAATAATTGTAGACGGAAATTGGGTTGTTCTTGACACGTGACCTTGTAATGGCGATATTTTCATCATTTCATCGTTATACTAAACCTAAGTCGTTTTCTCCTAACAGTTATTCAAACTTTTCTTTCATTTTCCAAAAAAATTCATTGTTGGAGAAATTTCAAGAAAAAACGTCTTAAATTTAGTGGACTAATATATTAACAAAAATATCTATCGAGCACAGTCCATTTTCTTTCTAAAATCACGCCACCCCGGGACCAAAAGTATAATTTTTCTATTTATTCTGTATGGACTGGTCCAATCACTGCTTACATATGGAAAGTCAATGGGCTAATAACACCAAGTCCAGGCCCGATAAAAAAAATTAAAGCAAAGCCCATTTTCATATAAAGCCCGAAAGGCCCACAATAACTGGAGTGTCCCTCCCACCCAATCCATGTTTTTTTTTTTTCCCAGTTTTACGATAACGTGTGTTCGGATTAGTTTACGCACACCTCGACTAATCACCTCACTGAGCGATCTTAAGAATAGGGATGGTCATGGGCCTGGGGGTCCACTAGTCCGCCCAACCCGACTCTATTTTTATAGGACTTGGGCACAAACTTTGAGCCCATGGACAGAGCTTGGGCTCAAGCTTTGAAGCCCGACGAAATCTAGGGCCGGGCTTGGGTTAAGTAAAAAATTTTAGGGTCGGCCTGAGTATTTTTTTTGGTAAGCACATATTCCTAAATCTGTCTATGTTCATGTTTCAGATTCACGATTCATTATTTGGCGAGTACTTGACCAAAAAAAAAATTGTTTGACGAGTATATGATTCATTGTAGGAATTATTATTATTATTATTATTATTTGTAGAAATGAATGGTTGATTATGTTTTTATTTTTGTTTAATTTTTAAATTTAAAAGAAAATTATAGGGTCAGGTTTGGACCCTAATTATTTTAATAAGCCCGGACTTGGGAATGAAAACAAGGTATGACTATAGGGTCGGGCCGGACTAGGACCTTGTATATTTTTGTAATACTTTAGTTAAAACTCAAAATGGCAGAAGAGTCGAACCTTAATTGACATAACAAGAAAACGAGACGAACCTGACTAACGCCTCTCGGTCAATCCAATCCATGTATGTGGATTCAGATTCCTTTCTTGCCAACCCACAAACTGCTAAGGGAGGGAAACACTCAACACTAAACACCAGAATAACTTGAAATTTATGCTTCCAATCTCTCTCTCTCTCTCAATCATCGACTCTGTGAACAGATTAATAATGGTGGCGTGTATGGAGAGGAGAGAGAATACCGAACCGGAGGAAGATCGACGATCTAGCGTTCGAAATTGGACTATTCGACAGCATTTATGATATCGCCGTTAAACTCGCCTTCGCCGGGCGACATCGCGGCTCGCCCAGTGGAGAATCAACAATCCGGCCACTTTGACCTACCGAAAGTCCGATCCATTCAAAATCGGCATCTGGAACTGGTGAGCTCTATCAGCTACGATGAAATTTTCCAATCGCTTTGAAATTGTTGTTTGAAGAGTAGTATAAAATATAATCGTCTGTTTTACTACTGAAGGCTTTTAATTGTGGAGAAGAACTGGATGTTTTCAATCAAATTGTGTCCAGATATGTCGAATTCAACTAAAGAAAATCCTCCAATTGCCTCTTTTATCATTCGCGTGATCTCTTCAGTTGGAGATCGCATGCCTTCAGTTCATCCAGATAAAATCAGCTTAAATTTAATCTGTTTGTTTGTTTCTTTTGGATGTTTCGGTGTCAAATCCATTAGTTTACCTTTAATTTTTAAAAAGTTTCAGAGTCAATTATAACTTTTTTTTAGCCTCGTGTATTAAAAAAAACGAAAGGCCCAATACATACATCTGCACTCGCGTAATTATATATAACTAATTTGTGTGAAATATTTGTTAAATGTAACAAATATTACGGTAATTTGTAACATGTAACTAATATTAAACTAATTTTTATGTGTATTCACAAATACATGTAATTTATAACATGTAACTAATATTGTACAAATATATGTAATATAATGTAACTAATATTCACTATAATACGGATTTACTCACTAAATTCTCTCTACATCTCCGTGCAATACGTGAGTACATGCGAGACTAATATGCAAGTAAAATCTAAAACGAAAGATTAAATCAAAACTTACATTTTAAAGGGGACTAACGATAGATTACATCCGCTATTTGGGACTAATCGCTAATTATCCCGTTTCTTTTTTATTTAATTTAGTTGACAGATTATGAAACTGGATTGACTGATGTATAAAGAGCACTGCAGAATTTTATATTTCAATTGTTGTTGTTGTTGTGATCATCGTGTTCTTATATTATCTGGCTATGGATTCATTTGCAATGTCACTGCTTTTATTCTTACATTGTAGAAATCAGAGATTAGAAGCTCGGAAATAACGAAGACTTTGTTTGGGCACTTGAAATTGACACGTCTCATTGCCGGCATGTTACAGCATCGTACCGAAACTGATACCAATCTGATGCAGCGTACGTGGTGAAGAAAGAAGTTTGCTAATCAAAACTCGTTGATTCACGAAGAATACTGAGAAATTAATTAAAACTTGAATAAAAATTCAATGTAAACTAGTGGTAAATCGTCCCAGCTGTCAAGCGACGTTACAAGCCTTATAAAGAAAACCCTAGACGCATAAAATATAAAAAATTACAGAAGAGAACTGTAAACTATTGAAAAATTGCAAAACTACCCCAAATTTCCGCATAACATTAAAAAGTGTCGTTTTAACCTCCGAAACGATAGAATTTGGCTAAAATCACATCGGGCGCCTTACAAAGGACGGTGTTTTGCTCAAATGATCGTTTTTACCCAGAAAAGTGATATTTTTTGTAAAAAAAAGGTCACAGTTGACTTTCTGGTCAAATTAGACCTTTTTGGGTCTTTTGGATTTTCAGGTGCTCTCTTTGGGCTAAGAAATCTCACTCATGTTGTACTACATCAGTAATCCTCCCTTCTTTCTTCATCACCACCATCACAACCACCACTCTTATGGTTTTTAATTTAAATAACTAGATAATAGAAGGGGGGAAAAACTCGGATTGTCTTTTCAGGTCATATACTGGTGTAAAATTTAATATGTTAAATTGTTTATTATTGTCTATTTATTAAGTGGAAACTTACATTTTTGTAGGATGTGTATTTATGTGAACCCTGAGATTTGTCAAATTGCACATTTAATCCCTCAAGCTACACATTTATTTTAATCGACTACCTTGTAATTTTAATCTTGTACCTTGTAATGGTGATATTTTCGTTATTTCATCATTATACTAAATCTAAGTCATTTTCTCTTAATAACAATTCAAAATTTTCTCTCATTTTTCAAAGGAATCTTTGTTGGAGAAAATTTAAAGAAAACTTTGGAGTCATAAATTGAAGAAAATAGTGTCATTGGAAACTCACGTGTTGAGCACAATCCATTTTAATTTTGTTGAATTAAATAAATATAAAAATTAAGAGACTAAGGAGATAAAAAAAAAAATAAGTGCTTAAAACCAATTATATTAAGTAGTTAATTAATTAAATTTGTTTGATAAATGCAATTAGTATTACTTAATTAATTAAGTTAACTTAAAAATCAAGTCAAAATGTGAGTAAATAATTAAGCTAAGGTCCCTTCACTTATTTCATTTTGGTTAATGCACTTCATTATTTTTCACTTAAAAAAATATATATTTTGACCATTTTATCCTTGATCCCCTATGAGGGTTTAATTAGAATTAGATTTAATGAGAATTGGATTAATTTTGGATTATTTCAGGAGTTTAATTTTATTTTATATTTAAATTATTGTTATAATTTAATTTAAGTAATCAAACTGCATAAAAAATATATAATATTATATATTTTTGAGTTAATTTTTACTTTTAATTTTAATATATATATTAAAATGACACCCTGATTTTATTGTTTTGCTCTTAATTTTTTTTTTTCATATTATCTCGTAAATTAAACATTTTTTAACATACAAATTTTGTACTTATCAAATAAAATAAAAAAATCAGCACTTAAATTTTCAGCACAAATTTATCTTATGATATTTTCAGTACTTAAATTTTTAGGACTTAATTTTTAAATAGTCATCAAACATTCTAAATTTGCAATTTAACAAATCCAATAATCCAAATAGACAACCAAACCCCCACGAAAAGTATAATTTTCCCATTTAATTATGGGCCCAATAAAAATAAATTAAAGCGAAGCCCATTTTCATAAAAAGCCCAAAAGGCCCACAATGATTGGAGTGTCCCACCCAAGTATATATAGATTCAGATTCTTTTCTTGACAACCCACAAACGGCTAAGGGAGGGAAACACCACCAGAATAACTTGAAATTTCTGCATCCAATCTTTCTCTCTCTCAATCATCGACTCTGTGAACAGATTAATAATGGTGGCGTGTATGGAGAGGAGAGAGAATACCGAACCGGAGGAAGATCGACGATCTAGCGTTCGAAATTGGACTCTTCGACAGCATTTATGATATCGCCGTTAAACTCGCCTTCGCCGGGAGGATGTCAGACTCTGTGTATCGCGTCGAAACGACATCGCGGCTCGCCCAGTGGAGAATCAACAATCCGGCCACTTTGACCTACCGAAAGTCCGATCCATTCAAAATCGGCATCTGGAACTGGTGAGCTCTATCAGCTACGATGAAATTTTCCAATCGCTTTGAAATTTTTGTTTGAAGAGTAGTAAAAAAAATATGATCGTCTCATTCGTCTGTTTTTACTAGTGAAGGCTTTTAATTGTGGAGAAGAACCGGATGTTTTCAATCAAATTGTGTCCAGAGATGTCGAATTCAACTAAAGAAAATCCTCCAATTGCCTCTTTTATCTTTCGCGTGATCTCTTCAGTTGGAGATCGCATGCCTTCGGTTCATCCAGGTAAAATCAGCTTAAATTTAATCTGTTTGTCTGTTTCTTTTGGATGTTTCGGTGGCAAATCCATTAGTTTACCTTTAATTTTTAAAAAGTTTCACAGGCAATTATAACTTTTTTTTAGCCTCGTGTATTAAAAAAAACGAAAAGCCCAATACATGCATCTGCACTCGCGTAATTACATATAACTAATTTGTGTGAAAATACTTGTTAAATGTAACAAATATTAAGGTAATTTATAACATTTAACTAATATTAAATTAATTTTTGTGTGTATTCACAAATACATGTAATTTGTAACATATAACTAATATTGCACAAATATATGTAATATAATGTAACTAATATTCACTATAATACGGATTTACTCACTAAATTCTCTTTACATCTCCGCGCAATACGTGAGTAAATACGAGACTAATATGCAAGTAAAACGTAAAACGAAAGACTAAATCAAAACTTACGTTTTAAAGGAGACTAACGACAGATTACATCTGCTATTTGAGACTAAAGAACACCGCAGAATTTTATATTTCAATTGTTGTTGTTGTGATCATCGTGTTCTTATATTATCTGGCTATGGATTCATTGATTGGAGTCATTTGCAATGCCACTGCTTTTATTCTTACATTGCAGAAATCAGAGATAAGAAGCTCGGAAATAACGAAGACTTTGTTTGGGCACTTGAAATTCCGTCAACTGGGAAATTCATCATCGACGTTGAATTTCTTGATCTAAAGACTGCACCTCCTAACGTATGCTTCCATCCCTAGCATGATTTGAGTATGAATAACTGTTTCTAGGTCTAAATTATCTAACAAATCTCTCGCGCGCGCGCAACGAACAGGGCGGCGAGCCTTGCTCCATCTGGACCGTTGGATCCACCCAAGAACAGTTGAATTCAACAGCCCTTGAATCCCTTGGCCGAATGTTATCGGAAAAAATCCACACTGACATTCTGATCAACGCTTCCAATGGAAGCACGGCAGCCCATCGCGCGGTTCTCGCTGCCCGTTCACCTGTTTTTCGCGGCATGTTTTCGCATAACCTGAAAGAGAAAGAGCTTTCCACCATTAACATCTCCGACATGTCGATCCAAGCTTTCCAGGCATTCCTCAATTACATCTACGGGAACATAAAGAACGATGAATTTTTGAGTCACCGATTGGAACTTGTTCGAGCTGCTGACAAATACGATGTTCCGGATTTGAAAGAGGCATGCCATTGTAGTCTAGTGGAAGACATTGACGCCATGAATGTGCTGGAGAGGCTGCAAAATGCTTCTCTTTATCAGTTGCCGAATCTGAAGAGCAAATGCATGGTTTATCTTGTGAAATTCGGAAAGATATATGACATGAGAGATGAACTTCATGAGTTCTTATTGCAGTGTAGTGACAGGGAATTGATAGCTGAACTCTTCCATGAAATTCTTGCCGCCTGGAAATGTTTCTGAAAATTTAATGAAAAAATGTGCATACCATTTAAGACAATAGTTCCTTGTAACCTCTTGGGCAACCGGACAATGGTTCCTTGTGGCCTCCACCCAAGAGGTGTTAATCCAGTTGACAAAGAGAATTGTCCCTTTCGTTATTAATCAGGGTTTGATTCTCCTGAAGACACTTTAAGAATTAAATCTTAAATGCATCAGACCGATGTGACAGAATATATCCTTAAGATTCTTCAGTGAGATGATTAGTTGATGTGTGCGAAATTGATATTTTTAAGTAAAATTTCTCTCTAAATATTTCGACTCAGTCGAACTATTGATTTATTCCGCATAAATTCTAACTTTAAAAAAATCGTCCTAATTTAAGAATCAAGTTTTTTTGTCGGGTCATGATACAATCTTTTCGATTTTATTCAGTCTGATTTGTCATTACAACTTCTATCATATTTTGAAAAGGTTACCATATTAATACTAAACTACATATTTATATTATGTGAATCTCGCTTCCTATTTTACTTCTCCATAATTTTTCTCCTTTCACGTCTCTTCAAATAACGAAAAAAATTAATTATATGTGTACTTTAAATTATGAATAATTATACATTTGTTCTGCATCTAAATTACATAGAGTTTTTTTTTTTTTTTTAAATCTTTTCGTAATTAGAAAGTCTCCTTGAGTTGGACCTTCATCTCTTGTTGGACTGGGTCTTCGGACTTAACAGGGCTCAAAGACTTAGTTTGTGATGCTATACTTTCCATTTTTTTAATAAATAATCCAAGTTTGTGATTCTATACTTCTTATTTTTTTAATAAATAATTCAAATAAAAAAAAAAGAAAAAAGAGAGACGCGTGAACAATTCGATGTGATAAAAAAAATTAAATACAAAGATCTGAAGAGTATAAAATAGATAACAATTGTTTTTTAAAATTTAGGAAGTACAGTTATCGTATACATATTGGATATGTATTACGTGGGGTCATATGTATCCAAATATCATGGAGAAATTAAAGTTCAAATTTCAAGTCGGACACATCGGGGATATGGATAGGGCACGTCTGGACACTTTTATGCGGTGTAAAATTTAATATTTTAAAAACATAGAGGGTAATAAATGTAAATAAATTAGAAATAAAAAAAAAAAAGTTGATACAATTAATAGGCGTCATTCTTCCTATAAATAGTTCAGATTCCTAGTTTTGATATAGTAGCCCTAAGTTCAGCAGGCCAGCCGCACCTTCACCCCGTCGACATTGCAGGTGTCGTCGTCGACTCGCCGACGCCGTGCACCAGTGGTTCGCTCGCCCCTGTCGACGGTCTCGATCTCTACGCCGTGGATCCGCGGCTCGTTTGTGCTTCACCCTCGCCTTCGCCTTTTGTCTTCGTCTTCGCCTGTTCTCCCACATATCTCCGATTAGTCTTCATCTGCTTGTAGTTGCTATACAAGTATGTTCTTGCATTTTTTGATTAATTTTATCATTGTTCAGATCTCCTCTCGTTCCCGTACTTTATGCTAGTTTTTAATTTTCTGCCATTTTATTTTTTTGTGCAATTTTTTTATTTGTTAATTGAGGAACTCCCTAATTTAAATTTGTTGAATTGTTTGTCAATTAGTTAATATGATGATAACAAAAATTAGCTCATAACCCTAATAACAAAATTATATATATGAAGATCAAGTCAGTGAACTAACCCTAATTATTCACTCTGCCTCCCTACCTCACTCCCCAAAGGCGAAAACATCGGTGGGCTCCCCCCGTCCCTGCCTCTGCCTGCCCTAGTCTTTGCCTTGCCGCACCACAGCTCCTTGGCCTCGCCGTCGATCACTGTCCCGCCTTGCCATCGATCATTGCCTCTCCGTATCTCACGCATCTTCGCTGCGATCTTGCCTGCCTCGTTGTTGATCACCGCCGCGACCGAATTTTGGGTAATAACCTAGATTGATTTATGTTCCGCCCGGCTCATGGCTCTCTCTCTCTATCTCTCTCTGATTTTGTCTCATTTTAGTATCGAAGTAGCATAAATTTACACATTTATGTGCTTAGCTATACCTAGGTTAACTGGGTGTTTTATGGGGGAAAAAAGCGAATTAAGGTTTATGATTCTTTTGCCTAACCCAGAGGAAATGTCGGGTTTTGATATAGATGGTGATAAAATCAATTTCTGGGTTATTTATTGTGTTTAAGAGAATTGATTCTTGTTCCTGAAATTGTGCAAGTTTTTAGGGTTTTAGATATTGGATATTGTGATTAAATTGTATAAGATTGAAGAATTATTGAGGCGTGTTAGAAACTCATGGCAAGATTCAATAGGCTATACGTCTGTGCTGCTGCTGGTATCAAACATAGCTTTTACTCCCAAGGATTTGAAAAATGAAGTGAGCACTGCTTACCTTAACTTTCAGGTTTGAGGGTTCTTTAGTTTGCAATCTGAAAATAGTTATCAATTTTCTGAAAACAAAGTTTCTAAATATAGTTATATGAAAATCTATTAGTTTAGATTCCAAAGATAGTTCTTGAGTAAACAAAAGTAAATGATTTTAACATAAAACAGTTTTGCCATTGCAAACCAACAAATCCTAACTGGACTAAAGTGGGGGAATATACTCGATATTGTTTTTTTGGGTTAAGTGGGACTATGTTAAATATAACAAATTAAAGCGTTATTAACTTGCCTGAAGTGGAAAGGCCAAAATGAGCCGCTAGTGAAGCCCTTGACTGAGGTGATAGGGAGACAATAACAGCCTTCCCTGTATTAATATTAGAAAGAAACTCATCCAAGCTTTGCTTCTCAAGCATAACTTGATGAATGTGTTTTTATTTATCTTTTGATGAATTTCTGGTAATACTTTTGGTTGAGCCTGGCCCATGACCAGCCCTATGTGTGTTAAAATTTGATGGTGCTTTTGCCTTTGCCACAGGGGCTTATTCATGATTTTCGCCCATGCCGACAACATAAATTCAAAGAATAGACTACTATATATGGTTAATTGTTAGATTTTTTCTTACTCATTATATTAAGAAGAACAAAGACCGAATTTTTCTCCGTGAATCTATATCAGTGTTGTAAGTCATTAGGATTATGTTGTGTTTAAATATATAGTATAAAGTTGACAATGAAATGATATAAAACTGAGAGGGCAACATAGGCTTAGAATTGAAGGTGAAGATGGCCTCACTAAACTTGATTTTTAGTGAGGTAAAGGAGTGTATTGCAGGAATTAATCGGAACTAAAGTTCAATGGGAAAAATTGTAAGTGCAAAATGGCATGCATGTAAAAAACTTTGAATTGCTTTGGGGCCGATTTTCCAAACTTGAGGGGTTCGCAGCACACACCCCGCTGCACATACACTTTCTCCGCCCTTCCACCTATATTTGCCTCAAAAATCAAAATCTATTGGCCGACAGTTCGTGGATGGCATTCCAAAAACATTTTGTTTCTCATTCTAGTTGAATGGAAATGGTTTTATTTTGTACTGTAGTCAATATTCAAAGGACCAAACATTATGAATTTGGGGATATTTTGTCAATGGTTTAGCCAAAGTGAATATATTGATCCGTGCTAAATTCCCCGTTTGTAGACTTTACTGCGATGAGAAGTACTGATTTCAGGGCTTTGTAAGTGTAAGCTCTTTTAGTTCCATTTATTATACACAATGCTTTGTATTAAAACTTCATTTACTATAATTTGCTGTAGGCAGTGGTATCTCAAGATGCAACCCAACGAAGGTGCCGTCTCCATGGAAGTAGACAAGGCTTCATCCGAGAAGAAGCCTTCACCATTTCCATCAAAACCAAACTTCAAGCCTTTGACAGCTCATGAGATGTCCGATGGTCAAGTTCAATTTCGCAAGGTTTCTGTGCCTCCACATCGATACACTCCTCTCAAGAAAGCGTGGATGGAGATCTACACCCCCATATACGAGCAAATGAAGATTGATGTCCGGATGAATCTAAAAGCTCGAAAAGTCGAATTGAAGACCAGAGCAGACACCCCAGATGTGAGTAACCTCCAAAAATGTGCTGATTTTGTGCATGCTTTCATGCTAGGGTTTGATGTGATTGATGCGGTTGCCCTCCTTCGTATGGACGAACTATATGTGGAGTCTTTTGAGATCAAGGATGTCAAAACTCTAAAGGGGGAGCACCTTTCTCGTGCCATTGGGAGACTGTCTGGAAAAGGCGGTAAAACCAAGTTTGCAATTGAGAACTCGACCAAGACACGAATTGTGATCGCTGACACCAAAATTCATATACTGGGATCGTTTGCAAACATCAAAATAGCTAGGGATTCCCTCTGTAGCCTTATCATGGGGTCTCCCGCCGGGAAGGTATATTCAAAACTTAGGGCAGTGACCGCTAGATTGGCGGAGAGGTTTTGATGATTTTTTATTATTGCAATTGTTTGGATCTTTGTCTTGAATTATAAATTTTGGGTTATTTAATATGGTATCTGATACCTGTGTAATTGATATGGGTTTCTTTTTCTGCTGAAAAACAATGTTTTTGACATGGTTAGAGTGAAGAACTATGGTTTCAAAAATGGTTCTCTTGGAAAAACATTTCCACTTAAAGTTGCCAATGTTGCCTGTGCTTGCTTTAGCTTAATGGCTAATAGAGGCGGTGTTTAGTGCTTCTATGCCCAATCTTTTGTTCTCAATTTAGGAAAGAAACATAAAATTGAGAATTATCTTCTGTTTTGAAAATTTTTGTAGCAAAATAAAAATAAATTTGTGTTCTTATTTCAATTTTTGTTCCCTGTTTTTCGGGAACAGAAATTGAGAAGCAGAAACGTTAAGGGTTAATTTGGTTGCCTTGCTTGTGGCTTTTCAGAAGAAGATATTTGAGAAAGAGTTGAGCTGTGTGTGTTTCGTAAATTTGTCAAAAAACGCAAATGAACTTTAGTAAACATTTGTATAAATACATCATAAGATTAAATTATTAAAATGAATGTGTTATTTTATTTATTCTTAATATTAAGTATAAAAACGCATAAAAAAAAAAAAAAAAAAAAGGGGGACAAAACTACCAAATATATCTTTTTTAAAAATATGTTACAAAATAATCATTTTGTTTTTTTATGACGATTTTACCCCTCGTGTTATATTCAACACGAAAGTCATGTTATATTCAACACCATCTCAGACCGTGTTATATTCAATACGATCTCGTGTTGAATATAACACGAAGTCGTATTACATTCAAATTGATAATTTATCAATCCTACATTCATGTTACATTCAACACAATCTCGTATTACATTCAACACGATCTTGTGATGAATATAACACGAAGTCGTGTTACATTCCAATTTTTTCTTTCAAATTGATAATTCATCTATCCTATATTCGTATGCTTGATTTTTATCAATATAAACCAAATCAATTCAATCAAATGAACCCTAAATTTTATTCAAATCAATCTAAACAATTTAATCCAACACAATCCAAACAAATCAATATAAACCCTAAAAAATACCACCTTAATCAACCAAATCAATACAAAATCGCGATCCAAATCAACCCTAAAAATTACTAGTATCATAATTTGACAGCATCAGGTCATGACTAAAACAATACCTTTCTCCATTGAAGAAGTAGTGGCAGTAGATCTTTCAGAAAGATAAGGAAGAACCTCCATGAGTACAGCTTCAACTGTTGTATCAGCATCTTTAGAGTGAACATCATTTGTTAAAGAACTCTAAATCGAAAACCCTAATTTCGATTTCTGAAATTGGAATGAAACAGAGAGAGAGTGTTTTTACTTGCTCCTGCTAGTCAGCAATGGAGAAGATAGAAAACAGAGAACGATGGAGAGCCACTGCTCGTGGAGGCTGGAGACGACGACGATTGCGACTGGAGGCTGGAGACGACGACGAGACTAGTGGAGACGGCGAGAAGAGAACACGACGACGATGGCAATGGAGACAACGATGGCGGTGGAGAAGAGACTGCGGCGAAAGAAGAAGACGCAAGAAGAAGAAGAGAAGGGGAAAATGATCGAGAGAGAGAGATGAGCTTGGAGTAGGACGGCGATTGTGAGGGTGATGAACATACAGTAAAGTAAAATAGGGTAAAATCGTCACTTTACAATATTTAGGAGTATTTGGTGCAATCCAACACTTTTAATGGAACTATTTGGTGCCAAAAAAAAAATTATGGACTATCTTGTAAATTTGTTGATTTAACAAGACTATTTGATATTTTTCTCAAAAAAAAATATTTACTTGTAATATATATATATTAAAAAACACCCACTTGTCGCTTTTCTTTTAAAAAAAAAAAGGTGGTCAAACCAAGCGTAAGCAAACAAGTCCTGAATTTCAATTCTCAAAAACAGAAGGTAATCAAAATGGAGCAAGAATAAAGTGTCTAGAGTCTTGAAAATATTATTAATGTTTACTTTAGTCAATAGATCTTCAATCTCTAAACTCCAACATAGAAGTGCCAGCCTTGTATCTCAGGCAATGAATGACCACATGAACATCCAAATGCAACTTTAAGTTACCCAAAACCCAAAAAACAAAAACTTCTACCAAACAGAACTTTAATTAAAAAAAGAAGAAATATAATGTTACAATTGGTTGAAACTTGAAACCGCAACGGTTAAAATGTTTGTCAGCCCCCGAAAAGGTAAGCAGCTGCTTGTTCTTCACTGCCATCAAAAAACTTGAGAGCTTGTATGACTGCCTCTCTTCCAAAACCCAGCTCGACAAGCTTTTTCACCTTGGCTTCAAAGTCGGATCCCTGTATACAAATAGTTCTTATTTAGAGCCTAACATTTGCTTCTATTCAATCATTGTTCAGCCTCAAAAGGCGATGAAGAGCTAGCAGAAACAAACGTATAATATGCAGCAAATTGTATCTGAAAAGAAACTAGTACGGTATTTAGACAAATTACAACATAAATCACCTGTGTCAAATTGCCACCGGAACCTCCTGCATACCCCAAAAAAAACAGCACCCAAATTAGACTTCAATTCACAGAGATAAATGATGAGAAATTCGGATAACAATGGCCTAACCAAAAAGAAAAGAGGAAAAGGTTCAAAGCCAGACTTATAGAGGTCTCTCATTACAAATTTAGGTGGAGTTGTATAAGTTGAACGCAGAGTCCATAATAATCTTGATTTGTGATATCGTTAATTAAAGATATGTATATTTGATAATAGCACACACATTTCTTCCCTCAAAAAAATGCAGCAAACTAACAGACAATGAAGTGAAGATTCAAAAGCTTACCTGAAGATTGACCTCCTGTGGGCTTAGTAACAGGCTCTTTCGTTCCAGGTTTAACCTGATAAATTGTATGAGAATAAACAATAGTACAGTACTCTGGGTTAAAAAATGAACAAGTATAATATTGGATTGAAGATAAAAATGAATTAGCAGACGTTCAGTATTCAATGGACAACAAGAATGCAATATTAACAATAACAAGTATAATATGAGTTTTGCAAACTCTCTGATGATGCGAAAAACAAAGGAAGATCTGCATGGTAAAAAAATATTAGGAATGTCTTACTTGGCTTCCAGAGCTCGAAGCTTCCTTAGAATACCTCTCTGCATCAGGGAACTGTGATGGAAGGTCTTTTTCTGAAATTCAAAACAATGTATCGAGTATTAACAATAAACCCAAATCATACATGAGCCCCGCCAAAAAAAAAATGATTTATGAATACATGAAGGACAAAAGTCACTATTCCGGGAAGGATATCAACCTTGCAAAAATGGTACAGAAACATCTCCCCTGCCAACTCTCAGGACATTATCCTTCAAATCAATCATGCACTGCAGGGAGGATGAATGTTAATTACCACGACAGTATAGAAATGTTTCCAATGGTATTTATTAACTAGAGCAGCTTGCAATCAAGAATTCACCTGGTGCTTACGAAGCATATCCAGACCGAAAAGGAATTCCATATTGGGAGAATCCAGCACTAAGAAGGAACAGGGGTAAAACTGACTTCCAATCTACCATCAACAGAGAAAAAGGTTAAGAAAGGCTGAAGACGGGTATTAATCTATGACGTTGAATAACTATAAACCATTGCAATAGTAGAAATGTAATACATATTTCAACATCTTTCACAGTGCATAAAATGGTACAAGTAGCTATTTAAGAGTTGGTCAAAGTACGAGTATGTTTGTCTCTGTGTGTGTGTGTGTGTGTGAGAGAGAGAGAGAGAGAGTAATTCTTTTAGTAAAGCCCATGATTCTTCAACATTACACATTTTCCCGATGATATGCAAGCATAATGAAATAATAGAAGAAATACCAAGTTCCGAACATGGTTATAAAAATATATTACTATACACCAACGGAGAGGACCTTCTGAACTGATGAAAAAACATATTCTAACCAAATCTTTGGTCAAGAACGACATGTATGAACATGAATGCACATTTGCAAAAACATTCTTAATTATGAAATCTAAATTATTAGTGGAAGCTATTATAGTATTTACCTTGATGGGAGCCACATGTATCCGACCTAATATCTCTGATTGACCAACACCTTGAGCAATACCTCTATAACGTTGATCTAAAAGCCTCAACAATCTGTGAGAGGACATATCAACAACGAACCATCCAATCACTTAAAATGTTTTATATGAATAATGAAGTCCAAACAAATAGAATGCTGGTTCAAAAAAAAAGACCGAGCTATTTAGAAGGATTTTGTTTCTTATTTAACAGTGAAATTTTAGTGTAACAAAAGCAAAACGCTGGACAATCAACCCAGTTTATCTACATAAATTAAGAGGCAAAGTTTCTTATAAATGTATTTTATGTATCAGAAGTACATTATGCAATGTCAATCTACAGTCAACTCATCTTTAGAATTGAAAGCTTCAGATGTCAAAACTACATTAGCTTAACAAATATTTGAGAAGCAAAAGGCTAACTTCTCAAAGAAGTTTAACTGCATGATGAGAGTAAATAATGTTTCGATGTAACATTGTCATTCGTTGAGTAGTCGTTAGTCATTGTTATAAATTATAATTACTTCCAACCTCCTAAATATGTAAAAATAACTGAGCATGCATACTTTGGATGACAGGGCTGTAAGCACATATTGAATCGTGTGGCTTATTCCATATGATTATATGACAGTGTAGTATGCATGTACTTACAACTAAATGAACATATAAATTCGTACTGCATATGGTATTTTCTAACTAAATCTGTGAAAAGGAATAGAACAACTATTACCAGTAAAACCAAAATATAGTTATTATTCAGTAGTTCATACCCACAGCGCTCAGCACAGCTTTTGGATATTATTGTTGACTGAGCTCCACTGTCAACGAATGCCTGGATCCAATTGAAAAAAAGAGCGCACGCTCATGTAAAGCAACTATTACACACTCATTTAAAGCAACTGTTAACTAAATGAAACAAAATACACGACACTAATAAGGTGACCTAATTATGAGAGTATAAACATAAATATTCAGGTCCTCCCCTCAAATACTCTCAGATTTATAGAAGCAAGTGAAATCAAAAGCAATTATTTGACAATTTTCTTTTAGTCTTGCTAATTATAACAAATAAAAAGAAGTGCAACTGTGCAAGAATACAACAAAACGAGCCAATGCTGATATAATTCCACGTTATTACCTTCAGTGGAACACCGTTGACTTCCATGTCAACATACAACATGACCTGAAAAGTAGCCAAGACAAGGAAAAATATTTCATTTATCAGCAGAAAATGAATAACTGCAGAATTTAAAGGGCAAAAGGCAATTATTCATACCACCCTAGCAAAAGATTCAGGGTTGTATTCCAGTGCAGCAGCCCAATTCTCATCAATGGTTTTCTGCGAAACAATGTAAAACTGACTCAGCAAAACATTCGCAACAAGACAGAGATAGAGAGATGGGAAAATATTACTCTATCAAGAACCTTAAGCAACACATTATAAAATCAATAACCTGGTTCTAATACACAGTGAACGATGTGGAACAAGTGTACGACATTTCTATTTTGGATATGCACCTACGGAATATACTTTGTATGAGCTTCACATGATCTTTAAATTTTCTCGTTGATTTGATGACTCTCCAAATCTTTGTGCCCTAAGTTCATATGGAATAGTTTCCCCAGAAAACCAGCATATAACTAGAAGGAAGAAGTAAAAAATTACTAACCTTTCTTATCATATCTTCAATTTTCCTTTGTGCTTCCACATCAAACGGATCTGCATGAAGTAGTGCCTACGGTGCAGACCAACAAGGGAATATTATAACATATACCATGGAAACAATTATTGAATATGGACGTAAACAAGCTTACCAGATAATTAAATAGTAAATAGTGCATCTAATTTGACTTTAAAACACAATTCTTGAGAATTCACAACTACAGCCACAATGACAACATTCATAAACTACCGAATTCAAGGAATTTGGAACATGTATCAGTAAAACATATACATAACCGAAGAGATCATTTATGCCACAATAAGTGTTATAAAGATACAAAAATGAATAGGTTTCACTTAACAAGCACCATTACCACCACCCCGTTCTTTTTCCCTTGTCACAAGTCACAAAGTCATGTGTAAGCCCAATTCATGATATAATATTCCAATATGAAATTAAAATATAGAAGACATGAAACAAAAAAAAAATCCAAAACGTAAAACAAGGAAAGTAAAGAAAAAGGGAAGTTAAAAATAAAAAAAAATAAAAAAATTAGAAGCAGCTTGAGAAGTCCAAATGTTAAGTAGCCTTACAGTTTTTTCAAATAACGTAGGTTGATTCTATTGGCACTCCTTTCTTGATACAAGACTGTCCTTATTTTATGATCAAATTTTGAGATGATACCCAGATCATCTTGGGAAAATCAAATGTTATAGCGTTTGCTAGAACATAATTGAAACAAAGATCCTAGAAATAAGCACCTTTGTCATTTACTCTGACAAAAAGGAGTGACAAAACACTAAAGTGAGTCCATATAATGCTAGCCAAAATAGAGACAGCCAATTATCACCTGGTGTATTCACAGTTTTCTGTTAGATGCATATCCCTATTTCAGAAAACTGACTGGTAGATCGTTCAGTTATGTCAAATCAAACTGGTGGGAGATTGAGAGATATATTGCTGACATCAAGCTTGCATATGTATCATTCTTTATGATTCAGTGACTTATACTCATTCTATAATATTTTTGGACAGTTGCCGATCCACATATGAATCCAAAAGTAAGTTATGAAGTATTTCCACCACGTATAGATTGGTCCAGCCCCCATAAAGAGATAATTAGAAGATTACAGGCAATAATGTCATTACTAAAGACATGCAAAATATTATTTCAAAAAGGCATATAAAAGACAAATGTATGATATCAAAAATGAACATGCTTATTAAAATTGTGTTAGCTACGTGTTTGTATTTGTTTGCACTGATAACCTTATGACATTTGTATGCTTCATAAAAAGAAAAATCTTATGCTGCCATTTCGAAGCAACTCTTCACGAATTTAGCTTCCAAATCACTTCACGCATTCTAAACTCTTGATTACAATTTCTTTGAAATTTCTGATATCTAAGTATGAGTTAAATCAGCGAAGAATGAAATTAAGGTAATTTGATGAATGGAAGCGAAAAACAAGTGTAGCCAATACATGCTACTTACTAGCTCTTCTTCTTGTTGACGCCGTAAATCAGATCTATGACGATTTCGTTCCCGTAAAAGGTCTTGCAATTTATTGAGATCATTTCCGAGGAGTGCTTGTGCTAATTCAGGATCAGCCTGTAAGGTCAAAATCATTTTTAGTGTCAATAAAACCTCGCAAAGGTAGACCAATAAAAATATGCGGCAGAACACAGACACCAAATAAAACATCTCCAATACTGAGAAATGCTGAATCACTAAAATCAAGCAATGTATCAATTCACATATTTAATTATTTCCAACACGTGAAAAAGAGTCACAAGCTGTACTATAAACAGCACCATATGGCAAGAAAGAAAAGTTTATACAATCACATCTCAACCACATGAATTAATTTTTGCAATACTTCATGCAACATCTCATGCTAAAATTAGCATGCGAAGAATATTTATCAATTTATCATCAAATAGTAAACCAACAAGGTCATACAACAATTTGTTACCATGATTAACATTTACAATGATATATCTAATCTAGATGGAAAAAGGTAGAGATCTTATGTTCCAGACATATTTCAAAATAATGAACGCACCTCAACTGCCACACAGGAACAATTAGTAATGATTTAAATTGCATTTTTATCCTGTTTAGAGATGGTGAAAGTGACATACTCAACTTATAGTGATCAAGTTCATGATGTCAGCCAACTACCAACCATCAAATACAATGTTCTTCAAGTGGCGGTGAAAGAAAGGAAAATAAAATAAAAATGAATCTTGGTACATTTCACTGTGAGGATTAATGTACTTCGTGTAAGCTGTAACAGCAGTTATTTGAGGAGTTTCTACCTCTCAGTTTGTTAGCCAGTATGATTCTATAAAATCTTAACATATTGCACAAATAAACCTGAAACTTCACACCAGACTCCGTGCGAACCTTGTGCATTTGGTCTTTCTTTTGAAAAAATTAAAATGTCCAGAAAAGCAGATAGGGTATCATTTGTCACCTAGGAGACTAAATGTCTCCGGTGAAGTAGATAAATGATTGGGGAAAAAATATAAGTAAGCATTTTACCTGAAACAATTGTGCCATCGTATTAGAATCATTTCGGACATGCTGCTGGAAGGCTGCGGGGTCCACCGCGGACCCATCAGGATTGAACCCCAAATCATTGGCAGGCCTGGAATATTTCAGAGTTGAACTAATTTAGCATAAAAAGGAAAGCATGCCATGAATTCCATCGCAATGTAAATATTTAACAAATATTCCCTCTTTGTATTGAATTGGTACTGTACTGGCAAAGTGGAAACTGCTGACTGCCTAATGTGTTTAGATAACATATTACCAAATAATGAGGAAAGTGGGCAACTCAGGACTTTCACCCCTTAAAGATGTTCTGAGATAAATATGGCTAGTCAAATTGAAACTACATCATTACCTTTAACAAATTTAGAATATCTTATCTCCCCCCCCCCCTTCTTCTCTCTCCCTCTCTTGTTTTTTTCCCTCCTCTCAGATCAATTGGAATTTCTTGCACCTGATCACAAGTAAAGGCCAATGAAGGAGGATCCAGTCAACCAAAATAGAACAACCTAGATTCAAACATAATTGAGAAACACATGAAACAATATATTTGTGTATTGACTGCTTTCAACTACTGGGATTAGGATTATCAAACACCTGGCAATCATTGGCATACACGCTGGCAACCATTCACCAATGTTAGCTTTCCCTAGTGCCTTAAACAAATTATTCCTGCTTTCATAATCTATTTGCATAAAAGCTGGGGGTTGGACAGAGCATAACGAAGTGTAAGTTCAGAATCGTGGGATACATACTGCATAAGTGGCAGTGTACCATTGTCCAAATACTGAACCTAGACCCAAATTGACTAGTTATTCACCATTCATCGTCGATAATGGCAAAATCCACGAACAACCCATAAAGCTATCAACTTTTCAATTCGCATGTCGTTTTCAACAAATTAGAACTGCTTCTAAATACGAAAACCAAAAGATACCTGAGGAATTCCGAATCACATACCTTGGAGGTGCCGAAGTATGTGCGAGCATCATGACTAAATCCCCTTCATTGACACCGATAGCTCTCAGTCCCTCTGCATTCCTCATCTCCCTTCCATTATACATCAGCTGCTGTTGCTGCAGCGGCACTTGTGTCTGCTCATACATAAGAACACTGTAATTTCTCAATATCTAATCATAAGCACACACATATGCATCAAAGGAGAATGATTCCGTTCGCACCTCAACCTCAAGTAGTGCTTTCAAGTTCTCGACCTGTTATTGGGATCAAATTAGAAGAGATATCAGCACATTAGATTTGAAAACAGTGACGCAATTGATTCATGGCTAACTCAAATTAGGTTTCGGGAGAAAGTAATTTACAGATTCGTCGCGATCAACATCTAAGGTGATGATCTGTTCATCGGGAGTCATTACGGTGATCTTCATATTCGGCGATTGGAAGACTCGCTATCTGAGACGATTGCTTGCGGAGGAGTAAATGCAACAAAGATAAATTGAATTTCAAAGGCGAAGGGATTCAAAGGAGAAAAGAGACTCCCTATTTATGGGTAAATATCATTGACTTCCCTTGAAGTTTAGCTTAATATCAAAAATTACCCCAATATTTTCATAACTATTGAAATTTGGAAATTTTTTTAATTAGATTCCCTCCCTATAATTGTCTTTTATTGGACTGAAAAACGACCAATTAATTGCATAAATAAGATTGAATTCAATTAAGCAACTCAATTTTGACAATTATTTAATCTTCAGTAAATATAGATTTTAATGAGGAATATTTCTTATGAAGTCACATGTACCATCCAAAAGTCGACACGTGCCAACATGGCACTTGTCAATGATCATATTTGACGTCCAATGCTGACCGACCACCTATTAGAAGGATCGACTAAGGTTTTGTCAAGCATAGGACAGGACTCTCCGACGACCAAGCATGGTCGTCTGGGCCAAGCTCCCTCCACTAACCACCCGAAGATGCTACCTTGCCCTGATCTGATCAATGTGCAGTGAGGATTTTGTGAGAGATGTTCCCTACCACCAAAATAGTCTCTACATTCTCACAAACTGAGCGTTGTTCCCACTCCCTCTAATAGGCCCATGGACTCCATTTGATGGATCGAAAGTCAAGACTCAAAGGCTTAATCATGCCATGCGCCACCTATTTCTTCACGCGTCTAATTACGATATTAATCCAAGGTTAGCCCCCTAATTTTCAGATCCTAAGACAAGTCGACGAGAACTATTCACAGTAAGGACAAACAAAATACTAGAATGGTAACTCAACACATAATAACCCCATGAATTCTGATCGAACCAACTGTAGGTGTTAAGGCAATTTTCAATATAAGCTGTTGCATTTTAAAATTTGAGCATTGGTCGCAATTTACCCTTTAATCTCTTTATATTTACACATTGTTCCTAAATATGTTGGTGCGGTCAAAATTGAAGACAAGGAGATGCCAAAGGTTGATCGTTTTAGATATTTAGGTTTAATAATTTAGAGTAATGGCGAAATCGATGATGATATTACGCATAGAGTCAAGACAGGTTGGTTAAAGTGAAAAAGTGTAATTTGAGTGATTTGTGATTGTAGAATTCCGTTGAAATTTAAAGAAAAATTCTACAAAATTGTTATAAGACCAACGCTTTTGTATGATTCAGAATATTGGACGGTAAAAACAATACATGTCCAGAAAATTAAGGTGACTGAAATGAGAATGTTGCGGTGGATGAGTGAGAAGATGAAAATGACTAAAATTAAGAATGAAACTATTATAGATAATTTATGAATCACACCTATCGAAGATAAGATTAGATAAAATCTTTTACGATGGTTTGGACATATGCATAGAAGACCCATAGAAACACCAGTGGGAAAAAGTGATTTAGTTCAAGTGCAGGGGTTACTAAAAGGAGAGGTAGACCTAAGAAGACGTTGGACGAAACTATTAGAATTGATTTGATGACATTAAACCTGACTAGAAGATGACCCTTGATTGATCATTATGGCGTAAACGAATTCATATAGCTGACTATACATAAGTGGAATAAAGACTTAATTTTTGTTGTTGTGTGTGTTGTTCCTAAATATAATAGTTTCTTTTGTCTACTTAGTTGACCTCACTAATGGTCATTATTTTAATTGAATAATTACATTTTCACCCTTATAGTTTATATTAGTTTTTTATCCTTTAATTTTATAATTTTACACACTAATATTTTTACTAATTAATTGGGTGATCTCAATAATAAAAATAGTTAGATAAAATTTAATTTATTTAATCAATTTAATTTAAAATTATCAAAATGTGAGTTAGCCATGGATTAATTGCAACCAATAATAT
Organism: Eucommia ulmoides; assembly: GCA_016647705.1. Taxonomy (NCBI): domain Eukaryota; kingdom Viridiplantae; phylum Streptophyta; class Magnoliopsida; order Garryales; family Eucommiaceae; genus Eucommia; species Eucommia ulmoides. The sequence goes on along the minus strand of JAENRU010000391.1, from coordinate 530,508 downwards.
TCCAGTGAAAATATGATATCAAATACAACCGATAATAACTTCAAAATAAGATTGCGTTTGGATAAGGAATTTGTAAATGATGAGATTTTAAAATTCTAAATTTGGAAATCCCATCATTTATAAATTTTTTATTTGGATAACTATTTTAACGCGAAGAATTTGATCGTGTAATTTTATAATTTCTTTATTTGGATAACCACCATCACCACCGTAGTGGTTGGCGGCGGGTGGCGACTATGGCAACAGTCGATGGTCGACGGTGGCAATAGTCGGCAACGGCGGTGGTGGTCTGTGGCATCGGTCGGCGACAGCAATGGTCGGATCTGAAATTCCTCCTTAAATGAAGTTGCGATGATACCTAAAACAAAAAGATTTAGAAATCCTTTATTTACCCTATTTTTTTAGATAGAAGAAAATTTATAAATTCCTTCTGATAAATACCCAAATAAGAAATTTGCCAAAAGAGAATTTTGAAATCATTCAAACAAATCAAATCCCTCCACTAAATCTCTTACCCAAACGCAACCTAAATTATTTGAGGTGACTCGGAGGCTGTTGGCTGTTAGGCCAATTGTCGATCTCCCTTGATAATCTTAAGAGTATATTCTCCCACATTGACTTAAGGGTATATTCTCCCACATTGACTTGATGCACATAAAATTTATTTACGAAGTTCTCTTAAAAAAAATTCAACTTTGATTGACAAGAAAACGAGACACATTATTTTATCGGGACGACTACTCTTATATTCTCCATTCAATTACACTGGTTAATTTTTTCTAGGAACCAATCCAAAGGAATATCGTTTTGACAACTTATTAAACTCCATACAGGTGCCCTCTGGTCGTGTCCAAAAACGGGCAGAATATGGGCCTCTTTTGCAGTATATTTTTCTAATTTGCCAGATTTCAACTTGGGTCTGACAACATGGATCGAGAAGCATATTAAAGGGAATAACTCTAACCCTACTTACTCTTTTTTTTTTTTTTGCCGCAATCATTTGAGAGATATGGAGGGATCGGAATAGAGAACCTATTGAAGGTGTCATGACTGACACTTTTAAGTTGTTTCTCAACATTAATTGCCTAAAAAATGAACTTTTTGAGGCCTTTTACTCCTAATATTCCCTAAATGATAAAGCACTCTCAAGACATTCTCATTGGAAATTTTCATGTGCAAGTTTTTATAAAAGGTTTGTATAAATTGAACACAGACGGGAGTACTTTGGGAAATCCAGGGACGGTGGCCTCATCAGAGATAACCTTGGTACTTGGATGGTTGGATACTTCAGTTTTATCCCGGAGTGTACAAGTATTGTTGTAGAAATTCGTATCATCTTCACAAGAATCAAGATTGTGACAGATAGAGGAATACCAAGATTCACCATGGAAACAAATTCAAAGGAAACAGTGGACCGCATTCTTGATGAATGCCTAGAAACACGGATACAAATTTTGGATAGAAGACTGCAAACGTCTTGTGAGGGACAACGATATATTTTGCAATTTGCTTCAAGAAAAGGAAACAAATGTGCGGACTACCTAGCGAAGAAAGGAGCGATGAATGCGTTAAAAATTATAAAATCTCCTCATAAGATATGATTGATATGGTGCTTGCAGAGATGGACTTGTTTTCAACTGATGCCTCTAGTTTTGTTTTCTTGTGCTCTTGTTTTTAGAGAAATTATTCCAAAGGTCCCATTCCATAAAAATATCACTTTATGGGATGCTGTAACAATAATTTTTTTACACATGAGATAAGATCTAGAAAATGATTTTTCTCTTAAAAAAAGATTTTTTTCTTTTTTTTCTTAAATCCCTCCCTAAAAATAAAAAAAATAAAATCGTACAGGTACAGGATTCGTAAGATAATCGGGTACACTGAGCAGTGAGGACGTGATCACAACCTCCCGGCACCCGAGTTTGTCTACTATAAATTCCAACTCATCCCTGCATCCGGCGTAGCTCGTCCTCCCGTTGGCGCCCACGAAAGCTAGCCAGGGAGAAGAGAACACAGGACCGAACGCATCTCTCTCCTCAGCCCACCTCCGCGGTCGTTATTGCTTGCGAAACTTACCAATTTTAAACCCTAGATCGCGGCATCTTTACTTCTACTAGCTCATCTTTTCTCGTAGTAATTGCCCTAGACTCCAGAGTCTCCTCATTTCCGGTACAGATTTAGTTCACATGAAAAGTAGATCACCCATCCATTGAGATTGATTGCTAGTTTCAGTTGTATATATCGATCGTCGAAGTATGGCGGATGGGCCCGTCGTTAAGCGTGCCAAGTATAAGACCTCAGTGAAAGACTCCGGTGTACCTGGCGTTTTGAAGATGGTATGTGAATTCTTACTTTATTGAACGCAGATATTCAGCTCTTGTATGGAATGCGTATGATTATTTCAGATTCTTCTCACAATGCGGTGCAAAATTCACAATGTCTTATTATCATCACGGCCATGTAATGGTTAAGGGAAATGGCTTGTTCTATTGTCCGTTAATATTTGTTTATTTGTCGTTAGAGTAATTGCATTGCATTGCATTACATAAGGGCATATAGTCGAGTTTCTGGATATTGGCATGCATTTCATTGAGCAATTTCACTGTTCTAATTTTCTTGCAGGAGAGAGGCAGATTCCTTTTTATGCCCAATGACCCGAAATCATCATCAAGGCTGACCGTAGAGTTTAGGTTGATTAAAGGTGAGTACCTTTTTACTATGGATTCACAGTTGCAAGTCACAATTTGGAGAATAGACAGTGTTATATATCCAGGTTTAATTGTTGACGATCGCAATTCGTTGCTAGTAGTTCCCCTTTCCCACACCGAGCAGTCTGCCTGATCTCAAATCAGCACACAGACAGTGCATATACACCTTACCAGTTAGAATTCTTCTGTTGTTGACTCTAGTCAGATAGGTTTGAATTATTAACCGTCACAAAAGTTCATTGGTTGTTTTTTCTAACAGTTCATGATGGAATATAGAAATTTATAGGAAAAAGATGAAAAATAGAAGAACTTTGAGGAAGATAGTTACCCAGTTTATATTATCATTTTTTGTGATACTTTCTTCTCTTTCCAAATTAATCAGTGTCTTAGATAGTATAGCGATGCATCTTTTTTCATGTAATATTCCCAAAATTTAATTAATACTTAAACTATGCTTCTATGTTTTCATTGTTTTTCTTTTATTGAAAATCAGGGCACAAGTTTACGAAGCAGGGTTCCAGTAAACAGGCTTTGCTTAATCTTACCCAGGATCAGGTTTTGTTTTCAAGAATTTTGCATCAAAATGTTGTATTTGTAACATCTATGCCCTGAAATCCCATCCAGAAGCTCACTACACTACAGTGCACAGTGCACTCTCTTTAGCCAATATGTTCGCGCATATATATATATATATATATAGATAATGAATATAGTATATAGTTGCCGTAGTCCTGTTGACTAGAGTAAGAATCTTTTAAATTGATTGTTCCAGGGTGCAAATTACATTTTTGAGTTTGATAGCTTCTCTGATCGCGATGTGTGCCGTGAATTTGTTGGTAAGTTGCAATCACAGATACCATATTGTTTTGTTGTTACTTGAGTTTCAAAACCTTTTACTTTATTAGGCCATAAAAGTTTCTTTATATGATCTTCTAATTGGTATATCTGACTATAAATGTGCTTGCGTTATCTTTTGCAATCAGGAAACTAACGATAAAGTTTATAAGACTGCTATAAGGTGATCTAACGGGTTTAGCAAAAATATCATCAACGATTGTTTAGGCCGACACATAGAACTATAGAAGACCTGTATAGGTAATAGTTAGAAAGCATGATTTGATTTAGGAAGGAGGTAAAAGGAGGGGTTGATAGACTCCACTTAGGTCAGAGTATGGTCTAAGTAACGAGGTCTTTGGCATAGATGAATTCATGTAGCAAAATTTATTAGGAGAGACAAATACTTGGTTGTTGTCGTTAGCACTATCATTTACATTTTCTCCCCTTCCCATCTCCATTATGTTCTTGTTCATTTATGTTCTTTGGTTATGTCATCCGTTATTATGATAATTAAATGACCAAAAATATTGTTCCCCCTCATGGCAAGTGATACATTCGAATTGGAGTTTTCATGTAAAGGAAGATAAAGTCATATTTCCTATCCGATCCCTATTATGCTGTTGATTTAGTCCCAAGAAAGATAGCAGCTTAAATATAGAATCATAGACTAAAAAGACCAAAACCAAATGCATTCCATATGATGATAATCTAAGCATCCTAAGGTGGTAAGTGCATAAACAATAAATGAAAAATAGACAAAAGCATGATCGGGATGTATTGGGGTGGAAAATGCAAGCAACAGTTGAAAAGTATGTGTTGGAATCCCACATTGATTTTTTGAGGTTTCACAAAGTAGTCTATATTTGAAAGGAGCTACTACACTTGACGCCACAAGGTTTTAAGTCGGAATCTCCTAACATGGTATAAGAGTTAGGTTTAGGAAGTCTCCTTTGTTTGTTCTGATTGTTTGTCTTCTCTCTTCTGTCTTTTGATGTCTTTTTTTCTCTTGATGCTTGTCTGATTGCATCACGTGCAAGGAGGGGTTGCACGTGAGAGTGGGTGTTGGAATTCCTCATTGAATTTGAGGCTTCCCAAAGTAGTCTATATTTTGAAAGGCGGTACCGCACTTCGATGCCATATTGTTTTAGGTTAGAACCTCCTAACAATATGTTATCAAGACCCATATGTATCTGCTGAGCTGGGACTTGATGATGTGTTTACTTTATGCACATTTTGGTTAGTAAAAAATGTGATTACTGGCTGTGAGATATATTCCTTAATGTTTACTTTTTTTCCCTGTAACACTTCCTTATGTTGATAAAGACTAAGAAAGTATTTGAATTGGATTTATCTTCGTTGTTGTTTCCTGCAAAATGTTTGGAACACTTAAGGAATTGCTTCTTTTACATACTACAATTCATAGTGGATGCAACTATTTACACAAATATTTACACTTAATGTGAACAGCCAAAGCTACTGCAGCCTCTGGAGAAGCTCCAAAAGCTGGTTCTGAAAAGTCCTCCACTCCATCTCAGGCTGAACAACTTAGTGCAGCAGAAATGGAGCGTCGTATTAAGTTATTGCAAGAGAATAGGTAAATTGAATTTCTTTTGTTTAGGCAAAAATGCTTTGAATTTAGAGGGTCCATCCATTTATATGTTTTTTCAATTATTTATAGCTATGAAATTGTGAAGATTCATTCCGGAAAATGCGATTGACCTTAATTCATGGAACATTACCATTATTAATGATAGAAATTGTGGTATCAAAAGTTCAAATGTAGTTTGTGGGCAATGGTGCTTCTTTCTGCCATGGAAAATGGAAAAGCAAAGAGAAGGAGCAAATTCCCATTCACTTTAGGGATCGTGCCGAGTTTGTTGACCTTGGTGGGAAGTTAGATGGTGTTGCCGTTATCTATTAGTCTTGAATGCATAGGTTTATTGATCGCTCAAATATAATACCCTTTTTTCGGTACCGCGATACTAATATAGCACAATGCTAAGGTGGGGTGCGGAACCACAATGATCTAGTTGTAATTATTAATTTTTCCAATTATTTTTCTTTCTTTAATAAAGATTAAGTTTGGATTTGAAGTTTAGGTCTAACTTGCGGGAAAATAAAATACCATATTTAAGTTATGAATATGGAAACTGGGCTAGGAATTATGGATCATATATTTTGGGAATTATGGTTCTTTTACATTTTCCTTTTAATTCGAATCTGTGTAAACGAGTGTCCTCAACTACAAATTAGAATTATTCAGGAAGATTAAATTGATTATTTATCTGCATGATTTATATTCGATATTTAATTTTTACATTATACTAATTAAGGTGAATTAAAATCTAGGTATAAAGTATAAACCATCCAATCCAATAATCAATCACCATAAATATAATTGTATGACCTTTAGATTTAGACCACAGGTACTAGATCTAATGTTCTAGAAGCATTCAAATTCAAAACCAAAATTTCTAGAAGAACATTTGAAAATAAATGTAATCACATTAAAAGCAAATTAAGATCAATATTCATTGTCATACAATTATTTACACATATCCAAAATTAATTTGAAAACATAAAATTACACAAACCATATAAATTCTAACATAATCCTAACCCGAACGAAGGAGATTAGCTGCTCATTGTAGTGTCGATCGACGTTTTCTTAGACGAAATCCTCAAAATTGCCGTCTTCGCTATTTTCTTTGGAACCCTAGGGAGGAAAAAAGATGAATAACCCTTTTTTACCTCTGGTTTTCGCCCCCTCATGCTGCCAAAATGGATCCCCCAAAATTAGGGGAAAATACTCTTTTGACATACCCAAAATCAGATCTGCCGCAACCCCTTTATGATGTGAGTTGCGTGCACGATCTTGTTGGTCACACCCACGACATTCGGCAGAATGCCAGCGTCAACTTTAAATTTTCGTTTCTCTCTCGTCTAAACTCCAATTTTTGCACATGACCACTCGTTGGAAAGCTTAGATTGTAGACTTTCATATCAAACTAATTTCATCCCAAAATTCCAACTTTAAAATTAGTTATGGATGAAAGAGTGCACAATGTTCTGCAATATACTGCCCGTAAAACATGACTTTTATTTCTCATTTTAGTAAAATAATCAAAACATGTCTGGACACAAAAAATGAACTTATTAGAAATAAATGCACATGCAGAGCATAGAAAAATGTAGATTTAAGGGATAAGATATGTATGAAAATGGGAACGATCATTTAGTTGTAAAATGGATGATCTTGCTGATAGATTTGCAAATATTTCAAAATTAGGACATATTTGCGTGTATATATATAAATTGACAAACACCATATTGACTTCCACACTCCCATGTATTCGAGACTTGAAGCATCTCCTCTTTCTAACTGTTCACTGCATTGCCTCCCATGACACTGTCGAAGCAAACAAAATGCCACTTTCACCGGAACCTTATATATGTCTTCACAAGAAAAAACGATCTCACACCTGTTAGCACGCACTAAACAGACTTCACTGAAAAAGACTTTTTGATATCCCCTACCCACTCTAATCAATCCTGTTCCCCCCACGAAAATCAAAGGCCTGAAGAAGCTAGAGGAACTCAACTAACTTCGAAATATCCCATTTGAATAAGTCCCTCTTGAAAACAATGGACAAAAGCCACAGAATCCCAATCACTGTTACACACTGATGCACGAAAGCTCATTTGTTGCTAACTTTCCCTTGCTTGTGACCGCAACAAGGAAGGGAAATTTAATACCAAGCTTAAATCTCCAAGCAACAATCCAACCAGAACATAGCTGTCCATTACGAATCCTGAACCTGGAGTGAGACCAAAAAAGCCTCTCTCTTCAAAATGCTCTTCCACAGTCCCACATCAAACGAGCATGTCACAGCTCTCGTAGACCACCATGAACTTGAGGTACCAAATCTAGCACCAGTCACCCTTCTCCACAGCCCCACAGATCTTATTTTAATCTTTATCTGCATAACCCTGATTAGTTAGGCGATGGCGTATTATGTAAACTTTGATTAAGTACATAACTGCAAGTTGTTCTGATTTCTGAGACTTAGTTCCATGGGAATGTTGACACACTTCTTTTGAGAATAATAATGTTAGCTCTATTGAAATCTCCTGTATCTCTGCCTTCTTTAGTACTGATTTTCTTACTTCAAGTTTCCAAAGTAAATCTTCTTTTCTTTTCATTCCCCCCCCCCGGTGATATCACGCTAAACGTTTTGTTTGCAGCGAGTTGCAGAAACTTCATAAACAATTTGTGATTGGAGGTATCCTGTCAGAGGATGAATTTTGGGCTACAAGGAAGGTTAGTTATTGGTAACCTTGAAGTATCTTGAGGTATATCATATTTATGGTGGTAGATTGTTGTTAAAACTTATGTAGGATTCTATTTATACTTTAGAACATCCATCCACCTAAGTGCCAAATTTTGTTGGTATCTAGATTTATTGCTGTGGCACATGTGACAGAAATTTTGATTTACCAATCAAGTGCAGAAGTTGCTCGTTGAGAGTGCAAGTGGAAAGCCGAAGCAACGGGTGGGGTTGAAAAATGCCTTGTATGAAACCAAACCATCATCTGATGGTCGGGTACATCTCTCTCTCTCATCTGTGTGCATTTATACGTTGTTCAAATGTTTCTCTTCTTATGCGGTAGACCCTGATGTATCTTTTGTTGCTATAGCTGTGAAAAGACTGTTTTAAAAAAGATGTATATTATAATTCGACTATTCTTTAGTTGTCAAAAAAATGATTTTTTCGCTATTTAGGTCCTCTCTTGGAAATATTACAAAAAGCATGTTCTTTATTTGCAATACTTTTTACCTAGTCTTGATGCCTTTCTCCTTGAAATTTTGTATAATTGTTGTTTTGTTGATTCTGTTTTCAGTCGAACAGAGTTACGTTTAACTTGACACCAGAGATTATACATCAGGTATTATTTTTTTTTTCTTTCTGATTTCTCTATTGCATTTTATTTCAAATTATATTGGATTAACATGCCCATGATTATACCATTACATGCCAGGCAATGTGGTTCATAAGTAAAAGTCTATTTTCGAGCACGAGTGCGATTTCTAATCAATGGAAAACTGTTTTAAGACTGCTGCTTTTCTATAACACAAATTGCATCATCGTTCCTTCATATTTTATATTTGTTTGCAGACAAACGGCGTCACGCTTTATTTTTATTTTTTTATAAGACTGCTGGTTTTTTAACACAAGTTCAATTTCTATCAAATGCATTTGGTGCTCTTACATGCACCATAAATGTGGTTATTATTTTTCATCAATTTAGTTCCCTTGTTCCGGCACTTCCTCTGTTCCTCATATTTGCTCATGATTGAGTTTTGACTCAATAGATAAAATTCATTCATTATCTTTGTCTTCGTTTGCAAAAAGCTTTTCCCTTTCTATTTTTCCTATCAGTAGAAGAAAATGAGATTTCCCTCACCAACAAAACACACACACACACCCCTCTGTTCGGTTGTGGATAGAGAGAAGATTCTTTGCCTTCTGTTTCTTTTTGCTTCCCCTGGGCTAATGCCTGGGGTAGCACTTCTATGCTCTAGCCCATCCTCACCTTGTTGAGAGAGAACTCTTTTTCTTTAGTACAGTTATTTAGAGATTTAATTAGTGAAACGCCGACTGACATTCATCTCTCATAGACGCCTGTATACTTATCATTTGATTACTTCAGATTTTTGCAGAGAAACCTGCAGTTCGCGAGGCATTTCTTAAATTTGTTCCCGGCAAGGTGAGAAGGATGTTCGAGCTTTCCCCCCTTTCCTGATAGATTTTCTTTGAAGGGATCAGCTTTAAATATGTTACGCTTTCTTCTAATGTTAGAACCCTGATGTTGTGCTTTCCAGTTCCATTTCCTGACTTCAGATCTAGTTTGACAAGTCAGTTTTTTTTATTTTTATTTCAGATGACGGAGAAGGAGTTCTGGACTAAATATTCCAGAGCAGAGTACCTCCATAGTACCAAAAATGTTGTTGCTGCTGCAGCAGAGGCTGCAGAAGATGAGGAGCTTGCTGTCTTTTTGAAGCAAGATGACATGCTGGCAAGCGAAGCCCGGCGAAAGGTACTCCAACTTAGAACTTCGAAGAGTTATCCTTCTTTAGCTTTGGCCAACTCCCTCGCTCCCTTTGAGATTGGAAATTGAGCCCTTCTCTTTCTTACTTATTCTGTTTGCAGATCAGACGGGTGGATCCAACTTTAGACATGGCTGCGGATGAAGGCGATGATTACATGCATCTTCCGGTACATTGGACTATACCTGTCTTCCAATCTTAAAATGTATTAGTAATTTCTGTAATAGGGGGCACTTTTTATTTGATGTCTTGATATTTTATAAAGATTTGCTCTTCCTGTGGTGAACAATTTTGCCATCTTTTCGTGATAGCTTTCAGGACTAGCAGCTTATTTCATTAGCTCTTACTGGAGCGAAAATGACTTCCCTTTTCTTTCTCTTCTATATTTCTTTCTATTGTTTCAAAATGTATTGGAAGTACATTACTGTTTTTCTCCAATCTGTTTGTTTCAACGCATACATTTATAGATAAAAAATGTGCATTTGTTTACTTATAAAAATAATAGAAAAAAAATGTCTCAGATAGAGAATGATGGATCAATGGACTGATTGATTGACCAAGATGTAATGCTCACTAATTGACCGTGCAAAGAGTACATTTAAATATAAAAAAAATGTGCATTTATTTACGTTTAAAACATAATATAAATAACAATGTTTCATTGGTTGCGTGGACCATTGTTGGATTTCATTGGTGTCTCGAGTTTAGTTTGCTATATTCAATTCTTACCCATATTCTTATTTGGTTAAGTTTGCATGAAATGTAGGATCATGGGCTATCACGTGATGTATTCAAAGATGTGATGGAGTCACAATATGATCTGTATCGGCGATCTTTCTCGCAACACCTTAACCAGCATGCTGCAGTTGTACTTGAGGGAAGAGTTATAGGTAAGCATTTACCTTCTTTAAAATCTTTTGTGTGACATTCTCCCTGACTGTATACCAAGACGGGCAATGAGACTGGCATGGTAGCATCCTTTATGGGTCACCACTTTCTTCAGTAGCTTCATAACATTTCTAATGTGTATTGTTGATTGTTTAACGAGCGCAATGGCATTCAAGCATGTCAGCTGTTCTTGACACTATGAAAATAGAAATATCCTTGCATCATTCGTTACTGAGAGAAACAGGTTTGTATCAATATCAGGTGTTTAGGGAGTGCTGGAGGCTTGATAAAGAATGTGAAAATTAATCTAGAGGTTGGGGAATCAATCTTGCAGTTGTTTTCCAACAACATTTTGACATGGAACCTAACATTGTCATCCTCATATCTATAGGGGTTCTAGGGTGTAGTTTCCTCTATAAAGATTCCCTGCGTTATAGTTAGGATTTGATGAAATGTTAAATGTCATACAATCGAAAATATAGGTAGTTGCTTGCCTATCACCCTTCCCTAAAGGGACGTGATTGCTCAAAAAAACAATTCTTGTCTTAGCATAAACTTGGTAGTATAGAGCTGGAGTACATGCATATATTTTTTGATAAATCCAATAAATTCCGTTACTTCTCTAATCTAATTATGTGTGTAATGAAGCAATTCTATTAACAATCTAAATATACTACAAAAGATGAATTGACAACCTAATTGGCATGGATTATCTTCATGATTCAATTCTTACCCCAAATAATTTGAAGGTGAACCAATCATTTAACATAATATATCCAATTATTTTACATCAATTCCTAAGAAATCGGGTTGTATAATTGTTATATTTAAACAATAGGTCTTAGATTTAACCCCACAAATACAAACAAACTCAAATTTAACCTTTACAAGATTATTAAAACATAAATTTATTGAAGAAATATCTTTGAAACCACTAATCCTTATTATACATCTTTCCAAATAGAAGAAATAAAAATAAAATGAAGTTTACGTAGATAGAACTAAAAGATACACAGTCCTAACTCAATGTAGGTGCCTACCTGCTCTTGGAGTCGTTGAATGCCATGATTTTCTTCATCCAAGCTTCAAGGATCTACAATGGAGGGAGAAGAATATCTGGAAAAATGTCAAGATCTGGTTTTTACACCCTCAAAACACCTTCCGCAACGCTCCTCCAAAATTAATGATTTGATTCCCTGATTTTTGGGCACAGGTCATGTCACTCTGGTTTAGGTTGAGATTGCCACCTCCACCTGAGGTGCGCGACCCGCGCCTCTTGGCCAGGTCATGATTGCGACCTTGTCCTGAAGCAAGGTCATGGTTGCGGCCGCGACCTCGGCCAGGGGCCAAGTCTGCTGTCGATTCCTACCTCTTACTCAAATTTCCAGCGTCTCCAATCCCGAGCTCCATATCTGCAAAGACCACCAAAACCGATTATTGGGAATCAAATTATACTTGAAACACTACCAAAATTATAGGTTTAAAAGAAAAAGATAGGTACATAATTGAGAACGATCGGGAGCCATAGTCTAATAGGGGTGAAGGCCTGAGGGGGGGGAGAGAGTTTTGAATGACTGACTGCAAGTTGTTGTTGTCTCCGTCTTTGGTTTGCTGATTCTTCTGTAGGCATCTGATCTTGATAACCTATTATTTCTCTAGAAAAGTCTCCTCTTGACTATATGGTTTATCACGATGTGTGCTTATTTGTCTTGTTCTAATATTTGTTTGCTTCTTCTTTTGGGGGGTTACCTTTATTTAGGGTCCCTCACTCCCTCTTATTTCTACGCCATAGAACATATTAACGATATTTAGTTGAATGCTTGTATGTAATTACTTTCTGTAAGAGCATGTTTCCTAAATGTAATTTTGAAGGATTTAGTATAATGGCTTTTCGGACTGATTTACCTTAAAATTTCTTCCAAGTTTTCATGGTGTGTTATATGATTTGATCCGGGTGTAGATGTGGAGTTGCGAGATGCAAGGTCAGTAGCAGAAGCACTTGCCAGGTCAAAACAGGGTTAGTGGAACTTTTAATTTCTTTGCTCGGTTCATTTGAATGTCCCTCCCCTCCCCTCCCCTCCCCTCGCCCCTTTTGAAATGGATGCATTTTAAAAATTTGTAGTTTCTTTTCAGAAATGGCTAATGAAGTGTCTGATGGGAATGCCAACCAAGATAAACTGGATAGGATATCTCAGATGGCTGAGATCGAGGATCTTCAAGGACCTCGTGACCCTCCAGTAGCACCGCTTTGCATTAAGGTATGGTATTATTATTAGCGCACCATTGTTATTATTATGTTTTAATTTAGTAATGGTATCTCATATTTTAATTCCTGAATCAGGATCCTCGTGATTATTTTGATTCTCAACAAGCTAATGCATTGAGGACTTTGCGGGATTCAGGGGCTGGAACAAAGCAAATGAAATGCAGCACAAGTGCTTCTGAAGCATATGGATCTTTAAGAGAGTTCATCCATGAAATTAAAGCTGCCGGGTTGAGTGATCCCATAGTTAACCCCGAAGTTGCCCTCAAGGTAATTAGTTTTTCCAGACCTTTTTATAGATGTCATCCACCAAGGAAGTTTCAGAGATATTAATTTGGATGTGGCACTTAATATGTAGGTTCTCAACGGATTGACCCAGAATATCTCTAGCACCAAGTATCATCTTGGGAAGAACCCACATGAAAGCGTTTTGGATAGGTTGCCAAATGCCGTTAAGGAAGAGTTGTTGCATGTGAGTTGGTACTGTCTTTGGTACAATAATATGATAGTTAAATTTCATGTTGTGCAGTTCACTTAGATCTCTCTGTTAGATAAATGTTGGCCAAAACATTACAGATTTCACACGTATGCTGCACAGACAACATGATTTTCATTTCTGATCAATTTCCCTTATGATTGATTGTTTAAGCTCTACTATCCTCCTTTTTCCAGCATTGGACGTCTATTCAAGAATTATTGAAGCACTTTTGGTCATCATATCCAATTACTACCAGTTATCTTTATACTAAGGTAACACACTTTTCTTTTGCTTGATCGAAAATAAAAATTGCCAGATTAACATGAAGTTGTTTTTGCCTTGATGATTAAGAATTCAGATGATCGGAAATGTTAGTTGCATTTGACGACTTCTCCTTATTTGAAGTCAGTTTCTAGAGCGAGTTTCAAATATTTCACAACTCTTGATTTTTTAAGACATTCTAGTTGCCTAGCTTGGTTGTCTTCTGTGATTTGTTGATTTTGTGACTGCAAACTGCAGGTAAGTAGACTAAAGGATGCCATGTCGGTAATCTACCCAAAGCTTCAGGTATCTTTCTTGCATAGGTCATTGCACCACTAATTGTTTTGCTTACAATTTATTGTTAATTAATTTTCATATGTTCGGTTTATTCTCTTGCAAAAAAAAAAACCAAGACCAGCTTTAATTTAACTATATTCTTGTGGTTCCTTGGAATAACCTTTTACAATATTTTTACGATAGGCTATTTGCTGTTGCCTTTGGGTGAATCTATGAAGAGAAGTCTTTTTTACCAATTATTAGGAGGTTCCATCTTAAAACCATATGTTATTAACTGGAGTAACTCCTTTAACTTAAATTATTAACTTATATAGTAATTTGGGAACTCTCTGTCACACCTTTTGTTAGTATGACATCCGGGATAGTTTCCTTCGTGACCCTAAATCTTTTATCTGTGGATAGAGACAGATGCTTTTTTACCATTACGGGTCATGATTTTACTCGAGTTATCTGCTGAAAAAACCTTTATTTGCAGCATTTTTGACATTTGATGCAGTCAGATATTGACACAATTCTGTGAAATGTCTCCGAATAGAACATTAAAACTTTTCTGTATCTTTTATCTGCTGCATTTTGTCGTCCTCTAAACGATTTCCAACTGCTTTACTAATTTGGTTGTCTGTAAATTTGATCGGTTTCCAGGAGATTAAGGAATCCGTGCAGTCTGATTTTCGGCATCAAGTTTCCCTTCTTGTGCAGCCAATGCTCCAGGTGAATATTTATTACAAGTAACACATTTGAAGCCAATAATGTTCGAGTTTGTGTTTTTTTAGGGTGTTTGTCATTGAAAATGGGCAAACTCGTAAGGCAAAGGCTATGTTTATGCATGCAGGCTCTAGATGCTGCCTTTGCACATTATGACGCTGACCTACAGAAGAGATCAGCAAAGAGTGGAGAGAGACCCAACGGCTTTGTTTAGAGAAAATGCAACACCCCACCCCACCCCAGTATTTATTTTTCTTTTTAATTTATAATTTGAAGTTTTACAAGCCCCCAATTTTCTGTTGATTATATCCTTCCTATTGTAATTTGTACATTCAACAAAATTTTGCCCAGAGTTATCATATAGAAAACGGATTTTACTCAAATATAAGTTCCTCTTTGTTGTTCCATTTTTGTCTGACCTTGTGAGTTGCTTCCCTCCACCCCCCCCCCCCCCCCCCCCCCCCCCCACCCCCCACCCCCGTTTTTTGGTTTTTTTTGGGTAAAGTGTGTAGGCCAACACCTCAACTAATCACCTCATTGGGCGACGTATTCCCATATATCGACGTGGTTCACTCATGATCAATTAATCATTTCATTGGGCAATCTTTCACATCGGCATAGTTAATTCAGAATCAAATTCAAGATTTAATTTCATCCCAGGAAAGTCGAATTTTGGTTGATAAAGAAAGAAAACGTTTCCCCTTTACCAACCAACCGGACTTAGATATCTTGGGTCTTTGTGAGTTCCTTTTCAATCTCTTGTTTTGGGAAAAAAACTGCCTTCTTTTTGGGTACTGAACCAAAAAAAGGGAAGTAGAGTCAATTTTGTTCATAATTAAACCAATGAAAAAATGAAGTGAAATCAGCATCAACCACAACACACATGAACACCCGAAAAAGGTCTTTACACCCATATTACAGAAAACAAGACAAAAATCACAAGAATCAACTGAAACCCCTGTCTACATAAAACCCATTTACTAGAAGATCAAGAGAGTGAGTTTCAGAAGGGAGGAGGAGCTGGGAAACCCAAAAAGGGTCTGCCGGAGAAGGAGCAGAGAGTGGTGCCGTTGTGGCCGGAATCGCAATCATGCAACGTATCCTTGATCTTGTGAAACCCATTCTTGAAGACCCCAAATCCGAATAACATCCCAATCAACACCACCACCAGTACCAAGCATGTGCAGAACATGCACACCCTGCCTCCGCAGCACATCTCTCTCTCTCCTTCCCTCCCCCTCTCCCTCTAGGTATGATGTATAATATATAAAACCCAGATCAGAAATGAGCTGCTTGTATTGGGATTTTGTTGAAGGAGAAAGAAAAAGAGAGGTTGGGGCGGAAGCGGTTACTTTACGCAGTGTTCTGTAAAAGGAACGCAATGAATCGGTTGGCGTTACTACTAGTGTTAGTAGTGGGTGTTTACATCTCAAATCAACGTTTTTGGTATATAGGGTTGAAATCATGAGCTTTTACCTAATATAATAGAGTATCAAGAGTAGAGGGGAGAGAGAAAACTAATATAACCGCATGAGATAAAACAGTTGAAAAATCTCTGCAAAGTGAGAGATTCGAACCTGTGAAAAAATATTTGCTAAAAGGGACAATCTCGTATCCCGAACGAGATTAGTTGAGTGTAAGGACACTTGTGGATATTAAAAAAGAGAGAGAGAGAGAGAGGCACAACTGAGCTACTAATCTATTATTCCATCAGGTTATGAATCATGCCTATTACCTAAAGGTGGTGCAGTTGATGAAGTTCAAATAATTAATGGGAGAGGGGGGGGCGGGGGGGGGGGGGAGGGGGAAATGGTCCAACTTTCAATCAAGATTCTTACCAAAAGTTGCCTTTTCATTTTCTTATTGGATCTTAATTTTTGACACAGTGGTGGTTTGTCCCAAATTCTTTTTTTTTTTTTTTTTTTTTTAAGTGTGTCCAATAATTTACGCGTAGTTCAACTAATTATCTCACCGGACGATTTTTAATTTTAGACTGTCACAAGATCCAATATATTGTAGTGGAGTAAATTTTTTAATTTATATGATGATTTGAAAATTTCAAGTGGTTGATCTGATATAAGAATACAATACCCGTCCACAAGTGCAACTCTTAATTTGCACGGATGATTTAAAGAGAAAATGATAAGAAATGTGTAATCCCGGTTTGTAATAAGTGAAATAACTCTTTTGATTTATATAATGGTTTGGGTACTCTCAAGTTATCAATGTGAAACAAGAATCTACATTTTTTTTTTTACATATATATGAGCCTCAAGGTTCAATATTAATTTAATAAAATCCCCATTATTCATTTTAATTTAGGCAAAAAATTCATCTTCCACTGATCTTTACTGCACAACAATATTTTGCTACATAGTAATATCTTGAACCATTTTGTAAAATGTCCACACCGAGTTTCTAAATATTTGTTGCACAACAATATTTGCAAAACTGAACCATATTGAAGTAATTATTATTATGCAATAACTTTTATAACATGGTTTAAGACAAGCGTGTTTGCGTGTTTTGTTGAAATGATATTTTTATCAAAAAATAAATAAATTAATGAGTTTAATATGGTATGGACTTTGTCCCTTGGAGCCCATTTTAATATGTTATCTAATATTGGGTTTTAACCTAAAAAATCCCATAAATAATTGTTATTGTTGAAGTGAGGGAGGGATAAATTGTTATTTAAAAAAATAAAATAAAATTATATTTTATACTTTCTACGTATTGACACATTTCTACATAGTCCAATAATTTTATTGTATTTTCGTTTAAACCCTCAAAACATAAACGTGATTTTAAAAAGTTGTTGATGCCAAAAATTGGTTGCTAGTCAACAGTGTGGTCCGGGAGGATACCTGGGACACGGGACGGCCACTAATGCTGTAGCAAGTTGAGTTCAGGGGTGATGACGGACTCCGAGCTGAGCTCCACTCTTTTGTGCACAACACTTGCACAAAGACCTACCGGGGTTATCCCCAGTAAAGTCCCTCTGGCGTGAGGATAAGTATTCCGAGGTGGAGGGCTGAAAATATGTATTGAGTTCAGTAGTAGTCATGTACCGTTGGGCAATGGAGGCCCTGGTGTATTTATAGGCGTCAGTATCTGATTAGCGCCGCGAAATTAGGAGGCCAACTCAGGTTAATTAACATAATCTGTTGGACAACCAATGAGCAGAAAGGTTAACCCTCTAATCGTCTGGGCTGGCTTTTGAGCCCACAACTGGAGGCCCATGGGCCAGGGCCTCACAACGGCCTGACGAACTCCTGAGTGCTGCGGTGGTGAGCAAAGGGTGCCACAGATCACCAGTTTGGAAGGTCGGACCTTAGTTCGTCGGTCCTGATTTCTTCACTGAGACGACCCTTAGCTCGGCTGGGGGATACCTCAGCTCGGTACTAAGGGGTTTTTAACCCTCGTCCTGGCCGCTCTTCTATGATTAAGTGAACTTTTGATCCCGTGATGTCCTTTACGAGATTCCCCTATATCAAAAGTCTTTCTGTTAAATTTAACGTCCAAATTGGACGAAATTAGAGGTAAAATTGTAAATTGAAATGTAGCAAAGTTATTGGACCATATAGAAATGTGTCGATACCGAAAGGGTCTAAAATATAAATAATAGGGAATTTTAAAAAGTGAAAAGATTGCACATGTATTTTATATAAAAAAAAGGAAAAAAGAGAGGCCCATTATTTATTAAAAGCCCTTTTTGGAGGTCAATATAAACTCATGAACATGCAACACCCTATCAAAACTTCGGCCCACTTTAAACTGTGGGCGGATTGCCAGCTGCAATTATTATTTGTATTATTTGATTGTTTTTTTGCTGCAATTATTCTTATTTTGAAAATTTTACTATCAAAATATCTCTCTTTATCCAAAAAAAATAAAATTAAAACTAATGGAGTTGATGGGGGGTATTTTCTCGTTGCGACCAACAGTATGGTCCGAAAAGACAATATACTTACAAAATTGTTAATGACGTGATTAACTGGTAAGTTCGGGGGTGCTGACGACCTCAAAGTGATCGCAATCCTATCAGAAATTCTCGTCCTGACCTGAGATCCTGTTCAGATCCCGAGATGAATGTTTCTCTGGACTTTGTCCCGATCTCTGAGCACCTGCACACAGACTCACCAGGGTTATGCCCGGTAAAGTCCATTCGGCGTGAGAGTAAATATTCAGGGGAGAAGGGTTAAGGAATACTCTAATGTCAATAGAGAAGACGTACCGTTGGGGCATTGGATGCAGCGATGTATTTATAGGCGCTGGACTCGATCAGCGCCACGAAATTATGGAGCTAAGTTCGGATTAATTAACCTAATCATCTGAGCAGCCAATGAGCAAGTAGATTAATGCTATGGTCATCTGAGTTGGACTTTTGGGCCCACCTGTAGAGGCCCATGGGCCGGAGCCTCAAAATGGCCCAGGAAGGCCCCGAGTACGGAGATAACGAGCGGAGGGTGTTTGAGCTCGTCAGTCCGGCCCGGAGTCAATTGGCTTAGTTTGGACTTCTTCAGTTCGGCAAGACGATTCTCAGCTCGGCTCGGAGGGAACTCCAGCTCCCAGCCCGACCGTTTTTTCGCACTTGGGACGATGTTGTTTGTGTGGAATATATGACGAAATTCCTCCATATCTGTTGCCATCCGACCGGCTTACTTTGTTTTATACAAGAATTATCTTAGTCGAACCTCCACCACATTTTCTCAGAATCAGCCGATTAAACAAGTTAGATTAAGCCTTAAGCAAACCGGATTAGGAATTATCCTCTCGCTTCACTAGATTCGGGATTCACCCTAATTCGAAATCCTTGCCTGCATATTGTCGTGGACATTATTTAGGTATCACACTTACTTCATATTATCCCGTCTTTCCTACTCAATCCAGTGGAGAACACTTCGGCTGGTCTTTCTACATATACGAACGGTGCACCCATAGGTTGAATTAACAATATAATTCTTCCAAGGGGTCGAAGTGACATTATACAAGATTTAAGGTGCGGGTGATGTAATTTTTGTTAAATAATTCGCCCCCACCCAAATGTTCACATCCCTGATTCATCATCTTCCTCGATTCATATTTTGGTCTCCCAAAAGTCCTCCTCTTCAGCATACTTTAATTGAGAGTAAGCAATACCCATCTGGATTTTCGGTCCCCGCTTTGTAATTCGCAGAAGCTTCACTTCATCGGATCTCCGGCCGCAAAAACGACGGTAACCTCCCCTTCTCTCTCTCGCCGGCTAAATATATACACACAGACGTATATATCACTCTCTTTTTCCTTGATGTTCACTAGTCAATCTATACATAAGATTCATCAATCAGTCAGATCCCTCCATCACTAGCCAAATACGAAATCGAATTGGTGGGTTTTTTATGGCTTCCCCTGGAAATCCAAATCAGCCAGGCGGAGGACCATTTGATATGCACAAATTCTTCAAGCCCTCTGCAACACCTCCGGCGAGCCCAATTTCCCAAAACCCTAACACCACCAATTTGAACGCTTCACCATTTCCACCATCTCCTTACCCTCAATCCCCTTCTGCTTCTTATCCGCCACCCACTGGCAGCCCTTACTCGTACGCTCCTCAAACCTCCCCTTTTCACCACCAGCAGTACCACCACATGCCTACTTACACGCAGCAGGAGAACCATTTCGCGAACTTGCACCACCAGAGATCTATTTCTTATCCTACGCCCCCTCTTCAACCGCCCAGTCCTAACCATCTCCAAAACGCTGGTCCTAACCCTGGTGCCAGACTCATGGCTCTATTAAGCCCCCAATCTTCCACTCTCGAAATCCCGCAACAACCCGTCATGCCGTTGACTTCGATTCAGCCTAGCTTATCTGGAGGTTCGGATTTTTCAGCTTCACATGGTGTCCCCATCTTGCCCACTGGACATAATTCAAATCCGGCGATGATGGCACATTCAGCTCCAATGCGTATGCCTAGCAGTAAACTCCCCAAGGGGCGACATTTGATTGGCGATCAGGTGGTTTATGATATAGATGTAAGATTGCCTGGGGAGATTCAGCCTCAGCTTGAAGTCACTCCCATTACCAAGTATGGCTCAGATCCTGGTCTGGTTGTGGGTCGACAAATTGCTGTTAATAAATCATATATCTGCTATGGGTTGAAACTGGGAGCCGTTCGGGTCCTTAACATAAACACTGCTCTGAGATCATTACTTAAAGGTCTCGCTCAGGTTGGTTCCCTTTTGCATGCCCAAAGCTTATACTGATTTCAAATTCTCTTATCTCATTTGTTGATAATATTGTGGCGATTATTATATCTCTAGAAATGAGAATTTTTGATATTTTGCCGTTTCTTGTTTCCTACCATTTACCCGACTATTATATTTTCTCTCAGAGGGTCACAGATATGGCTTTCTTTGCTGAAGATGTTCACCTTTTGGCTAGGTATATCTTTCAGCTCTTATTCATCAGTTCTTTTTATTAATATGCTTTTCAGTTTAAATTAATGCTCTTTTTTTTTTTTTACAGCGCAAGTGTTGATGGTCGGGTTTATATATGGAAGATTACTGAAGATCCAGACGAGGAAGATAAACCACAAATTACAGGAAGGATTATAATTGCTATTCAGATAGTAGGAGAAGGGGAATTTGTTCACCCACGTATTTGTTGGCATTGTCATAAACAAGTACGCGTTTTTCTTAAATTCTTATTATATGCACCTCAAACCCCGGAAGTAAATTTTTTGTTACTTTTTTTTTCAAAATGATGCTTACGCTATGTCGTGCAGGAGGTTCTAGTCGTTGGGATTGGAAAAAGCATTCTTAGGATTGATACCATGAAAACTGGAAAAGGTGAAGTATATTCAGCCGAGGAACCTCTCAAATGTCACGTTGACAAGTTGATTGATGGTATTCAATTTGTTGGTAATCATGATGGAGAAGTGACTGATTTGTCAATGTGCCAGTGGATGACTACCCGTTTGGTCTCTGCTTCAATGGATGGCACGGTTAGTCTTAGAATGTTGTATGTCATTTTTATTTCAAAACTATGTGCTGAGATTCTTGAAGATGTTACTTGTATAGAAGGAGGATGCATATATATTTTCCTCTTTTTATCTATTTCTATTGCATATGAAGAATCATTTTTCGTTTTCGCTAACTTCCTTTTTCATTCATCTTGCTGACTTGTGCATTTTTTTATTTTATTTTAAATTTCCACTCAACAGATAAAAATTTGGGAAGATCGTAAAGCGGCACCAATTGCAGTACTGAGGCCATACGAAGGGCGACCTGTCAATTCAGTTACATTCTTGGCTACCCCTCACCGTCCAGATCACATTATACTTATCACAGGGGTACATGCCATCATAATTTTTTCCCTCTCACTGACATGCATCATCATGTAAGTCACCGTGGGAGTTTTTTTTTAAATCTATATATTTTCTTTTCAGGGTCCACTTAATCGGGAGTTGAAGATCTGGGTATCAGCAGGTGAAGAAGGATGGCTACTTCCTGGTGAAGCTGATACGTGGCAGTGTATCCAGACACTGGAATTGAAGAGTTCATCAGAGACGAGAGTTGAAGAGGCATTCTTCAATCAAGTTGTGGCACTGTCACAAGCAGGCCTCCTCTTACTAGCAAATGCCAAGAAAAATGCTATATACGCCATACATTTGGAATACGGTCCTAATCCAGCAGCAACACGCATGGATTACATAGCAGAGTTTACGGTCACCATGCCAATTTTGAGTTTTACCGGAACAAGTGATTTACTACCCCAAGGTGAACAAATTGTTCAGGTTTATTGTGTGCAAACGCAAGCCATTCAGCAGTATGCCTTGGACCTGTCTCAGTGCTTGCCACCTCCATTGGAGAACATGATGTTTGAGAAGTCGGAGTCAAACATATCACGTGAGGCAGCTAGTATTGAAGGATCTTTGACTGTGGATCCCCCTGTAAGTAAACCGATTGAGATGCATTTGGCTAGTAGTTCATCTGAGACGACTCCAACAATAAGTCGCCCCGTTAGTTCTGCTTCTCTTGAGGCAGTCACATTGAATGATTTTGTTACTTCGAGTATGGAATCAAAACCAGTTTCTTCGCCCAAGATTACTAATGATTCCGACATTACTTCTAGTATTGCATCACCGCCTGTTCCTTTGAGTCCTAAGTTGTCTCGTAAAGTCTCCATGTCCAGAAGTCCATCAAACAGCTTTGAGCAAAGTCCCACATTCAACAATGGTGATGTAGACCAGAAAGGCAATGAATATTCGGTTGTTGACAGAAAAGTCGACTCCATCCCTACAAGCACGCCTGATGTGACTTCATTGAATGATGAATCAATGAATAATGGTGATAACAAAGTCGTACAAGATGATATGCCCACTGTTCTCAATCATCATCCTGTTAAGTTCAAGCCCCCCACTCATTTAATAACTCCTTCAGAGATACTGATGGCCAATGCATCCTCTGAAATGACGCATACTAGGAGCGATGCCGATTCAAATGTTCAGGATGTGGTGATTAACAATGAAGGACAAAAGGCTGAGGTTGAGGTTAAGGTTGTCGGTGAAACAGGGTTTGGTCAGAATAATGAACTTGCAACTCAAAGAGAACTTCCCCCTCCTGGCTCAGCTAACAAAGAGAAATCTTTTAGCTCTCAGATATCTGACATTGGACTTGATATGGCCAGAGAATGTCCTCCATTGCCACATGAAATTGAGGAATCTAGGCAACTGGATGGGGCTGTTGGAACCGATGCAGTGACTCAACCACCACGTGCTGAGGAAGAAATCCATGAACCCACCAAAGGTGTTTCTAGCAGTGCTGTAGATTCAGTGACACCAGTGGCTGTGGCTGTTCCACAGCCACCTGCCCCGACCACCAAAGGGAAAAAGCAGAAGGGGAAGAATACTCAAGGGTCGGCTTCATCTTCACCATCACCAAGTGCTTTTAACTCAACAGATTCTTCCAGCGAACCAGGTGTCAGCTCGAGTATCCCCTCTGTTGAAGCTGCATTTTCGCAACTTCTGACCATGCAGGAAACACTCAATCAGGTGATGCATTTTCTTCTCTTAGTCGTGTTTGTCTCATAATTAGTTTGCATTGCTAACTAGGTTCGTCTTATCCAGTATATTTCATGTTTCTCTGTTTTTTTATTTATTTTTTTAATTTGTTGCAGCTTACAACCATGCAAAAGGAAATGCAAAAGCAGATGACTATGATGGTTGCCGTGCCTGTTACAAAAGAAGGCAGAAGGCTTGAGGCGGCCTTGGGACGGAGTATGGAGAAATCTGTGAAGGCCAATGCTGATGCCCTCTGGGCTCGTTTCCAAGAAGAGCATGCAAAACAGGAGAAGTCAATACGGGATCGCACACAGCAAATTACTAGTATGTTGACTAACTGTATGAACAAGGACTTGCCTGCACTGGTGGAGAAAACCGTGAAAAAGGAATTAGCTGCAGTCAGCCCTGCTGTGGTGCGTGCAATCACCCCCACGCTTGAGAAAGCAGTTACTACAGCTATTAATGATGCCTTCCAGGTAAAATAAATGTTCTTGAGACTGCTCGATTGTGACCTTCTTGAATCTTATACACCATTTTATGTTCTGCAGAAAGGAGTAGGTGATAAGGCAGTCAATCAACTGGAGAAATCAGTCAATACTAAACTTGAAGCTACCGTTGCTAGACAAATCCAGGCACAGTTCCAAACTTCTGGCAAGCAAGCACTTCAGGTATGCGTAAGTTTCCTCTTTCGAACATGACTTGAACTTGTAGCTGTTGCTTTCATATCCGTTTTGGTTTTTTTTTTTCTGTTCCTGTCAAATTATAATCAGGTTTTGACACTTTAAACACTTGAAGTTTGACCAAAATCTCATTTTGGTCCGCATAGTTTCAATTTTCACATATAGCACCTCAAAGGTTTTTGATCATCCCACTACAGTTCAAGTCATTATCCCCATTATAATTTTGGACGGAAAATAGTCACCTAATTGTTTTTAAGAGGCTTTATGTGCGATTCTGGCCTCCTTCTCCCCTTCCGTTCTCCTTTCCGCTCAAATACTCAAAAATATACATAATATATATTGTTCTTTTGTAGAAAATTTGTAAGAAGGAAAGGAAGAGGTTGAAAATACCCATAAAGTCCCCTTAAAAGTAGTTGAGTACACAACAGTTGGTTGTTTATTGTCCAAAATTGTAATGATGTTATTGATTTGAATTGAAGTGGGATGATTATTGAACTTTAGGGTGTTACGTGGTCAAAATGTAAGTTTGTAACTGTGGGGACCAAATTGAAAATTCTGTTTTGATTGGTCCTAATTATTATTATTATTATTATTTTTATTGCAGGAAACTTTGAAATCTAGTTTGGAAGCGTCGGTTATCCCTGCCTTTGAGATGTCGTGCAAGGCAATGTTTGAGCAGGTTGACGCAACGTTCCAGAAAGGAATAATGGAACATGCGAGCACGTCTCAGCAGCAATTCGACTCCACGCATACGCCTTTGGCACTTGCTTTAAGGGTATGAAATCCTAGGCCGCTTCTTATGTGAAAAACAGAGTTAAATATCGGTTTGGAATTGTTTGAAGTGAATGATAGTAAGCTGAGATGATTTATATGCAGGATGCTCTGAATTCGGCGTCATCAGTTACTCGGACTCTAAGTGGTGAATTGGCCGACGGACAAAGGAAGTTGGTTGCTCTTGCTGTTGCAGGAGCAAATTCCACAGCAGGAAACACATTAGTTAGTCAACTCAGTAATGGACCTTTGGGTTCTCTCCATGAAAAGGTTAACTTTTTGGCCATCGGCTTCCCTTTTCTCAATCAAACCCCTCTTCAAAAACCTTAAAAAAAGTTGGGTCTTTCTCATTCATTCATTAGTAGTTCATGTTTTTTTTTGTTTTTTTTTTGGTTGTCGTCTTGGTGGAACAGATTGAGACACCACTGGATCCAACGAAAGAGCTGTCCAGGTTAATCTCGGAACATAAATACGAGGAGGCTTTCACAGCAGCCCTGCAAAGAAGTGATGTCTCCATCGTATCCTGGCTATGCTCTCAGGTACACACACACTTTGCATTTCGTTTGTCTTTAATTTTTAACAAGGGCAAATTACATTTTTTTTGTCCCCAAAGTATGGGGTGGGTGTCTGTGGGGACCATGAGGTTTACCAAATTGAACATTGGTACCTCAAGTTCCACATTTGTTTCAATCCCGGAAATTGAAAACGCTGAAAATGTTGTCAATGGTTTTGGACAGAAAATGGTGCTATACAGTTATTTTCCCATCATTTGTTGATGTTGTTGTTTTGGTACCAGGTTGATTTGCCGAGAATAATGTCAACAAATCCTCTTCCTTTAAGCCAAGGCGTACTGCTCTCGCTTCTGCAGCAGGTAGCATGTGATATAAGCAAGGATTCTCCCCGTAAACTGTCATGGATGAGAGATGTGGCGGTTGCCATTAATCCTGCCGATCCCCTCATTGCCTTGCACGTGCGCCCCATCTTCGAGCAAGTCTACCAGATACTCAACCACCATCTTACCATTCCCCCTGCCACCACCGCCGAGATATCAAGCACCCGCGTTGTTATGCATGTCATCAACTCCCTGTTGCTCACTTATAAATGACTTGTTATTATTATTGGGATAATTTTTTCTCTGAGTTACTGTAAGTAGGAATATAAACTAAAAGGGTCTGTACAAAGTCCTAGGGGGGGTGGGGTGGGGTGGGGTGGGGTGGGATCTGCATTGCTTGGGGTTTAGGGTTACCAACTGTAGAGAAAAAATTTCATTTTTATTTCGTTTTTGTTTATTCATGTTGTGTTCGTTGTCTGTGAACTAGTTCAGATTCAGGTGGGGGTGTGTTGCAGTTTTGTTTTGTTAATGGAACTTTGTGTTTTATTTGATCATATTTCGTTCTATCTTCGTTAAGCACCTAACTTATGATTGAAAATGTGCTCTCTCGTCTACTCCTATTGACCCGCAATTTGAATGGGCCCGAAATTATGGACTATTGTTGACACACAAACACCACCACCATATCAACATCTTCTTTACGTGTGATTTTCTTCTTCGTTTGAAATTGGTTAGAACATGTTGATCTGTTTGTTCGGTAGGTCATTGTTTAGGTTTCAGCATTCAACGAGGCATCACTAGCAGCAACTGTTGTAATTTGAGAGAGAGAGAGAGAGAGAAGATTTACGATTTGTGAAGAACAGAGAGCAGAAATATATACTCGTATGCGAATTTACATGATCTTTTTGTGTTTTTACAATGGCCGCATTACAAAAAAAGGAGTGTAGATGATCTTAAAACACAAATACGACTCACCGCCATTTTTACCAACACTGGTCCGTCTCCCATCTCCTTGGCGTGTAAAATGCAGAGCGGTATCCGAATTCGTTATCGTCCGCAGATGAGCGTCGCGGTTGTCCTGATCTGACTCCCAGCGACAGATCGTAGAGCGCTCTCGCTGACGGATCCGATAGCGTCTCGTAGGCCTTGTGAATCTCGATGAAATCGACACCGTCCGATTCCACGGAATGCGAAGCGTCCGGGTGATACATCTTCGCCAGGCTCCTGTACGCCGACTTGATCTCCGTCAGCGACGCGTTGCGATTCACTCCGAGCACCTCGTAGAGGCTCAGCGGCCTCCTCCTCGTCGCGGTCTCCACCAGCGGCGGAGGAGCCGTTGCGACGGCGGCCTTAATAACAGTTCTGGAAGCATTTCTACCGGGAAAACACAAATTCCGGTCAGATCTGGCCGTTCCTGCAAGAGACGAGCAATTTCCATCCGTGAATCGAAGCGAACTGGCAGCAGGAAGATTCATGGTGCGAATCATTGTGAAAAAAATTGATTTTCGAATAGGATTTGAGAAAGGAAAGAGAGCAAAGAAGCTTTGTTGCAATGGTTTGGAAAAATGGAGGTGCAGGGAAATAGTGGATAGAGAAAGAGACTGATATACGAGTCAGATTTGAGGGGAATCTTGAATTGGAGGGGAAGAGAGAGAGAGAGAGAGGTGGGGGGGACCAATGGGCGCCAGCAATTATCTGGGGGACATTTTGGGCTGGCTACGCTAATCCGCGGCGGTGCCTATCTGCTGACGTGGCGTCGGATATCTTGGCTTCTAGAAGCCTAACAGTAATAATATCTTCCCTTCGGCTCGGCTAACTCAGCTCAGCTCAGCTCATTGGCTCCGGCAGGAAAAAGAAGTTAATTACAAATTATCTATTTCTCTCTCCTTTTTAAATTTTAATTCAATTGTCATAATATCTATATCTCAAAAGTCACGGCTTTATACCAACATGAGTTGGTCCAAGAAAAAAGAGTTTGAATTTCTTAAACAACACATTTAGGGATCAAACTTTGGAAGATTGTGTATGGAAAGTGCTCTGTTGGGAGAAGTGTCATGTTTCTGGTTCCCAACAGTACCTCCATAGTCACTTATATACAATTCGAAGTGGGACTCTAAACTTGTATCTGCACAAAGACCTATCAGGTATTGTGCCTAGTAAAGTTTCTCTGACGTGAGATTATGAGCTCGGGGGTGAAGGCTATAGAGTGCTTCAAATCAAATGATGGAATGCTTGAGTATTTATAGGCAAATAACTCAATTAACGTCACAAGATTAGGGGCTTGAGTCAATTAATTACCGTAATCTGGCGTGTGACCAATGAGCTGACGAATAAGGATATTAAGCGTTTGGGCTTGTTACTTAGGCCCATCAGGAAGGATCCATGGGTCAGCATCGAGATTATGGAGAAAAGATCTTGCCCATGATAATGGTGGCATCGAGGCAAGTTCTTACTTCGTTATCAATCTCGGGGCGAAAAACTTCATTCAAAGGTCAAATGAGCGTTTCGAGGGGCCTATCAAGTGGAGAATCCGAGCAGGGGTGCTTGGAGAATAGAGCTTGGACTCCCAAGCTCGGATATGGCCTCCAAAGGCCTCCAAGGGTGTTGAACCGAGCAGGGACAACTTGGAGAACCTTGCTCGGACAAGAGTTCCAAGGATCTACCCCTATGACAATTACCGCACAGAGGTTGTTGGGAGAACGGAGCTCATCTAGGGTTCCAAAGGTCATCCCCTTTGGCAAATACTGAGCAGATGATGCTCGGAAAATGGAGCGTAGATGAGAGTTCCAACAGTCTACCCTTTTGACAATTATCGACTATAGTCTGTTCAGAGAACGAAGGTCAACTGACTCGTCATACTTCTTCGATGAGGCGCTTTTCTAGAATGGTGACTCTTCCACGTGTGACGTTCTAAGTGGCTAGAGAGGAGATGACTGATCAAAATACTCCACATCAATTATTATGTATTAGAACTTAATTATTAAATAATTTAAAAAAATATAAACTCGAACAAAATCGTTAACTGTTCAATTACTAAATAAATTAATTTTGAACATAAAATTTCAAACTCGACTTGAACTCAAATAATAAGGAAAATAAGTTGGCGTTTGGTTAGTATTCCCACTTTTCTGAACCCAACTAGAATGGGTTGGGTTGAGTTGAATTGGGTTGGATTGAAAATTTTGGGAACAGAATTGCGTTTGATAACGACAATTTTTATTTTGTATTGAGAACAGAATGTGTTTGGTAACGATTTTATCCTAAAACTATTTTATTTTTTTTTTTAATTTTTTTTTTGTGTTTAGCGGCAGCCGGACGGTGGCGGCGGCGGTGGTGTCAGATGGTTGCCGGACGGCCGAACGTCGGCAACGGTGGTGGTGTCAGACGGCTGGACGCCGGCGACGGCGGTGGTGCCGGATGGTGGCCGGCGGCGGCGGACGGACGACGACGCACGGTGGCCGGAAGTGGTCAGCGGCAGTGGACGGTGACCAGAAGCGGGTGGTCGTCGGACGGTGACCGGAGTTGAGAACTTTGGGTTGAGTGTTTTGGGCAAAAAAAAAAATATTTTTTTTTTATTTCTCATTTTCCTTAACATTTTGAGAATCAATTCTTATTTTTTGGGTTGAGTTGGATTTAGTTTTGTATTTACCAAACGCGTTCCCAAAAATTAAACTCAGAATTTTTGGATTGGGTTGGATTGGATTTGGTTGGGAACACTAACTAAACTAAACGGGGCCTAAGTGAATCAAACTTAAAACTTGAAAGCACCTTAACCACAGGATTGAGAGCATTAGAAAATATTTAACAATATTCTCCATTTTAATTCAAATTATTATATATTAAATATATTAAAAATATTAAGAAGTTAGTTGGCTGGGAAGCCGAAGTTCATTAGCCGAGTTCGTGGTTTAGGACTGTGGGAGTGAACAGTGACTGATTGACTCACTCACGCGCAGCTGAGTTTGTAGGGTGAGTCCATATTTGAAAGGACACGTGTAAGGAGGTCGAAAAGGACAACACATCTTTTACTGTGGGCCGCACCCCTAGAAACCAAATCTCTCTTTTTCTTTACTGTGGGCTCAGCAATTGCTGGTGGGCTGTCATATTTCACATTTCCTGTCCAAGTCCAAGGATTTTACTTAAATTAAGGGGATAATTGAAGATCAGTCCCGAATAACGGAGATAATATATTATTAATTTTATTTTAAAATATAAATTTTAATTTAGTCCGACATATGTCATGTATTAGACACATTATATATAACTAAAATTAGATGCAACTTCATATATAACTATATTATATATATATATATATAATATTAGTTACACGTTACAAATTATATGTATTTATATAATAATTATTATATCTAACAAATATTTTATACAAAAATTAATTACATATTACAAATTATGTATTTGTATAATATTTGTTATATATAACAATTTTTTACACATAAATTATAATAATTAATATTTGTTATTTTATATATGTAAGTAAGTGAATGCATGTATTGGATTTTTTGTCTTTTTTAATATATTGGATTAGAACACAAGTTGTAATTGCATATGAGAACTTTTTAAAATTAAATGTAAAATAAAGGGTTTGTCACCGAAAAATAACCTAAATTAATTACACGTAGGCAGCAAACTTCTAGAAGAAATTTCACTTTGTAGTAACCACGGGTTTGGAGGTGGGAAGTCGTTGTCTTTGTTCTTGTTGTTTTGGCTTTGCACAATCTCTCTCACAAACCCAGTCATGACAGTGGAGGTTTTTGGCACGTGAGAAGGTTTCTAGAACACTTTTATTTTTTGGCACGTGAGAAGGTTTCTAGAACACTTTCTCTCTCTAAACCTGTAAAAGTAATTATGTATAAAAAGAGAGAGTCACTTTCATGAATTAAACACACAAAGAAAGTCCTGCACTCTTTAATTAATTTACTCCTTCTTTCTTTCTCCACCACCACGACGTTAATTTTGTTAATAATTTGATGAGGAAGTGAAAGTTATTGGTCTTCCACTTGCTCTTAGTATTTTAATACTATTGGATGATGTGAGTAATTCTGGACGTCGCCTCTCCGGTCCTGGTCGTCAGCCACGTGTCCGTTTCTTTTGTACGGCATGACCATGTCGCCATCCGCCCTGTTGTACTATCTCTAGGGGGTAGCTTTCAAATAGTGGATTCTCTTGAAATGCGTTGTATAGATGTCCTGTCTCTCTGACGACCTATCTCTTTCAGATGAAGGATCCTCTTTAAATGCGCCCTACAGAGGTTCTACCTTTTTGACGTTCTATCTTTGGGGGGCACCTTTTACATGGAGGACCCACTTGGTCATCACCGCCCTGCTTTCCTGGGGGATAGCCATCAGTGGAGAGTGCATTTGAGTGATCTTTGTGATTCTGGCTGACTGAAGCTCCTCTCTTGTACCTCTGGTTGGCAATCAACAGGACTTTAGTCTTCTTTTTTTCATTTGTTCATCGTTTGGCACATCTCCACATTCTCGGGTCTTTTCGGATCGAGGTCTTCACCAACAACTCTCCTCAAAACCAAATGATTAGGCCCAAGGGCCTGTCTTATAGGTCAAAAGCCTAGGCCCATGGGGTTATCTCCTCAATTACTCTCCTATTGGTCAAGCACAAGCTTTCTCTTGATTAATCGAGCTCAATACCTCAATTAGGCGGTGCTAATTGCTCTCCACTCCTATAAGTACACAAACATTCAATGCCCAAGGTAACCCAAAAAAGCTTAAAGTAATGTTCAATCTCTAATTTATAGCATATCAACCCTTCTCCCCCAAGCGTTTATTCTCACGCTATTGAGACTTTACCGGCCAAATTCCAGTGAGTTCTTGTGCAGGTACCCGTTGGACTTCAGCTCGGGCTCTCTGGATGTCAACTCTCTAGATTTCAGCTTGGAATTCAAAAGGGATTTGATTGTTGGTCATGGAGCTCTCCAAGACTTCAAACTCCTACTCAACATCCCACCTCACCAAGAAATCCATCCTCAGAATCTGATCGGACCATACTCGAGATATTGACAATTTTTTGCAACCAACACTATCGGCAATATTTTAGGAAACCCCAACATATAAATGGTAGTTTACAAGCAAAACGAAATAATTTCGAGGACGACTCATTAGGACTCGTGAATTTTGTTCAGTGCCCAATCAAAAAAGACCAAGGATCGAGATCACCTCGAATACTGATTACAACCCCAACCATCCCACAAATTCATCTCAAACCTAAACTAGATTATTCAACTTCGATAAAATCGAAGACTGAGTGTATATACCTTCAGCTCGGACGTGACCCACTGCTCGGGAGCAATTTTCGAATCCTACTTTATTAGAAAAGAGGATTGAATGACGAACTTAATGGGTATAAACCCTTCAATAGTCTTCCCATATACCTATAAATACAAGGAGGACTAATAAGCTAAGGTGTAACGTTAACAAACTCACTAACGATGAATTGTTTTATAGAATGGGAATATTATCAATTCAAATTAAGACATCATCAAACATAAAGATGAATGATTGAACTTACTTTAGCTTTTGGTTAATATTGAACTCATTATTTTTGACAGCAAAGCACAAAAACCTAATAGTTGAGAACGTGGTAGTTGGAATGTGAGAAGCATAATTAGGGTAGGGTGGAGAAAATTATGATTGCCACAGAAATAACATAGGATCATAATAATGTTTAATTATAATATAAAATATTGTTTATTATCCCATAATTGGATTTGGAGATGCGATGAGTTGGAGGTTAACTAGGAATCTCATTCTCATTACAGCTATGCCTATGATTTAGTCATTAATCACGCAATTAGAAGATGTTATTTTTTACCAACAAGGTGTGGTTTAAGTGATAAGACCCGCTTGAGTTAAAACAGTTGAAGGATCTCTGTAAAGTTAAAGTTCAAACCTGCAAAAAAATACTTGTTAAAAATGACCCTTACGCATCCCAGACAAATTAGTCGTTAAAAGTTTTCTTTTTTGTCTTCAACTTGAAGCGGCAATTAGAAGCCCACGATTATTGTGCAGTAAGTCTGCCAAGCCCATTATCTTTCTTCTTTGTTAAGCCCAACCCAGTAATCAGCCCAACAATCCTCTATTAATAAATGGGCCTCAAAGCCCCCCAAACACATTTACTATTATTATTAGTTTTTTGGTATACCCGTGTCTCCACGCCCACATAGGTGTGTCCTGTGAAATTAATTTTGTTCGAGGTGGGTGACTGTCCTTCCCAACAAATATATTTTTGCAGGTTCGAACATTTGACCTTGTGGAGGTCTTTTAATTGTTTTAATTCAAGTAGACATTACCACTTAAACTACACTATGTTGGTACATGCATTATTACCTGATTATGTGAATTGATCCGATTGCTCTCTTTATAAATTGCTTATCTTATTATAAATTAGGATAATTGACAGTTCAAAATATAAGTCAGTTTGTCTTTTGATTTGACGGTTCTCTTTATATTACATAGATTTGTAAAAAAAATAATAGCTGGAGTGGATATGTTAAGTAGGGATAGTCATGGGCCCGGGGGCCCGTCCAGCCCAAACTGCCCGGCCCTATTTTTTTAGGGCTTGGGTTTTGATTTTGAGCCTATAGGCAGGGTTTGGGCCTAGGTGTTAGGGCCCTATTAATTTTAGGGTCGGACTTGGGCAAAGCCAAAATATTTTAGAGCCGGCCTGGCCCGGCACGAAGAATAATTAAAAAAAAAATTATATACACACACATAAGAAGTGGAAAAAAAAGAAGTCAAAATTACCGTTTTATCCCTTTATTTTACATAACAAATACCTATTTCATTTATAGTAAGGGTAAAATAGTAAATTAAATAAAAAATATATTATTATTTTTCTCTTTTTAATACACACAGAATATTATTTTCCTTCCTTCTATATCCTTCTAACTAAACATATTAAGAAAAATAATTTTCTCTCTGCAAAAGATAATTTTTTTATTTTTTTTCTTTATTTAGGGAAAATAATCCGATGTGGCGCCACGCATGCTCCTAACTAACCGGACAAGGTATGACTTGATATCGACGTGGATACTTTTTCAATCACTATCCCATCCAGCTTTTGCCACGTGGATTTTCATGACTTTCAAAGATTTTAAATAAATAAATAATCCAGGGGATCACTGTGATCCCGTGACATTCTTGCTTTGATTAAAGATGCCACACCTATAAATACATCCACCCCAACCCAAACCACCCGCATCTCTCTCTCTCTCTCTCTCTGCTTTCGGTTTGAAGTTGACGAAAACACGCCGGAAAAATGACGGTCGGCGCCGGCATTTCCGTGGCGGACGGGAAGCTCAATGTGTTGGGCAACTGCATTCTCTCCGACGTTCATGACAACATTATAGTAACTCCGTCCGCCGGAGAGACCTTTATTAATGGCGCCTTCATCGGTGTTCGATCCGATCAAATTGGTTGCCGCAGAGTGTTCCCTGTCGGAAAGCTCGAGTAAGTTTTTCTTCATTAACTCTATCTTCGCTTTCACTCTAAAAATATGATTTCATGGTAGAGGATATAGTTTAGATTGTTATTCAGTAAATATAACGCTCTTTAGAGTGTTTTTTTTTTTTTTTAAGATCAGCAGGCAATGTATGAAATTGGTGCGGGGTTTCATTTTTTTTTTTTCCTGATGTTTATTTTGCAGAGGGCTGCGATTTATGTGTGTTTTCCGGTTCAAGATGTGGTGGATGACACAGAGAATGGGCTCTTCCGGTCAAGACATACCCTTTGAAACTCAATTTTTGATCGTGGAAGGACGCGATGGTTCACATCTCGCCAACAATGGTGAAGATGAGGGCGATGGATCAACATTTTATACCGTTTTCTTGCCTATTCTCGAGGGTGATTTCAGAGCTGTTCTACAGGGAAATGCGAACAACGAGCTCGAGATTTGTCTGGAAAGTGGTATGCACATATATATATATATATATGCTCATCTTTATCAATTCATGATTGTTTTTGTGTGTGAAATTCAAGTTTGATGATCTCAGGGGATCCTGCGGTACAAGAATTTGAAGGGAGTCACTTGGTGTTTGTGGCGGCCGGATCAGATCCCTTTGATGTAATCACAAATGCTGTAAAGTGTGTCAATCCCATCCTCAATCTAAAATTTTAAATAGATCTCTTCTGTGTTTTGTTCATCGTACTCGTACTCGTATTCAATCAAAATGGTTTATAATTTTGTTCTTGATGCTTGGGATCGATCTTATGCATCGATGAAGTCTTTACTTTTCACTTCTACGCATTTTCAAGATGTTTAATGGTGAATTGGCTTTTCAAAATTTTTACAGGTCAGTTGAAAGACATTTGCAGACCTTTTGTCATCGTGATCGAAAAAAGGTATATTACATCAACCTTCGCAAAATTCACTAATTTTACTATGAATGTGAGTCATGATCTTATGAAGTCTGTTTCTTTTCTGGTTCATTGTTTAGATGCCAGACATGTTGAACTGGTTTGGTTGGTGCACATGGGACGCTTTCTACACGGATGTTACCTCCGAGGGAGTCAAACAAGGATTGGAGAGGTAATAGACATCTACACTACACAAGGGTCGACTCTGTGAAAAATATTTTTTACTCATAATTCTTTCAAAAAATTAAAATTTTCAAAAAAAAAATGATAGTTGATATAGTGATTGAACAAAAATTGAGATTATTATTTTTTATTTGACATGATATTAGTAAAAATATTTTTGAAAAAAAAAAATGTTGGGGTCAATTTGAAGGAGACCCAAAACCTAGGCAACTGTGTTGGTAGTCTTGCCTCAGGGTCGGCCTTGCACTACCCCCAACATTCTTATACTTCGAACAAGACATAATTGGTTGATTATAGCATGATTGGAAGGTATTAATTTGTGTATTACCTTATTTCTTGTAGTTTGGAGAAAGGCGGGATACCCCCGAAGTTTGTTATCATAGATGATGGATGGCAATCGGTTGGTATGGATCCAGTCAGTGTTGAATCCAAAGCTGATAACACGGCAAAGTGAGCACTTTAAAAACTGCTTTTTTACAACGTTAAAACCGTGAAATTTAGTTTCATTGTCTAACAATTAACGGTCAATTTTGTGTTTGTTTTCAGCTTCGCCAACAGGTTAACTCACATAAAAGAGAACCACAAATTTCAAAAAGAGGGAAAAGAAGGCCACAGGGTAGAGGATCCAGCAATGGGACTTCGCCAAATTGTTACTGAAATCAAAGATAAACACGCTTTGAAGTATGATTTCACTTGTTCATTTTAAACTGCATCTTTTTAGTCTGCAATGCACTTGTCTCATACCAATATATCTATAGGTATGTCTATGTGTGGCACGCAATAACCGGCTACTGGGGAGGCGTAAGGCCTGGGGTTTCTGAAATGGAACACTATGAATCCAAGTTGGCTTACCCCGTTTCTTCTCCTGGGGTTAAGTCGAATGAACCTTGTGATGCTTTGGATAGCATTACTACCAACGGTCTAGGCCTTGTGAACCCTGAAAAAGTTTTTAACTTCTACAATGAACTGCACTCCTACCTTGCTTCTGCTGGTATCAATGGGGTCAAAGTCGATGTTCAGAACATTCTTGAAACACTTGGAGCTGGCCATGGCGGAAGAGTGAGACTTGCTAGAAAATATCATCAGGCATTAGAGGCATCTATTTCTAGAAACTTTCCTGATAATGGGATTATTTCATGCATGAGTCACAACACCGACGGTTTGTACAGGTAAAAAAGGTTGTTAATGTTTCTACACTCTGGAGTTGTTTTCAGAAAAGTTGCCTTGTTATGATTTTGATTTCTTTGATGTAGTGCGAAGAGAACTGCTGTTATAAGAGCATCGGATGATTTCTGGCCTAGAGATCCAGCATCTCACACAATTCATATTGCATCAGTTGCTTACAACACTATTTTTCTAGGGGAGTTCATGCAGCCAGATTGGGATATGTTTCATGTGAGCCAACAATATCAGAGTTGTTCATATGTGTGTGTGTGTGTATTTCATGAATGTTTTTTATACAGTATTTTTAATTTAATGAATTTGGTAGAGTTTACACCCGATGGCTGAATATCATGGAGCAGCTCGTGCTGTGGGAGGCTGTGCTATCTATGTCAGGTGCTGTTAATATATTAAATCTTTTTTTTTTTGTGTGGGCGCGCACCCTGTGATATTTGACTGTCTGATTTCTGATGTTTATACTATGTTTGCAGTGATAAGCCCGGGCAGCATGACTTTAATCTACTGAAGAAGCTTGTACTTCCCGATGGTTCAATTTTGAGGGCAAAACTTCCTGGAAGGCCGACAAGGGATTGTTTGTTTTCTGATCCTGCCAGAGACGGAAAAAGGTATAAAAATAAACCTGCATTCATTCAAATGCTCGTTGTTGGATTATTATTGTCATGTCTGTCTTACCGATATTGAAATCCTTTTTCTTAACAGTCTTCTGAAGATTTGGAATCTGAATGATTTCAATGGGGTTGTGGGAGTGTTCAACTGCCAGGGAGCCGGGTGGTGTAGGGTTGGAAAGAAGAACCTCATTCATGATGATCAACCGGGCACCATCAGTGGGATTATCCGAGCCAAAGATGTTGATTATTTGCCCAAAGTTGCCGGCGATCAATGGACTGGGGATGCTATTGTATATTCCCATCTTGGCGGTACGCTTTAAAACAAAATTACTGATACCAAACAACCCCTTTTCTTGATCGCATCCTTATTTTTTGTATTGTGATTGGTTAATGCAGGCGAGACGGTTTATCTTCCAAAGAACGCGTCTCTTCCAATTACACTTCATGCGCGGGAATATGAAGTTTTTACAGTGGTTCCTGTGAAGAAAATGAGGGAAGAGGCTAGTTTTGCTCCCATAGGTCTCATCAAGATGTTCAATTCTGGAGGAGCAATCAAGGAATTAAGGTATGAATCCGAAAACGTCGGCGTGAAAGTTCGTGGGGGTGGCATATTTGGGGCATATTCATCAGTAAGACCGAAGAGGATCAGAGTTGATGCCGAGGAAACTGAGTTTGAGTATGAAGAAGAATCAGGATTGGTGACCCTCGTTCTGAGAATTCCAAAGGAGGACTTGTACCTTTGGGACATCATATTTGAAATTTAGAGAAAAAATAAATAAATTAGTTGTTCAAGGATAATTATAACTGGTATCTTGAAGAAATTGGAAGGAAGAAATGAAAAATAAAGGACAATTTACCTAGTAGCTATCATCTTATTGAAGATAATTATTGGTACTTTATTTTTTTTTATGTACATGTTGAATCCCACATCATTTGTGCTACCTAATTTTGAGCTATATAAAAAACCTAGGACAATTCTCATCTAACAAGATGTTTTTTGAGTGTGAGTGAGACCCCTTAAATTTTTACATGGTATTAGAACCACGATTCTCGTCTGATGTTGGGTGTGATAGATCTCACATTGATGATGACCCTCCTAAAATTTGTTCGCAGTGATTTGTCAAAATATCTACCCTACGCATGAGGAATAGTGTTGAATCTCTCACATTATCTGATCTTGGGTTGTATATAAAGTGTAAGACAATTCTTATTTTACAAGGCGTCTTTTGAGAGCGAGTTGTGTTATCTGATCTTGGGCTATATATAAAGTGTAAGACAATCCTTATCTTACAAGGCGTCTTTTGAGAGCGAGTTCGGTCCATTGTGTTTCTATAATACACATGGTTGGGCAAGGGGCTTTGAACACTACAACTTCCACTAGAAAAAACATATAGACAATCACTAGCCTACAAATCTTGAGTTATTACTCTTACATTATTCACCGCCATCTTCTTCTTGGAATCAATGTAGAGTTGGAATGTCTTTATTTTCACTCCCATTCTGCATACAATCAAACACCACATGGGCAGTGTCAGATTTTACATTATAGTTGTTGATGCTTGCTTTTGGAACCTTGTCTCGTGGTATCTTTTCTGACAAATGAATATAGAAAGACAGACCAACAAGGAATCATGTCCTGAAATTGTACTCCAATATCCATCACTATAATTTTACTAAGAGGATTAAATATGTCGAAAATTCAATGGACCTAATTCACTCTCAAAACATGCATTGTAAGATGGAGAATTGCCCTAGGCTTTATATAAATAATGTAGGATTCAACACGCCACTTCACGCACATGGTGAACTTCAAAAAACCACAGCGAACGGATATCAGGAGAAGGGTCCAACATCGATATGGGATTTAACAAAATATATCAAGTTATTCCTCCCAAATTCCATTGAAAGCATTGCCTAAACAATAGTAAAAACGTAGAGTCCTGCCACAATTTCAGCTTCTTCATGACCATAAGATCATGAAAAATTCACTCCTTACACCATCATATTTCTACAAAGCCAGATAGAGTAACTGCAAAATAGAAGAAACAGAAATTGAACCTAACGCCCACGTCCACGACCACGTCCACGCCCACGCCCTCGACCACGTCCCAACGCTCTCCCTGGAAAGATGAGAAAAATGTACAACACAATCATCAAGCCAGCAGCAAGGGATGTATAATGCAATTATAAGTTGGACAGAGGGGGGGGAAAAAAAAAACTTTGCTATGAAAAGTGAAAAGAAGGGTAATTGTGATATACCTGCAGTTGGTTTCTTGGGCTTAACTCTCGGTGTCTCTTCCACTAGAAGAGTCTCGAGGTTCAAGCTGTCAGGAAGGATGTAATAACGAATGTTGTTACCCCTCACACTCAGATGATCAAGAGTTATTGGATTTTTCCCCTTGAGCGTCAGTTTCACTGTCTTCAAATGCGTGTTCATACTAATATCCACACCTAAAATGATCCAGGAGAGCATCCCGTCAGAAAACAACACATGTTAATAAAAATACGAGAGATTTACACATGGATGGTAGAATACTGACATCTACATGGACAATGTAAGTATTGAGTATTGACATAACTAACTACAACCTTCACCTGAAGCTTCAATTTTTACCACAGAATTCCAAAGAAAAACAGAAAGTAAATATAAATAACAAAAAAATTTGCTAGAATTCCCATGAAGTTGGAACAAAGTCTGGTTTAATGTTCTCTCTTTGCACCTTCCTTCTTTCCATCTCAATAATTGCATCGTATATAAACTTCTTTTTTTTAATAATGTATAAAAGATCAAACATTGCAGAAGTCCACAATAGTGGGACTATGAGACAGACCAAAATAATTTAAAAAGGGCGGATACATTTTATAGTATACTTTTCTTTTGGCCATTTTTAGTGTACTACATTTTTTCAAGTGAGAACAAGGGTTCTTGGATTCATTCATATGGATCAAATTCCCATCTATTTAATCCCCTATGATATCTGGATAATATCAAAGCAAAAGTTTGTTGTGAAACTGTCTCCTAAGCAGGTAAGGAATTATATGTGATGGGTAATTCTCAGCAATAGTTTTGTTGAATCCCACATCACTTGTATTTACTAATCTTGAGCTATATATAAAGCCTGGGTAATCCTCCACTTTCAAGGCGTATTTTGAGATTGAGTTAGGTCAATTAGATTTCCACATAGTAACAGAGCTAGACCTCTTATTTGATGTTGGGCGTGTTGAATTCCACATCAATGTTGGGCTCCCCCGATATCTATTCGCAGTTGTTTGTCGAAGTCAACCCTACACGTGAAGGGCATGTTGGATCCCACATTGATGTTAGGCCCTCCAATATCCGTTCCCAATAGTTTGGCAGAGTCTGCTCTGTGTGTGAGGAAGTATGTTGAGTCACACATCGCTTGTATTACCTGATCATGAGTTACATATAAAGCCTAGGTCAATCCTCCTCTTACATGACATCTTTTCAGAGTAAGTTAGGCCCATTGGATTTCTACAAGTTCGCGTGTGCATGTGTCTCTCTGTGCGTGTGTGTGTGTGTGTGTGTGTGTGAGAGAGAGAGAGAGAGAGAGATGACAACGAATGGTTTGAATGCATGTGGTAGAAGATGCTACTCGTGCCCCATAATGCCGGATCTTTACTAGTGTTAGCCCCTTCAAGACGAGACAAGATCGAGACATAGAGTTTGGTGCCATGACCATGTTAGTCAGGCTCGGTTAACTTGGTGGAACTAGAATGGCACCGCATTACGAGAATGAAGATTGTTGCGTTAATTGGGAGTTGTTGCTAAAAAAGGCCAATTGTTGATCGAGATCAAACCAAAGCTTTAGATAGGCCCCAAAAGTCAACAATTGGTTGTTGACTTCATTATGCCTCCTCAGGCGTATATTTATTTGTGCCACTTGGGTTATATTAGACAAGGCATAAGGGGACCTTCTTATTGAGACCCATTACCAGTCTACCACTCCTCAAGCAAACCTATGTCTATTGTTGTCCCTTGAGTTATTTTGTATTGAACCGTGGGGGTGTAAAGGGGTACCGGCAAGGCAAAAACACGGTGTAGCTACGCCCTACACGTGTTGAGAAGTGTTGGGGGCACGACTTACCCAAGAAACTCGGTTAAGGAAGGTAACCAAGGCATGACATGCATCAGCACATGCCGGCGCCCTTAGTCATCGTTGGATGATGCTGGTGAGCATCTAACGTCGTTGAAGAAAGACAACGTAATTCTAAACGCCACATTATGATTGGCATTCATGGGCGCAATATGAAACCAAGCTAAGTTTAGGCAGGTGATAAAACTAATGAAGACAAAACGTGGACACAAGACACGGTCTTTTCATGGTAACTGAGGCAGGGGCATGCGTTGGCACATGCCGGCGCCCTCGGGCGTCGCTGGATGATGCTGGTAAGCATTGGGCGTTGATGAAGTAAGGCATCGGGTAATGCTAAACGCAACATTAAGATTGGTATTTGGTATTCATGGATGCGACATGAAACCAAGCTAAGTTTAGGCACGAGATCAAACTAATGAAGACAGAATGTCGGCATGGAACATGATCTGGTCATGCTCATGCGGGCAGCAAGACAAGTCGTTGACGAGCGTCGGTATTATCATTGAAACGGGACAGCACAACGGACAATATGCAAGCATGGCAGTAGCAATCTGGCCGTCACTCGGTCCAAATTTTAGGAGAAAATTTTGGCCCTGTGACAACTAGCAAGAAGTGCCGAGGAAAGAAAAGAGATTCAAGAGGGGAAAGCAAGGAAACAAAAAAGGCCAGCACCAACTTTCAGGGTAAGCTAAGGCTTAAGCGGCTTTACATTGTATTCATTACAGTAACAGATCCCCCAGTGGTGGCAATATTGCCTCCAAAACAAAATTTAACAAAAGGAAAGATCACCACTTGAACTAACGAGTTAATCAACTCTTAGAAAGAGTTTGGATGTGTTGTTTGATTTAATCATTGAAAATCAAATTACATGCAAAAAGAAGGAGATTCCGTTCTCTCATAACAATCATTGAAATGCTTATTATTCTACAACGAATATGGTATTTTGGACTAAAAAGAGAAGTATATTGTTCATAAGAAAATCGTAGGAAACTTTAATGAAACGATGTTTGATATCAAAACGTATGCACGTTGATTTTCAATTATTGTGGTGGTAAGCTTAGAATCATAGAAGGGGAAGAATTGAATTGAACTCTTGAAGCTCAGTAGTTTGAAGGATCCTATGACTAAAACTCCCTAAATTAGTCAATTCAAGAACTTTCTAAGCTCAGCAACTAAACTTAGGCAATAAGATGCAGAAGAATTCCCTTAAGAACATAATCAATGAGAAAATGGTGCATTTAGCAAAGTTGGTCATAAAACTGAGAATATAAATACTGAAGCTCAACAACGATATGACTACAGAAGCATCAACAAAAGAAGACCGAGGGAAAATTGGACTACCAATGCTACATCTACTACAGAATCAACCATGATTCCCTCCGTATCAGAGAAGGAAATATTCTATAATCAGGTGGCATGCGTCAAAACCAACAACCAAATGACAGTTTAAGGATCAACTATGGAATAGGCTACTTGTAATTCCATAAAGTAATTGACATCACGCCCTTTATAATGCCCACATAATTTGTATCTAAGCTTGCACCAAATAACGCTGGGCCTACCAGATCCTACGAGCGGTGCAGCAGTTTCAAATATTTAATAGGAATCACCGTATATAGTATGGTTCGAACAGTTAAGTCAACACTAGAGAGTTAACAAAAGCCCTAGGTTTGTAAAAGTGAAATCCAAATCCTGAACCTACATTAAATCAAATGAAGTTGAAGATGAGAGTGATACCTGTGATAGTTCCATGGACTATGGTGCCATTCTTAAGTTCAATTGATACCGTCTCGTTGTTCAACTTCATCAAAAACCTAGATTAAAACATTAAACAAGAAAATATAGCAAAAGCTCAGATAATCGTTGTTGTTGCTGGAGAGAGAACAAATTTCAGAGATAAATTTGGAGGAAGAAGAAAGAAAACAAAACCAGTGAGGAACGAACCTAACGAGCTTCATCGTTGTGGATCAGAGTGAAGGAAGAGCAGATACGAGCGGAGCTCTGGCTTAGCTATGCCGATTCTAGCTAGGGCTCCAAGTGCTGAAGCAAAAGCAACTCCA
This sequence comes from Eucommia ulmoides, assembly GCA_016647705.1. Lineage (NCBI taxonomy): Eukaryota > Viridiplantae > Streptophyta > Magnoliopsida > Garryales > Eucommiaceae > Eucommia > Eucommia ulmoides. The sequence continues at coordinate 487,096 of JAENRU010000391.1, read as the reverse complement.
AACAGAAAGCGGGAGGGAGAACACAAAAGTAATTGGAAATTTTTACATCTCATCCATTAAATTTCACATTTATTTTAATTTCATAAATTTAAAAATATTATTAATAATTTAAAATAGAAATTAGGGTTCTATCCATGTCACCTTTTAATGAAATTATTTTTATTATTTTACGATACAGTTAACTAAAAAAATGTTCATTGACACGTCATTTTGAGATTCGAAAGATTGAAATATCCACTAACTTAATTCACTTTCTCTCAATTTGTGTTTCTACAAAACAATGCATTACGGGTGGATTTGCGGGTGTTGCACTTCCGGTATAAGAATTAGTTGAAGATTTTTCGGTAGAATTTGACTGAGTAGTTAGCTTACTGTTTTTGTATTTATAAGAGGACGACAACTTTGTTTGACAAATCTTTTCTTACTCTCAATCCATTATTATTAAGGTGATGACGATTTCGACCCATCACCATTAACGTGGAAGTGATCACGGGGGTGTAGATTGTGAGGCCGTTACACAAGGGAAGTGACGACTCTTTCCTTGATAAGTGGAGGTTGTTTTGGTCGTTCTTGAATGGTGAAGGTGATGGCTCTCTCGCTTGTGAGCCTAGCCTGGACTTGGTATGGAGGAGAAGGCCTAGCCGAGCTGATGATTGTAGTTGGTTAATTTAGGGCAAGATGCTTCTTGAGGCGGTTCTTGTCTGGGATGATTATGTCGATAGCCTCAGAGCCCATTGTAACTTCTCATGCTTGTCACGTGGTTACGACATGTTGCCCCCTCCTAGGATTTTGTCGGATTTTTCTTCATCATTTTATCACTTCAATAAATTTATATTTTTTCCAATAACGATTTAAGAATATTTTTATCATTTTTCAAACAAATAGTTATTGAAAAAATATTAGAAAAAAATATCTTCAATTTGAAAAGTGATAAAATAATAAAAACATCTCAACTAAAATCTCATATGCTAAGTGTCATGGGCCACGATTTTCGAGGCTAGAAATAGACCGTGCGACGCTAATTAGGGGGTCGCCTAGTAGCAAGTCTGAAGATCAGAGGATCTTGAATAGCGAAAGCGATATTAATAGCAACAAGTTTTACCACAACTACACATACCGGCAATGTAGTGAAAAATACAATTACAATAACAATAATTGTATTAATATTAAAAGTTACAAGGTATGAAAGGTTTGAATGACTTCAAGAGTATGTCCTCCACATAGTACTTAAACATTATTATGCTCGAGTAGACATAATAAAGTTATTTTATAAGAAATAAAAGAAATACATTAAATTAAGTTAAACTAATCTAGAATATAAATGAAAAGAGATCACGGATAAGCAGTAATGTGCGAGAACTGGACAAGCGAAGACGGTGACATGGAGGGTCAACTACGAAAGATCGTGGTATATGCATTAAGCAATTTTCCAGCCCAATCGTCTTTAATTTGGGCCAATAAGCCCAATTATCATTGTCTAAGGCCCAATAAGCCCAATATTCTTTATCAGCATGTGCATTACACGTGCTAGCAAGCGTTTCTTTCATCGTCAACAGCGGTTCTCCGGGTTCCACGTGTATAGTATTCGGACACGTGCCACTTCAACAACATCAAAAAACAAAGAAGACCGTGCCACGTCACCAATCAAGTGTTCATTCTCTCCGTTATAAGCGGCGGATTTCCGTACATTACTACATTAACCATGGAGGAACAACGGGAACTTCGGATAACCGGCGGTGAATCACGCAACGTTCCCGGCAGGCCGGTTCTAATGGCCTCCCTCGCCGGAGTGGCGGTCGGAGGTCCACTCCTAGGCATGATGGGTTTCAGCTTCGTGGCCACCTTGACTCTACTCCTCGTAACCTCTCCGCTTCTTCTGATCTTCAGTCCCCTGCTGTTCATCGCCGGCTTCGTGTTCGTCGCAGCTTTGACGGGATTTTCCGCTGCGGCCGTCATGTCATTCGCCGGAATGTCAGCCTTCGAGTGGGTTTTCCGATCGTTTCTAGGGGGGCCGCAGGGATACAGGTTCGATATCGGGTGGGCGGAGGCTGTAAAGGAGCAGGGCAGGGATTGGGCAAAGTATCTGCAGCACAAGGTGCAGAACCCAGAAGAAGAAATAGAGGTCAAAAGAGGGTGAAATCGACAGTTTTAAGGATTTAGTACAGTACCCTTCCCTTGTCTGTTGTTTTTTTGTTAGTTTATTTGTAATAATTCATGTTTTTTTTTTTTGGTTGGTAAATTCAATAAAAAAATTTGTATGGGGAATCGTTTGTTGAAAATTTGAACTCCTCGAGTCAAAAAGGTACTACTAGAGAATAAACAATAAGGATTTTCAGGAAACTCGTGCCAGTCCCAGTCCGGTTGACATGGATGGCAGAGGAGTTGTCCCTTACCCTTTGGCATTTAGGTTTGATTCTGGTGAGAATATTTCGACAAGAAGTCACTGACACGCCAATTCGTTGGAGTGTGATCTTGAAATCGCAGTTGAATCCACCTAGGTGGAGTGCGCTTTTAAATATAAGATCGGCAGTCAGAGTCGAGACGTGTATAAATTGGTCTTATAAGATCGACAGTGAGAGTTGAGACGTGTATAAGTTGGTCCGGACCGCATTAAAAAAAAAGAGAGATAAAAGAATTTTGAGGTGGAGGAAGTCAATAAATGAATAAATAAATGGTCCAATATGCTAATTATGTTATGGGCATGTACCATTTAGTCCCAAAATATAAAAGAAATTATCAATTACTCATATCATTTTTATTTTTTTGCACCAAGAAGTTCTTTTGTCTTTTTCTGACTAAAATATCCCTCATATGTATATTGAATGTAACATCAAAATTATTATTATTATTATTTTTAAGCTATTTTTTTTTTTACCAAAATACTCCTCATATGAATGTTGAATGTAACATTCAACACATGTGGGTGTTAAATGTAACATCAATAGTATTTTTTTTTTTAATACTATTTTTTTCTGACCAAAATACCCCTCATGTGGATGTTGAATGTAACATCAACTGTTTTGTTTTTGTTTTTGTTTTTTATGTTATTTTTTTTTACCAAAACACCCCTCATGTGAATGTTGAATGTAACATCCATTATTCTTTTATTTTTGTATGCAGAGTAAAATATATATGATATTACATTGAACACCTGTGGATATTACATTCAACACCTGTAAATGTTGAATATAATATCAATTGTTCTCTTATTTTACCTTAAGTTTAGTAATGATTTTATCCTAAAATCAATTTTTTTTTTTTTTTTGGAACATAAGAAAAGTGACAAAAAGTCATAAAGTTTGGGGTGAAAGCTGTAATTTATGGCGGCGACCGGCAATCAGCAGCGGCGACCGGCGGCTGCGGCTGCTGCTAACAACGGTGGTGCACCAGTTTGACGACCTTCCTTCTCGATGTGAAACTCACGGGAAGGCATTTCGGTAAACACAATCCTCACCATATTTGAAAACGGGACTAATTGGTGCAAGAAAAGGTGTTGATGAGACTAATTGGTGGAAGAAAAAGGTGTTGATAGGACTAATGCAAAGAAAAGTCGATGGGAATAAGTGATAAATAATTATTTTTTTTAGGATTAATAGGTAATTTTCCCTTATCTTATCACCAACCCATGCTTGTGAAGGAGATGATAATTGACAAAACCTGCAGCTGAGCTGACCATCCAGTCCACATGATTAAGATATTTTTGGACCGTTCCAATCAAGAACTCGTAATTTGTTTTTTGGCTGCCATTCACACCTTTGGTGGATCATCAAAACAAAACAAAAAGATACTTCTTTTTCTCAATTAATTCAAATATCTACTCACCACCTACCAAACTGTAGAATTTGAATCAGATCCATCTTCTTCCTATTGTGGTATTGATCATCAGTTGCATCGCCATGGAAATCCAACGCTCTCCTGAATGGGAAACTGTTTCCTGTGATCAAGAACAGAAAACCATAAGAACTGGTGATTAAATATCCCCTGTTCTTTTTCAGGGATACCCAGGTTATCATTTTTTTTTTCTGAATCTTCGTGCTGATTTGAAAAACAGGAACCATATGGACTTGCACCGCTCATATAATAACAGCCGTGATTGGAGCTGGTGTGCTGTCTCTGGCATGGAGCACTGCGCAGTTGGGTTGGATAGCAGGCCCTGTTTCCTTGCTCTGTTTCGCGGTGGTTACGTATTTCTCTTCGTTTTTAATGGCGGACTGTTACAGGTCTCCTGACCCGGTCACGGGTTCAAGAAACCTGACTTACATGGATGCTGTGAGAGTTACTCTTGGTACCAATTTTTCCTTTTGGCTTCTCCTAGATTTCAGCGTTTCTCTCTCCTCATTTGTTCTGAAACAATTGAGTTGCTCAGGTGAAAAATGGACATGGCTGTGTGGTTTGCTTCAGTATCTGGGCTTCTATGGGACTGCTCTTGCCTATGTCATTACTACTTCAACCAGCATGAGGTATAAATCTCTCTTCTCTCTCATATAAAATAGTTGGTCCGTTCCCGTATCGATTATTTTGAGAGTGTCTAGATCATTATGTAAGTCAAAACGAGTTACTTTCACTTGTTACCGTATGATTTTAAATTGAAAGGTCCTAAATGGTGTCATAGCCAACCAGGTTTATGAATATTGGTCTCTCTCTTCTCACGTAGTTAAAATTTTCGTACAAATCAAGGGTCGTACATAAGGTATGAAATATTTGTTCTAAATAGATGATTATATAAGTCAAAAGAATTACTCCACTTACAATTAGTTTGACCCCGAATTCTTCATTTTCAATGGAGAAATCAAACATAAATGTGTTCGGAAATCAATTTTTTTAGAAAAATCATAGGTGAACTTCTGTTTTTTTTAGCTAACTTCTAAAATAAAATTATGGAGAACGAAGCTTTTAAAAGAAAAAATGTCTTTTTTTTTAATTGTTGAAATTTTGAATGACAACATTATCCTCTTTTTTTTTTTTTTTTTTTTCTTCCTCCTTATTTAATGATATTTTCATTCTTTATTTGAAACACGTGATGTGATATACTTAAATAATAAAAAATAAAAAAATTAATTTTTTTTCAATATTTAAAATATTTTCAATTGCAAAAATTTATATTAATCATAGGTTTATAAAAGAAAATGTTTCTTTTGTATGTATTTTGTTTTTATACTTCGGCAATATTTGTCTATTTTAGTAAATAGTCTTTTTAATGTTTTTACACAAATGTTTTGCAAGCCGTTATTGCTCGATTTTCCTTTTCAATAGTTATTTTTTAATAGATTTACCAAAAAGTTCATAACTCATTTTCAACGGTTCTTTTAATAGCCTGTTTTCAAGAGATCCTTTTGAAAAGTGGTTGAACTAAGGCTTAGTAACGTATAGTTTTAAGTTGGAATCTTCAAACGGTCAAAATTCTTTTTTTTTTGTGTTTTTTTTTTTGGCAGAGCAATTATGAAATCAAATTGTTACCACAAAGTGGGGAAGACGGGTAGTTGTGAATACGGAGATCATATCTACATGTTACTGTTTGGAGCACTTCAGATTGCGATGTCTCAGATACCGAATTTTCATAACATGGCTTGGCTATCGATTATTGCCGCCATCATGTCCTTCTCCTACGCCTCCATCGGATTAGCACTTGGCTTCTCACAAGTAATTGGTATTGCCATTACTCCCCTTCTTCTTCCAATAAACATTGTTGATCATCGAGAAGTAGCAGCTAATTTTTGGAGATTTTTTTTTGGTTGTTTGCAGAAAATGAGAAGATTATGGGAAGCATCACAGGAATTTCGACAGCTACTTCATCTGAGAAGTTGTGGTTGGTGTTACAGGGATTGGGAGACATTGCGTTCGCATATCCATATTCAGTTATTATCCTCGAGATACAGGTGTGGATTCTCCTCCTCGTTATGTTTGTTTAGGGTCGACCTTATGTATTTGAGTGCATGAAGCGAAGTTTTAAATTGTCGTATAGTGGATATATAAATCCAATGGGCAATGTGTTTTGTAAAACAAACATTATATAATTATTATGTAAGTATTTTTTTAAAAAAAAAAAAAAAAAAAAAAACATATTAAGGATTTTGGGCTAAGTCCGTGTTTCTATTTAATAAAAAACCAAGTGTATACATGACCTAAAAAAACTAGTGCTTAAAACAATTGTTTTGGTGGTTTTGGTCTAGGTCCGGTGTAACGCTGACCCATTGGTCTAATAACTTTTGGACTAAATTTATGTGGCTCAAAATTCTCAAGTCATGTCATTAGTAGTAACCTACATGATACTGTATATCTTCTTTAATACTTTCGATATGAAATCTCACAATATCCCTCACTCAGCGACAACGTTCTTGTCGTGTTGGTCTTGTTCGTCTCCTTGGTTGGTAATATCCCTCACTTAATGACGACGTTCTCATTGTGTTGGTCTAGTTCGTTTCCTTAACTGGTGGTGTAGATAGCAACTCATAAACTATGCAAATTAGACCATAAAGCGAACACGTGGTACCATCCTAGAGCCTCTACTCGTTTTCTGAGCCTCCACTCCTCTATCAACACCTCCTCACGGTGTCGTTTCCAGATCAAGATTGGATATCATATCATTAGTAACAACCCATGCAGTCTACTAGCCTATTAACTTTTGGACTGAGTCTGCGAATCCCAAAGATCTTAAGTGAAGTTATTAATATTAGCCCATGGTATTTTAAATGTCAAACAATCTTTTCTAATATTTCCAATGTGACATCTGACAGCAGGCCTAACTTGTGTTCCAGACAAACCATACATTATGTTCCGAAGTATGCAAACATTGCTAGTGTTCTTACTTTTTCGAGGGTGTGTGCGTAAAATGTAGGATACTTTGAAGTCACCTCCAGCGGAAAACGAGACAATGAAGAAGTCATCAATGGCAGCAATATGCATAACAACATTCTTCTACCTTTGTTGTGCATGCTTTGGGTATGCTGCCTTTGGAGATAAGACTCCAGGGAACCTCCTGAGTGGATTTGGATTCTATGAGCCCTATTGGCTTGTCGACTTTGCAAATGCATGCGTCATTCTTCATTTAGTTGGAGGATATCAGGTAGCTTTATGATAGTTAGTATTTCTTGATGATTTTACATGTTTTTTTATTTAACAAATGCCATAATCATGTGTCAGATGTTCAGTCAGCCGATTTTTGCGTTTGTGGAAAGATGGTTCACCGGAAAATTCCCAAATAGTGATTTTTTGAACAGATTTTACTCGTTCAAACTCCCATTGGTGCCAGTTTTTCATTTGAATATGTTCAGGCTATGTTTTAGGACAACGTATGTTGTGTCGACAACCGGGCTTGCTATGATTTTCCCTTACTTCAACCAAGTGTTGGGGGTGTTGGGGGCATTGGGCTTCTGGCCTTTGACTGTATACTTTCCAGTTAAAATGTACTGTGTCCAGAAAAAGATTCAGACTTGGACTAGAAAGTGGGTGGCTCTTGAGAGCTTTAGTGTTGTTTGCCTGCTTGTGTCAATAATGGCCTTAATTGGGTCAATCCAAGGATTAGTAACTGCAAAATTTGGCTAATTATAAGCAGTTTAGGGTCAAGTTAGATACAAATAAAAAAGTTGTCGTTGTTATTGTTGAATGTCATATCATTTGTGTTACTTGATTCTGAGTTATATATAAAGTGTAGGGCAATTCTTGTTTTACAATCCACTGACAGGGTCAGAAGATCTCTAACAATCTATCGTTAAAAACGAAGAAAAATACGTAACTGCCGCGAAACAAAGGAAGGAAACATGGCCTGCTATCCATCCCAACTGCACAATGCTCCACGCCAGAGACAACACTCCAGCTCATATCACGGCTGTTATTATATGAGCGGTGCAACTCCACATGTTTTTTTTTTTTTTTTCAAATCAAGCTACATCAACACAAAGATTCAAAGAAAAATTATCACAGGAAACAGTTTCCGGCTTAGGAGAGCGTCGGAATTCCATGCTGATCCAATTGCAAATCAATTCCAAAATAGGCAGAAGATGGATCAGATTAAAATTCTACAGTTTGGTAGGTAGTGAGTAGACATTGATATGCATTAAGAGGGAAAAAGAAACACCTTTTGTTCTGTTTTGATTTTCTGCCAAATTTGTGAATGACAGCCAAGAAACAAATTACTGGTTGTTGATTAGATTTGGAACAACGCAGATATGATTCAATCATGTGGACTGGACGGTCAACTGCATGTTTTGTCATTAGCAGAATGGACCCTTTATTTACTCATTTAAAAAAAAAACAAACATTTTCACCCTCTTTTGACCTCTATTTCTTCTGGATGTTGCACCTTCTGCTGCAGGTACCTTGCCCAGTCCCTACCGTGCTTAATGCCATGACGGCAGCGGCAGAAAATTCCGCCAAAGCTGCGACAAACATGAAGCCTGCGATGAACAACAGGGAACCAAACTAAGCTTAAGTGGGGTGACTTTAAGCACTCTCGAGGAATCGGAATCGATGTTGAACTAGAATTTCACACATGTCCTTAAGTGTGATCCCTCGTTTATACAAAAATTTTGATTATGAAGGAGGAGAGATGAGTTTTCATAAATTTGGCTAGGACAGCATGAACATTTCAATGTAATTTAACATGCAAGTCGTCTACTTATATTATTATTCATCTGTGGACAAGTACCCCCAATATTTGTCCCCAATTTTGGGGATAATTCTCGTTAGATGCAATAATGCAAGGTAGAGGTCTTTTGTCAATACTATTGAGCGCGTAGATCAGCTGGTGAGGGGAGGTTTTAGCTTAACTAAGGTCTTCGATTCTAGGCTTGGGAATGCAGCTACGTTAAAACTCCATAGGGAAAGCCTTGCTGCCTAGTGGTCCTTCCTGTAAGACCCTGACTCATGCTTGTACGTCATTTAGTTGCATTTTAGAAAAATTGAGAAAAATTGGGTAAATTTAAATTTCAATTAAAAAGTTTAAGGGTCCAATTTGTGAATTTTTAAAATTTATAAAAGCTAAAAGACTAAGGAGAGAAAGTTAGAATTTTAGGGGGGAGGAATAAGTAAATTAACTAAAGATATATATATATATATATATATATATATATATATATATATATATATATATATATATATATATATATATATATATATATATATATATATATATACATGCATGGGGATCGGGATTCCCAAAAATTCTAGAGAAAAAAAAACTGAAGAGAGAGAGAAAGAGAGCAGAAGTTGGAGAAGAGAAGCCGTCGGAGAAGCTGCCGGAGATCACCGGTGATGATTCAGGGTGCTTCAAAGGGTTGTTAGTCGTCTTGGTGGTTGAAGTAGGTGAGTATGACATCCTTTTGGTTCGTTTTAAAGCTGGTATGTGTGTGTGAAGTGTGTGTGCTCTGTTCGGTGGTTTAGGGTGCAACCAGTGGTGTGGGTGGTGGTTTTGGTGTGTGTTTTGGTTGGATTTGAAGGGGGTAAAGTTGGTAATTTTAGTGTTAGATTGGGGTGGTTTATCGTGGAGGTGGAGGGGTGAATTGGGTGGTCGGAGCTAGTGAAAAAAAAAAAAAAAGAAGTAAGAAAGGGTTGTTCTGTTAGGAGGAAAAAGGTCAGGGGCGAAATTGGTTCGCCGCGGTAGTGGGGGCTCTCGCCTCGGCGGTGATCTGTCAGTATGTTATCTGCAAAAGAGAAGAGTTGGTTCGCTGCGGCAGTAGGGGTTCTCGCCTTGGCGGAGATCCGTCAGTGTGTAAACTGAGAAAAATAGGAGCTGGTTCGCTTAGGAGGTGGAAAGTTCGCCCAAGCGGTGACCGTCAGTGTGTAATTCTGAACAGTGAAGGCACTCGTTCGCCTAGGCAGTGGGGAGCAAGATCATATTTTAAGAAATTTCTAAGAGGATCGATAACCGTTTCGGAGCGGGTAACATCTTTTATTAGCTTTTATGATTTACTAAATTACTTTTCTAACCTTAATATGTCAAAATGAAGAAAATAAATAATGAGACCGTTTATATAAAACTTTAACGACACTAAAACTCGTGAAATCATATTGTCATATAACAAAACGTGGGGAATGGGAAATTAATGAACGTAGGGCTTGCATTGTACGATTATGTTGATTTTCTCTATCCTATTAATTTAGGTCCTGTTACAAATAGGTTCACAATTTCCGGAGACTCAGTAGCGGAGAGTCAGGGGAGCTTGTAAGTGCGGATTGTCAGGTGATTGTACTGTCTTCTAGTAAAATTTATTTGCAATTATATTATGGAATGCGTTTCTTTAAAATGGAACAAATTTATAACTTGTATGGATCAAGCGGATTTTGAGTAATGTTTGTGTTTGACGATGTTGTTGATTGGGCTATGCCATAGTTATTTCCTGTTCGGAGGGTGGTCCGGCAGGTGATGATTGATATGGTGATTGATATTATGTCATCGGAGACATCCGGTAAGTGATTATCTGTACAGTTAGGTCCGTTAGGAAGGCATATCCTATAGATAGTTAGGGTCATTTTACAAGAAATGAAAGAAATAAATTAAACTAAACTAAATTAATCTAGAATACAAATAAAAAGGGGTCACAGACAAATGCGCATATGTGAAAACAAGTACTGGACAAGTTAAGATCGTGACAGCAAAGGTCAAGGTCAACTACGAAAGATCGTGGTATATGCATTAGGCAATTTTCCAGCCCAATAGTCTTTAATTTGGGCCAATAAGCCCAATTGTCATTGTCTTAGACCCAATAAGCCCAATATTCTTTATCCAGCATCTGCATCGTGCTAGGCTGCTAGCAAGCACTTCTTTCATCGTCAACAACGGTTCTCCGGATTCCACGTGTATAGTATTCGGACACGTGCCACTTCACATCATCTAAAAACAAAGAAGACCGTGCCACGTCACCAATCAAGTGTTGGGGTAATACCATTTACACCCGCTCAATTATAGTGAAATTACACATGCACCCCCAGCTTTCAAAATTACCATGACAACCCCTTGCCAAAGACATTTTTAATGAATGGACCATTTTGTCCTTACTCATTTAAAACAAAAATATGATAAAATAATCAAATTTATTGAATGACCAAACTGCCATTTCTTCTTCTTCTTTTTTGTTTGTTTGTTTTTTTCATCTTCATCTTTTACTACCTCCCCACCTGACCACCGCCGCCGTTGCCCAAGTTCCACCGCCGACCACTCCATCTTTCAGCTTCCACTGCCCATCTCCTCATCCTTCTATCATCGACACTCTTCATCCGTTCATCGCCACAGGCCACCATCACCACTAGACCACTGTCACCACTATCGTCTTCACAAGACCACCATCGCTACCAGACCACTTCACCGGACCACCGTTGCCACCATCGTCTTCATCATTTCCAGAAACAAATCCACGTGAAAACAAAACAAAATCCACGCCACCATCGTCTTCCCCGAATTTACGTCAAAACTAAACAAAACAAATCAACAAAATTCATTTCTGGAAACCAAAACAAAATCCACACCCTAATGCCAACAAATCCGAGCAAAAAACTGAAGATGATGGCCCCTCGTCCAGATTCGACGACGGCAGAGGCAAAGTAGATCCTGAATCCGAACAGAAGACGAAATCTTCGAACAAATTCAAGAACAAACGCGAAATCGAAACCCTATTTGGATTTCGAAATATAAATCGATTTCGAACCCTTCTTGGATTTCGATTTCGAAATCCAAATAGATTTCGAAATTGATTTCGAAGGTCGATGGAAGATCGAAGAATGAAATCGAAGGTCGACGAAGAAGAAGCAGAAGATCGAAATCAAAGGTCGACAAAGAACGAAGCACGACGAGCACTGGTGGGAATGATGTTTGGTTCGGTTTTAGGGTTAGGAAAATCAGATGAAGGTGAAGCAAATGTTTTATGAAATTTGAGGGGAAGTGGTGGTGGTGGCGTTGGGGATTTGGGGAAGGGGAAGATGAAGAAAGGGGTTTTAATTACACTTGGTACCCTAAAATGTTTTATGAAATTTGATTTTGAGTTATTATGTTTTTTAATATAAGGATAATATGGTCTTTTTACTTGTTCAAGACGGTCAACATTGAGATTTTGACTTTTCAAAGGGTATTTTCGGCATACAAAATGAACTGGAGGTCTGACTGTCCATTGACCAAAGAGTTCAAGGATGTCTCATGTAGTTTTAATAGTTAAGGGGATTCCCGTGATCATAGTCAATAGTTGAGGGGTGTAAATGGGATTTCCCTATCAAGTGTTCATTCTCTCTGTTATAAACGGCGGATTTCCGTACATAACTACATTAGCCATGGAGGAGAACTTCGGATAGCCGGCGGTGAATCACGCAACGTTTCCGTCAGGCCGGTTCTAATTGCCCCCCTCGCCGGAGCGGCGGTCGGAGGTCCACTCCTGGGCATGATGGGTTTCAGCTTCGTGGCCACCTTGACTCTACTCCTCGTAACCTCTCCGCTTCTTCTGATCTTCAGTCCCCTGCTGTTCATCGCAGGCTTCGTGTTCGTCGCAGCTTTGGCGGGATTTTCCGCTGCGGCCGTCATGGCATTCGCCGGACTGTCAGCCTTCGAGTGGGTTTTCCGATCGTTTCTAGGGGGGCCGCAGGGATACAGGTTCGATATCGGGTCGGCGGAGGTAAAGGAGTAGGGCAGGGATTAGGCAAAGTATCTGCAGCAGAAGGTGCAGAACCCAGAAGAAGAAATAGAGGTCAAAAGAGGGTGAGATCGACAGTTTTAAGGATTTAGTACAGTACCCTTCCCTTGTCTGTTGGTTTTTTGTGAGTTTATTTGTAATAATTCATGTTTTTTTTTTTTCTTTTTTGTTAAATTCAATAAAAAAAAAATTGTTTGGGGAATCTGTGTTGAAAATTTGAACTCCTCGAGTCAAAAAGGTGCTGCTAGAGAATAAACAATAAGGATTTTCAGGAAACTCCGTGTCAGTCCGGTTGACATGGATGGCAGAGGAGTTGTCCCTTTCCCTCTAACAATTAGGTACGATTATTGTGAGATTATTTTGACAATTAAATCTTGAATTCACGAGGTTGGTGGATTGCGATCTTAAAATCGTTGTTGAATCCACCGACGTGGAGTACGCTTCGAAATATAAGATCGACAGTGAGAATCCGAGGCATGTATAAGTTGGTCCGGACACACCTTATTAAAAAAAAAGGTCCGGACACATCCTATTAAAAAAAAAAGATAGAAGAATTTCGAGGTGGAGGAAGTCAATAAATGAATAAATAAATGGTCCAATATGCTAATTATCTTATCACCAACCCATGCTTGTAAATGACAAAACACTAAGCTGAGTTGACCATCCAGTCCACATGATTAAGGCATTTTTGGACTGTTCGGATCAAGAACCCATAATTTGTTTTTTGGCTGCCACTCACACCTTCGGTGGAACATCAAAACAGAACAAAAAGATGCTTTTTTTTCCCTATTAATTCAAATATCTACGCACCACCTACCAAACTGTAGAATTTGAATCAGATCCATCTTCTTCCATTGTGGTATTGATTTGCAGTTGGATCGCCATGGAAATCCAACGCTCTCCTGAATGGGAAACTGTTTCCCGTGATGAAGAACAGAAAACCATAAGAACTGGTGATTAAACATCCCCTGTTTTTTTTCAGGGATACCCAGGTGATCATTTTTATTTTTTTTTGAATCTTGGTGCTGATGTAGCTTGATTTGAAAAACAGGAACCATATGGACTTGCACGGCTCATATAATAACAGCCGTGATTGGAGCTGGTGTGCTGTCTCTGGCATGGAGCACTGCGCAGATGGGTTGGATAGCAGGCCCTGTTTCCTTGCTCTGTTTCGCGGTGGTTACGTATTTCTCTTCGTTTTTAATGGCGGACTGTTACAGGTCTCCTGACCCAGTCACGGGTTCAAGAAACCTCACTTACATGGACGCTGTGAGAGTTACTCTTGGTACCAAAGTTTCCTTTTCTCTTCTCCTAGATTTCAGTGTTTCTGTCTCCTCATTTGTTCTGATACAATTGAGTTGCTCAGGTAAAAAATGGACATGGCTGTGTGGTTTGCTTCAGTATCTGGGCTTCTATGGGACTGCTCTTGCCTATGTCATTACTACTTCAACCAGCATGACGTATAAATCTCTCTCTCTCTTTCTCATATAAAATAGTTGGTCCGTTCCACATCGATTATTTTGATAGTGTCTAGATCATTATGTAAGACAAACGGGTTATTGAAAGATCATAAATGGTATTATAGCCAACCAAGTTTATGAAAATTGGTCTTTCTGTTAAAATTTTTGTACAAATCAAGGGTCGCACATGAGGTGTAAAATTTTTGTTCCAAATAGATGATTGTATAAGCCAAAAGAGTTACTCCACTTACAATTAGTTTGGCCCCGAATTCTTCATTTTCAATGGAGAAATCAAACATAAATGTGTTCGGAAATCAATTTTTTTACAAAAATCATAGGTGAACTTTTGTTTTTTTTAGCTAACTTCTAAAATAAAATTTTGGAGAACGGAGCTTTTAAAAGAAAAAATGTGTTTTTTTTTTAATTGTTGAAATTTTGTATAACAAAATTATCCTTTTTTTTTTTTCCTTATTTAATGATATTTTCATTATTTGAAAAGCGTGATGTGATAAACTTAAATAATAAAAAATTAAAAAATTAATTTTTTTTCAATATATAAAATATTTTCAATTGCAAAAATTTATATTAATTATAGGTTTATATAAGAAAATGTTTCTTTTGTATGTATTTTGTTTTTATACTTCAGTGATATTTGTCTATTTTCGTAAATAGTCTTTTAATGTTTTTACACAAATATTTAGCAAGCCCTTATTGCTTGTTTTTCCTTTTCAATAGTTATTTTTTAACAAATTTACCAAAAAGCTCATAACTCATTTTCAACAGTTCTTTTAATAGCTCGTTTTCAAGAGATCCTTTTGAAAAGTGGTCAAACTAAGGCTTAGTAACGTATAGTTTTAAGTTGGAACCTCCAAACGGTCGGAATTCAATTTTTTTTTTTTTTTGGCAGAGCAATTATGAAATCAAACTGTTACCACAAAGAAGGAAAGACAGGTAGTTGTGAATACGGAGATCATATCTACATGTTGCTGTTTGGAGCACTTCAGATTGCAATGTCTCAGATACCGAATTTTCATAACATGGCTTGGCTATCGATTATTGCCGCCATCATGTCATTCTCTTACGCCTCCATCGGATTAGCACTTGGCTTCTCACAAGTAATTGGTATTGCCATTACTCCCCTTCTTCTTCCAATAAGCATTGTTGATCATCAAGAAGTAGAAGCTAATTTTTGGTGATTTGTTTTTGGTTGTTTGCAGAAAACGAGAAGATTATGGGGAGCATTACAGGAATTTCGACGGCTAGTTCATCTGAGAAGTTATGGTTGGTGTTACAGGGATTGGGAGACATTGCGTTCGCATATCCATATTCAGTTATTATGCTCGAGATACAGGTGTGGATTCTCCTTCTCGTTATGTTTGTTTAGGGTCGACCTTATGTATTTGAGTGCATGAAACGAAGTTTTAAATTGGCGCCCTTCACATAGTAGATATATAAATCCAATGGACCATGTGCTTTGTAAAAGAAAAATTATGTAATTATTATGTGAGTATTTTAAAAAAAAAAAAAAAAAACATATTAAGGATTTTGGGCTGAGACCGTGTTTAATGTGGCCCAAAATTCTCAAGTCACATCATTAGTAGTCACCTACATGATATTGTATATATTCTCTAATACTTTTGATATGAGATTTCACAATATTCCTCACTCAGTGACAACGTTTTTGTAATGTTGGTCTAGTTCGTCTCCTTGGTTGGTAATATCCCTCACTCGATAGCGACGTTCTCGTTGTGTTGGTCTAGTTCGTCTCCTTGGTTGTTGGTGTAGATAGCAACCCATAAGCTGAGCAAATTAGTCCATTAAGCGAACACACGGTACCTACCCTAGAGCCTCTACTCCTTTTCAAACCTCCACTCCTCTATCAACACCCCCTCACGCTGTCGTTTCCAGATCAAGATTGGATAGTCCATGAATCCCAAAGATCTTAAGCGAAGATATTAAATGTCAAACAATCTTTTTGAATACTTCCAAGTGACATCTAACCCAAGTGACATCTGACAGCCGGCCTAACTTGTGTTCCAGACAAACCATACATCATGTTCCGAATTATGCAAACATTGTTGGTGTTCTTACTTTTTCGGGTGTGTGTGTAAAATGTAGGATACTTTGAAGTCGCCGCCAGCAGAAAATGAGACAATGAAGAAGTCATCAATGGCCGCAATATGCATAACAACATTCTTCTTCCTTTGTTGTGGATGCTTTGGGTATGCAGCCTTTGGGGATGAGACTCCAGGGAACCTCCTCAGTGGATTTGGATTCTACGAGCCCTATTGGCTTGTCGACTTTGCAAATGCATGCGTTGTTCTTCATTTAGTTGGAGGATATCAGGTAGCTTTATGATAGTTAGTATTTCTTGATGATTTTACATTTTTTTTCTTATTTAACAAATGCCGTAATCACGTGTTAGATGTTCAGTCAGCCGATTTTTGCATTTGTGGAAAGATATTTCACCGGAAAATTCCCAGACAGTGATTTTTTGAACAGATTTTACGCGTTCAAACTCCCGTTGGTTCCGGTTTTTCAGTTGAATATGTTCAGGCTGTGCTTTAGGACAACATATGTCATATCGACAACCGGGCTTGCTATGCTTTTCCCTTACTTCAACCAAGTGTTGGGGGTGTTGGGGGCATTGGGCTTCTGGCCTTTGGCTGTATACTTTCCAGTTGAAATGTATTGTGTCCAGAAAAAGATTCAGGCTTGGACAAGAAAGTGGGTGGCTCTTGAGAGCTTTAGTGTTGTTTGCCTGCTTGTGTCAATAATGGCCTTCATTGGGTCAGTCCAAGGATTAGTAACTGCAAAATTTGGCTAATTATAAGGAGTTTACAGTCAAGTTAGATAAAAAAAAAAAAGTTGTCGTTGTTGTTGTTGAATCCCATATCATTTGTGTTACCTGATTATGAGTTATAAATAAAGTGTAGGGCAATTCTTGTTTTACAAGGTATGTTTTTGAGAGTGAGTTAGGCCATGTAAGTGAGGATTCTTGAACCACTGACAGGGTCAAGAGATCTGAAACAAACTGCAATAAAAAACGAAGAAAAATATGTAACCACCGCGAAACAAAGCAAGGAAACAAGGCCAGCTATCCATCCCAACTGCCCAATACTCCATGCCAGAGACAACACTCCTGCCCCAATCACGGCTGTTATTATATGAGCTATGCAACTCCATATGGTTCTTGTTTTTTTTTTTTTTTTTTTTTTTTTTTTTTTCAAATCAAGCTACATTGACACGAAGATTCAAAGAAAAATGATCACAGGAAACAGTTTCCGATTCAGGAGAGCGTCGGATTTCCATGCTGATCCGACATTGATATGCATTAAGAGGGAAAAAGAAACACCTTTTGTTCTGTTTTGATTTTCTACCAAATTTGCGAATGGCAGCCAAGAAACAAATTACTGGTTGTTGATTGGATTTGGAACAACGCAGAAATGATTTAATCATGTGGACTGGATGGTCAACTACATGTTTTGTGATTAGCAGAATGGACCCTTTATTTACAGATTTAAAAAAAAAAAAAAAAACATTTTCACCCTCTTTTGACCTCGATTTCTTCTGGGTTCTGCACCTTCTGCTACAGATACCTTGCCCAGTCCCTGCCGTGCTTAATGCCATGACGACAGTGGCAGAAAATTCTGCCAAAGCTGCGACGAACATGAAGCCGATGAACAGTAGGGGACCAAACTAAGCCTAAGTGAGGTGACTCTGAGCACTCTCAAGGAATCAGAATCGATGTTGAACAAGAATTTCACACATGTCCTTAAGTGTGATCTCTCGTTTATACAAAAATTTTAACTACAAAGGAGGAGAGACGAGTTTTCATAAATTTGGCTAGGATAGCATGAACCTTTCAGTGTAATTTAACATGCAAGTTGTCTACTTATTATATTATTATTCATCTGTGGACAAGTACCCCAAATTTATGTCCCCATTTTTCGGGATGATTCTCGTTAGATGCAATAATGCAAACTAGAGGTCTTTTGTCAGTACCACTGAGCGCGTAGATCAGCTGGTAAGGGAAGGTTTTAGCTTAACTAAGGTCCTCGGTTATAGGCTTAGGAATGCAGTTATGTTAAAACTCGATAGGGAGAATTTTGCTGCTCTTGTGGTCCGACCCGTCTCGATCCGGATTAGTCGAAATCCAATATGGTTATCAGATACCGGAACGAACATTCTCAATTGCGAGACGAAATCGCTCAGACAAATTAGATTGATTATTTAATCAACTTGATTTATTTTCAGTATTTAATTTCTACATTACTTAAATTTATGGTGAATTTAAATATAAGCATAAATCATCTAATTCAGTAATCAATCACCAAGAATAATATTATATGACCATTTGATCTAGATTACAGGTAATAGATTGGATGTATTAGAAACGATCAAATTTAAACCCAAAACTTATACATCAATTTTTGAATAAAATTTATTCACGTTAAAAACCAATTTAAGAACGATATTCAATGACATACATTTGTTCTCCCATATCTAGAAATAAAGTGAAAGCACAAAACAATATCAATCCTATGTACATTACCACACTCTTAACCTGATAATGGAGTCTAGTCGCGCATCACACCATTAACCAAAATCTTCTTGGATGGAATCCTTGTAGTCGATGTCTCATTCTTCGCCTTGAAACCATAGCCGTTTTATATGAGAAGATGGATAATAGATTGATGAATAGAATCAATTTTCCTCTTTATTTTCATGCTCTAAAGTAGCCAAAACAGATTAAAATTCCTTTTTCAATCCCCGAAATCAAATTAGCCTATTGGCTTCTTCCGGCCCGCATCGCGATCGCAACGCTATGATCAAACGGCAATGTTCCTCTTGAGGTGACCCAAGTATTAATAAACGACTCTTCATGTGTCTCAATAACCAATGTGGGATTAACCCACATGTCACGTCAATCAACAATTTCAAGTGAGTACTTTAAAAAATAATTTTAATTAACTTCTAAATGATTTTTTCACAAATAAATATAGGCTATAGCACATTCATTTTCTCAACAAGGAGAATATATGAGTATATTGATATGTTCTAATTTAAGATTGGGTCCTATAAATAATTAGATCATAAAATATATAAAAAATCATTTTTATATTACATAATATGTAGCTTGATTTGAAAATCAGGAACCATATGGAGCTGCACCGCTCATATAATAACAGCCGTGATTGGAGCTGGAGTTCTGTCTTTGGCATGGAGCACTGCGCAGTTGGGATGGATGGCAAACCCTGTTTCCTTGCTCTGTTTCGCAGTGGTTACGTATTTCTCTTCGTTCCCAATTGCAGACTGTTATAGGTCACCTGACCCTATCACTGGTTCACGAAACTACACTTGTTCTGATAACAATTGACTAACTGTAGTTACCCCATACAAAAATGGGAAAATAAAGAAAATTGTTGTTTTCCCTCTAACAACTCAACAAAAGCATAATAAGAAATATTTTTTTTTTTGTTTTTTTAAATCTAATTGGACTGTAAACTGCTTATAATTAGCCAAGTTTTGCAGTTACTAATCCTTGGATTGACCCAGTTAAGGCCAATATTGACACAAGCAGGCAAACAACACTAAAGGTCTCAAGAACCACCCACTTTCGTGTCCAAGTCTCGATCTTTTTCTGGACACAGTACATTTCAACTGGAAAATATATAGACATAGGCCAGAAGGCCAATGCCCCCAACACCCCCAGCACTTGGTTGAAGTAAGGGAAAATCATAGCAAGCCCCGTTGTCGATACGACATATGTTGTCGTAAAACACAGTCTGAACATATTCAACTGGAAAACTGGTACCAATGGGAGTTTGATCGCGTAAAATCTATTCAAAAAATCACTTTCGGGGAATTTTCTGGCGAACCATCTCTCCACAAATGCAAAAATCGGCTGACTGAACATCTGACACATGATTATGGCATTTTTAGAAGAAAAAAATATATGTAAAATCGTCAAGAAATCCTAACTATTATAAAGCTACCTGATATCCTCCAACTAAATGAAGAACGACGCATGCATTTGCATAGTCGACAAGCCAATAGGGCTCATAGAATCCAAATCCACTCAGGAGGTTTCCTGGAGTCTTATCACCAAAGGTTGCATACCCAAAGCATCCGCAGCTGAGGTAGAAGAATGTCGTGATGCATATTGTTGCCACTGATGACTTCTTCATTGTCTCGTTTTCCGCTGGAGGTGACTTCAAAGTATCCTTCATTTTACACACAGGAAAAAAAGGTAAAAACACAGAATAATGTATGTATAATTTTGAACATATATGTTTATCTGGTTTGTCTAGAACATAACCAGGGTGGACTCGAGGGCAATACTGCTAAAGCAATTATGTAAAAGACACCAATTTAAAATTTTGCTTCGGACACCCAAATACATAGGGCGGGCCCGGAACATATCAAGAAGAAGAATCCACACCTGTATCTCGAGGATAATAATTGAATACGGATACGCGAATGCAATGTCTCCCAATGCCTGGAAAACCAACCACAACTTCTCAGCTGAACTAGATGTCGGAACTCCTGTAATGCTCCCCATAATCTTCTTATTTTCTACAACAAAAAAATAAATAAAAAATTATCCACAACAAATTTGCTACTTCCTCTTAATAATCAACAATGTGAACATCCACTAGAAGGGGAGTAATGGCAATACCAATTACTTTTGAGAAGCTGAGTGCTAATCCGATAGAGGCGTAGGAGAAGGACATGATGGCGGCAATAACGGATAGCCAAGCCATGTTATGAAAATCCAGTATCTGAGACATTGCAATCTGAACAGCTCCGAACAACAGCATGAAGATATGATCCCCATATTCACAACTACCCTTCTTCCCCTCTTTGTGGTAACAATTTGATTTCATAATTGCTCTGCCAAAAAAAAAAAAAAGTTGAAATTTGAACAAGGTTGCAAATTAAAATCATATAGTACCAAATGGAGTAACTCATTTGGCTTATATAATAGCCAGTGCATTCTCAAAGAACCGATGTTGAACATGAATCTAACATCCAACTTTAAGTGAAACCCTCAATTTGTTAAGAGAGACGAATTCCCATCTAACTTAAAATAAAATGGTACCAAGTGGAGTAACTCATTTGGCTTACATAATAGTCTAAGCAAGAATCGATATAGGACATGAATCTAACATAGACCAACTGCTTTCAATCTCAAATATATATACATACTAGTTGCAGAGCATGTAAGAGGCACGTGTCTGTTATCTTTTTTATATAATCTTTTATATTATTTGTTCATTAAAAATCACACTGAAAATATGTATGCTAATTTTTTTTAAAAAATCAATGAAAAAATATGATATATAATTTTTTATTTTATTTCTTATAATATTAAATGTTCTTGTTTAAGACAATTAATGGAAATCAATTCATGTAGAGAAATGACAGAGTTATAGTTAATTAAAAAATTGAAAGTAAGTTAAATACATACATTACACTTTAGATTAATTGATGATAAGAAAAAAAAAAACATAACTCTACTATGATGAAGGATACTTATATAGACAAGTACTATGATTTTGAAGTTATTTACAATGCATGCCCTTGCATATATATATATATATATATATATATTTTATTGTGTTGTGATAAAAAAATTAAAATAGTTGATGAAATAAATTTAACAACAAAATATTGAGATTGTAATTTTCAGTAAACGACACTTTTGAAAATATCACAGTAGTAGAGTTATATGAATTTTAATCGCAATTAGGTAACACTATTGATTTATTTTATATTTTATAATTAAAAAAATAGATGATTGATGATAATAATCACATCAAATGTATAAAAGTACAAAAAATAGAATTTATAATTATTGTAAAAGAACAAAAATAATATCTATAACTATGAAAAATATCAAATTAATATAAATTTTATTTTAAATAAAGTGAAAAATATCATCTATTATTTTCAATATGTGTTTTAAAATTACCAAAAAAATTCTTAAATTAAATATCCATATTTATGTATGGGGTTACATTTTTTTTAATTATGTTTACATTTTATATTTCTATTAAATAGTTTGAATTTTTTTAAATACCAAATAGTATTTCTTTTAAGTATACAATACAAAAATGAGTAAACTATTTTTTTAATTTTTTAAGTGCAATTTGTAAATTTACTTTTTGTACAAAAAAAACTTGTCTATGTTAATATATATATTATTACTATAACATAAAGAAATATTAAATGTTTTTTTTAAAAAAAATAAAAATAAACTTTTTAATATATATATATATACGTATGTAATATATATCAAATAACCAGTAGCCACCTATATAATATATATGAAATAGGTCAAAAAGTTGACCCTTTAATTTTTACAAATTTTGAAGATAAATATGTAATTTTATCTATGCAAATAAATAGTAAAACAACATTGATTTATATATATAGATATAGATATATACATAGAGAGATTTAATTACCTCATGCTGGTTGAAGTAGTAATGACATAGGCAACAGCAGTTCCATAGAAGTTCCCATACTGAAGCAAACCACACAACCATGTCCGTTTTTTACCTGAGCTTATCAGAACAAATGAGGAGAGAGAAACAATGAAATCTAGGAGAAGAGAAGAGAAAAAATTGGTACCAAGAGTAACTCTCACAGCATCCATGTAAGTCAGGTTTCTTGAACCGGTGACTGGGTCAGGAGACCTGTAACAGTCTGCCATTAAAAACGAAGAGAAATACGTAACGACTGCAAAACAGAGCAAGGAAACAGGGCCTGCTATCCATCCCAACTGCGCAGTGCTCCATGCCAGAGACAGGACTCCAGCTCCAATCACGGCTGTTATTATATGAGCGGTGCAGCTCCATATAGTTCCTGTTTTTCAAATCAAGCTACATCATCACCAAGATTCAGGAAAAAAAAAATGATCAACTGGGTCTTCCTGAAAAAGAACAGGGGATGTTTAATCACCGGTTCTTATTGTTTTCTCTTCTTCATCACAGGAAACAGTTTCCCGTTCAGGAGAGCGTTGGATTTCCATGCCGATCCAACCGCAAATCAATTCCACAATAGGAAGATGGATCTGATTAAAATTCTGCAGTTTGGTAGGTGGTGTGTAGACGTTTATATGCATTAAGAGGGAAAAAGAAGCATCTTTTTGTTCTGTTTTGATGTTCCACCAAAGTTATGAATGGCGGCCAAAAAACAAATTGCTGGTGATAAGATAATTAGCAGAATGGACCCTTTGTTTATTCTTATTGCTAGGATCTAGCAGTATCTTTTTGACTCCAGGAGTTCAAATTTTCAACACATGATTCCCCAAACAATTTTTTATTGAATTTTACACAAAAAAACAAACATGAATTATTACAAATAAACAAGCACAAAAAACAGACAGGGGAAGACTACTGTACTAAATCCTCAAAACTGTCGACTTGAACTCCATTTCTTGTTTTGGGTTCTGCACCTTCTGTTGCAGATACTTTGCCCAATCCCTGCCGTGCTACTTGACAGCTTCCGCCGACTCTATCAACTTGTCCGTCAACCCAATATCAAACCTGTATCCCTGCGACCCGCCTAGAAACAATCGGAAAACCCACGAGAAGGTTGACATTCCGGCGAAACCCGCGGGAAATCACCCCAAAGCTGCGATGAACAAGAAGCCGGCGATGAACAGTGGGAATCAAACTAAGCCTAAGTGGGGTTACTGTATGTTTGGTTGAAAAAATGGAAAAAAAAAAAAAAAAAAAGATAATATTAATTAACCGTATTTTTGTTTCGTTAGAAAAAAAAAATGGAAAGAGAAAAAATAATATATTTTAATATAATTCACTATTTTGTCTTTCTATATTACAAAAATAAGGGAAAAAAGACATTTTTGGTCCTTGAAAGATGGCGAAAGTGTCTAATTGGTCTCTAAAATTTGAAACTCGATACATTTGATCTCAACATTTCAAAATCGTTCCAAATTGACCCCTGAGACAGATTCTGTCAAATCAACTGACGGCCAACGTTTCATTAAGAGTATTTTAGTCTTTTTATTTAAAGGGATTAATTTGAGAAATCATCTAAACTTCTAAGGGTCAAAATATTTTTTTCCTTTATTTCTTTCAGTTATCCTTATTTGTCCCTACACCACCGAGCCAAACACCCTCCACCGCCGAACACCACCGCCGATTCTACTATGAAACAAAACAATACAACACCACCACCAAACGAACCAACACCGTCGCCTCCGCCAAAAAAGCAGAAGCAGAAACAGAAACATGGGAAACAGAAATTGAACGAGAAACAGAAACAGAAATTGAAATATGGGAAACAGAAGCAGAAACAGAAACAGAAACATGGCAGCCGCCGCAAGCTTAAACGACACCTTAACCTTCTTCGACTTTCCGTCGGTTGCTGTCGCTGTAACTGCCGCATCTGGTTCAACTTTTCGAAATCGAACCTGAGGTTTCGAAACCCTTTCGAACGAAATTGAAATCGAAAGATTTCGAAATCAACATTTTGATTTCGAAATCAAAAGCCTAGTTTCCATTTCGAAATCGAAATCGTGCTAAGCAGACAACGAAGATGATGACAGTTGAAGCGATGGAGGATGGAGAAGAAGCGGATGATGGCGACAGCGACGGAGGACGGAGAAGAAGCAGACGAAGGCGATGGAGGATGTAGAAGAAGCAGACGACGATGGTAGAAGTGGTTGTGTGGTGGCGTGGTGGTGCTCGGTGGTGCAGAGAAACGGAGGGTATGAGGAGCCAACAAGACAAAAAAAAAACAAGAGAAAAAAAAGAGAAGAAAATGATTTGGGAAAAAATATTTTGACCCCCTTATTTTAACAACATATGCAAATAGACCCTAGTAAATTAATAACAATTAAATGACACATGTACCCTTGGTCAAACGTCATGTGCTTGTCATGTGACTTTTTCCATCCAATTCTCCCAAATTTTACTAACGAAACCCGACCCAAGAGTCAATTTGGAACAATTTTGAAATGTTGAGATCAAATGTGTCAAATTTCAAATCTTAGGGGCTAATTGAACACTTTTACCATCTTTTAGGGACAAAAAAATCTTTTTCCCAAAAATAAGTTAAAAAATTTATTATTAAGGGTTTAAAAATTTATTATTAAAAATTTAATTATAATTTTGATATTTTTAACCAGTAAGATTTGAGTAAAGTTCGACTTGTACGATGGTTGAGCATCTTAAAAGAATCAATATGGCACTTTTGGGGACAAGCACCCCAATTTTTTGTTCCCAATTTTCGGGATTATTCTCGTTAGATGCAATAATGCAAGAGTCGTCTTTTGTCAGGCCCCACCACGAGGAAGACTTGGTTCCCCATTAGTATATGCAGAATATTCATTTGATAGACTGTGTTGAAGTTGAAGGCCATGGATACGGGAGCAGAAGGAGGAGATGATGTCGATCAGGCAGCTCTACTACCGCCATCGTCTTCATCATCGTCATCTTTTTCCACGGAATCCTTAAAGCCTTCCCCCGAGAGAACTGGTTTGTCTTTTCCCTTCCTCAAAAATAAAACCCTATTCAGTAATGTAGAATGCTAAAATAGGGTGTTGAACCATAAGAATCAACTTGTAATTGTTTTTTTTTTTCTCTCTATTGTAAAATGAATTTGTGATTTTGTTGTTTGATGACTTAATTTGAAAAAAAACTAAATTAATTGATGATGAAATAAACGAGGTTAAGAGTTAGAGATCATGAAATTTGGGGATTACATTGCATTTACTATAATGTATTTCTCATGTTTGTAAGACAATTTAGTCTAATTTGAAATTATCATCCGATGATGGAAACCGGGTTAAGAATTAGGGATTATGTACTTCAAGGATTAGGTTGCATTTATATTTTTACTTCAATCTAGATCTGCGCATGAAGAACATTCTCAACTAGAAGATGATATCCGGCTCAGACAAATTCGATTGGTTATTTAATCGGCATGACTTATTTTCTATATTTAATTCCTAAATTACTCTAATTTAGGGTGAATTAAAATATAAGTATAAATCATCCAATTCAATAACCAATCACCAAAAATAATATTGTATGACCATTTGATCTAGACTACAGGTACCAGATTTGACATTTTAGAAGCAATCAAATTTAAACCCAAAACTTGTACATGAATTTGTGAATAAAATTTAATTTAATCATACTAAAAACCAATTTAAGAACGATATTCAATGACATACATCTGTTCTCACATATCTAGAAATAAAGTGAGAGTACAAAACAGTGTCAATCCTATGTACATTACCACACTCTTAACCTGACAATGGAGTGTAGTCGCGCATATCGTCTTCTTGGATGGAATCCTTGAAGTCGATGTCTCGTTCTTTGCCTTGAAACCCTCGCCGTTTTATATGAGAAGATGGATAATAGATTGATGAATAGAATCAATTTTCCTCTTTATTTTCATGCTCTAAGGTTGCCAAAACAGATCCCCATAAATTAGGGAAAAATTCCTTTTTCAATCCCTGAAATCAAATTAGCCTATTGGCTTATTCTGGCCCGCATCACGCTCGCAACACTATGATCAAACGGCGATGTTATCCTTGACGTAACCTAAGTATTAATAAATGACTCTTCATATTCTTTAATGACCAATATGGAATAACTCACACGTCACATCAATCAACAATTTTAAGTGAGTACTTTATAGAACAATTTTAATTCACCTCTAAATAATTTTTTCACAAATAAATATCACACATCCATTTTCTTACCGGGGAGAATATATTGACATATTGATATGTCCCAATTTAAGATTGAGTCTCACAAATAATCGGGTCATAAAATGTTTAAAAAATCATTCTTATATAACATAATATTCAAAACAGGAACCATATGGAGTTGCACTGCCCATATAATAACAGCAGTGATTGGAGCTGGAGTCTTGTCTCTGGCATGGAGCACTGCGCAGTTGGGATGGATAGCAGGCCCTATTTCCTTGCTTTGTTTTGCCGTCATCACATACTTCTCTTCGTTCCTCATGGCAGACTGTTACAGGTCTCCTGACCCTGTTACTGGTTCAAGAAACTTTACTTACATGGATGCGGTTAGAGTTACGCTTGGTACCAATTTTCCCTATTTCAGTATTTTTCTCTCCGCATTTGAGTTACTCTTGGCTATGTTCTGATAACAATTGAGTAGCTCAGGTAAAAAACGGACATGGCTGTGTGGTTTGCTTCAGTATTTTAACTTCTATGGGACTGCTGTAGCCTATGTGATCACTACTTCAACCAGCATGAGGTAATTAAATCTCTCCCCCCCCCCCCCCCCCCCTCTCTCTCTATATATATATATTTGAGAATGAAAACAGCTGATCTGTGTTAGATTCATGTCTCATATCGATTCTTGCTTAGACCATTATATAAGTCAAATGAGTTACTCCACTTGGTACCATAATATTTTAAATTGGATGAGAATTCGCCTCTCTTTCCTCATAGTCAATTCTTCCGTGCCAACTGGGGTTTGCACTTAAGGGCAGCGAGTGTGATTCCTTGAGAATGCCCAGACAATTGATTTACTCTATTTGGTACCATAATGATTTTAAGTTGAAACCTTCAAACAGTCTTCAACTTCTTCTTTTTTAGCAGAGAAATTATGATATCAAACTGTTATCACAAAGAGGGGAAGATAGGTAGCTGTGAATATGGGGATCATATCTACATGTTGCTGTTTGGAGTTGTTCAGATTGCAATGTCTCAGATACCGGATTTTCATAACATGGCTTGGCTATCCGTTATTGCCGCCATCATGTCCTTCTCCTACTCCTCTATCGGATTAGCACTTGGCTTCTCAAAAGTAATTGGTATTGCCATTACTCCCCTTCTAGTGGATGTTCACATTGTTGATTATCAAGAGGAAGTGGCAAATTTTTTGTGGATAATTTTTTTTTTTTTATTTTGGTTGTAGAAAATAAGAAGATTATGGGGAGCATTACAGGAGTTCCGACATCTAGTTCAGCTGAGAAGTTGTGGTTGGTTTTCCAGGCATTGGGAGACATTGCATTTGCGTATCCATATGCAATTATTATGCTTGAGATACAGGTGTGGATTCTCCTTCTTGATATGTTCAGGGCCCACCCTATGTATTTGGGTGTCCGAAGCAAAATTTTAAATTGGTGCCTTTTACACAATTGTTTTAGCGGCATTGTCCTCTCGTCCCTGGTCATGTTCTAGACAAACCACACATACATATATGTTCATAATTATACATACATTATTCTGTGTTTACCTTTTTTATTGTGTGTAAAATAAAATGAAGGATACTTTGAAGTCACCTCCAGCGGAAAACGAGACGATGAAGAAGTCTTCAGTGGCAGCAATTTGCATCACAACATTCTTCTACCTCTGCTGTGGATGCTTCGGGTATGCAGCCTTTGGGGATGAGACTCCAGGGAACCTCTTGAATGGATTTGAATTCTACGGGCCCTATTGGCTTGTTGACTATGCAAATGCATGCGTCATTCTTCATTTAGTTGGAGGATATCAGGTAGCTTTATGATAGATAGTATTTCTCGATGATTTTACATTTTTTTTTTATTTAACAAATGCCATAATCATGTGTCAGATGTTCAGTCAGCCGATTTTCGCTTTTGTGGAAAGATGGCTCACCGGAAAATTCCCAGAAAGTGAATTTTTGAACAGATTTTATGCGTTCAAACTCCCACTGGTGCCGGCTTTCCAGTTGAATATGTTCAGGCTGTGTTTTAGGACAGCATATGTCGTATCGACAATCGGGCTTGCTATGCTTTTCCCTTATTTCAACGAAGTGTTGGGGGTGTTGGGGGCATTGGCCTTCTGGCCTTTGTCTATATATTTTCCAGTTGAAATGTATTGTGTCCAAAAAAAGATTGGGATTTGGACAAGAAAGTGGGTGGTTCTTGAGACCTTTAGTGGTGTTTGCTTGCTTGTGTCTATATTGGCCTTAATTGGGTCAATCCAAGGATTAATAAATGAAAAATTTGCATAATTATACGCACTTTACAGTCAAATTAAATTAAAAAAATGCATTTGTTGTTTGTTTAATGGGAACAGTGCAATTTTTAGTATATTCTTTGTGAGGAAAGTACAGTGAAATTTAGCGTGCAATTTTTTCTACCTATTATATTATTCCTCGATTGAAAACTCTGGTACCCCATTCTGGGATGTTTCCCTCTTTTGTTTCTCGTTAGATGCAATAATGCAAGTGTTGGGTCGTTGGTCAATGGCCCCGCCAAAAGGGGAAAAAAATGGTTGCTTTGATCACGTTCTCTGTTCATTGAGGTTTGGTGGTGATACTGATGGGTCCAGTTTGATTCCCATTAATCTTGTTCAAAACTGCAAAATTTCGTTTTTTATAATTTTTTCACCCAAAAACTAGAAATTATTTATTTGAAAGACTCTTGAAGTTGGATTCACGGATCATGGAAGAAGATGAAGAAGAAGAAGATGACCTACTGGTTTGTCTACTTCCTTCCTCTCTCTACTTTTATTTCTGTTTAATTTTACATCACAATGAAAAGGATCGATAAAAGTAAGCAAAAAGTGGTTCTCTGTGACTGATTATAAGCTGCTTTTGTTTGTTAATGGTGATGAAGGCACTGTATCGACGGCGGTGGCGCATATAATAACGGCGGTGATAGGATCAGGGGTGCTGTCTCTGGCAAGGAGCATGTCACAGCTGGGGTGGATTGCAAGTCCATTATGCATGCTGGTTTGCATCCCTCACCCTTACCTCTGCATTCCTTCTCAGCAGTTGTTACAGATCTCCCATCTCAGACAATACCGTCAGTTTGAGGGATAAAACGAGGCGCGACTCCTCGGTGGACAAATGCGTCGTGGGACAACACCAGCAGGTGTTGGGCATTGCGAGGTGATCCTAGGCGCAATGCTAGGATTGGTTCCATGAGCGTGGCATGGCAACAGGCAAGATCTTGGCACACGGCCAAGGCAACGAGTGCCGACATGCGTTAGCACCTATTGGAGGAATGGGGTGGCGTTGGGCCAAGGTGTTTGGCACGCGTTGGCAAAATGGTGGGCCGTTGGGCAATGTGGATGCACATTGGTGGCAGCGGCATATAGTGCAAGGCAATCCTAGCCACAATGCTAGGATTGGATTTCATGGGCACGGCATGAAATCGACGGAAGACCTTGATGCGGCACCAAAGCAAGGCAACAAAACGTGGCACCAAATGTCATGTGGGACAACACCAACAGGTGTTGGGCATTGCAAGGTGATCCTAGGCACAATGCTAGCATCAGTTCCATGAGCATGGCATGGCAACAGGCAAGACCTTGGCACACGGCCAAGGCAACGAGTGCCGACATGCGTTAGCATGCATTGGAGGAATGGGGGGGGCGTTGGACCGAGGTGTTTGGCACGCGTTGGCAAAATGGTGGGCCGTTGGGCAATGTGGGTGCACATTGGTGGCAGCGGCATATAGTGCAAGGCAATCCTAGCCACAGTGCTAGGATTGGGTTTCATGGGCGCGGCATAAAATCAACGGAAGACCTTGGTGCGGCACCAAGGCAAGGCAACAAAACGTGGGCGCAATGCCACATTGTGAGCAGTGTCATGTGGGACAACTCTAGCAGGTGTTGGGCATTGCGAGGTGATCCTAGGCACAATACTAGCATCAGTTCCATGAGCGTGGCATGGCAACAGGCAAGACCTTGGCACACGGCCAAGGCAACGAGTGCCGACATGCGTTAGCACGCATTGGAGGAATGGGGGGGGCGTTGGACCGAGGTGTTTGGCACGCGTTGGCAAAATGGTGGGCCGTTGGGCAATGTGGGTGCACATTGGTGGCAGCGGCATATAGTGCAAGGCAATCCTAGCCACAGTGCTAGGATTGGGTTTCATGGGCGCGGCATGAAATCAACGAAAGATCTTTGTGCGGCACCAAGGCAAGGCAACAAAACATGGGCGCAATGCCACATTGTGAGCAGTGTCATGTGGGCGGCATGACATACCGTTGGGCGCAACGGTGCATTCTGGTGATAAAAATGCATATTGTGGTAGCAAGTCGTTGGGCGCAACAACGCAATAAGATACAACGAAACAACAGACTAAGCTGCCCACATGACATACCGTTGGGCGCAACGGTGCATTCTGGAGTCAAAAATGCATACTGCAGTGGCAAGTCGTTGGGCGCAACAAAGCAATAAGATACAACGAAACAACAGACTAAGCTGAGCAGTTAGGCCTTAACCAATATACAAAAATTGGTTAAGTGTAACAGTTTATGGGTTATGTGTTAAACATGTGGGGGCAATTATGGGTCTTGGTTAGAAAATTGGCCAAGTAATTGCCCTGGCCACTTGTCCAGCATGTATGGAGCAGTTTTATGCATGTTTGCCTAGCAGTTGGGGTTGTCAACTGCATTGTTGCCTATATATATGTATGCATTTCGGATTTGTAAGGGTGTGCAGTGAGTTTTGAGTGTTCCTGCAATCCCTTGGCCAACATTATGTAAGTGTTTCTTTATTTTTGCTGAGTAATAAAAATAAAGTTGGTTGCGGTTGTAATTCGTTGTGTTTCTTATTGTTTTATGGCGAGTATGAGTGCGTTGGGTTGCTGTGACTGTGCATTGTGTCTAGGAACATTTGAGCAATTGACTAGTTGGTACTTGGTAGGCAACTCAATCACTAGGGATGCCCGCAGTCTGAGTTCGGTTCGATTTTGTTCAAAACTAAAACCGTGAAACATATATAAAACCAAAATAAAAATCGCCGATTTCTTTTAAATGGTTTTAAAATCGGACTATTTAATTTTATCCAAAACCGCGAAACCGTTTAAGATTTTTAAATTTTATAAAAAAATGAAATCAAAACCAAAACGGTAAAACCACAAACCATTATTTCTTATATATGAAAAAATAAAAAAAATAAAAAAATGACTAAAATATAACAACAGTCTCCAAATTATTCTCATTCAATGAATTTTTAATCTTGCAAAATCAACTGATTGATTCTAAATAGGAAATATGAGAAGTAAGATTTGAGAACCCTACATATAATCATATATTTATACTAGAGTTAGTAGGTAAAAGGGTAAACTTATAAATAAATAAAAAAATAAGAATTAAACTGTAAATTTCTTATTTATGTATGTGTACGCGCACGTGCATCGATTACACGATTCGGCTCACGGTTCGATCACATGGTTTAGTTACGCGGTTATTATCCCAAAACTAAAACTAAAACAGCTTCGGTTGTTAAATTCAAAACCAAAACTAAAATAAAAAATATTTAGTCGGTTTCAACTTGGACCATTCAGTTCGTTTTCTCTTGGTTAAGTTCGATATTTTTGGGCATCCCATCAATCAAAGGTGCAAAAAATTTCAGTTTGACATTTGATTTGACATCCCTATCGTAACAAGTGAAAGTAACGGGAAAACAACAATTTTCATTCTATATTTTCCCATTTTTGTATGGGAAAACTACAGTTTAGTTTGACATGAAATTTTTGTGCCAATTTTCGGGATGATTCTCGTTAGATGCAATGGCGCATGAGAGTGGTCTTTTGTCAGTGGCCCCAGCGAGAGGAAGAGGAAAAAAAAGCTTGGTTCATGGAGATTTGGTGGAGATACTGATTGGCCCAAGTTTGATTCCCATCTATCTTAGTCTTCTCCCCCCAACCAAACCCAGAAATTATACATATTGCAGAAGATTGTGTTGATGTAGAAGGCCATGGATACGGGAGCAGAACGAGAAGATGATGTCGATCGGGCAGCTCTACTACCGTCGAGGTCGTCTTCATCTTCTTCCATGGAACCCTTAAAGCCTCCCCCCGAGAGAACTGGTTTGTCTTCTTCCCTTCCTTAAACCATTCCACATTTGGGTGCTGATTGCTGAACCATAAGGATGAACTTGTAATTGTTAATTTCTGATTGTTTTCTCTCTATTGTAAAAATAATTTGTGATTTTGTTGTTTAATAATCTAATTTAAAAATACTAAATTAATTGATGATGATGGAAACCGGATTAAGGGTCGGGGATTAAGTTGTATTTATATTTTTACTTTAATCTAAATTTGCGCGGAAACGAACATTCTCAACTAGAAGATAAAATTGGTTAGACAAATTAGATTGATTATTTAATTGGCATGATTTATTTTCAGTATTTAATTCGTATATTACTCTAATTTAAGGTGAATTAAAATATAGTCATAGATTGTCCAATTCTATAATTAATTACTAAGAATAATACTATATAACCGTTTGATTTAGATTACAGGTACTAGATCTAACATTTTAGAAACAATCAAATTTAAACCCAAAACTTGTACATGAATTTTTGAATAAATTTTAATCACATTAAAAACAATTTAAGAACAATATTCAATGACATACATTTGTTCTCACATATCTAGAAATAAAGTGAAAGCACAAAACAATTTAAATCCTATGAAAATTGTCACAATCTTAACCTGATCAAGGAGTCTAGTCATGCATCACGAGATTAACCAATTAATTTTTTATCTTATTTTTCGTAAGTGAAATAAATAATTTTGCGACTCTCTTACTCTCAAGAACAATGAACTCTGAAGAAAAACATGAATGCAAGCTTAAGATTAGATATCTATATATTGAGAAACATCTGCCCTTTTATAGAGAGCTAAATTGAAGATAATGAAAAGACCAATTTTTTTAATTCCCTGCAATTACGAATCCGAGTGGTTTAGAACTGTTTGGAACTTATTTGATTTTCAGATTAATTTTGTCTAAAAGGATATCAAGACTAAGCCAAGCATTCCTAATGCCCAGGCCCAGGTTTGGGCCCAGGCCCAGGCCCAGGTTTGGGCCCGAGCCCAAGCCCGACCAGGCGATTGACAGTGGTGTGCACACTAGCGTGGCTTTATTCATGTTATAGCTATAGGCCTAGTTTCTGCACATATCAATTCAACACTCTAGGGGGCTTACCTTCACAAGATAACCCGAGTATTAATAAATGACTCTTCATATTGTTCAATGATTAATGTGGGACATCAGTCAACAACTTCAAAGAGGTACTTTAAGAAACAATTTTAATTCACTTCTAAATTATTTTTTTCACAAATAAATATATCACATTCACTTTCTGATATATTAATATGTCCTAATTTAAGATTGATCCCACGAATAATTGGATCGTAAAATATCCAAAAAATTATTTTTATATAACATAATATTCAAAACAGGAACTATATGGAGTTGCACTGCTCACATAATAGCAGCCGTGATTGGAGCTGGAGTGTTGTCTCTGGCATGGAGCACTGCGCAGTTGGGATGGATAGCAGGCCCTGTTTCCTTGCTCTGTTTTGCGGTGGTTACGTATTTCTCTTCGTTTTTAATGGCGGACTGTTACAGGTCTCCTGACCCAGTCACAGGTTCAAGAAACCTCACTTACATGGATGCGGTTAGAGTTACTCTTGGTACCAAATCTTCCTATTTTCTTCTATACTTCAGTGTTTGTCTCTCCTCTTTTATTCTGATAACAATTGAGTAGCTCAGGTGAAAAATGGACATGGCTGTGTGGCTTGTTTCAGTATGTGGGCTTCTATGGGACTGCTGTTGCCTATATCATTACTGCTTCAACTAGCATGAGGTAAGTCAATCTTTCTCTCTTAAATTGAAAAAAATTGGTTTGTGGTAGATTCATGTTTCACGTCGATTTCTTGCTAATGCCAAGACTATTATAAAAGTTAAACAAGTTAGTTCGTAGTCAAATCTTTCGTGCAAATTAGAGGTCGCATTTAAAGACAAGTGTGATGTTCTTGTTTCACATCAATTATTTTGAGTTTATTTGAGTGTGTCCAAATTATTACATAAGACAGAAGAGTCACAATACTTAATATCATATATGCATTTAAGTTTGGAACTTCCAAACAGTTTGAATTCAACATTTTCTTTTTGGCAGAGCAATAATGAAATCAAATTGTTACCACAAAGAGGGGAAGAATGGTAGTTGTGAATACGGAGGTCATATCTACATGTTGTTGTTTGGAGTTGTTCAGATTGCATTGTCTCAGATACCGGATTTTCATAACATGGCTTGGCTATCTGTTATTGCCGCCATTATGTCCTTCTCTTACGCCTCCATCGGAATAGCACTTGGCTTCTCAAAAGTAATTGGTATTGCCATTGATGACCTTCTACTTCCAATAAACCTTGTCGATTATCAAGAAGAAGTAGCAAATTTTTCGTGGATGATTTTTTTTCCCCCGGTTGGTTGCAGAAAATGAGAAGATTATGGGGAGCATTACAGGAGTTCCGACAGCTAGTTCATATGAGAAGTTGTGGTCAGTGTTGCAGGCATTAGGAGACATTGCATTCGCATATCCATATTCAGTTATTATCCTCGAGATACAGGTGTGGAATCTCCTTCTTGTTATGTTTGTTTAAGGCCGACCCTATGTATTTGAGTGCGCGAAGCAAAATTTGAAATTGTTTCCCTTCACATAGTAGATATATAAGTCCAATGGATCATGTGTTTTGTAAAACAAAAACTATGTAATTATTATGTGAGTATTTTAAAAGACAAAAGTAAATCCAATGGATCATGTATCTACCTGGAGCCTCTACTACTCTATCAACAGCCCCTCATGGTGCCGTTTTCAGATCAAGATTGGATTTGATACTATTAGTAATGACCCTGGCGGTCCACTAGTCTAGTAACTTTTGGACTGAATCCCCGGATCTCAAAATACTTGAGCGAAGTTATTAATATTAGTCTGTGATACTTTATATATCTAACAATTTTTTTTAATAATTCTAACGTGGGATCTCACAGCCGGTCTAACTTATATTCTTGACGAATCATACATAATATTCTGAATTATACATACATGGTGTTCTTACTTTTTCCGGGGTGGGGTTGTAAAATGAAGGATACTTTGAAGTCACCTCCAGCGGAAAATGAAACGATGAAGAAGTCGTCAATGGCAGCAATATGCATAACAACATTCTTCTACCTCTGTTGTGGATGCTTTGGGTATGCAGCCTTTGGTGATAAGACTCCAGGGAACCTCCTGAGTGGATTTGGATTCTACGAGCCCTATTGGCTTATCGACTTTGCAAATGCATGTGTCGTTCTTCATTTAGTTGGAGGATATCAGGTAGCTTTATAATAGTTTGGATTTCTTGACGATTTTACATGTACTTTTTTCTTCTAAAAATGCTATATTTATGTGTCAGATCTTCAGTCAGCAGTTTTTTGCATTTGTAGAAAGATGGTTCACCGGAAAATTCCCAGAAAGTGAATTTTTGAACAGATTTTACGCGTTCAAACTCCCGTTGGTGCCGGTTTTTCAGTTGAATATGTTCAGGCTGTGTTTTAGGACAGCATATGTCGTATCGACAACCGGGCTTGCTATGATTTTCCCTTACTTCAACCAAGTGTTGGGGGTGTTGGGGGCATTTGGCTTCTGGCCTTTGGCTATATATTTTCCAGTTGAAATGTACTGTGTCCAAAAAAATATTGGGATTTGGACAAGAAAGTGGGTGGTTCTTGAGACCTTCAGTGGTGTTTGCTTGCTTGTGTCGGTATTCGCCGTAATTGGGTCAACCCAAGGATTAATAAATGAAAATTTTGCATAATTATAAGCAGTTTACAGTCAAATTAGATT
This sequence comes from Eucommia ulmoides, assembly GCA_016647705.1. Taxonomy (NCBI): domain Eukaryota; kingdom Viridiplantae; phylum Streptophyta; class Magnoliopsida; order Garryales; family Eucommiaceae; genus Eucommia; species Eucommia ulmoides. The sequence continues at coordinate 450,409 of JAENRU010000391.1, read as the reverse complement.
AAAAAACTGCCTTTGTTTAATGGGAACAGAGCAATTTTTAATATATTTTATATGAGGAAACTTCATTGTAATTTAACGTGCAATTTTTCCTACTTATTTTATTATTCCTCGATTGAAAACTCTGGTCCCTCATTTATGGGATGTTTCCCTTTGTAGTTTCTCGTTAGATGCAATAATGCAAAAGTTGGGTCGTTGGTCAATTGCCCAACCAAAAGGAAGGAAAAAATGGTTGCTTTGATTATGTCCTCTGTCCATAGTGGCTTGGTGGTGATAGTGATGGGTCCAGTTTGATTCCCAATCATCTTAATCTTGTTCCAAACTGCAAAATTTCGATTTTTATAAATTTTTTCACCCAAAACCCAGAAATTATTCATTTGTAAGACTCTCTTGAAGTTGGATTCGTGGATATGGGAGAACAAGGGAAAGATGATGTCAATCATTTGGCTCTACTACCATCAAGGTCATCTTCTTCTGCTTCATCTTCTTCCATGGAACCCACAAAGCCTTCCCCCGAGAGAACTGGTTTGTCGTCGTCGTCTTCCTCTCTCTCTCTTTACACTTTTATCTCTGTTTAATTTTATATCACAGTGAAAAGGATCGATAAAAGTAAGCAAAAAGTAGTTGGTTCTGGAGTTCTCTGTGACTGATTATAAGCTGTTTTTGTTTGTTAATGTTGATGAAGGGACTGTATCGACGGCGGTGGCGCATATAATAACGGCGGTGATAGGATCAGGGGTGCTGTCTCTGGCATGGAGCATGTCACAGCTGGGGTGGATTGCAGGTCCATTATGCATGCTCGTGTTTGCATCCCTCACCCTTACCTCTGCATTCCTTCTCAGCAATTGTTACAGATCTCCCATCTTGGACAATGGCACCGCCAGACATGGCTCCTATGTTGAAGCTGTCCGTGCCATTTTAGGTAATAATAACTCAGAACCTGCATGTTTTTTAATCTTTGTATTGGTGTAGATTAATCAATGAAGAAGGCGGTTTCAGGAAAAAAGAGCGGATGGGCGTGTGCTTTAGTCGTGCGGCTAAGCCTATTCAAGACGGCTGTTATCTATACCATAACATCCGGTATAAGCATGAGGTAATGCTATTCGTTAGCTTGTTCTGATATATAAAGTACCATGTGGGTTATTACTGCTAAGATGTTTTAAGCATTGTCATTCCAGTGTAGGTGGACTCTGTCCAAAAATTATTAGACGCGTTACATTTGAAATTTTCACTTCAATTTTTTTTTTTGGGTAATGCGACAGAGCAATTCGAAAATCAAACTGTTACCACGCGAAAGGTCATGAGGCTGCTTGTGCATACGGACATACATTTTATATGCTTCTATTCGGAGGTTTACAGGTGATGGTGTCTCAGATACCAAATTTTCGCAATACCGAGTGGCTGTCGGTTGTGGCTGCAACCATGTCCTTTAGCTACTCTATCATAGGATCAGCGCTCGGATTAGCAAAAGTCATAGGTAATGGAGAAGTGAGAGGTAGCATTGAGGGAGTGCCGGCTTCTTCAACTGCTCAAAAAGTTTGGTCGATATGCCAAGCCGTTGGGGACATTGCCTATGCGTTTCCTTTTGCTAATATTTTTCTCGAGATACAGGTAAAAACATGAACTTTGCTCAATATTTATGGTGAGATAAGTAAACGCTGGAACCGTCAATTTTTTTTATTTTTTTTTGAAAGGATACGCTGAAGTCTACCCCGCCCGAGAAGACCACCATGAAGAAGGCGTCGATAATTTCAGTGTTTATTACAACCACGTTCTACGTCTGCTGTGGAGGATTCGGTTATGCAGCCTTTGGAAATTCTACGCCTGGAAACCTGTTGACAGGATTCGGATTCTACGAGCCTTACTGGCTCATCGACTTTGCAAATGTATGCGTTGTTCTTCATTTAGTTGGGGGATATCAGGTAACCATTCTTCTTCTTCTTCGTTTGCTTTTTGGAAGAAAATTTGAAAATATTGAGAGAAAAAAAATGGTGTGTTTTGTTGTTGTTTTCAGGTGTTCAGCCAGCCGCTGTTTGCGGCAATTGAGAGATGGTTTACAGAGAGGTTCCCAAACTGCAGAATTATGTACAGCAACTACAGTTTGAAGCTGCCATTAATGCCGTCTTTCAAGTTGAGTCTACTGAGACTCTGTTTCAGAACAGCTTACGTCGGGTTAACAACAGCAATCGGTGTGGTCTTCCCTTACTTTAACCAGGTGGTGGGAGTGGCCGGAGCCATCAGCTTTTGGCCGGCAGTCATATATTTTCCGGTGGAGATGTACTTGGTGCAGAAGGACATTGGTTCTTGGACAAGAAAATGGATTTTTCTTCGCAGTTTTAGCTTTGTCTGTTTGCTTGTATCGATGTTTGCCTTGGTTGGCTCAATTGAAGGACTCATTACCGCTAAACTTAGCTAATAATCTTAACCCATGTTCTGTTTTACTCAAACTTTCTGCGTTTTTTGGGTGGTGATGATCAAATTTATACGGAACCACCAAACCCAGCCACCCTTTGCAATGCAAATGAATAATATTATTGTGCATGGTTTTCTGCGACAAATGAGAGAGAGAGAGAGAGAGAGAACAAGACACGCTCGTGCAACAACCTTAACTTTCGCTACCTGGGTTTGTTTTTGTGTGATCAAATAAGAAAGCCACCCACCCAACCCAACCCAACTATCTGCGCACACAGAGTCAACCAAGAGAGAGAGAGAGCTGGGGGGTAGAAGAGAGAGGAGAGAGGGTTGACCGGGTGTATTGTGGGTGAGCTACCGGCCCATGTCTCACACGCTCAATGGGCGTTGAATTCTTTAATGGGTTCATGCCACTTTGATGCCAAACTCCTCACTCCCCCCCATGCTGATATTACTAAATCCCCCCCATTTATATACACATTCCCCATCTTTCTTCTATAAACTATGCATTTTGTGTTCAATATTTAAAAGAATCAGCAAACAGTATATTCAGTTGAAGCTCTTCTTATCTGCTCCAAGTAGTAGTAAGATGGGGAGAATTCCATGCTGTGAGAAGGACAATGTGAAGAGGGGACAATGGACACCTGAAGAAGACAACAAGCTCTCTTCCTACATCGCTCAGCACGGCACCCGTAATTGGCGCTTAATCCCCAAGAACGCCGGTCCGTCTCTCTCTCTCTCCCCGTTTCTCTATCTCCTCTTTTGTTTCAGTAATTAACCTTCTGATTTTTACAGGACTCCAGAGATGTGGGAAGAGCTGCAGGCTGAGGTGGACAAACTACCTCCGACCTGATCTGAAGCACGGCCAATTCTCCGATTTGGAGGAGCAAACCATCGTCAAGCTTCACTCTGTTGTTGGCAATCGGTAAACACCCGAAATCAATCTACCCCCAATGTTGTAGGAGAATTATTTAACGGGATTCTTTGTGAATACTCCATAAATTTAAATTTTTCACCCAAACAGTCATTTTTTCAGAATTTCAAAATTATAGCGCCACATAAATGTCACTGCAATTTTTCCAAGTAAAAAATTACACTAACTTTCATGTCTCGCAGTAACTTGAGTTTTTGACAGAATTATTAGACTTCCGGTGAATAATGGGTTGCAAAATTTGGGGCCATGTCAAAATACCCTTATTTAGGTATGATGCCTGATATTTTGCCCTTTTTTTTCAGGTGGTCACTAATAGCGGCTCAGCTGCCAGGGCGCACGGACAACGACGTGAAGAACCACTGGAACACGAAGCTGAAGAAGAAGCTATCAGGAATGGGAATAGATCCGGTCACCCACAAGCCCTTCTCACACCTCATGGCGGAGATCGCCACCACCCTTGCCCCACCCCAGGTCGCCCACCTGGCAGAGGCGGCACTCGGCTGCTTCAAAGACGAAATGCTCCACCTGCTCACCAAGAAACGAATAGACTTCCAGCTCCAACACACCGGCAGTGCACCACCACAAACACCTTATATTCTTCCCACCACCAGGCACGATGAGAAAGACGATACCATTGAGAAAATCAAGCTGAAATTATCAAGGGCGGCAGGAGTACAAGAGGAGACACAAATGTTACCTTTGAACAAGCCATGGGACTCTGCTGGAGAAACGTCTGCTAGCTTTGGTGGTGTTTTCCCAGGAACCATCTCCAGCTATCACTATGGAAGTTCTTCTTTCGGTAACGAAGAGGATGGATCTCCGTGGAGGTGCAGCGGGAGCACATGCACAGCAGGCGACCAGCAAGTGCGGCTGCATGAGAAAATGGAGGACGAAATTGGGGACGAATCTGAGGCTGCAAAAGATAACAGAAATCGGTCCATTTTTAATCAAGATTGCGTCTTGTGGGATTTACCCTCTGATGATCTGATGAATCCTATGGTTTAGGAGGGCCTTACATGGAGGTAGACGGGGGAAAGTATACTTGGAATAAATTGCAATAAAAAACCGATCAATTGATTGCAATAATAAAGATGCAAATGTAAATAATCATTTTTATAAATTATGATAGAATTATCAAAAGAAAGAGAGTAACTTCCAAATATTTGTGATTCTCTGTCTCTATTATTTTCTCTCTATCCCACAGGATATAATATACATTAAGTCAAGCAAAATACGATGACGAAGACGACGTATCAGCAAGAACCTGTAAAATGTTAACAACGCAAAAAAATATTTAAATTAGGAGGAGATACAGATAAGAAAATACGAGGTAAATAACCCTTAAAAGAAAGGATTTTTTTGGTGAAGAGTCCAAAGAATTAAATTTTTAGCCCATGTAGTCCACGTCTTACAGTAATTTTTTTAGAAGTCCAAAATTACTATAGCCATGAATTACATGGGCTAAGAATACATAGGAATTTACCTCAAGTTGTTCTTCCGTGAATGAATCTTTCTGAACATTCCATGTATCTGCGTGGGTCCGTCGGAACTCAGCAACCGCTTTTGTGACAGTTGATTTAACTGGTGACGGTTCTCCCCCAAAATCAGCCAGCAAAGTAACATGCTCAGGCAACCAACTGAAAATATATACACATACACATATATATATGTTGTTATTCTTCTTCATGATGATAAGGAGATGGGAAAAGATACAAAATGAATCAACAAACCAACAAACGGGTTCGTCAAATCACGTGGTAGTTTGGCACTTGCGTACGATTTTCGAACACACCTGGGCATATCATAAGGAGCAGATAACACACAAGCTGCCAAAGCGAGTACAGGACCATGTATAGAAGCCACAGATTGCCCTGAACTCATTCTTCTGCAGATTGAAATTTGGAATCTTAGAACGGGATCATTTCCAACCTAATGTAGTAGCTTCGCATGCTTGAAAATATTCAAATGAAAATAATGAAACAGGAAAATTAACCTCTGCTTTCTCTTCCTCTTGATAATATTTGCTTCATTGTAAGCTCTTTCTCGGAAGTCTCTTGTAAGATCTCCCTCCTCAGCCTTCATGAGGCCAGCTAAAACAGCTGCTGCATGCTCTCTTACCTGAAAACACTCCAGAATTCAGCCAACATCTTCAAAGAAAGAAAGGAAATCCTATAACATGTAAGTGGTTTCCAGAAGAAGGCGGTGGAATTCCTAGCACTATAAAAACTAGCAGCGTAAATGCTAAAAGGTAGATACTTGCCTCCACTTGATTATCTGTAAGTAGATTCTCTATGGTTTTCCATATTTGTTGCTTCTCGACATCAGAGAGAATGAAGGTGTGCCTGTTATGAGAATAGAATGCGATTTCAATGCAAGACCGTACCGATATCATAAAGAAAGAGCAAAGATTGGCCAACTTTCTTAAGTTAAACAGATTAAATCATTCACTGTGCGAAAATCAAGTTTTAGAACTCGTAAAAAACACCATACCTATACATAAAAGTTCGCAAAAATGTCAGAGTTGAGGATCGAATCCGCCAGTTAGAATCATTGGCGGAAGAAAGAAGAACAGATACAGCCTTTTGGAGATGGGATCCCCAGAAAATCCTCCATTTCAACAATTCAAAAGCTGCCTTGGCCAGAGTTGACAAATCTTTGTTGGACGTTTCCTTCATGGAACCAATTAATGATTTCAGCAACAGGTTGCATGTAAGCAAAATTAATGGCTGACCTAGTTTAATTTAGGTAGTTGAGTACTGCCCATATGGTAGAAAGAACGGACCAGGCATAAAGCCTCCTAAGTGGGGAATCACACAGAAACTGTATTGCTTTCAAAATTTCGTTCTTTAGACAAACTGGGCCTTAATTAACATTCCCTCCCAAATGAAAAAATAAAAAAAAAAAAATGGAGACTGCAGTACCAACCAGGGTGAAGGTCATATCCGAACTTGGGCTAATAAGTAACTTTGGACGCCAAATATCAGACATCTCAATAACACGAAGTATATCTTTTGCAGGGTTAGATAACGATCTGATTTATGAACATCCTTGAACCATTAGGAACCTTAAGCCCCAACTAACAGAATGACAGAACAGGTAGACACTACACATTACGAACCTGTAGAGAGATTACAGGGTAGAAAAGACCCACAATAACATCCAGCAGGACTGCAGATCTTCCCGACTTCAACGAAGAGATTATGAAATGGAACAACTGCATAGAAAGAGAGTCAAAATAATCAGGTAATACAAGTTAAAAAAGGTCTGCCTTGATATTATTCTGTAAATGTGTACCGTTTCCATCCATTTAACATCATCGCGAGACTTGCCGTCTGAAATCCCATTTTCAGTACTTGTGTCCATTGCGATCTCTGTATCTTCAGATTGACTAGTATTTTGGATATTCGGGATAAGTTCACATGCTCGTTCTATCAGAAACTGATCCCAACGTGTCCCTTCTTGCTTTCCACTCAATGAATCAATGCCATCCCCTTCATTTGGATATTCATGAATAAATGATGCATGAAGCCGAACGTTTGAGCATAACACTGAGAGTGTAACACCCATTGATTCCCTCACCTGGGACCAAAATTAGCATCAGCTTAAAACCAGGAAAAAACATAAAATGTTTCCAGAATGAGGAAGGGAAAACAGTAGCGAAGATTCTTTTATCAGATTGAGTAAAATTGAGACATAAATACATACTGTCGAAAATTCAATGGGCCTAACTCACTCTCAAAAGACAACTTGTAAGAGGAAGATTACCCTTGGCTTTACATATAGCTCAAGATTAGGTAACGCATGCGATGTGGGATTCAACACATACATAGGACGGTAACTTATGCAAAGCGAGCAAAATTGATCACTGAACACTTAAATGATTACATACCAGGAAGGTTGCATTGATGCATCATACCTCCCCCACCCTCAAAAAGATGAAAATAAAGCGGTAACCATAATTGAAAAATCAAAAGGAAACATCAACTATTATATATGTAGTCATCTCCATTAGTCCATTAACACCCGTGTAGGGGTAAAAAAAAACTCCATTAATCAGCTTCACAAAGATTTACCTAGTTATTAAAAAAAATTAAAAAATTCATTGACCACAGTACATTAAGTAGAATACGGGTAAGGGAATAGTAAATCATGAAAATAAAGCAAAACAACCAAAGTAAAGAGAAACGAGCAGGAACATGATTTAATCTAGAATTATTAATCCGGATTATTTTTGTAGAACCTGCCAATGGATAAACATAGAACAAAAAAAAATGTAGCACACATGCATCAAAATTACCGAAAATTCTCTCTCCTAAATAGACAAGGCAAGCTAACATTTCAGAACATGTCATCATACAAGAATATTTTAATCAACCACTTGAAAAACATACAAAGTATATATACTTACTTGAGCAGATGAATGGCTCATATTACCCAACAACTCTTCCAAAAGCATATGGTGGAGCTGGATTTCACTAGCTGGCATTTTCGGGGGACAGACTTCTATGAGTGCAGCAGAAAGAAAAGCATAGCGCTTGGCCACTACTGTAGTAATGGCTGTTTGAGGTAAAGGGTGTACCAAACAATCCATGATCCTTTGCCTCAGAAGAGGAACTCGTGTTCCTTGTTTTCCCTTCCCTGTAACTGCGTAACGTATACAAGCTGCCCATTCCGGGATAGAATCCACAGACGGTGCAAGAATGACATTCTGCAACTGAACCATCATCCAAATGTCCCATGATTCTAAAAGACCACAAGCATCAGAATGAAGCAATCCAGCAAAAGCCTCGGCAGCAACACACTGCTTAGACCTCTCCTTAGCATTGATGAACTCCTCAAGAGAATTTTTAAGCGACGACAGAACAGGCATTCCACATACTTGAATTAGTCGCTTAAAAATTCGTGCAAAGTTTGAGTAAAAGGTGTCACTTCCTAACAAAGAAATCCAACTAGGTGTACGAGGCCACGAAGCTGAAAAGTCAAAATAGAAGCGAGTAATCGATTTGTCTGCAAAGCTCTGTAAGGAAGAACTTCCATGACTTCCTCTAGAACCTGCACTTTCAGTATCAGTGATTATATGAACATTAGAAAGGCTATTTAAAGCCTCATTGAAGAATCCCTCTTCCTGGAAAATATCACTCAAAGCTCCTTCAAGGAGAGACTTTTTAGTTCCTTGCAAATCACCGGAGAGAATGGGCTGAACATCATCAGACAATTTGTAAGGTGATTCTTTCAACAGTGTGTTAAGAGCAGATATAGCAAGTATTCTTGTCTGCGGGAGTTGACTTTTCAAATTCTTTAAGAAATGACCTGAAACCATATAAAATTTAACATCTATAAAACTACAGAAACTTTGAAGAACAACTGAACTCACTCACTGGGAAGCTTGCTTTTACCATTATGAAACACAAATCTAAGAATGTTTTAAAGAGCATATATCTAGCACAAAAAGATACTGACCTGCAGTTTCACTCAAGATTTTTGAATATGAATCCGGATCATTTTTAGATGCCATAGCCAACAAGAGCAAAACTCTGTTAGCCATCAAATTATACCTGAAAAAAGAAGGGAAAAACACACATCCCAAGATTAAAACGTGTGGTTCTTGAGGTTTAATGCGCACCAGAGAAAAGAACAGAGGGCACACATATATAGACCTTAACCATTTCATGCTTACCGCCAATGTAAATTGGAGGATTCAAAACTCAATGAACTAATCTCAGAGACCAAAACTGTAAAATCTGTCCCATCTGTATGGTTCTCTGGTTTCCTGAAAATGCTTCTAGAGACCCCCGCAAAGTGGATGTTGTATTTGACAAAAAGCTGTTCATAAGTCAAGAAAATATTATACAATAACAACACGAAAAACACTAAACGGAAAAAAAAAAATGACCTTAAACATTTTATTATATTCTTACCTCATTAATTGCTTTCTGAGCTTTCAGTGATTCATGATGGGAGCTTGAGGAGAAACCAAAAGGCAAGAAATAGGACACATAATATCAGCATCCCATGTAATATTCTCATGCTAAAATCATGTGGAATGAAAGTTAGGTTACCTTGTAAGAATTCCGAGAAGGAACGAGGAGAGCGACTTTAGATCCTGAATAAACAGGTAATGAAAGGCATCAGCAAAAAATGGTAGAATTTCAAATTAATCTGAAGTAGTTCAAAAAGAATACCGTTGTTAGATGCTTAAGAACAGTTTGCGTTGAAAGAACTGTGCAAGAACCTATGACCACAAATTCTGGCGATTTGGGGTTCTGCAAGTTCTCAGTAAGAGAGAGCACACACTTCGAAATCACAGATGGCCAGCGCTTCATCATTTTCACAAGAGATTTGCCAGAAAATCTGAAGACCAATCCAATAACTAAATTCAGATATGACAAAACTTACTCCCAAAGCAAGCTAGAAATGCTTGTTACCACTCAATGAGGAATTACACTAACAAACAAAAAGATTGGCACGGCCTTCGCAATACAAATGCACAAATATAGTTTAAGATAAATGAAAAGGGCAGCAAGACAATACACCGATTGGATGCATTTAACAAGACGATAGCAAAATACCAATATAAGTGAAGATGGGCGAGAGTAGCCTATCCAAAAAAGATGGGCACGAGTGGTCAAGATCATCTTTGTACCAAATACTGAAGGATCAGATTAGCACAGAGTCTATTTAGAATCATGCATGCAAGGACACCATTCTTCATGTTCTAGAAATATGGAAATTGACATTATTTATTTAGATAGCCTGACAGCACAAGATCAGATATCAATGAACTCACATGCGAACAGTTTCATAGTTATGCAACGAGAGTTTAAGAAGATCATCCACCAAAAGAAGCACATGGTTTGATGGAGAAGCATTCCCACAGGTACGAAAAAGATGATATGATGATTGAGATGATCGCCATGTACTATGCATGTATGCTTTGTCAACAAGTGCCCACCGAGGCCTGGGAAGGAATTAACACATTAGAATTTAAACACCAGAAATGCTCATGAAGGAGAAGAGGAAGATATTAAGACTCTTTACCTTCTTTTTCCTTTAGAATGAGAAGACACAATAAAATTAACCGGTGGTTCTCTTATAGCAGCAGATTCCGATTTCCATGCCTGCCTGTGATTACACCACTCATCATATTCTGAACTCCCTGCAGGTTGGATAAAAAGATAAAATTTGTGAGATAGAAGAAAACCCAAACAAAGAAAATGGGGAAATGAAGAGGAATACCATAGTTTCCTAGAGATTCCATGATACGAATGATGAGTAACAATAGAATACTGTCATCGGATTTTTTCTCCAATAAATATCTGCAAAACAAAAACTACTGGTGAGATTTGGTAAGCCACTCAACAGATTTTTCAACCTAGAAAGAAATGGAAAATTGGAAAAGACGAGAAGCTATATAATGAAAAATAGATTACGCGCTGGCTCCATGGATGACGTCAGCAGCTTTTTCCCGCAACTCTGTGCTACCAACAGTTGCACCTGTTGCTCCAGCAATTAAGAAAGGTATATGACCTGCATCTTCAACCATTGTTGCGTTCCTAAAGGACGGCCTAAAATCAGGCAAACATGATAAAACACCTTGTAACGATGAATCAATGCGCAGAAGAGTCACTTTCAAGTGATCTTTCTCATTTCCTGGCAACCAAGAGTATCGGGTTGTTAGTTTTATGACATAACAGAGTTAAAGCTTCAGCACCTTGAATTATTTAACATATTTATTGCAGAGAGAGACGCAGAATCATGTTAAAACCCAATATTCTGACCAAAAAAACTAGACAATAATATCATATCAGCAAGGCAGAATTAACCAACATAGGCTTCTGCATGCTCCCAACCAAACAGTGAAAACGATAGTTACATATGCAAAAGCCTCCAAATCCAAGAACTAGCAAAGGGAAGAACTAATTAAAGGTGAAGTACCTGGATCAGAATGAATTTTATTTTGGCATATATTGAGAAGATCGTCCAAAGCTGATTCAAGATGTAGACTTAAGAGTTCATTAGCAAACTGAACTTCTTCAGCAGTTGGTACATGCCATTTAGGGCTGATAAATGGTGTTTCATTTGAAAAATCTTTTGTGCTGATCCATTCCTCTAAACCAGAACAAGCCGGATGACGCAAAACACACCTGAGAAGCTCGAAAGTTCAAACTTATCCGGAAAGGAACAACCGTAGAAGCACATATCCATGGACAGATGGAAGCACTATAATAAAAGGAATACATGCATATGGTTCTTTTTTTCAGATAAAATGCACATGGAATGTAATGTCATTTTCTGTTATTCAGTAAAGAGGGAATCATACTTATACTGATCAACGGGATAATAAAGAACCAGGCCCGCAAGGAGGGATCGAAGAACATGGTCACCAGCTCCATTCACCTGTTAAACATCAATCAATATGAATCCAAAGACCTGCTGAGATTTTTTTTAAAATAGTCTCTACGCAAACATCCATTTTCCACAGCATCAACATACACAATACATGGAGCGGGAGACAATAAGGAGTCTCCAAAATAATCACGGCTAGGAAAAGGATAGCGCTAGCATAAAAACTATAAATGCATTTATGCTAATATGTGCTATAGTGTGCAGGAACGGATCAACAGGTCGATGGGCAGATGCATGGGCATTATTGGGTCAATCAGGGGAAATCCCATACGGAAACAACACACGGGAATGCATTTATGCCAATATGTGCTATATTGTGTCCCTGAGCATGACTGTACAAACACATTCATAAACTTATATTATACTGATTTTTTATTTTTTACTCTCCTTCTATCCAACGGTGTTTTCTGGAAATTGCACACACCTCAAGTCTACTATTCAATATAGTGAAACTTTTTAATAAATTTGCACAAATCCTTAATTTTCTTCACATATCTATATATATAGTTATATACTGAAAAACAAATGTAATCGCCCCAGAGATTTGACCTCTGTTTGGAGCTTCTACTCCTCCACCAACCAACACAGGCGCTAGATCAACCAGAGCTGGTTTTGAGCCTTTGATACAATTTTTACATAAAACCTGACAGACGGACAAACATAGATCACCCAGAGACTCGACCTGTGTTAGGAGTCTGTACTCCTCTACCATCATCACCACAGGTAGAACTGGCAAAACGGATATTTACACAATGACACGACACGAGACCGATACGAAATTATCATGTCTGGGTTTTGCTTATCAGGTATCGGGCCGTTATCGTGTCTGACCCGATAGCACGATAAGAAATAGTGCAGGTTATCAGGTTGACCTGATAAGCCGATAGATTACACGATAAGACATGATAATAATTTCATGTATTCAGGTTACACGATAACCTGAGACCTAATAGATTATCCGTTAATTTAATAAATTATTTTATACCCCCAAATTATCCAATATTATAATATTTTTTTTGTAAATAAATTTTGTTAACATGTTGTCAACTTAACAGGTCGTTAACGTGTAATGGGTAGGTTAACATGTAATGGAAATCTATCAGATAATCGTGTCGTATTTACCTAACAGGTTTCGTGTTTTCGTGTGACGCGAAAAATTATCGTGTCGTGTCGTGTTGACACGATAATTTTCGTGTCATGTTTGTGTTTAGGTAGTCTGACACAATATGCTTATCGTGTCGTGTTTGTGTTTGCTCTTATCGTGTTATCGTGTAATGACCTGTTACACGAATTGCCAGCCCACAGGGCCCTCCACAAACAAGAGTTGGCTTTGATACCATCTGTAATGATAACCAAACATGACAAATCTGACTGTCCCAAAATACTCAAGATTGGCATATGCAATGCAGTTGATGTAAGATCTACAGCAACATTCACATGCCTCCTAGTTTTATAGCGTCCACAATACTCTAATCATGATCATCAACCGATTAGAGTAAATTTCCAATTTGCAAAAAACATCAGGTCAGCCAAAGAGAAAAGAAAACCTTCCACGATGGGGAATCAAAGGCAGACGCAATAGCTTCTTTGAATAGATCTTTGAAGCGAAGAAGTGCAGGATCTCCATAACTGATTGCGACAGATAACACTTTTAATTGATAATCTATTGCTGTTTCCAGTGCAGGAGAGAGTGTGGGTTTTGACTGCACGATAAAACAATTAAAATTAAATACAACAATGTGTGCGAAAGATAAAGCCAAAAAAGAAAAATTTACAGGAAAAATAACCTTGCTGGAAAGTGAAGCATCAGAAGTTCCTCTTCCCCCAAAACCTGTAACAGGTGCCCCTTTTAACGAGGATATGACAGACGACAGAATTGGTTCGATAAGGTGAACAACCGCCTCTTCAGGGTTCGAATGGACACATGCACAACAAAGGAGTCCAACTTCGGCAATTGCTCCAGGAAGAATATTTGTCTTGACAAATTTGGAAATTTTTTTAAGAGCCTGTGAATGACATTATGAGAGCTTAATAACTACATATATATATTTTTTTAAGAGCCTGTGAATGACATTATGAGAGCTTAATAACTACATACATATATATATACACACACACACACATATTCAAATGAGAATATATAGCAAGTAAACCAAACCTGGGTATAAAGAGATTTTGAAAGCCTCCCAAGCAAGATTTGCAGCATGCAGAAGTAATAAGGACCATCCTCGACCAGGAAAGTTCCAGAAGTTGATGGAGAATGGAGGCCTTCATTCCTGCAGCACCACTTGATACTTATTTCCAAGTAAACATGCAATTCAACTTAAGTCTAGGAAAGCAGATACACGAATTCACACGGAAATGTCATTGTTGGGTGCTTACAGAACACTACTTGGTTCCAAGTGTTGAAGTAAAGAAAATAAGCGACATAAGAACTCATCAAGCCATTCCGAAAAGTTGATTGCTGGCAACTGGTCCACATTGTCCTCCAGTTCAGCAATCTACAGCAAAAAGTAAAATTCAAGCATTTTCACAAATTATGAATCATCGATCATGCTTATTACAAAATTTGGTGCTCACATTTGAGAAAATGGAACCAATAAGTTGCATGGTTGCCAAAGTTTTAGGAGGATCATTTGCATCTATTCCAAGTAATGCATTGGATAACGATATTATTAGAAGATCAGCGAAAGCATCAGAAGCATCGCCTTCATCCGTCTTCATTGACGAAGTTGATACGGATGTGAGAAACAGCGACCTTCCAGCAAATGCTACTGACATCAAAGCAGTCTTCAACTGGTGGGTGGCTGTCACCTGGGCAGCATTCAGCACAAACTGAAATTAAGAAGTATCTTCCAGTTTTTCCAAAAACAACTAACAATAAATCCTACATATTTCCTTAATATGGTAATGTGGATCATGGAATTTTTTAGGGAAAACTGCAGCGCACATAATCAAAAATTCAGATTTCAGAATGTCGATAACACATTCAATAATACCCACCGTCTCCAATGCAATATGAAATCGGGATGCTAAAAACGGTAGAACCAAAGAGGGTTCGACATAAGATAACATTGAAGTTGCAGCAGCAACAGTTTCAGACAGATGTTCATTTTTGCTATATTGACCACGATCAATCAACTTCAGCACAGAAATAACAAAAGAAGACCGTTCTGATTGTCCTAGCATGTTTCCAACCAACTGACTATCAACTGCGGCACTGAAATGACAGTTTTCCATCAGAAGAAACATTCAAATCCAGCTGACGTATAACTAACTACTTTGATAACTTCATATAATTATGCAACTAAATTCTTACTGTTGCTCATGTTGTAAACGTTTCTGGAATGTATTAACCAAGTGAAACAAAAACCGCTCTAATGAATAGGTCCAGCGACCACCATTTGATGGATGGTAATATCTGCAATTATATGAACAAAGAATAACATATTAAAAGATATCCATGACATGAACACAAAGAAAGTGAGATATAAGATCCAAAATATCAGAAAACAAACTGTTCCAATAGGTTGACCAATTTGTCAAAATGCTTTTGCGCTGAACCACCAGGTTTTAATAGATAAACCTGATTTCCGGGAAGAAAAAAAATGCATCAGGAACTATTCACACAACCTCTCAGACTTGCCAGTCAGAAGCCACTATTCATGGGTCTTACAATTGATTTTGCAATGGACTTGGATGGAGTGACTGTTCTATTAGAAAACAAGAACCTCGTGTTTCTGGGAACATCAACAGGAAAAGGGTATGATCCGCTCCCATTTGCCACAGGAACCTGTAAGTGAAAATAGCCTCATGAGAGTATTACTCTTGGGGATATCATGATTGGAAATGGAGAATCGATTGAACAAATGGCCATTTTCATCTTGGAAAACTCTTTTAGAGAAATAGACAACAGTCGATAAAATTCTTAAATGCCTAAATACTCTTTCAAGCACCATAACACCAAAACAAGGCATGAAAATACACGTAATGAACAATGACTATGTATTGTAAACTCACCTCAAACATATTCAAGTATCTACTGAAAAGTGTAGGTAAGAAACTCTCCCATTCGATGAAGTTGTAATTCTTTATGATGCGGGCTGTGATAGCTGCCCATTGACTGTTCCAAAATTGGCAATTTGGTATTGAATCCCATTGATCTAAACCTAGTTTAATCCAATCACTGACATGATCCCAAAAAAAAGGAAAAAAAAAAAAAAAGAAGAAAGTCAATTTCTGCTCGACTAAGTTGTACCAAATCCGTAAAAGAGAACAATTCTATGAAAAATAAGTAGATTCCATACGACGAATAGAAGTCCTGATTGTCCAAGTTTGTAGGAAGGAAAAGCCTCAAGAACCCTGATCCTTCAAAAGATGAGTTATGCCACGGATTTTCCAGCAGGGCTCTGCAAGTTCGTCCCATTTCATGAATGAAGTAATATATCAAACAAGCGTATGGAGAAGAAAGAGAAAATAGAGTAAACATTGACAATTGCAGCAACAAATAAGCCTGAAATCATATCAAGACTGGGACTATATTCCGGCACAATATTAGCAGTGTAGAGAGGAAACATGAGGGGCATTTAATAACCACAAAAAATTGTTTAGCCAAAATTTCCTCCGCCCAATCTACAAAGACACCATGCATATTTCCAGTGAAGCTCTGGATGAACCCAAAACTTTCACCTTTCTCGAAACTCGAAATGGAGCCAATAGTAGGAACCAATATCTCCAACTAAAAGTTTCACCTTTCTCGAAACTCAAAAATGGATCAAACGTCTACCTCAACTTAGACCATTAAAAAGCTGTTATTTGGTATCCTAAAAGAACTTAAAACTTTGTACATTTCTTTCCAGCAGTATGGGCATAACAAAAACCTTCGGCGTCTCCACAAATTCATGATGAGGCAACTATTAATTCTGAACTTACACAGAACCACAGAAAAAAATAGAGAGAGATTTGGGGGCTCCACCTGAATTCTGACCATATCTCAAATGCAGAACCTGGAGGAAAGAATCTACGGCATGATCGGACAAGAGAAGTGAGTGCCTCAAAATGCCGCTGTCTCAATCTCCACCCTTCAGGGCCTGTGTTCCTGTAACAGGTACACCATTACTAAAGCAATAGCACAAGGCTTCCAATATTTGGCAAGAACAAGAGATGAAATCCCGTCTATCGAGATGATATTAATTACATTTAAAAAAAACATAACAGAGAATAAGACACAAAAAACATTCTCTGCGATAAATGAAGTTTAAATTTGGTTAATAGAACAAATATATATATGACAGGGAAAATACAATTAAAACCAAACACAATTAATATTTTGGCAGACTAATAGAAAACATGAAATTCCTTAAAAGCAAAGATTCACCTCGCTAAAAGTAAGACTAAAACATAGAACTCACCTTGTGAAGTGAGTATTAATTAGAGTATCATAGAAAGGCCGCCATTGAATTTTCAATGACAACTTCTTGCGGTACTTATTCAACAACCTCACCAAGATATTTCCCCATCTAACCTAATCAAAACAAGCACCACCATGATTTTGTCAGCAGATAAGTAAATAGACCAAAAAAATACAATGATGCACAGAAGAATTATTTCAAAATGCAGATCAGCACCTGAGCGTAGAGTTTATCTTGCGATATCTGAAACAATTCTAACCCAGTTTCTACAAGGGCAGCCACATCTTCCACAGATAGTTCGCTTTTCGCCTTCACAAAACTGCATAAAATAGAAAATGAAGAAGCCATCACATAAAGAGCCAACACCCACAAATAGACAAGATCAGGAAAAACGGGATGGTAAAATGATTAAGCATATGGCAACCATGACTGATAGATACAACTCTGTATTTCTTCTTCTTTTCAATTGCCATCAGGTAAGTAAACCCTAAAATGGTGATCCCCGATCCACATAATTAAACCAACAAAATAGTGATGGTTTTGGCTTATCTTTCTTCAACTGCTTCGTTTATATCCGGTGGCTAACTCCCTCCACACTAAATTTCTCCCGAGTCCTAATTATACACCGACCGTACCATAGCAGGAAAAATGGTATAGAAGATTGAACAACAGCAGTGTATACTGTCATGTATCCGCCTGAGGCCTTTCTAGGCACAGAAGAGGCAAATGTATGCATTTTCATTAACTGCCATACTGTATAGTATTAAGCTATTTCACAAAGCCAGGTACTATTCAGGTAGCTATTGGCTGAAAATTAAAAAGCCTACCCGAGTTGAAGATGCTTATACTTAAAATCTCCTCCTAGGATGATGAAATGCAGTTCAGCAAATTCTAAGAAGTCCATTAAATTACATAATATTTTCCGGGTTCGAAAAAAAACGCTGGTAAGATAGTTCAACTGACGACATAAGAATTCAGTAAGATTCCTTGTGCACAAGAATTTTTCGAATATCCAAGTAAACGGAACGCAATTTACAGAGCCAACGAAAACCGCAGATAGTGTTATTGAGTGTTAATTACATGATAAGGCGGCAGTCATAACCTCATTGAGAAAGCAATAGATTATTAAAAATTCTAAATGCATAGAGAGAATTTTGGAGCTCACAGGTCAATTACGGAGACCCATTTGAGAGTGGCGTAGACAGATTCCGGATCGTCCTGTCGGTACGATTCTTTCACAGCTTTCACAACTTGAGCGAATGACTCTTTCTCTCTCTTAGTCTCCTCCGCCACCGGAGGCGGGAGGCAAGCGTTATATAGATGCATTTCTTCTGTATCTGATCGTCTCTAAGAATGCAACAAATGTCTTTCTGCGCAAACAAAGAAAAATTGATCGATAAATGTAAAACACAATGCAATATAGACCCCGTATATATATATATATATAGAGAGAGAGAGAGAGAGAGACTGATGGGTGCGCTGTGACGAGTCTTCCTTTTTCTTTTCTGACAAGAAATGAGGGAATTGGCTAGGGGGGTCGGAGGATAACTGGTGACCGGTACCGGCGGTGGATTATCTTTTGGGTTTATTCTATAATTGCTGCTGAGGTCAGTCAACTGCCGTGGGAACTGAGTTACCAGGCAACCGGCTCTGGTTCTGGTTCTGGTTCTGGTTCTGGTTCTGGTTCTGGTTTGGGTCCGGAAGTGAAAATGAACCGTGACGATGAAAATGTTGGGTGGGCGGGCAAGTGGGTGATGGAACGATGATCGACAGTTTTGTGACACGTGGCTACATGCATCGCCGTTGGTGCATCTACCGTTGAAATTTCTCTCGTGGTATAAAAATTAAAATATTGCGCATGGTATCTACTCTTTTTGGCGGCATTTGTTTGTACCTAAATTCTTTTTTTTTTTTTTTTTCCTACTCAAAATAGTTTTTTATTCTTGCTTTTTTATTTGTAATAAATTCTCCTCCTTTTTTTTTTTTTTTTTTTTTTTTTTGGGGGGGGGAGGGGGGGGGGGTTTATAGGCATGTTTGGACTGATTTATAAAAATCTATGTTTTACAGACATTATATTGAAGAATATCATCCATTTTACCGTCATAACTAATTTTACCGTTTGAATTTCTGGATGAAACTAGTTTTATGTGAAAGTAAACATCCTAAACTTTTCAACGAGTGACCACATATAAATTATAACGAAGTTCTGGCGAGAGAGATATGAGGATATGAAATTGGCACAGGACATTTGTCCAAAATCGCGAGCATGACCAACAAGGTCATGTGGGGACAAAAAAAAAGACATTGTTTTGCACTGTAATGAACGGTTAATCTCTTTCGATCGAGTTGGGATTATTGTGAAGTATTTAAGGTTTATTTAATTTTATGTTTTAATTTAATTTTGAATCTGTGTAAATAATTGTATCACAATGAATCTTACGGCTCATTTGGTTGGACGAAATGGAATGAAAATGGATTGGAATGGAATTGTCAATGGAATGACTATTTCATTCACTTGTTTGGTTGGTATGGAATGAGGGAATGAATGAAATAATGAAATATAATAAAATTCCTATTATGCTCTCATTATATTTCACTATTATATTATTTCTCTCATTTTATTATATTTCACTATTTCATTCAATTTTCAGTTTTTGTTCTCTAAATTCTTTTTTTTTCTCAAATTTTAATTTTTGTTCTCAATTTTCTATTCTCAATTTTCTGTTCTCTAAGTTTCTGTTTCTATTCTCAATTTTCAGTTCTCTAATTTTTGTTTCTGTTTTTAATTTTCAGTTTACGTTCTCAATTTTCTATTTTTGTTTTCAATTTTCTATTTTTGTTCTCAATTTTCTGTTTTCATTATCCATTTTCTATTTATGTTTTCAATTTTTTGTTTTTTAATTTTTGTTTTTGTTCTCTAATTTCTGGATTAGGTTGGATCGATGATATTTTTTTTGTAATTTTAATTTTGATTCCATTGGACTGGACTTGATTCTATTCTTAATTTTTTGTTTTTATTCTCAATTTTCAGTTCTCTAATTTTCTGTTTTTATTCTCAATTTTTAATTTATGTTCTCAATTTTCTATTTATGTTCTCGATCTTATATTTCCGTTCTCAATTTTCTGTTTATGTTCTCAATTTTTTGTTCTTTAATTTTTGTTTTTGTTCTCTAATTTCTGGATTAAGTTGGATCAACGATTTTTTTTTGTAATTTAAGTTTTGATTTCATTGGGCTGCACTTGATTCCAGTCAATTTCAAATGGAATCATATTCCTTTAATTTTCATTACAATGATTTCATTGGAGAACTAAACAACGGAATAGGAATCGAGGGCAGAATGCGATTCCATTCCGCCCCCAATTCTATCCGACCAAACATGTCGTTAATCTTAATTTGGTTTCACCATGATTAAATTTATTTTGAAAAGTTCTTCTAGAATTTTTTCTTTTTAATTTGATTGCTTCTAGAAAGCTAGATTTAAAGGTTGTACAATAATATTCTCGGTGATTGATTATTGAATTAAATGGTTCATGCCTCAATTTTACTTCATCCTAGATTGGTCTTATACCAATGTCACTCTTTCAGTTTGAAGAATACCTAAGACACTATAATTTAATTAGAGATTTTTATTGTTGTCCTCTAGGTTAAGAGTTACTAGAGAAAATTAACCGTATTAAAAGTTTTATTCTTAATATAACCCTTCATAAACAGTGCTCAATAGTTGTTTTTCAGCCTTTTAGTAATTGCATGGATCGGACAATAATGCTCCACGTGAATCATGAAAGTTAACTATGGAAATGTTAGTTAAGATATATTATATTTATGTTATGTATTTTATATGTTCTGCATGCGAAATTTGAATTTTCACGTCCCCTCTCCCATTTTAAAATTTTTTGGTACCGAATATTAAGCGATTTTTGCACAAAAAATACAGGTAAGTCGATTAATCAAGTATTATAGTTTTTAATTGTCATTTATAATACATTTAGTTTCCCTGTTTTTCATATATGTAACAAATTTTCGTAAATGGGCTGTAGATTGAAGTGTTCAATCAAGAGATTGTGTATTTAGTGTAATCAATCAAGATGTTTACTATTGTGTTTGAATGATCTGATTATTTTCATAGCGAGCATTTACGTATTGATGCTGAATAAGTCATTTGGAAAAAATATAAATGTTCACGTTCAATAAATATTTTGCAAATATTCACATAATTATTTACTGAAATACTAGTCACTTTAATGAATTTGGGAAATGTATTACTACTGTTGCTTTTAATTGCCAACAACACGTTGAATGTGAATGTGAACATTCACATTGTTTCGTGTAAGTATGTTCAATCTGATAGGAAGGAATTTAGAGTTAAGGAAGAAAAAGAAGTATGAGAAGAACAATAAGAAAAAACATGATAGGAACTTTCGTCAATTGAACTTCCATTTTTATTCCACACGTTGAGCTTTATACAACCAGGTCCATAACTGTCTAGAGAAAGAGATAACACAATACCATACAACTACCCATACAATACTAATTACCCACATAAACTACACATACCCACGTAACTACACCTAGAGAAAACAAAATACAATACAACTACCCATACAATATTAACTATCCACATAAACTGCACATACCCACGTAACTACACCTATAGAGAGAAACACAATACAATACAACTACCCATATGCAAGAACTATGTAAACTGCACATATCATTTCCCTCCCTCTTTCAAATCCTTGTCCACAAGGATCTAATCAGGATATGACTTGGTAAAACGTCACTCGCTCGATAAAGTCCATCGCCAATTGGTGGACATTTTGGGTTTCATAAGACCCTATCCCATATCAAGCGCAGTTTTTTCTGGTTGAACACCCTCGACATCCTCAATGCTCACATGAGGTGAGTCTTCGATCATAAATAATTGTGGTCGTTCGCAACAATGGCTTGAAGTAAATTTCTCGTTACAATAATAACATAACCCCTTCTCTCGACGTTTTCGTGCCTCCTGATTAGTGATTCGGCGGAATGTTGATGGTGGGATATTGGAACTTTGGTTCATGCGTTGGATTGGTGGAGGTCCCAACACTCCACCTGTTGGATTCAGTGACGTCCTTTGTGTCACTAAGGCGGTTTGGGAGAGAAATTGCTCGTTTGGTTTCTGCTACAATTGGTTCCGTTCTTCGATAAGTCAATCTACTCATATCGTATCCGCCAAGCTACAAGGTTGTTTAATTTTTACGTCTATACGGATGTCATCTTGAAGTCTTGCAATAAAACACCTAATTAGAAAATTTTTCAGGCAGGCCATCAACTCAGTGAGAAAGCCTTTCGAAGGCCTCCTGGTATGTTGCCACCGATAAGGTATGTTTCAAGTGGGACAAAGCCTCTAAGGGATCCTCATATTTGGTGGGGCCGAACCTGAGCATAATGGCCTTGGTGAGTTCATCCCATGTGAGAGGACTGCGGAATTTAGTCAGACATCGATGCTACTGTAGAGCGATCCCTTCCAAATGGAAATAAACTAACTGCACTCGATGATCCGCAATAACATTATGAAATTCGAAGTATTGTTCTGCCTTATAGACCCAGCCAGTTGGGTCTTCTCCATTGAACTTTGAGAAATACAATTTGAGTGGTGGTTGACGCTAGGGATCAAAACTGGTAGCAGATTGCGAAGCATGTTGGTGATGGGTGGATCATTCGTTAGCAACCGGATTGATTTCAGGTTGGACGGCGTTGGCGCCTTGTTGGGCACGAAGATCTTGTAACTCCGTCAAGACCCCCTGCAAGGCCGCATTAATTTTATCAGAGCTGGATTCGTGCCAAGCTAAAATCTCGTTGACTTCATTGCGGAATTATGCGTTTGTTTTGCCGTGAGTGTCCATAATCGGAACCAGTGCCACTTGATAGGAAGGAATTTAGAGTTGAGGAAGATAAAGAAGTATGAGAAGAAGAGTAAGAAGAAGATGATATGAACTTTTGTCAATCGATCTCCCATTTTCATTCCACGCGTTGAGCTTTATACAACCAAGTCCATGACTGTCTAAAGACAGAGAGAACACAATACCATACAACTACCCATACAACACTAACTACCCACATAAACTGCACGTACCCACGTAACTACACCTAGAGAGAACACAATACAATACAGTTACACATACAATACTAACCACCAACATAAACTGCACATACCCACGTAACTACACCTAGAGAGAGAAATACAATACAACCACGTAAACTGCACATATCACAATCCTATATGAAACAATGTGAATGTTTACATTCAATATAATTCTAGTGACGGCAATTGTAAACATTCACATAATTGTTTGTTGAAATAATAATCGATGATTTAATGATTTTGGACAATGCGTTACTATTGTTGCGTTTGTTACCTACTACACGTTGAATGTGAACATTCACATTTTTTTCTTTCTTATGAGTTATATTTAATTGTGTTGTGGTTATTTCTCTAAATTCAAATATATTATAAACGAATACAAACTAATGAGAGAAAAAATTGTATTAAACATTCAATCCTATACTATTATTTTTTATTAAATATGATTGTTCATTAGCAAGTCCATATTGAAATGTTGTAGGTAATGGATAACTTGTATGTGGATGTATATGATAACATAAAACACAATAAACATTCACAGTAAAACCGTCAAAAACTACTTATTTGCGAATGTTCACAATCGTTTTTTTTTCTTCATAAAATAGTCAACATGGATACCAAATTAAAGATCTTGAAATAGAGAGTAAGACAATATTTTTAAAAAATTTGTTGACAATGAAAACATTCACAAAAATAGTTTGTCTGCGTATTGATTATTTCCTAAAATGATTGAAATGCATTATTGGTGTGCGATGGCTGCAGGGTGACAAGGTGGTATGATTTGGTAATTTTGAAAACATTCAGAGTTAACGGAGGACCATTATACCACAACTATTAGATTACTAATCCTAAACTAGGTATGCCATACTACTATAGCGTGCCATATTGGGCAAATAACACATCAAATTTAGCCTAACTATTGGAGATGCTCATATTCGTACAAGCTTAATAGATGACTTTTTGATAAACTATATTTGAGGAATGCAAATTTAATTGTAGTAATTGATATTTTTTTTTAACTCACTTTCGAGGACCATATAATAAAAATCTTATTAAGCCTTTACAAAAATAAGAATAGAGATTGTCAAAGAAAAACGAAAGTAAATAAAAATCTAAATGCTTATCCTGAAATAGTCATTAATATATATATAATTTTTTTTAATCATGTGTTCAAAATAATTTATTTTTTAATTTCTTCAATTTTTTTTATTAACTTAATTATTTTTTAATACTTGTCAAATATAAATTTAACATTTGATTGATGTTTGAATTTAATTTAGTTAATACTAATGAATAAATAAAACTTAATTAAATGACTATTTTAAAAATAAATAAAAAATAGTATGTAAATTATTAGAAGAAATGTCTCCTAAAAATATATTAATTAAAGCTTTTACTAAAATGAAAACTCGACCGTTGAGCCAGCGAAAACCAAATGTGACCGTTGCGAATCCCAGGCGTTTCCAACGCTTTAAATATCTGAAAACATTTTCGATCCTCGTACCCCAAATCTGATATACGCTTATCTTCAAATCTTCAATCTCAATTTCTTCTGCATTTAAAGCCTCAATCTTTTGCATTTGTTTCGTTTTAATTTCCATTTTTGTTTTTAAATTATTCTGTTAATTATTTTCTTTTGTTTTTCAATCCAATGGCGGATTCAAAAGATACCCACATCGTCGAAATCCCTGTCGACGAGGAGCATCGGCAGAAGCTAATCTCCGCCATGACCACCGTTTCCGCAATTCAAAACCACCCATTAATGGAAATCTCCCAAAGCCCCGGCCACCTCTTGCTTCTCAAGCTCTGGCAGAGAGAAGAACACCTCTTTGGCCGCCGGATCGCCAGTAAAGAAACCCGAATCGATTCGATCAGAAGCGAAATCTTTCAACTCTGCTGTTTCTTCTTTATCTTTCACGGTTTATTTCTAACCATCCTGTTCACGTCTTCGTCGGAGAACCACAGAACCGCGTGCCGGAAGTGGTGGATTCCGTCGCTTCTGTCGGCTTCGACGTCGATGGTGGTTGTGTTTTTGGTTCAGGTAAAGATTTGCAGGTACTGGAAGGTGTGGAGGCAGTTGCAGAGGGAGAGGAACGAGAATAGGTCTCTGACGAGGTGCATTCAGGAGCTTAGGATGAAAGGGTCGAGTTTCGATCTGTCGAAGGAGCCGCCGCAGAGCGGGAGAAGGATGAAGAGCTCCAGCGTGGAGATCAAATGGAAGCCCATAACCTGGTTTTCTCGAAATTTGGTGACTGTTTTTCTTGTTTGTTTTACAGGTTTGGCGGTAGCAGCCTGCAGATTAATCACCTGCTTTTAACCGGCGTCTGAAGTTGGAAAAGGCTCAAATATGCAGTAAAGTTTCAATTGAAGGTACTGTTAATTTCATAATTCCATATTGTAATTTTATTTTATTTTCCAAATAATTCCAAATTTTACGATTCACTATTTCTTCGATCTTCTTGGTAGAAAAGTTTGTCAAATGTCCAAATTCACGCACTTGATTTTTTTGCACTTTGCACCCCTAAAGTTCAAAAAAAAATCTCACTTCAACCTATGTTCTTTCAATTTAAACACATTAAATCTTAAAATATCCAAATCGTTAAACCCGTTATTATTTTTGTTATAAATCATCCATTTAGGTGAATTCTATAAAAAATAATGAAATGGTTGACTATTGGAATACTTAATATGTTCAAATGTTAAGGACATTATTGGGCTAAAGTGAGATGTTTCTGAAATTTTAGGGGCGCAAAATGCAAAAATCTCAAATTACCATCACGACTCATGTAATATAGTAAGTTTGGATTTCTGAAAAAAATCAATATAACGCGTAGACGTAGATTGAATAGGTAAAAAAAAATCGAGCTTATGAACTATTTACCAACAACTCCACATTGTCGCTTAAAAAATAGAGTTTATGAACTGATCACGAACAACCCCATATTGTCGATTTAGCCACATTTTGAAGCAATTTTTTTTTTTTTTTTTTTTATTCTTCCAGACTTTATCCAAATATGATTGTAGGGGATGAAGCAAGTTGGTCCGATCAATGCTCAGATTTCGTAAACAACAGATGGGCATGTGTTCTTGGGAAAGCTGGATTCTTGGATTTCTTTCTCACATGCAACAAACACAACTTGTGTTTTTAAAGCAACCAAATCAATCAAATAGGTGTTGCTTTCACTACTTGCGTTTTGGGGCTTATCAAAGAAGTCTTGAGGCACATTAATGTAGTTGCAATAGTTGAATTTGTTGATCCTAGGTGTGAAATCAGACTAAAAATTAGATGGTCATTTTTGAAATTTGTCACATGATTTGACAATTGTAACAACTAGTTGCTGCTGTAATTTGTGTAATTTTTTAATATATTTTGAGGTCGTTTTCATTTTACTCATTTGTATGTTTGGTTTTACCTTTTTATAAAGTTAGTTTTTTTCGTTAAATTTAACAGAATGGACAAAACGATTAAAATGTCACTGACGTAGACAGGTCAAATATGAATTGATTACTCAAAGGAATTTCTTTTTGGACATTGGACATTCTATATGCATGGATTTCTCTCAAAAAAATACTGTAAGTTGCAATCAAGAATTCGACAAAAATATTAAGATTTAACACCCGAATATCTTTTACCCCTTTTAAAAAAATAGTTTTTTTTTTTTTGAGAAACAGAAACCAACAAAGCAAAACAAAGAAAAAAAAAAACAGAACTAATTAGGCGGCTGGCTTAAATCAGAGGCCCGATTGACAATTTTTTAAGCAATTTGTTGACATAATTTTTTTTTCGAAATCAGTTTATTTAAATATTGTAAAATAGGTTTGTTTTTTTTGTTTTTTTAATACAAATGGTTAACTCTTCAAACTTTGGAAAACATACATAGACTAAGAACGGATAAAATTTACATTTAGAACATTTTACTCTTTTTGTTTAGATTTAACGAAAAAAATTAACTTTTACATTTTAGTCAAAAGTTTACAGAGTTAAAGTGTCTATTTTCAAAGTTTAAGTAAAAGAGATTAAACCACAAATATCCATAAATTTTAATTAATTTAATTAAAAATGAATAAAACGTGTTTATGTTTCTTGAACTATCCAGAAAAATCGAATCCTGATTAATAAGAGACGCCTTCACTTAACAACCGGACTAAAGAAAAAATAATAATAATCTTCAAAGTATTTTGAATACACATATATGTGTGTGTATATATATATATATATTTTTTTTAAAAAATCATATAAAAAGTTGAAACATTGTAAAATTTATTTACTCTATTTAGGATGTATTTGGTTGGATTAAAAAAATGAATGGAAAAAGAAAACGAAAAGGAAAAAAAAATGGAAAAAAAAAATCATATTTGGCAGGATGAAAAATGGAAAGAAAAATAAAATAGGATGGATAAAAAATAATTTTCGAGACAATTTTTTTCCTCATAAATTTGAGAGGAAAATGCAAGAAAAATGGTTAAAGGTATAAAAATTACAATTATACATTTAATAATAAATTTTTTAATTTATTTTTACAATATATGAGCACAAAATAGTAAATTACATTAAAATGAATTATTTTTCATCATTTTCATTATTTTTTTCAACCAAATAAAGTTAGAAAAAATAATTTTTCTTCTATAATAAATAAAATAAAAATATTATCTTTTTATTTATTTTTTACTTTTTCATCATTTCAACCAAACAAACCCTTATATTTAATGGTTTTAATTTCCATTGCAAAAAATTTGGATATTTAGTCAATTAAGATACTTAGCCAGCAAGGCTACATTTTGACCAATTTAATTCACTTTGTTTTTTTTATTATCGAAATTATGACGTCACTGTTGACGTAGCACTTCTGCGGGGTGGAAAATGGGTGCCCCTTACGGTCGGCTCAATAACAGCCCACACCAGTACAGTTCTTGGTAATTCTGACAACTGGACCTTTCAATAAATACACGAGCCGCGCATTTTCCTCCACCGACGCTCATCCAGAGAGTTTGTGGTCGTCATCTAGTCTATCGGTCGCTTGTTGGTCTCTCCGGGATCTGACGCCTAAATCGCCGGAAACATGTCTTCTGGCAGGTACATGGCGTACTCACCATCTCCTTCCGCCCCGCACTCTCCGCATATCGGCGGTCTTCGCTCTTCTGCTTCCGCGCTCGTCGAACAGGATAAGTAAGATTGCTCATCTCTTTGGAATTTCTAATCTCTCTCATACACGTGCCTAGATACTCGACGAGTGGATAGATCTCGCTAATTCACTGTTTTGGTTATCGATTTGTTGCATCGTTAGGTTCTGGAAGCGTTTATTCTATTCATTTCATGATGTTAACTTAATATTTTTCTTGTTTCATCTTCAGCTTTTGTTGTTGTTGTTGTTGTTCTGTTTTTTTCTTTGGCAGAGTTAATTTGTTTGACTTGATCTATGTTGCTCATGTGCTTGCTCTCTAGCATGTGTGTCTTATTTGTTTGATTCCCATAATCTATTCTTGCGTGTAGTGAAGTAGAGATTATTTTAAGATCTAATGTGTCTTCTCACATGAAAAAGGTTAGACCAGTTCCTTGTTCTTCTTATGGTCTTATCAAGAGTTTATCTTTTACTAGATCACTAGAATTTGTGAAACTGAGACTGGTTTTTAGGCGCTGAAATTCAATCAGAAAATATTTTTACGGCAAGTAGTTCAAGATCTAAGATCTTATCAAGGGCCACCCAACAAGTGGTTGCTTGCATTTGCCCAAGCAGCATCATAATATAATAATATAAGTGTTTTAGTATCCAAAATAGTATATACTATATAGACCGAGATTTATTAGAGCCCTTACAATTCTATGGCATTAATTCAATCCTCTCAAGCATCGCATGAAGGTAATTGTCTATCTAAACTCGGCCCATGGAGAAAAATGGTATCCGGCTAACCAAAAAAAAAAATCGTGCCTCAGGTTGCATCAAAATTTACTATTCAGGTGTTTCACTGCTACATTGTGCTAGTGCATCAGATTATTATGGTTTGTCTTGTGATGGTTTCCATCCGTTAAGGGCTCAGTATGAGATTTGAGAGTTTTATGGTTTCATTATATGTGGAACATGGTGGTAATGTTCATTTTTTATTGAACTATAAAACACTCAGTTAATAAATATCTACACATAAAAAATGGAATCCCTGTGAGAAGTTGCTTTCCTGATGGAAAGTGTGCTTAGTTCAAACTGGTCAACCTTCGTCATTAAGGATCTTTATGTTGTGTTCTGTGAGGTTACTGGAACCACTGATGTTGGTAATCATGTGGCATAGTTGAAGATGCAGTTTTGCCATGACTAGGTAGTATTTAAACTATTAAAAATTGCATCTATTTAAGTCTGGTTTTATTATGTTTTATAGCTTGGTTAGTTGGCCTTAGACAAATAGATATTAAAGAAAGGCCACAAACAGTTATTGTTCTCATCCTTAGACTGCTTGGATGCTTGGATTCTGTTAGTAACCCTACCTTAACTATACTTTGTACAATTGCATGCTCACAGATATCTCAAGGAGTTGCTGGCGGAGCGTCAGAAACTTGGTCCGTTTATGCCTGTGGTTCCTCATTGTTTTCGGTTGCTAAATCAAGGTGACATTGAAAACCTGACTGTTCTAATATCAAGTAAATGTGAATAAAATGTTCAGGAAATAAGTTTATGTTTGCTTTCATTATTTCCTGAGTAGAATTGGAATATCTAGTGAAAAATGGAAGTGCAAAAATTTGGTTCTTTGGTAGTCAAATTTTAAAGGCATTCTTGGTGCCCCCAAAAGAGTATATATAAACGAATCTTGAATGTCAGCTAGTACCATGTTAACGAAACCGTAGTGTTGAAGTGGAGTAGGCGAGAGGTTTTTTTTTTATGAAATTTTTCCTATTGAATGATGAATTATGCATTTTTTAATGCGAGATTAATTGCGGAGTTGTTGAAAATAATGGTTTTGCGTGTGGCAGTAGTTAACCAACTTGCTCACGTTGGTTCAAGGTTACCACTACTATTGATGTTAAGGTTTGATAGATTTGTCCTAATATGAAAAATTAGGTTTCATATTAGGGCATAAGTCCTAGGTGGAGTTTTGTTTACGTTTGATTAATTGATTGCGGAGTCTCTTTCTTAGATGCGAGCAAGATGGGGCTTGCACAAAATTCCTGGGGTCATTTCCGGCCCTCTTCCCGCAGGGAAATTAGTCACTAATTAGGTTGCCAGACGGTGTTATATCATGCAGCTTACATCTCTAATTTCAATGTGCGTGCAATCTTGCTCACATAAGTATTATGAGACTTGAAAGTAAAGGACGTTAGATGCGCGGTCTTGGTGTGCACAAGGGCTGCGGCTGCGGCTGCTGAGGACTTTGATTTGCGTGGCACTCCCAGGGTGTGCTGATGTGCGGGGCTTTGGTGGGACCGCGGGAGAGTTTGGGCCGGCTGCAGGTTTTTCGAGAGCTTGGTTTATTTGTCCTCTCTTCAAGGTTGATAATGATAAATTGCTTTCCTGTTAGGGAAATCAGCAATTTTGAATTTCTATCCTGCAGTTTTTGGCATTGGATGCCAATTTCTTCTTGAATTGAAGAGTTATATATTTGGGTTCGAGTGTTTCTGGATTCTTTGTTCCTGATAACTTCTGCTTCCTTTTTTTATGCCCGACTCCTTTCCCTTGCGTCTTTTTGGTGTTTGATTTGTTGTATTGAGAAATTTTAACACAGGAACAATAGTTTTTGGGACTTTTACTTTTTGTTAGTAGTGTTTTAATTGGACTGGGTGGTTTCTGCAAACTAAAAATTGAGAGCCTAGTAGTTGTCATTATTTAACCATTTGCTTCAATAGGATTGAATTTAGTTGCAAATACTTACCACTGTCCCAGGGGATATTCTTTTGATAGGTTGTTTAATTTTAAGGGTAGCATATTCTAACTAACTTGATTAACTTTCTGTTCGTCTATCCATATTGTGGTGACTGCTAACTGATTTCTTGACAAATGCTAACTGGTACGTCTTATTCTTGAAAATTGACATTTTTGGAGCAGAAATAATGCGTGTAACCACACTGTTGGGGAATGCATCAATTTTAGATCAAAGTGGGCTTGATCATGCTAGCCCCCTGGCTTCAGCAGGACCATTTACAAATGGAGGAGCTAACATGAACAGATGGGCATCACCTTTTCAATCAGAAGTATGGATACTAACTATTAACATAACTCTCTGTTTAATCTAATTTTTTACTGCGCTGCAGAAGTATAGCTGACACAATCTATTTACGTATTATGCTAACTCTCTCTCCTTGTTTGAGTGTGTTTGATAGGAAATTCTACTTACAGGTGGTCTGAAGCTAACATTTCCAACAATAATGCATAGATTTGGTCTGATCCCTGATTCAGAATTATCTTTTAGTTATATAGTTCTCCATTTGTATCCTAAAAATAAGCAAATGCACTACTTTTCAGTCTGATATCCATAACTGCTAGGGGTGGAATATTGAAATTGAGCTACCAAGCTGGTTTGTTATCTGAGATGCCCGAGACTGAGATTCACCTTCTTCTCATCTGTTTGGCTTGTAGATTCTGGAGGGACTTGGGTGAGAAGTATCAGTATATTGGATCTCTAGTTTCTGATGTACTATTTAATATCCTAGTTAAGAACCTGAGGTGGATATTACTGTTTGATGGAAAAGTGAACCACACAACGCCTGTGTTGACTTGAAACCCATGAACCAGCTACTATGGTTTGATTTCTCTTGGATCCATTAAAATAGTCTTCAGCCAATTGCAATGATTGACATGGCTGGGACTTGGCAGAGTCGAGGTCCCCCCAACCTTAGGCACCGAGTTATTTCTGAGATTTTCCTAGTATATGAGATTGTGTTTTGGTTTTGTATGCTTTTGTCTACCAGGGCTTTCATTTTTACAATCTATATATACGTTGTGGCATCTTATGATTTAGTCTATGTATTTCTTGATTTGGTGATTTATACCGGTTGAACTTTTTTCCATCCTTCCGGTTTTAAATCAAAAATCTTTTTGGGATTAAATTGAGAGTTTTAAAAGTTCTATTTCTGGTCAAATAAAACTGATTGGAATCCATTTTATATATGTGGTCTATATATGCAGATGTCCGGTTTATTGCCACCCTCATCTCCACAAAGCTGGCTAGGCTCTCAAGCTAAGTCATCTGGTCTTATAGTGAAGAGGATGATCAGGGTTGATATTCCGGTGGACCAGTATCCTAATGTATGAATTGTTTCCTGTTGTCAGTTTGCCTCGCTGTTCTTTGCTTTTTTTTGGGGCTCCATTTGATGTTGACTATTTGCAGTTACAGTTCAATTTCGTTGGGCGCCTTCTTGGTCCCAGAGGTAACTCACTCAAGCGAGTGGAAGCAAGTACTGATTGCCGTGTTCTGATCAGAGGTCGTGGCAGTATCAAGGATCCTGTGAAGGTAATAATTGTATATCTTGCACTCTCAGTGTTGCTGATTAGGCGGAGATACGCTTTATACATTGGAGTTGCCTATTGAAAAAATTTACATTTCACCTGGAATTTAGTTGTTTTTGTTATTTATTCGGTTAATAATATTATCGGCATAACTGATTTATCATTTGTCGTTTGAAGGAAGAGATGATGAGAGGGAAACCAGGGTATGAACACTTGAATGAGCCTCTCCACATACTTGTTGAGGCAGAATTGCCAGTGGAGATAATTGATGCGCGCTTAATGCAAGCACGTGAAATTCTTGAAGATTTGCTCAAGCCAGTGGTAAATTCCTCTCCCCTCATCTCCTAAATTACTATCTTCCAAAACTTGGTTTTACAAAAGATAAAAGTCCTCCTTTTGTGTGTTTTTCTGTGATCCAGGATGAGTCTCAGGATTTCTACAAGAAGCAGCAGTTGAGAGAGCTTGCGGTGCTGAATGGTACACTACGCGATGAAGCATCTCAAATGTCTGGATCTGTTTCTCCATTCCACAACAGCCTCGGGATGAAGAGAGCCAAAACTAGGGGGTAAGGGGGAGAAGGGTATGCCCCTGTTAGTGGGCTTTTGGAGCTTGTCTTTTGCTTGCAGTTTGCCAGGCTATACGCCTTATGCCTCCACTCCAAACTTCCTTCGGGGCACCGGCAAGGGTTTCTTGTCGGTTCTAACATGTATATGGTATGATATGATGGTGTGTTATGTTCTGCAAATACAGTGTACACTGCAGTGGTTGGGCACGGGAGATGTGGGTTTTGTTTCCTTAGATAGTTCGGTTGGAACATTTATAATTATTAGTATTGGTGTTATTTAATTTACTCTTTAAGCTTGCCATGAGAGTTTTGATTTTTTGAGAATTTCTATTAGAGTGAGGCATCCGAAAAAATGCATTCTTCTCCATCATATCATCCTCTAAATTGCATAATTTGTCTACAAAAACCAATGGACGTAAACAAATCTGCTAAAATAGGCTGGAAAAATGCCCGTATGCATAATCCCCTCAAGTGAGGATGCAGTTCTTGAAACACGATTCTACCGAGCTGTTCTATATGAACTGAATTGATTGCTGAAAGCTGCATGTTAAGAGGCATATTTAGCTTAGTCTATTTACATTACAATGATTTTGTCTTGGTCCTCATAATTTTTTGACATTACCACTGGAAAGCAAGAAATGATTTCATCTTCAAAAGGAATTGTTGGAGTCGTCATCCAGACATAGATGCAAAATGTTGAATCAATCATTGGTCTTCTGCTTCCTCATTCTCTATGTCGTCGATTCCAACCCAACGAGTGAAAGCAAAAAGAAACTCTTTGAAGTTCACCATCCCATTTTTATCCCAGTCCATCTCTTCTGCAAAAAACAAAACATTTCACTCAAATCACCAGCATTTTGAGACGAAACTCTTGATTCTGAATATGGGTTTAGTTCAATTTTGGTTTGACAAACTCGCAAAGATTGACAAACAGCAGCTTATGAATCAACATACTAGAGAGAGAGAGTACCGAATCTTTTCATGGCTATTCGGCCCGAAGAGCGCTCTCCCTTTGTAGTTTCATTTATGGCTTGAACCATTTCATTCTTGCTGACATAACCGTCCTTATTCTTGTCCAAGAACACAAATGCATCAACCAGTGTCTCGAACGTGGCCTCAAGATTTGGTAACCCCATCCTTGATTTCTATCCATGCATATAGGAAAACAATAGCACAGAGAGAAGAAAAGACAAGTCTGTAAATTTTGACAGTCAGAAAGGAAATTGATATAGCAAGAAGACTTTAACTTCTCTATGACATAACACGGGCTTAAAAAAATAGACAGTATTATGTTATGGATACGGCATTAAGGGCAGTGGGATCATCCTTAAGAAGGTAGACAAGGCAAAGAAGCACGATGAACTCATTGAATTTCATCCCCATATCGGCATTAATATCACACGCCTCAAAGAGATCCTTAATTTCTTCATCTGCAAACTTAATCTCCAACTCGTGGAAGCAGTGCTTTAGCTCTTCTGGATCTATTGTACCATTCCCATCCTCGTCTGCAAACAAAAATAATTCAAATTTTAACCTTTTAGCAAGCTTTAAATAATAACACAGCCCAAAAAAAAAAAAAGAATCTGATGTTGTTACGTACCAAACTGCTCAAAGATGGCTTTGCATTTTCTCAAGTTCTCGTCAATTTTTGGGAATTTCAATATAATGCTATTAAAAGATTTCAAAGAACTTCCTTCAGCCTCTCTCCGCTGCATTGTCTCTAGTATTTTGGCCTCAAGTTTTGTGCTTGGTATCGAAGCTTTAGGTAATTCGCCTTTTCCCAGTATGCCTCCCATTGTCAATAAGAACAACAAAATGGAAGACAAATACTAAGCCTGGATAAATAATTTTTAAATAGTCAGAATAAATTCATTTAGTTGCAGCTTTAAATGTCAAAGTAACTACAGTAGTTAAGCCTGAGACATCAGTATTGGATATCACCAGTTTAATGCTGAAAATCAAATTGTTTATTCTGTTTCTACATTCCTACACTGAAGAACAAATCAATATAAGATTAAATGCGATCTTTTCTCCATAATCCATTACTGAGTGAATCATAAATTCTTGGGTGATTGATCGTTCCTGTCTTTATACCTATTTTATCCCTTAAATCTATATTTTTCTATGTTATTGAGTGTATTTGTTTCAAATAAGTTTATTTTTTTGTGTTCAAACATGTTTTGGCTATTTTACCAAAATAAGAGATAGAAGTCATGTTTTACGGGCATCATTCAACTATAACTAATTCTACAGTTGGAATTTTTGGATGACATACTATTGCGTTTATCCCACATCGGATGTGAAAAGGGTTTGTTGTCAGGTTATAAGTGTGAAAAAAAACCTAACCTCATGAGCTAAGTTTAAGGGTTGAGATAGATTCAATACCACCCTACATTGGTATTAGAGCTACGGTTACAACAACTCTGTCTTAATAGCCACAAAGGGCCAGACTGGTCCATGGGGTGGTCTTGGGCCTTTCTCCCTCTCTACGGTCACATCAACTTCGACAAGTCTCTCCCTCTATGGCTATTAGGCCAGAGATATTATAACCTGAGCTCTGATACATACGTTAGTGTGGTCTTGAATTTCTCTCAACCTCCAAAAGTTAGCTCGAGGTGAAGTTTTCTCTCGTAGTGATAACCTAACCACTGTCCCTTCTACATTTGATGTGGGATAAACCCAACACATACGAGTGAGGTATTTGATTACGAGAATTTTGAAATATTCTTAAGAAAATTTCTCTACTAAGTTAAGTAAATTCACTCTGAAATCAAATACCTTCTTCGTACTCTAAATAAATTGGTGTATTTAGTTGTTTATTCACATAAGCAATCTGTAAACAAGATCCCAAAAGCTTAGAATATCTACTTGCTTGTTTTAACTTGCAATTTCTTCACAAATTCCTATAAAATTATCAATCCATCCTTCCCTTTTAGAACCTGTGTGGATGATCAAAATTTACTTTCTGTATAAAGATTAAACATCGAATTTCTCCCCCACCCCAAAGTTTATGAAAACGCCCATTCTTTAATTTTGTCTTCTGGACTTCTTCTGGATTTAGCCAAACGCATAAAAATTGCTTCGCGATTCAAATCCATGGACTGATAGAGAGAGAGAGAGAGAGCATCTGAATTTCGAAGAAAGATGAAATATGTAAAACAGCCTAACCGGAGTATGAGAGATGATGCGAGTGGACAAAGTCGATAGTCTGAGAAATCTCATGCATCCGACGAACAGCAGACAGTAAACTAGAAATGAAAGAGAGAGAAACATACCAGCAGGGGATGGTCACGGAACTCAAGAAGATCGGGTGAGAAGCATCAACATAGACTTGTGCAATTGCAGAACAGAGGCCGCCTCCGCGTTAACGATTCTCAAGAAAAGAAGATGAAGATGAAATATAAAAAATTGAAAAACCCAGTTTTAGAGAGAGAAAGAGAGATGTGGGTGCATCCGTGCGACGAGTGTAGAGAGAGAAATTGAGGTGGTGGTGATGAGTGGCCTAACTGCTCAGAAGCTCCCTCTGTCAACTCATTTTTGTTCAGTCATTTTTATTAATTTTATACCAAGTCGAGATAAGAGAGTACGTTTTAAAATCGCGTAAAGTGATTTTTAAAAAAAAAATTAAAAAAAATGAATGAAATTTTTGAAGCGGTTTTTTTTTTATTTTTAAATTTTTTATAATTAAATCATTCCCAACTTTCTATTTCTCTCAAATCAATTTAGTCTGTTAGGTGACGTTTGGTTAATGTTTTTGCTTTTCTGTTTTTACTTCCAATAATTTGGGATGAGAATTCTGTGTTCGTTATTGAGTATTCTGGGAATATAAAAATATTTGGTAACGACCATTTTTTTTTTTGTCAATTTATAAGAACAAAAACAAGAAACATGTTTAGTTATAATATATATATTTTTTTTAATATATGGCGGTTGGCTGGTGGCGATGGCGGCTGGGGTAGTGGTGATGGTAGTCGACTGTGGTGGTGCCCGGCAAGGTGGTGAAGAGAATAATTTCGTGGGAATAAATAAAAATTAATATTTTTTTTTTGTTTCTTTAGATTTTTAAGAAATTTAGGAATTACTCCTAAATTGTTTAGAATACAAACATATTTACCAAATACCTTTTGGTGCATTAATCTCAAAATTTTAGAAAGGAGAGTAAAAATTAAAAAAGAAAAACAATAATCAACTGGACTTGGAAAAAAGAATATTTTAAAAAGTTTTGAGAGTAATTGGGATTTTAAAAGTATTGGCATATTAGACTTTTCTCCAAAAAGGTGAAGGAATATTATATTTAGGAAGACTTTTTTTTGTTTTTTTTTTGGAAATGAAATGAAAAAAAGTAAAGGTGAGTACAAGCTTGAACACCATTACAAGGACTTCATTATTTTTAAAATACCTTCTTTTTTTTTTTAATTAATTGAAAATTATAATTATTTTAAAAATAAAAAAATCATTTTTTTTTTTTAAATTAAAAAAAATAAAATAGAATGAACATAACAAATAGCCCAAATAAAGCCCATTCAAGTAACCGAACTTATATTGGGCCATGCAGCTCTCTCACAATTAATACAAAAACTAAATTTATTAAATATTTCTTAATTTAAATACTAAAAATCATTTAAGAATTTTTGGTAAACAGTTAATCAAAATTAAAATTTTCACACATGCAATCGAGCGTTATAATTAATTTTTCAAAAATTTAAAATTATTACCGTACTTAAAAATCACTGTAATCAAGTTATTTTTTTAGAATTTTTGGTAAATAATCCATAAGCTTATAATTTTAATTGATAATAATTTTTAAAAATTTAAAATTATTGTAAATTTTTTATTTAAAAAATTCTAATAATTTTTATAACGTATTGTATGAAGTGAATTGAATAGTAAATTGTGAAATTTGAGATTAGGACAAGAAAAAATCTAAAAATTTATGCCAAGATTTTTATGAAATAAAGTTTATTCGAAGTTTGAGTGTTTGACCCGCAAGATATGGAATTAAATATCATAGGAAAACCACGAGAAATTAAATTAAAGGAGAGAATATTAATTCCATAAATAAGTTAAAATAAACGAAATTCATTAAATAAATAAATATAGAAATAAAGAGTAAATAATGGGCCCAACAGAGTGTACAAAGCACGCTTGATAAAGTAGTTAAGACACCTCTGTAAAATCAGGGGTTCGAGTTTGCAGAAAAATACTTATTAAAAAAGACAATTACGGAATTCCGAACGAGATTAATCTCACATCTTGTATGAGTGTGAGGACACTCGTTTGCAGTGCTAAAAAAAATAAATAAATAAAATAAATAAATAAATGGGCATGGAGTGAGGCTCTTAATGAACCGCCAACGTGGAGGACACGCGGGAGAGAACGACTATCGTTATATAAAGAGAAAGTAATCGTATGCCTACGACATTCGCTGTTACAAATTCAACCAGAAGCTCTCGATCCAACCCTAGCCGTGCGACTCCATCTCCGATTTCAGTAAATTTCTACATCTCAAACGCTAAATCATGCTTCAGATTTGTATAATTCTTCACTGTTTTTTATGGTTTCAAATTTGTGCGTGCATTGGTTGATTTTTATAAATTGTTTTTGCTGTGTCGTTAGGGTTAGAAGATGTTGTCTGATCTCACCTCCCCCCACCCCGCCTTCTTCTTCGATTAGTTATGTTTGTTTCATCGCGTGTGTATCTAGCTCGGCTGCTTTTATTTCTTTTCGTCGATAGTTTTCACTCTGTTTTTTTGGTTTGCAAACAGAGTCTTCCGTTTAAATTTTATGTTATCGGAAACGGAAATTTAAACTTGTAAGTGTTTTGTAATTTCATGGAAATTACTGTGGGTTGCGAGATGCGTTCCATGTTTCTTTGAAATTTTTGTATCATGGTATTTTTTTGATGGAGATTTTCAGTGATGATACTTATTTATGCTTATATTTACTTGGTTGTTGATGAATTATTTGATATTATAAAATTATTTTTGACTCTATTCAATTATATTTCATGATCCTCCTCTGATGTTGTTTCGACGTTTCTTAAATCAGGAAGAGTTTCCATGGCGTCAAAGAGAATTCAGAAGGAACTGAAGGATCTTCAGAAGGACCCTCCTGCTTCTTGCAGTGCTGGTATGTTTCATTGCCTATTCATTTCCGTCATGTGGAAACTTGTGAAAATCTTTGTTCCTTTGACAAAGTATAACATTCTACCCTATTATTTCCAAAATTTTGTTTATTTCCCTATCCAAACATGTTAATTTGGCACTATTTCTTGCATATGATATTTTTTTTTACTATACAGTAAGGTTTGTCTGGGCCAACTTAGCGCATCTTGAGTAATTACTTACCTGGGCGATCTTAAGAGCGCACTCCCCCATATCGGCTTGGATTCTTGCATATAATATTGTTATTATGTTTAGTCCCATGATGATGGTGTCAAAAATCAATAACGTAACTAGGGGTATAAATAATTCAGTTTCGTTTTATGATATTTTTAAACCAAACCAAACTATTTGGTTTGAAAAATTTGAAACCAAACTGGCCAACTTAATTGAACAAATTGATTTTCAAAAATTTGTTTCCTTTGGTTTGGTTTCGTTTTTTAAAATTGCTCTTACCTTTTCTCAAAGCAGTTGGGTCAACACAATTATTCTTGGATAATTATTAATATGTTATATATTTGGGTTTAGTTGTTAGATTTTTCACATATCTAGTTAGAAAAAGGAAAGAAAAATAAATCCAATTGTTGGACTGAACTAGAAAGAAAAATACATATTGGAGTATGCCTATTAACCTTGCTGGATTGCGAGAATCAGTTCGGTTTGGCTGTCTATGGTTTGAAAAAAAGAAAAAAAAAATGAACTAAACCAAACCTGTTGTAGGGCTAAATCAAATTAGACTCGACCAACCAATGTTTTTTTAACAATGAACCAAACCAAACCAAACCATGCTGTTTGTTTTAGTTTTTCGGTTTTTGCTTACACTCCTATATATAACACCGATAGGCGTGTTTCCAACCTCAAAGCACGGTATAAGCATAATTCATGATGACGACCTCCCTCTTTTTTGGGTGTTCTTCAGTTTTTGGAAGAATTTGACGTGTTTGGCCATTTTGGTGTAGTTCAACATTGTCAAATATTGGAAGATGAATCAATTGTCCCACAAATTAATTTTTCATTGACTAAAGTGTCTAATTTTCCTACTCGTTGGCACAATAACTGCCATCTGTATATGACACTAATGCAGGTCCTGTTGGAGAGGATATGTTCCATTGGCAGGCGACAATTATGGGGCCATCAGAGAGCCCGTTCCATGGCGGAGTGTTTCTCGTGTCGATTCACTTTCCACCAGATTATCCATTCAAGCCTCCCAAGGTAAAGACATAAACACTTGTATGCTGAAATTAATATGCGTCTCTCTCTCTATATATAAATATTATATAGTGCTTTTAGGTACGGGGAATCCCTAGTATATATGTATTACACAGACTATTTGTGTATGGCATGTGCAGGTGTCTTTCAGAACCAAAGTGTTCCACCCAAACATAAACAGCAATGGAAGCATATGCCTTGACATTCTCAAAGAGCAATGGAGCCCTGCTCTTACAATATCCAAGGTATCTTCTGGCTTTTGCCCGTCTGCCTGCCTCCTTTGATTTCTTACCCACATATTGAAGTGCATTTTGGCAATGGATCAGGTGTTGCTTTCAATATGCTCGCTTCTTACGGATCCAAATCCAGATGACCCGCTGGTGCCGGAGATCGCCCACATGTACAAAACAGACAGAGGCAAGTATGAGACCACTGCTCGATCCTGGACCCAGAAGTATGCCATGGGGTGAATTCAAAACACCCATCTTTTATGTTTTTATGCCCTAAATAAAATAGTAGAAGAATTATAAAAAGGATGTAACTTTTAATATCAACATGTTTGTTATATGTTACATGCTATGTGTTGGCCTCACTGTGTGAATATATAAATCGGGTGATCCTTTGAATATTATCCTGTTGGCCGCTTCTTCTTTTCTTAAGGATGGTAACAGTTCGGTTTTGATTCGGTTTCGCTAGAAATCAAAACTAAAATCATTAGGTGTATACCAAACCCAAATGCAAAATCAAAATCGCCATTTTTTTTATGAACGGTTTTAAAATTGAATCGCCTAATTTTATACAAAACAAAAACCAAAATCCTGAAACCGTTTAAAGTTTTTAATTTTATAAAAATCAAAATCAAAATCAAAATCAGAACCGTTAATAATTAATTTTTTTGTATATAAATAAAAATATAACTGAAATATAAAGCAAATGCTAAAAGATAAAACCAAACCACAAAATTATTAATTGTTATTATTAATTGTTATGATAAAAAATTCACATGTACTAAAAATAAATAAATAAACGATAAACGATATTTAATCGTCACAATACAAATGAGAGAGTGGCACTAGGGAAGTCGGCAACGAACAAATGATAAAAACCCTAATCTCATAACACATATATGTATATACACACACTAAGGGTTAAATTGTAAATAAATAAAAATATGTGGGTGATATATAATAAAAACATATTTAAAATATGAGCTACATAATCCGGTTTCACGGTTACTATTCCAAAACTAAAATCATTTTGGTTTCACATTTCAAAATCGAAACCATAACAAAAATTGATTAATCGATTTTAAAATTGAACCATTTGGTTCGCTTTCGTTCGATGTCGGTTCGGTTGAATTGTCATCTCTACACGGTTCGGTTTCGTTCGATGTCGGCTCTGTTGAATTGTCATTGTCATCTCTACTTCTTTTTATCACAGTGTTTACATTTGGGCTTGGGTTAGAAAATAGACATGACATGTAATGGGTTTGAGCCTGTAAGGGCAGTAGTTTGGGCTTGGGATGGCCCTGGAGATAGAGAGAGCGCGCCAAAATGATGAAGACGATGCTGCACCACCAATATATGTATGTGTTTACTGGGGGTGTCCCACAGTGGCAGGTGGGTTGGGGGTGCAGAAAGAACTTCTCTATGAGACGTCCCTTTTAACCAGCAAGCGATTCTTTGCGTGTTAAAATCCAAATCACAAATTTGGGTTCTTCTGCTTGTTGTATTCGACCCCTCTTGACCCTTTTTTTTTTTTTTTTTTGACTTATATGGTAAAATGTGTCCAGACCAGTTTACGCGTACCTCGACTAATTATCTCACCGGACGATTTTAAGTGCATTTAGGATTTAATTTTTAGAGTGTTTTCCAAGAGAGTCAAACACTGATTGACAAAAAAATAAAGTACCTCTTCTTACCCACCGGACTAACACCTTTTGGCCTTTTCTGCTTCTTCTTCAAACACTACTAACTAACTCAAATGGAAACACTACTGATGATGATGTCCTTTCAGTTTCAGTTCATTAAAACAACAAATTAGCAGGAAGACATTTAATTGAGGTGGTAATAAAAGCCTTTCGCTTCAATAAATTAACTCTTCCTAGTAAGTAATTACTCAATTATTACTACTGGCGTCCTGGAATATGTTTTTGTACTTTCCATGTTGGGCCCCACAGAATGTCTATGCATTTGGATTTTTACCCCCCCGGCCGGCCCTCCATTACCACAACCAGACACCCGTCCCGTTAAAACTGACCTCCATAGCCCTGACCTCCATAGCCGAGCACGAGCAGTCTGTCTGTCTGTCTGTCTTGTAGTACCTTCAATTCATTAACGCCCCCAACAGACTTGGGTACGAAGAAATTACTGTGCCTTTGCAGCAGCGGTGTGGGAGGAGAGAGAGAGGGAGAGCGGGGGTTGAGAGCGACAAGAGAATGTACGAAATCTGCTCCCTCTCGGATTTGGGATCATTAATGTTGTCTGTCTCCTGGATGGTGACTTGGCTTTAGCTACCGACACTCTCTCTCTCCTCGTTGGGTCGCCTTTCCAGTTTCCACCATTCGCTCTGTTCTCACTTCTCTCTCTCTAGTCGTTTTACCTTAACTATTTGCCCTTTTCCCCTCCCGTACAATACAAGTAAATATATATATATATTTTTTTGGTGTAAACCAGGTATCCCTGCACCACGATCGGCGGAGACTAATCCTTCGAGATACTGTCGAGCGCCGAAGCGGACACCTCTCCCAACAAAGTACTCTCCATATACAATCCCCAGATTTCGATCCTTGGACGTTACTTAAGGGAACCCAAGTTCCTTCCACTTGATCCAACTCGTGTTGGTCAAGTAAATATTTTGATCTGTTATTGCGTTTTGAAATGTTAGTGGAGAGATATTTTATTTTCTTGTCAATCAAAATTCGATTCTTTTGGAGAGTATTTTGTAAATTTAATTTTAAATACATCAAACCAATGTGAGAGAATATACCCTTAAGATTGTCCGATGAGATGATTAGTTAAGATGTACATAAACTGGTCTAGACACACTTTACCATTAAAAAAATAAAATATTTTTGTTATTCAACCTCCATAATTAAAAGGAAAAAATAAAATATTTTTGTTACATCCTTGGTGAAAAGCAGTAATTCTACCATTAATTTTTAATTTCACCTCTTCAATGTCTTCTTCTAGTTAATGAACATGAAATTCTCTTGCAAAGGAAAAAAAATATATAATTTTTTGGTATTTTATTTTGTTTTTGATGTGGGTGAAGTTGGGCCTCCTTCACATGCCAACCACTAAAGTCGTGTCCGTTGGTACCCCGTCGGTCGTATCAGCCCGGTGTGTAGGCAGCCTGGGCCGG
This sequence comes from Eucommia ulmoides, assembly GCA_016647705.1. Classification (NCBI taxonomy): domain Eukaryota; kingdom Viridiplantae; phylum Streptophyta; class Magnoliopsida; order Garryales; family Eucommiaceae; genus Eucommia; species Eucommia ulmoides. The sequence goes on along the minus strand of JAENRU010000391.1, from coordinate 406,398 downwards.
TCTCAGGTTGGCGACTCTCGAGAGGTCGGAGTACCCAGATTGACCTCCTCGCGTGTGACCGACCTGACTTATCGCCTCGGCAAGTCGGATGCCGGCCTCGTCCTCAATAGTAACGAGGGCAAGGCCCAGGCCTATAGCTCTAATCCGGCGTGCCTCCTACGCGCTTGACTGCTTACCGGTAATCCGAGCTTAAAGTCTTAATTTTATTTATGCTAATCACTCTTTCGCCTATAAATAAGAGACTTCCTCTACACTATACGACGACGAGAAAAACGATTCTAGAGAGAGACTTTGCCTCAAATCAGTCAGACAGGTTGAGGTAACAATAATTCTCCGACCTATATTTCTTTCTAGATTCTTACTCTCATACCAGAAGGGACACACCTGGAAAAACTCGGCCGTCCCTTGTGCAGGTGACGTCGAGGAGCTCGGCCCGAACAACGGCAAGAAGCTCAGAAGGAAACCAAGACACGGGCTCGGTTTTATATTTGATCAGTCCTCCGACCCAACTGCGGCACGTGAGGAAACAGGACCAGTATCCTTCTCACCCCTGATCCGAGAGTGCACCCCTGATCCGAGAGTGTTCGGACCATACTGCTGGTTGGACTAAATCCCGACACCAACAGTTTTGAAGATTTTGTATCCAATGTTTTTGTTAGATTCTTATTTCATATCGATAACTGGAGATCCTTGTAGAAACCCAATGAGCCTAAATCACTCTCGAAAAACGCCTTGTAAGATGATGAACGCCTTAGGATTTATATATAGCTCAGAATCAAATTACACAAGCGATGTGGGATTCAACACGCCTCCCATGCACAGGGTAAACTTTTGACAAACCACTGCGAACGGATATCAAGAGAAGGGCCTAACATCGATATGAGATTCAATAACACCCAACATTAGACAATAGTCCTAGCTCTGATACCATATAGGAACCAATGGGTCTGACTCATTCTCAAAAGACGCCTTGTAGTAGAATGATTGCCCTCAGGTTTATAAATAGCTCAAGATTAGGTAACACAAGCGATGTGGGATTCAACATACCCCTCACGTGAAGGGTGGACTTTGACAAATCACGGCTAATAGATGTCGGGAAAGGGCCCAACATTGATGTCAGATTCAATACATCCCCTCACGCGCAGGATGAACTTTTTGACAAACCACTACGTTTTTTACATTGTATCAAAGCTGGCACTCTTGTTTGATGTTGGAAGTGTTGAATTCCACGTCCAATATGGTATCAGAGTCATGGTTAGATGTCTCTCGTTCCATCGTAGTAAAATCATCCACGCAAATCGGGGGTTGTCGATTTCTCATCATTCCCACATAGTTAAATCATTCGTGCGAATCGAGAGTTACACTTAAGGGTGGATGTTCAATTCTTATTCTACACCTATTACTTGTCGACTCGTTTGGTTGGACGGAATGAAATGAGAGTTGAATGAAATGGAAGAAGTAATGGAATGAGAGAAGGAATGAAATAAAATTGTCAATGGAATGACTATTTCATTAACTTGTTTAGTTAGTATGAAATGAGAGAATGAATAAAATAAAATTGTCAATATAATAAAATTTTATTATAAGGGCATAATGAAAAATTTGTTATATTTCATTATTCAATTCATTTCCTCATTTTATTATATTTTACTATTTCATTCGATTTTTAGTTTTTATTCTCTAATTTCTATATCTGTTCTCTAATTTTTGGATTGAGTTGGATCAACGATTTTTTTTGTTTTGTAATTTTACTTTTGATTCCATTTGATTGGACTTGATTTTAGTATATTTTAAATAGAATTTCAATCCCTTGATTTTCATTCCATTGGAAAACCAAACATGAGAATCGAGAACAGAATAACGATTCCATTTCGTTCCGATTCCGTCCAACCAAATATGTCATGAGAGTTTCTAAACTACTATATAAATTAAAAGAGATAATCCACTCTGATGTGGGGGAATTTCGTCATATGTGCCACGTGAAAAATACAACAAGTATGGTAAAACGGCCGAGCTCAGAGCCGAAATTCCCTCCAAATTGGGCCTTTCATATTCTCCTTAAAGATCTCCGAACCGAGCTGAAGATTTTTGGACCGAATTGAAGATCCTTGTGCCGAGCTAAGGTGCCCGAACACTCTCAGCTCGAATTCTCCAAATTAGGGACCCTCCTGGTCCGTCCTGAAGATCTCCGTGCCGAGCTGAGGTGCCCGAGCACTCTCAGCTCGAATTCTTTATATTTGAGGCCTCTCAAGGCTATTTGAAGTTCCTGAAGCCGTTTCGAAGCCCTCTCTACCTCCTGATCATTCTAAGGGGCTAAAAACGAGCTACTACTCTCCATTTCAAGTGGGTCGGCCCATGGACTTCTGCAAATGGGCCCAAAATCCCAATCCAGGTGCTTAGAGCTCTAATCCGCTAGCTCAATGGTTGTCGGATGAATTATATTAATTAACTTGAACTCGGCACCCTAATTGAGTCCAACGCCTATAAATACACCATGACATTCAATACCCAAAGGCACACACTCTCTACTCATCCTAGAGTATTCTTAGCCCTTCCCCCGGATACTTACTCTCACGCCGAAGGGACTTCACCGAGTACAATCCCGGTGAGTTTGTGTGCAGGTGCTTGGAGCGAAGGAGTGGAACTCATCCTGGAGATTGGAACAGAGTCCGGAGAAGTACCTATCTCAGAGTCTGAACAGGATTTCAGGTCGGATCAAGGAGCTCAGGTTGGATTGCGGTCACCTCAAAGACGTCAAAAGTTCCCCCTTCAACAATCTCGCACATGCCACACCTTTTCAGACCATACCTGCCAGTTTTTACCAACACACTCAATATCGATTTTAAATTGAAACCTCCTTAATTAAGAGGAGCATACGGTTTATGTAATTTATGAAGCAAACGACTCCTGCGCACTGATTTTCTCACATGCCCATGTTCCCATTTTGTCGTCCTATTTTTGAAAAACACTAAATTTCAAATTATTGAAACACCCCCCCCCCCCCCCCCCCCCCTCTCTCTCTCTCTCTATATATATATATATAGATATATATATTATTCTCTCTCTACATATATGTATATATATATTTGGGGAACGACGACTTTATGGATAGGTGTTTGGCGCAAATGCATGGTCACTTTATAGCTTTTTTTTTTGTATAATGGTAATGGAGGAGGGGTAGGCTATACCTAAAATCTTTTAATTTGTCCACTATTTTTTACCTATTAACTTGGACCACCTCATATGGTTGGAACCATGACTTGTTCCACTCTTTGGTTAAGTTTGGTTTCATCATCCAACCACCATTTTCCAACTCCACCTCTCAAATTTATTATCATCTTTCATTTTAAACAAAAATATCATATGGTGTTTAGAATAATAGGATACCAACATAATGTAACTCAAGTAGTAAGACTCGCTTAAGTTAAAAATCAAATAAGATTAGAGTTTCGAGCTAGTGGAAATATACTTGTTGGGAGGAGTAACCACACACTCCAAATGAAATTAGTCTCATACTCTGTGTGAGTGTGGGGACACTTGTTGGTATACCAAAAAAGAATAAGAAAAATAGAATGAAAAAAAAAGGTGTTTGTTTGGTAATTTTTATCACCGTCGATTTAGGAGGAAATTGAGATAAAATGAGGGATAATTCTTTAAAAAAATATTAAAAATTTAATTATGTATTTAATGATAAAATTATTAATTTATTTTTTATAATATATGAAGATAAAATAATAAATTAAATAAAATAATATTTTTTTTTTTTAACTAAATATAAAATTTTATACTCTACTTATTTTACATCGGAAACACGAGAGAAAAAATATTATTCTTTTATTTATTTTTTTCTTTTTTATTTTATTTTCTTTTTTTGGATTTTAAGGTAAGATATTGGTCGGGTCAGTTTACACACACCTCGACTAATCACTTCTCTGGACGATCTTAAGGGCGCACTTCCCTACATCGACTTGGTGTATTCAGAATTAAATTCAAAATTTAATTCTCGGAGTACTTTCCAAAATAGTCGAACTCTGATTGACAAAGAAATGAGACACTTCTCTTTACCGACCAGACTAACACATGTTGAGTCGATTTATCTTGTCTTTTCAACTAAATATAGATGTAGTATTTTCCCTTTTTTAAAATCTGAAATATAATTAGTATAAAAAATAATTGTTGGGTTTGGGGGTGAGAAATATAATAAGGTTAAGCGTGGTCATCCTAATCACGCATTTAGCTTACTTGTAGTGTGTATCATAATCAATTAATTAATTAATTGGAGAAAATGAGCAACCAACCAAATCATCCTCCACTTCCACTACCAACGAGATCTATTAATATTGGATCCTCCATCACCTCCAATACATTTTTTTGTTTTTTCGTTTTTTTGAAATGTTAGGGAAGTGGATTTTGAACGCTAAATCTTCTCCTAAAAAGACATACTAGATAACCACTAGAATAAAAGTCTTGGGTTTAAAAAATCTCCCCTATTATTTGGTTGCGCTTATTTTGGTAGAAAAAAAAATAAATAAAAAATAAAAATTATTTAGCACGAATGAAAAATAGAAAGAAAAAACAATAGGAAGAAAAATTCACAACTTCTTAAATAATTTTTTTTCCTCACTGATTTGGGAGAAAATTAAAAATGAGGGAGAATTTTTCAAAAGGATAAAAAATTTAATAATAGAATTTTTAATTATTTTTTTATAATATGAGAGAATAAATTATTTTAAAATAATTTTTTTTTTTCAAACCAAATAATACAAGAGAAAATAATTTTTCTTTCACAATGAACAAATATTATTTTTTTTTTCTTTTTTACTACTAAATATACCTTAAATATCAATCAATATTTTTTATATATAAATAGACGTTCTTACTCTTATTTGAAAAAAAAAATTCAAAAAATTCAGGAGAAAAATATAAACAAAAAATTTAAAAAGATATTTATCTATTTTATCATTATAATTAATTTGACTTAAAAAGAAATTAAATGGTATTTTTTGAATGACAAGAAAAAGTCTACACATAGTATAGTGGTGCCCTATGAATATGATTCCTTCATTTTATTTATTTATTTTTATGAGAGAGAATCTATTATTACTTTTTCACGCTCGCGTAAAAAGTTAAATATTGGCACTTTCTTTCCAAATTACGTTTATTAATTTCGTCTTTCCCTTCATTTTATAATAATTAGGATTTAATTATACTGATTAGACTTAAATAAATAAATTGGCAAAGGAGACGTCTCTTCTTTGTTTGTCAATCAGTGTTCGATTTTTTAAAAAAATATTTTAAGAATTGAATTTTAAATTTAATTTTAAATGCACCCCTCAATGTCGTAAAATAAAAAAAAAAATTAAAAAAAAAAAAAAAGCGAGGTGTAGATAGGGTCAAATCGACGGGTAGGATTTGTTGCTGCCACCCTGATATTTAGCAGAGAAGGCATCATATTCTTCTTCGTAAAATTAATTAAAAAGAAAAGGGGACACGTAACACGAAATATGTGAGAGAAGGGCGGTGACAAATAAGCAAAGGGAAAGAGGCGGAGGCAGTGCTGGAACCTTCAGATCACAAACCCAATTTGGTTATGGTTTGAGTGAAAACGCATAATCTTTATACAGATATACACTACACGCATCGTCTCGCCATTTCCAGCTTCACCGAGCTTTTTCTCCCGTCGGTCGCTAAATTCTCATTACCGCTGGATATCTTTTTCATTACGTTCGCAGATTCACCAAAATCTACCGGAAGATTGCGATCCACCTCTTCTCTTAGGGTTTTCCTTCAGGTTTGTGTTTTCCTTTCCTTTAAACTTGGTTTGGTGGATACGTATTCATGTTCTAATGTATACTGCAATCTGTGTGCGCGCGTTTCGAAGCGTTTCGGGATTCAGGTGTTTTTGCGTTGGACGGAATGTGAGATCTGACGATTATTTTCTGGCATTGCTGGAATTTATTAGCTTTGTTTCGTCAGCCGTTAATTTTCAGTAATAATGGTTCATGTACTTGGATTTCTCAGTGTTTTTTTTTTTTTTTTATCTTCGATTAACCGCTTGAAGATCCAACCTGAAAAGACGTAGTTTTCAGCTTAGGTTGTTGTCGTTTGCTCTGTTTCCTTTTTGAGTTGAATCTTTCGAAACAATGGCCATCGTCAGCTGAATTGAGCTGCTTGAATGGTTCTTCATCTTTCTAACATTCGATTGGACTTATCTCCATCATAGCGGATCCATTTGATGGCTGTGCTGGAAACAAAATCAAAATGATCGGATGTGAATTTGGCAATCAATTTCCTTAGAACAAGAAGAGCATCCTTAGTTTTATACGCTGAGCTCCAGATCTGTTTTTCTCATTCTTCATTTTTTTTTCCTCTTTTCCCAAACAAGGATCGAGTATACCTTTTGAATTTTCGTTTTTGAGTGTTTATAAGGATTATGTGATTACCTTGAGTTTTATGATAGAACTGAAACTGATACTCAACTCTTTCTCTGTAGAGTTTGAGTCCCCATAGAAACTCGTCTCTAGCCACTGGGAGAATTTCCAGTTGCGTTCTCTAAATATGAGCTAAAGCCTAGTATAAAAAGTGTTTATGGAACCATTTCTTCAAATGGGCACTTCTACCACGCTCCACTTCACGGTCTTTTATTATTTCTTGGATTAGATTAAGAAGTACAATAATACCTGTCCAATTTCCAATTTTTCGTAACTTTTATTTCCTCTTAGAATTTGCACATAAATTTTACAAAAATTAGTAAATTTTAGTGTAATTCTCATTATCTGGAAAATGTAACTTAAATATTTTCTTTTTAATTATCGCTGTTCTTGACATTTTGTACTGTTGTTAAAAAGTTTGCTGCTATTGTGGTTGTAAGTTAGCACCTCATTCTCTCATCTTTCCTCCCTAGATCTATTGAGCCAAAAAAAGTAATGTTCAAAATGAGGCGTCTTTCGTTGAGGCCATTAGTGGAATTTCTATAGTTGATGCTTGGCCATTGTTAGCTCCTCCTTTTTCTTGAATGAGCATACAGTGATGAGCCTCTTCAAAATGAACTTAGGAAAATATTAAATTTCAATTGATTTTGCTCTTTTATTTCCGAATTTAAATTTTCCTGCTATCAAATACAAGCATCACTTACAGTGAAATTGCCATTTTGATCCTGCACTCTTAATTCTTAGGCAAAAGGTGGAGGAAAACCTCTTTGAGGATTTACAAAACCTATATACTGATGCTTGTCGTTTCTTTGTATATTCTTCTTTCCTTGCTTTAGTTGTCTCTAAATTGTCAATATCCGATTGCATTTTGTTACTTGATGGTCTTCTATTTTTTACAAATGTAGAAAAACGTGGACTTTCATGCTTCTGCTGGGAGATCCTTTTCCACCCCGAAGATAAAATCCCAATTTATTTCTTCTGTACCTGATGAAAATGTCAGGTACGTACATAATGTTACTGCTTTGAGAGTCTAATTCTATCTATCAATTACTAAATTATGGGAGTCTTTAATTTGGCGTTAACTGTTTCTTGTATTGATTTTATATGCTTAGGCTTAGAAGGAATAGAAGCTTGCGATGAACCAAGAGAAAGGAGATCAGATTTGGATAACTCGGAAGATGAGAGACGGAGATCTAGAATTGGGTCTCTTAGAAAAAAGGCACTGTCTGCTTCCAACAAGTTAAGTCATTCTCTTAAGAAAAGGGGGAAAAGAAAAGTAGATTACAGGATTCCCCCTGTTTCCATTGAGGATGTTCGTGATGCGAATGAGGAGATTGCTGTCCATGAGTTGCGTCATAAACTCCTTGAAAAGGATTTGTTGCCGGCTCGTCATGATGACTATCATACTTTGTTGAGGTGAGTTAAGAGTGTAATATGAATTAAATGAACTTCAGTATATTAAATGCTCAATACTGCTCCATTATTATTTATGTGCCTCAATTCTACTCCGTGGTTTTCCATGAAAAGTGAAGGCACATATAACAACTATATGAATATTTTATTCATGGACTCCATTTTTAATATATTTATTTGCTTCTTAATCCCCTTGGCTTGATCTTACAGTCAGGCGGTTGAACCTCTAATTGTTGAAGTTGGTAATATTGGCATTTGTTGGGACCCAAAACAATTTTGAAGTGATATACGTTGGGTGCCAAACATAATCAGCTTGAAAATAAGTAGATTTACAGTCAATCAAATTTGGCTGATGAGAAATGAAATGAAAATGAGACTGAAGAGATTTAGAGATGTGCATATTAATGTATCATTTCACTTTTTCATCCTCATTGTATCCTTGTTTCTTTTGTAGATTCTTGAAGGCTAGAGATTTTAACATTGATAAAACAATCGCAATGTGGGAAGAAATGCTTCATTGGAGGAAAGAGTATGGGACAGACACATTACTGGAGGTAGGAATAAAAATTCACCACATAGTCCATGTACTGTCAATTGCATATCTTTGCACTCGGAAGTCTGGATTGTCCTTTCCAATGGTGTGATTTTTCAGTTTGTTTCATGGTAAAACACATGCCTGAGTAGCATTTCAAATGAAGCTATAATTCTTGGCTTGTACCCATGCTTCTATGCCATGCCCCCTAAGGTCTATCAGTTTTTTATAATTGGAACTCAATTATTACTAATGCTGCATTCCGTCCTGTGTCTAACTTGAAATATGAAATATCGAATGTTCAGGACTTCGAATTCGAAGAATTGGATGAAGTTTTGCAATATTACCCTCAAGGATACCATGGAGTTGATAGAGAAGGCAGGCCTGTTTACATTGAAAGACTTGGCAAAGCTCACCCAAATAGACTAATGCGCATCACAACAATTGAACGGTACTTGAAGTACCACGTCCAAGAATTTGAGAGGACTCTACAAGAGAAGTTTCCTGCATGTTCCATTGCGGCAAAGAGACAGATATGTTCAACAACAACCGTTTTGGATGTGCAAGGCCTGGTATGTTGATATCATCTGCCAAAGTGTAGTTTGTTGCCAATTGCCACAGTTTTATGTCTTCATTTTACTAGCTCCAGTTCTCCATTTGAAAATTCCCTCCAGTATCTCTTTTTAGTTGCTTGTTTCTTCACATATATGTTGAAGAGTTTAGTACATCAATAATTGCTTATTTTCTGGTAACCAGTACGGCGAAATTGTTTATACTGTTAATGAAATAGGGCATAATAAGATATTTATATTTTTTTATTTTTTTTTAGGTTATTACAACTGATAATTTGACCAGTTTTTACCAGTAATAATGCATATCTTAATATGCAGGGAGCTAAGAATTTCACGAAAACAGCTGCTAATCTGTTGGGGGCAATGACAAAAATTGACAACAATTACTACCCCGAGGTATTAACCTCTTGCCTATGAGATTGTCTTCCAAAACTGCTACAGTCATCTGTTCCTTGATATATTCGTCAGTGAGGCATTACATGGTATCATTATGTTTTATTTGCTACTTGTTCCCACATTTGTCTACAGACATTACATCGAATGTTCATTGTAAATGCTGGTACGGGCTTTAAGAAGGTGCTCTGGCCTGCTGCACAGAGATTCCTTGATGCAAAAACTATTGCAAAGATCCGGGTGAGGGATATGTCCGTATACTTTTGTATCCATTCCCTTATTTTCCACATCTCACAGCTGTGTTCTCATTTAGGTCCTGGAGCCTAAATCCTTGGGCATACTACATGAAGCCATTGACCCGAGGTTTGTTCCTTTTCTTCCATTTACCTTCAATGATTTTCAATAACAAAATTAATTCCTTAATTAATCATCTCCTTTTAGTCAATTGCCCGATTTCTTGGGTGGATCATGCACTTGTTATGTCGAAGGAGGGTGTCTCAGGTCTAATATGGGCCCATGGAATGACCCTGACATAATGAAGGTACGCATATACACGAAATTTCAATCAACTTATTCGTTTATCTTTGTATTTATGCCTCATTCATGCTTTGCAGTTTTCACCGTGCGAGAGTATAATATTATAATAAAAAAAGTCCTAATCTTTGTTTTCACATTTGTAGCTTGTTGCAGAGGCATCATTTGTGCGGAAAATTACCCGGGTATCTAATGACCAGCAAAATAATGACTCTTATATTCAGATTCTCCCACTGAAGGCAAGCTTAGGTCACAGGAGAAGTGATTTATCAACAGTAGAATCGGGGTCAGGAGCTTATGATGGATGTTTTCCCACTACGCAAAGTAGCTCTATGATTACACAACTGGCCACGGATCATGAAGAAGTGGGTTCTATAGCCTCTTTCCTTTAGAACTATTAGTTGGTGATTTCCGTCTTTGGTTTCTGCTTATGAAATGAATGGAAAATTTTACTTTGATCTATTCTGTCCTAATTGGGTCAACTATGACACATGCGTGTATGCGTGTCTTTTATGTCGTGTTCATAACTAGGAAATTGTATTTTTTTGCAGAACAAAGGATCAGATTCAACTGCCTATCACAGTTGTGATGATCATTTTAGTCAGACTCGTCATGTTAATGACACTGGCCAATTACCAAAGCATTCTCAAGATCAATCTCCAAGAATTAATGAGACAGGAAATTTTTCCAGTTTAGCAACGACAGATCCAGAGAGTAAGTCTTAACATCATTTATCATTTATCATTTATCCTCTCTTCAAATAAATGATGCATGCAATATTTTTTCTTAAAATCGGAAAATAGTGGTATTTGTTCACTAGAAGTTGTCATCAGCTGGTAGTATCATCTTCAATTTCTCATTTTTTTGGAGAACAAATCAAATTTGTAGTTGCTATAAAACTTTCAGGAAGCACATCACACTAGTTACAATTTTTTAGTTGCAGCAAGGGAATGGTTCAAGTGGTGGTGGTGGTAGTTTTGGGTAGATTTGAGCATCTGAGCTATACATATGAAATATTAATTTCATATTTTGATCTTCGAGAATTCCATCTTTAGTATCCATTATTATTAATCAGCGTGTATTTTTTTTCTTCTTCTTGTTTCCTGCTTGGTTATTAATAATGTAAATAGCGTACACCTTGTAAGAGCAAATGATATCACTTGCCATAGGCGAACTTTATATTAACAGAAGTTTATGTTTATTGGATGCAACCTATAGCCATAACATTATGGACTCTGTCATTCATTCCTTCAGGGATCTATATCTAATAAAAACGTTGTTGTCTCAGGTTCTCTTGTTATACATTGGTTTGACACTGTACAGGAAAAGGTTGTAAAGAGAAGTTTTCGGTATGTCTCAAGAATGATATCTTTCATGGTCAAACTCCTTGCCTTTGCTCGTACTGTTCCCTTTGAGACCTGGAGAAGACAGAACAATGTTTATCCAGCTAACACGATTGAAGAAGACAAACCAGAAAGCAGTTTGCCTGTGCAAGCCGATACTGTACATCAAGAAGATCATGTGCTTCCATGTGTGCAGCGTCTTCATAGACTTGAAAAGTTATTGGAAGAACTCAACAACAAGCCAGCAGAGATTCCTTTGGAGAAGGAGCAAATGCTTCAACATTCTTTAGAGAGGATCAAGTCAGTAGAGTTTGACCTTGAGAAAACAAAGAGAGTAAGCGTCATTTGACCAGTTTGAAATGCTCGAATATTCAACGCTTGCTTCCCCTGATTCATGAGCATGCGTTTTGCAGGCATTACATGCTACCGTGATGAAACAACTTGAGATTGCAGATTTACTGGAAAATTTGCAGGCATCTAAATTTCGTGTAAGTGAAATTGCCACTCTTTTTAAACAAGCATTGCTTCATGAAAGATGAGATTAAATTAAGTTTGCATCTGTTTTAAGACAATCTTCTTTAACAATATGTCGGTGAAAACAATCATCTTTGTTGTTGCATAAATTGCATTCATACATTCCATATTCATGATCAAGCAGTGACAGTTGTAAGGTTTCTTGTTCCAGCATAGAAGGTTTTTTTGTTGAACGCTGGATATGGGAGCAAGTGAGCGGTTTTACAAAGAAGGGGGTGGCCATTTCAATGGAGCACCGAGCACGCCTTTGTGGGGGATAAGATAGGGGGAGTTGCACATAAATTTAAGAGTTTAAGGCGGACAATTTGTGTTCTTTCATTCTCCTTTTGTCGTCCATTTCTAATGCCTTGTCCTTCCTGGGGGCGTGTACTTGTTAATTACCTTACCGTTGCGGTATTTTTGGTTTTTTTTGCCCTACTCAGTTTGAGATGATGGTATAGAAAGAGAAGTTGAAATCGAAAGTTTGAATTATACACAACAGATGACTATAAACCGACACCTTATCATATTTTTTGTAACTGAAGATAAAACGGCTCTTACATCCTTCTTTTTGCTGGGTTTTTTTGTACCTGCAAACTTCAAAGTTATTCCGCCTAATGTTGTGTATAGTTTCTGCTTCCTGTCATATTTCCTTGATGATCGGTTGAGAGAGAGAGAGAGAGAGAGAGAAATTGTGACATGTCCAACACAACATTCCCCAATTTAAAATGAATATATACGCATGGCAGCTTACATGGTTGACTTTGACAAACCAACCATCAATGTGGAATTCGACACGTTCCCTCGCGTGCACGGGATTTTGACAAACTACTACGAAAGGATATCGGGGGTCCAAAATTAATGTGGGATTCAATAATCCAATATCAGACAAAAAGCCTGATTTTGATAGCATGAAGAAATCTAATGGTTTAACTCACTCTCAAAACATGCCTTGAAAGAGGAGGATTCCTCTAGCCTTTATATATCGCTCAAGATCAGGTAACACAAGGGGTATAAGATTCAACACGTCCCCTTACGCACAACGTGAACTTTGACTAACTATTGTGAATGGATATCAAGGTTTCTCCACATGCAGGGTAGACTTTGACAAAACACTACGAAAGGATATTGGGTGTCCAAAATTGATGTGGGATTCAATAACCCAACATCAGACAAAAAGTCTGATTTTGATAACATGTAGAAATCTAATGATCTGACTTACTTTCAAAACATGCTTTGAAAAAGGAGGATTCCTCTAGCCTTTATATATAGTTCAAGATCAGGTAACACAAGCAATATGAGATTCAACACGTCCTCTCACGCACAAAGCAAACTTTAACTAACTATTGCGAACAAATATTGGGAGCACCAAGTGGGATTCAAAGTCATGTGTGGTAGTCGGCAGACAGAAAAAACGCGCAAATGAGAAGAACAAGTCGTGTCTGCATTGTAAATGTTAATAATAGTAGAAACGAGGAAAGAGGATTGAACAACCTGGACTATTATAATCAACTCTCCCCAACAGTGATTGCTTCGGACCCATTTATAAATGAACCCCAAACCAAACTTTCGACATCTATAAAACCCAATATAGAAACCCAAAGATTCTCTCTCTCGCTCTCTCAGGAAGAGAGACTATATGTTATGTGGATGCATTAATTGATTGGTCCGAGGATTACTTTTTCCTGTTTCTTCTTCTTCTTCCGCTTGAAACAGAGAGGTTTGAATCTATACATGGAGTGGAACCGATCATCTTGTTGGAGGAGTCGGTCATCTTCTTTGACAATTCTATTTCTCTCTCTCTTCCTTCTGACCGCCATTTCTTCTGCTACAGCTTTCACTTTCGTTTCAGGTCTTTTATGCAGTGTATTCATCTTATGTCTCTCTCTCTCTCTCTATATATATATGTGTGTTTATTGTTTAAGACTGTTTCTTAATTGTGCGCAGAAGATATATTTGGGTATCATGCTTCCACCGGCCGGAACATCCTTCAGGCCCTCAATGGTTTGGTTTCCATCTTCTCTTCAACCCAGCTCTGCTTTCAAACCTTATTTCTTTTATATACCCTCTTCTTGTTTGCATGGCAGCTTGCCCTGTTGACTTTGAGTCTCAGAACTATACGATCATCACAAGCCAGTGCCGAGGGCCGCAGTACCCACCCAATCTCTGCTGCGCCGCCCTTGTAGAGTTTGCTTGCCCTTTCGCGGCTGAGATAAACGACGTATCAAACAACTGTGCCAACACCATGTTCACCTACATCACCCGCAATGGAAACTACCCGCCTGCCCTTTTTTCCAGTGTGTGCCGTCAAGGTCCACAAGGGCTTGCATGCCCTCCATCACCATCACCACCATCACGAAATGACAGCCCAAGTCCCACCCTTTTTACCCCATCCTCCGTTCTCATGATCGTTTCTTCATTGTTCTTGATGCATTTGCTGCAAGATTAGATCATCTGTACTTTTTTGTTCCAATCTCAAATATGCTGCATTTATTGACTTTTTATTCATAAATAACGTGTGGTGTACAATCAAACTTATCTGCATGAATGCAGGTTATGTAAATTACCAAGTTACAGAGAGCGCATATAGAACATGATTCATAATTTCTCACAAGCATTATTAGTTAAAGCAAAAGTGGCATTTTTGTGGATAATTCTATTGTGTTTTCACCATAGATGGAGTCACCATAGGAGGCTGCGCTTAGACTTAAACTTGAATTGCTTCTTTGTCATACACCAGGTTCCGGGAAAGCTGCTCAACTGCATCAACACAAGGAACGATAATTTTAGGTTAAGAGTTTAAGACACAAAATTAATGTATCAGGAATAGGCAGTTACAGTAAGCATGAAATGATAAACAGAACTGTGGTTAGTGAATTACATTGCTGACAAGCTTTGCCCCAAACCAGGCAGAATCTGCACCATATGGAGGAGGAACAACTCTGATTCCAGTGGTCATGGATGCGGGAAGAACTCCATGCAATTCCTTCTCTAATCTTTCTGGAGATATAATCAAATTCAGAAATCCCATTCAGTATTTTATACGTGTAGAACTCCAATGGGCCTAACTCACTCTCAAAAGGCGCCTTGGAAGAGAGAATTACCCCTAGACTTATATATAGCTCAAGATCAAGTAACACAAGCAACGTGGGATTCAACACGTTCCCTCACGCACAAGGTGGACTTTGACAAACCACTGCGAACAGATATCGGGGGCCCCAACATCAATGTGGGATTCAACAATACGCATCACATTTTTCATATACTAGCGCATTCTTTCAAATTTCTTATACCTTTTAAGAGTAAGATACAATAATTTAAGTCTCAAAAACAAATGCAGTTCATGCAAAATACCCATATTCTACCTGCTAGTCCTGGTAAGCAGGCAGTTCCTCCAGCCAGGACTACAGTCTTGAACCAACTATCATCACCTGTTAACTCCGCATCACAACAATGGTGCATGCATAGTGCCACTGCCTGTTGCAAAGCCATTGCTTGCCTGTACAAAGTCACAAGGCCTATTATAAATAGACGAAGCAAATGCAAAATGACACACTTAATGCAACATGAGTGGTCTCAGTTATTAAAGCAAACAGTAGAAGATAGCATGCACATACACTCCGGCAACACGTGGCTGGAATAGAATTTCTCCAGTTTGAAAACGCTCTTTCGAAAGAGTAAAACTTCCTTCTGCTGCAACTCGAAATGATGCTTCTGTATCTTTAGATAGCTCACTTTCATAATCAAGAGCAACATAACACAGATTCTGTGAGTTCATACCCAAAAAAAAAAAAAAAGCATCAGGCAAAATGTATGCAAGGAATTGCATTGTGAAATCTCAAGTGAAACCAATAATCTGAAATCGGCAGGACTCATTTACATATAAACAAATGAGCATCTTTCATTGAACTCCTAACGAAAATTTTGGTAGAGAAAATAGATGGGATTGATCTTCGTCAATTGGTCCAAACACCCGCCCCCCGCCCCACCCCCCAACCTACTCCCCCAACCCCCGAAACAAATGTAAGACAACCAAAAAAAGAGAATCATATTCATTGTGAATTCCCATGTACCCCCCCCCCCCAGCCCCCCGGTTCAGTATTTTTTAAATATATATACACAAATTTCTGATAGTGATGGATAATATAGTAAAAATCAATGACTTCTATGCATTTCACAGGCATTTATGTAATTTCTGATGGTGCCATAGACTGTCTCCTTATTTAGTAAGGATCATTTCAACCTAAGTACCAGGCTCAATATTGAAGTCGATGTATAAAAAACTAGAAAGTAATCAAATGATCTTAACTACCCAGAAGCATGTCGCCTGTTATACAGAGCTATCCCGTTCTTAATAAGGTTAATGTGAAAGAGGAACAACATGCAAGGTAACTAAAGAAGAAACACAAATACCTCTTTCAATGCACGCACAGTATATAATGATTGAAAATTTATATTCTTTTGTTGCATCCGATCCCTGAGGAATCCCGTAAGCTTCAGTGCTCCCATCCCCACAATTTCCACACCAACCTTGCGCATTACTCTACCTTGTAAAACTGTCAAAATAGAAAAATAAATAAATAAGTGGAAGCTCCAGGAACCAAAACATGGAGCAAATGCAGCCCAGCCCCACCTTAGGCATCTCAAAAGTTGAGTTGACATATCAATAACAGAGAAGAAAACAAACAAAAATGGTGGAGAAGAGAACCCACGATTAGCTGTAAAAAAGAAGTATGCTCGATGGAAATCTGAGACGTGAGAATCAAGTGTGGCATGATGAATAAATTACAAGTTCTCAAAAGATTGAAGCTATACATGTGCGGCAACAAGTTTCTTCACATATCAGTTTTCATGTGGAGCTTACTTGGAACAACAGATGTTTGGTGGAAACCAATATTAACAACAATTCCTGAAGTCCTTCTTGCCGCAAACAAAGCTAAAGTTGCCTGCACTTCTTACAAGAAATGCCATCAAGGTTAATTGATGAAAAGAACACGTAGATTTTATTGGTTATTCTGTAGCGAATTGAATATCAAAACAAGTTCACTGCACAAAGATGAGAAGGAATACATACACTTGCATGCGTGAGTGTATATCTATATATAGTAGGCTGGACATTAAAATAACCTTTTTTTGAACTCCCTCTTTATTAGCTCATTGAACACAAGACTTACTAGTGTAAGAGGACATTCCTTGATAAAAGATGAATGAATACCTGGCTAATAGCACAAACAGCTGGGGCATTCATGTCAAACAGTGTCCTGTAAATGGCTTCCTTCAGCTGCCTTCTGGCTGCTTTAGCTGATTCAGTATCTAAAACACAATAAGACACAACAGATAAGCTATGCCAAGTTACAAATGGCTGCATGCACAGAGGTGGACATCTCATCCAAAGTAACGTGTGGACAAGCAAGTAGCAACTGGGAAAAGAAGAGACATGTTAAAACTACTATTTCCTCTTAAACTGAACAAGTGAATAACTTAGCATCAATAACTTTGATGTTTGAAGTGTTCCTTCATGGGCATATAAGACTAATAAGCAGCCTCTGTTTGATGTCGGCAGCAACAAAAGTTATGCTAACAAATCATTTTATGCTCCCACAAATCCACTTATAACTGTTAATGTAATGAGAAGATGAACCAAATACATATACAAAAGGTTCCCTAGTGTCATACAGGCTTTTAGCCTGTACCATTTTGCTGGGGGCAGACCATGAAATAAGTATGAACATTTTATGGATATGACTTTCTAATATGATACTTCAAAGTAAACATCCACGTGCTGTGAGAAAAGGCAAAATTTGGTGATAACTGAATGAGAAGCTAACCATCGTACTGGCATATTGGAACAGACACAACAACGGGCTGCGTAGACGATTTAACCTGCATCCTGCATTTGATCATTGTTGAAGAAGAATATATGTTAAATAGGAAACAATTGAAATTGAATAATCAATTGTGTATTTTTCTAATTGTACAATTTGGCTACATATAGGAGTAATTAAGAATAAATAAGGAAACTAACTACGACAAATAATAATTTTCCTAATCTACATATTTGACTTTCCCTATATACAAATAATAATAATATCGAATATTTCAACACTCCCCCTCAAGCTGGTATGAAGATATCTTCCATTGTCAGCTTGTACTAGATAGTTGAATCTCTTTTTTAGTAATCCTTTTGTTAGAATGTCTGCGATCTGTTCAGTAGTCGGTACATATGGCTTACATATTTGTCCACTCTTGATCTTTTCCTTGATGAAATGTTTGTCCACTTCCACATGTTTTGTCCGATCGTGCAACACCGGATTGTGGGCAGTCGCAATGGCTGATTTGTTATCATAGTAGACCTTCATAAGTGCTGAATTAGATATCTTTAACTTTTCGAGTAATCTGTTAATCCATAACACTTCACAGATGCCGTGAGCCAATGATCTGTACTCCGTTTCTGCGCTACTTTTAGCTACGACATTTTGTTTCTTGCCCATCATGTGACGAGGTTCCCACCAACAAAGGAACAGTAACCGGAGGTCGATCTCCTGTCCGTGATGCTCCCAGCCCAGTTTGCATCGGTATAAATCTCTACAAGTTGGTGGTCATGTTTCTTGTACAAAATTCCCTTTCCAGGAGTACCCTTTAAGTACCTTAGGATTCTATTGGCAGCCTTGAAGTGTTCTTGTCCTGGTGAGTGCATAAATTAGCTGACCATGCTTACAATAAAGGCTATATCTGGACGGGTATGTGACAAGTAGGGCCCCGTTTGATAACTGTTTCCATTCTAAAAATTCCCATTCCATTCCCAAATTTTTGGGAATTCTGTTTGAAAATAGCGTTTGGTAATTTTTGTTTTCGTTTCCATTCCATTCCCATTTGGGAATTGTGCCAATTTTTTTCTTAAGAAATGAAAAACAAAAAAAAATTGTTTCTCATTATTCCAATTCCATTCCCAATATTTGTTACTGTTCATCCCCCGCCGCCACCATAACCCACCCGCCAGTCGTCGTCGCCACCGCTGCCGCCTGGCCAAAACAAAAAAAAAAATGATTTCAGGATAAAATCGTTACCAAACGCGATTCTCTTCCCAAAACAAAAAAAAAACATCGTTACTAAATGCAATTCTACTCCCAAGAAGGAAATAAAATTCTCATCTCATTCCCATCCCACTGCTGGAATGGAAACAGAAACGATTACCAAACGCCACCTAGATTAACCGCCCCGCTAGTCTTTGATATTGTTCTCGATTTATCACAGCTTCAGGTTTTGCCGGTTGTAGTTTCTCATTCGGTTTACATGGAGTTTCTACAGCTTTGCACCCGAGTAACCATGTTTCATTCAGTAAATCGAGTACATACTTTCTTTGACTCACAAATATGATTCCCTTTGATCTAGCAAATTCTATTCCAAGAAAATACTTCAACGGACCTAAGTCTTTGATTTCAAAATTATCAGCAAGTTTTCCTTTAAGTTTTCTCAACTCGTCACTATCACTTCCTGTTAAGATAATATCATCTACATAGACAATTAAAATGGCAATCTTACCATCAATTGAGTGTCTATAGAACATAGTATGATCTGCTTGGCTTTGTTGATAACCTTGACCTTTTACAGTGGTTCCAAAGCGTTTAAACCACGCTCTTGGAGACTGTTTTAGGCCGTATAGTGACTTCTTTAGCTTACACACCTTTCCTTGTTCTATCTTTCTTTCAAAGTCTGGCGGTAAACTCATGAACACTTCCTCCTCCAAGTCTCCATTTAGAAAGGCATTTTTCACGTCTAATTGGTATAGTGGCCAATCAAGATTCACAGTTAGGGACAATAGAACCCGAATCGAGTTTATCTTAGCAACTGGAGCAAATGTTTCTTGGTAGTCTATCCCATATGTCTACGTGAACCCTTTAGCCACGAGCCTTGCTTTGTATCATTCTATGCTTCCATTTGCCTTACACTTAACTGTGAATACCCACTTGCACCCAACTATCTTTGTATCATTTGGCGAATCAACTATTTCCCACGTACCACTCTTTTTAAGAGCATTCATCTCTTCCAGAACTGCTAGCTTCCAACCTATATCACCTAATGCTTCCTCAATGTTCCTTGGAATAAACAGATTAGTAACTTTAGAAGTAAAGGCTCTATAAGGTTCGGAAAGTTTTGTATAGGATACATATCTAAATATGGGGTGATTGACGCAGGTTCTAACTCCTTTCGTGATATCTATAGGGATATTAAGATCTGAAGGAATACTGGAATGAGAAGATTCATTAAAAGGTGGAAAAGATATAGGATTGCCTGAATCATTACCTGGAGAGTCGGATTGACCTTGTGCTAGAACAGTAGGTTGATCTGTATTCTTCTTTGTATCTCTCCGAGTATAAACCCGCAACTCAGTACGTGATCGTGGTATTTCTTCATATGTTTGTGAGGGAATTATGCTCGGTACTAGTATACTAGTAGGGATCCCTTTTTGTTTTTCAATATTGTCATCACTTATTTTTAACTGATTTAGAGGAAAAATTTCTAAAACTGCGGTAGGGAAAGGATCATCAGTGACCCAAAAATTTCATTCCATTACATTCTCCCCCTGAAAGGTATTTTTGTCAAAGAAATAAATATTTTCCAAAAACGTGACGTCCATACTAACATTAATTTTTTTGGTTTGTGAATTGTAACACTTATACCCTTTTTGATTTGGTGCATAACCGATGAAAACACATTTTTCTATTTTAGGATCAAGTTTAGACCGAAATTGGCTAGGAATATGAACATAGGAGGTGCAACCAAATACTTTAAGAGGCAGGTCAACTGATATCCTAGAAGCTAAAAAGTGTGTTTTGAAATTATCAAATGGTGTGGTGTAATTTAGAATACGTGTAGGCATGCGATTTATTAAATATGCGGCTGTTAAAAGAGCATCACCCCACAAATATTTTGGAATATGTATAGAAAACATGAGTGTACGTGCGACTTCGAGTAAGTGTTTATTTTTTCGTTCAGCGATGCCATTTTGTTGGGGCGTGTCACGACATGTGGATTGATGTAGAATACCATTTGTTTTCAAAAAACTGCCTGAACATTCATTGAAATATTCTGTTTCATTATCTGTGCGAAGAATGTTAGGTTTCATTTGAAATTGATTTTCTAGCATAATGCAAAAAAATTTAAATAAAGCTTCTACATCAAATTTTGCACGCATCAAATATGTCCAACATAAACGTGTGTGATCATCAATAAATGTCACAAACCATCTTTTTCCGGATAGTGTTGTGATTTTTTAGGGACCCCATATATTGCTGTGAATTAGATAGAATGATTTGGATGCACGATATGGTTTTGAAATATAAGAAGTACGCTGACTTTTTGCAAACAAACAACTTTCACAATAAAAAGAAGAACGATCCACATTCTTAAATAAAGTCGGAAACAAATGTTTAAGACATTGAAAACTTGGATGTCCTAATCTAAGGTGCCAAAGCATGATTTTATCACGAACAGACGTTGAATTCATACCACTAGGGCCGTGAGTTGTTTTATTCCTCAAGGAGTTATCATCGAAGTAATAAAGGCCATCTACTAGTCTAGCACTGCCAATCATCTTCCCTCAGCTCTGGTCCTGAAAGAAACATCGAGATTCAAAGAAAATGGCATGACAGTTTGAATCTCACAATAGTTTACTCACAAATAAGAGGTTACAAGTAAGTTTAGGAACGTGAATGACCGTTTTTAGATTAATACTATCTAAGATTGTTATTTAACCTTTTCCTGCAATGAGTGAGAAACTACCGTCTGCAATTCTAATTCTTTTGTTACCAGAACATGATGAATAGGTATTGAATATGTGATAAAAACTTGTCATATGATCAGAAGCACCTGAATCGATAATCCAAGGTGCTGAGTTTAAGGAATAAGAAAAGGTTCTAAAGTTACTACATGTTTGAGCTAAAGAAGCATTAGGAGTACCGAATGATGGATTGGCAGTCAGCAGTTTCAGAAGTTGATCAATCTGCTCTTTGTTGAATGGAGTAGTGGCAGCTTCATGCGCGGAAGGATATGATCGGTTAGATTTTTCTCCCGACTTGTTGCTCTTCAAATTTGCCGGTTTCCCATAGATTTTCCAGCATGTTTCCCGTGTATGACGGGGCTTATTGCAGTAGTCGCACCAAATACGAGGGCGTTGCTATGCTCGGTGTGGAAACCTACAGGAGTTAGCATTAGCAGCAGCCAAAGCAGACTGGTCAAATTGAGTAACTGTAGGACCAATAATTTGTGGCTTGTTGAGCATAACATTCCGACAGGTCTCCTCCCTTCGAACCTCCAAGAAAACTTCATTAATTAAGGGAAGAGGCTAACGACCAATGATTCGTCCCCTAACTTCGTCAAGTTCCGGTTTCAGATCTGCCAGGAACTTAAAGACACGATCATCATCCACCAACTTCTTATAGTGGCTATAATCCTCGATCGAATGCCATTCATGATCGTCGAACATATCCTGATTCTACCATATTCTCTTCAATGAATTGAAATACTTGGTGATACTGTCTTCACCTTGATGGATATCACGGAGTTTTAGAGTCAACTCATACTTTTGAGATTGGTTTCCCAGATCAGAATACATTTGATTTACATTGTTCCAAAGTTCCTTCGCCGTAGGGTAGCACATGTAGTTGGAATTGATTTCTTCATCTATAGAGTTCATGAGCCACGTCATAACCATGGAGTTTTCAGCATCCCAAGTCGTATGCAACAGATCTGTGATGGCGGGCTCCTTTACATCACAAGTTAGATATCCCATCCGTTCTC
Source organism: Eucommia ulmoides (assembly GCA_016647705.1). Lineage (NCBI taxonomy): Eukaryota > Viridiplantae > Streptophyta > Magnoliopsida > Garryales > Eucommiaceae > Eucommia > Eucommia ulmoides. The sequence continues at coordinate 383,867 of JAENRU010000391.1, read as the reverse complement.
GTCCACGAATATACATTTGCACCGATTGAAACCAATGCAAGAAATTGGTTCCATTCAGACGAACAGAAGTGATTTGGATGGAGTGGGATTCGGAAGGGAGATGCTTTGGTTCGGTAAGTTGGCTGAACCTTGGGATGCATTCCGAGGTAACGTCAGACATGGTGAAGGCAAGGGGAAATATCGTCAGAGGTTGAAAATCGTTGGGTTGACCTTTAACGAGCAAATCTCACGAAACCAGAGGTTGTTTGATGCTGAGTTGAGTTGGTTCACTGAGTTGACTCGGTTCGTTCAAGCAAATCTGACAGCAGTGGTGGTAGCTAGGGCCGCGAGTGTTCGTCGGTGGCTACAATTGAACCTCACAAACTGCAATCGAGCTGTAATCGCGAGATCTATTTCGTACAAATCTCGCGAGGGCAAGTTCGTCGGCTACTAGGGCTCCGGCAAGACTGTCGGCGGTGAATAGAGGACCGACAAGGCGTCATCGTCAGTTGTAAAGGGTCGGCGAGTGTTTGTCGGCGGCTGTAGGGGACCGGCGAGGCTTCGTCAGTTGTAAAGAAAGCTCGTCGTCGGCTATAGGGGGACTTTCGTTCATCGCCTGGCTATAAGGAACGCCGGCGAACCTTCGTCGGCTGTTGTTGGATGCCGGCAAAAGTCGTCGAAGACTATAATGGCCAGCAGCGGACGTTGAAAGCTTGTAAGGGGCCGGGGGCTGCTGTAAAGGCTAGGGTTTTTGTTTTTAGCTCTGACGCCAAATTGAAATTGAATAATCAATTGTGTATTTTTTTAATTGTACAATTAAGCTACATATAGGAGTAATTAAGAATAAATAAGAAAACTAACTACGACAAATAGTAACTTTCCTAATCTACATATTTGACTTTCTCTATATACAAATAATAATAATATTGAATATTCCAACAGAAACAAAGAAAACTACCACTACAGATAAATGATGAAGCTAGAAGAAGAAGTCATTCTAGATTTGATGGTTGTAATTAAGAGTCTAAAACATCCACCAATATTTAATCACTTTAATTTCAATACCCATGGAGACGAGCATATCATGTTCTTTTTGAATGTGCATGTTATGGAAGAGGAAAAAATGGAATGTCAAACTCGTACATTTGGAAGTTTTGCACCTAAAATGTATTCTGGACTCCTAAACTATCAATGGCAAATCTAGATTAAATTGAAAACCATTAAGAACTATGATACATACATCACAAAACCAACAAATTCAGATATCATGTGGTATAAGTAATAGAAGACAAGAACCTGGTAAATATAGTTGCAAAAAAATGTCGAAGTCTAGAATACATAGGAGACTCGATGTTACCAAATTCCTGCACACCAAGTTAAAATTTCTAATTAATATAATGAAACAGATTCATTTCTTTTAATATACGAGTCAATAGAATTAGCAATACATCATTAAAGCATGGATTTTCTCCCAAAGAATTTTGGCACGAAAAAAGAATGGCCAGCTAAAGCATGAAGCTCACCAAAAATGTTGCCGTTCGCCCAGATGGAGAATCATATTTGCTCCATCCAAATTTGCAATAGCCTGAACCACCTTTTTAACAAGATATAAAGAAAGATGAAACTTCTACACAATATATGATATTAAGAATAACATCAATGAAAGGAGCTCGTAGCGTTAACTGTGCTTCTCAGATGTCTCGTGCGCAATAAAATCAATGTAATAAATAAGCTCAATTTAAAATAGTATAGACATTTTGATGGTTGGGGCTATTTTGGATACAAATGAGGATTGAAATAAAAATTGGAATTTAGGGAAAACAAATTCCTACCCATAGTCTTTCCTTTTCTCTCCCAACACTTCCAGACCCCACCCTATTGATTTCTATGCCCCCCCCACCCACCCACCAACATCAACAAAAATAAATAAATCACCTGATCCACCCCAATTGTTAATTTCTCAATCCCTTCAACGCCCAACCCCTTTTTAGTAATAGTTAGGATTAGGGCCTTCTGGCTCGGGGCTTTGACTAGTAACAGATATTTACCCAATAAACAGTATAATGACAAGGCGGTTCTGAGTTATAACCAAAAAATTGGTATGTAATTGTGTTTTTTTGTCTTGTAATGATGATAGGAACTCGTTGACTGCAACAATTATGCCCCAAATTTGGGAATAGCAGTTGAAGTATATTCAGATTAAGAAACACACCATCTATGATGACGGATCCAGGGACCTGTGCACGCAGACCATAGATGTGCATAAATGACAATTCAGGAATCTGATTAGGGAATGTCCTGCAATCAAAAACCGATTTATTTATAGACTCGTCGGCTCTCGGATCGAAACATGGCTTCTCTCGGCATATATGTTGAACATAAACAGATAATATTCACGATTAAAGGTAAAAAAAAAAAAAGGCGGGAAGAGAGAAAATTACTGGAGAGGATAACCCGATCGCAATTGAGTTTCGCCGAAGAAGATAGAGTCCCAAGGCTCTTGCTGATTCTGAAGGAAGTATATCCAGAGACGATTGTCGGAAACAATGTATTTCCATGATTTGCAGACGGCGATCAACTTCCCGGACTCTCTAGGGCCGATAAGCTTCAAGATTTGTAAGAATATGTCGAGAGGCAAATGGTCAAATGCGCCGGTCGACGACGACTGGAAATACACCACCTGCTTAAACAGCGAATCGGGCGACGAGTAGGCGGTGGAGCTGGAGCCGGAACCGGAACGGTTGGAAACCGATTCCCAAACTTTTTTGAGCAGCATCGCCATATCCGTGGAATCACATAGCAAGATTAACTAAACCACCAACTGCTGAGCGTCAAGCGCGACGGCTGCTTTGATGAGCGCCCGAGTTTGGCTGTGGTGGGGGGTGGGTGGGGATGGAGAAGATTGGTTTTAGGAGACGCAAATTTGTTTCTCATCTTGACACGTGGCAAATCGTCAGTTAATGATCTTCCGTGCCACTGTTTACGGTAACATCGTGCTACTCGTGGGTCCTGTCTCACAGCATTTTTAAATTTATATATATATAATTTTAAAAAATATATAATTAAACTCATTGAAAATGTTAAATTTTTAGCCAATTAATTTATCTTCCAAATAAATAATCTAATTCTCTTTAAACTATTCCAAATGATTAATAAAAAGTCATTTTAAAAAATATATATTAATTTATTAATAAATTTTTAATTATAATATTACAAAATATCTTGTTAATTTTAAGTAAAATCAATCGTGTTTTGTAATGAGTTTTTTAACGGTAAGGGTATGTTTGGTTGGAAAGAAAAAAGAACAAGAGAAAAAAAAAAAAATTCACTTTAATCTAATTTACTATTTTACTCTTATATATTATAAAAATAATTTAAAAAATATATTATAAGAATATAATTATATTTTTCTTTATATTTTTTTTCTCTCATTTTTCATCCATATCAAACAAGTTTTTTTTTCTCATTTTTTATCTTATTTTTATTTTCATTTTCTTATCCATCATTTTTTTTCAAATAATAAATGGTGGTTGTCAATAGTTTTACTATGGATATATGATGTAGTATTTAGTTAATTATAACTATAGTATTTTATTTTTTCAATCATTTCATCTATATTTATTTCATCTTCAACTTTAATTATATATACACTAGCATATAAATCATGGCATAAAGACATAGGCGAAAAAAGATAATTTTTATTTAAAAATATTAACTTTAATATTTGAGTAATTAAGCAAAAAGATAACTCAACAACAAAAATATCATTTGAGAATAGTACATTTTTAACGACTCGATTTTCTAGGACCGCTACTTGGTTTTTTCTTTTTTATGGAGAAGTAAAAGTAGAAGACAAACCACTTTACCACCATGCTTCCACTATGTCACTCTGATAAAAATATTAATATATATTTTACTAACTCAAAAATTCAACGATTATACAAACCGACTATCCAATAACAAAACTACCAAAAAAGTTTCAACCACTCAGTCCCAACTGTTAGTCCTGATAGTCTCCAAAATAAATCTCACTACATTCTCTGACTTTACCTAGCGCCAGTATTGAACCCATCTTTAGCTGAAGTACCGGAAATCAAATATTTTATCGGTATATTGTCTTCATAATATAAAAATAATTTATGAATTAAGTACATTTAGCAAAACCCATTTTCAATACAAAATCTAATCGCAATGAACAATATTATAATCCAAAGATATAATCAAGATATAACAATTGAATATAAATCAACCAATCAAATCACTTTTATATAATAAACTACTAGAAATATATTTTTCTGCTAGCCATATGATCGTTTACCTCACGATCAGGAATTACGACGGTACCGTAATCTGTACAATTGTGCAATCTAAGATTACCATCAGTATTAGGGTTATTTTATATTTCTAATAATAGGAGCCAACACGTGGTATAAACCACCATATCCTGATAATAATCATCATTGTCAACAACAATAACAACCTGTAGGACTTGCCATCCTATCAGGTCACAACGCAACGTCCTACAGGACATGTCCTCCTGTTAGGACCAGCAATATCTCGCATGATATATCCTCCTATCACGACCAGACTATGATATAGTTGGATAATAATAAAAACTACTTTCCACAATCAATTTTTTATTTGATTCATCTAACGTTATCACTTTTAAATAAAACATTTATTTTACACAGTTTAACAAGTAAATATAATTTGGTAATTTATCTAGAAGACAGTACACTCACCTCGATATTTACACAACTTACTACGCTATCGTCGTAACACTGACGGGATCGGTCTCGCTTGTGAATCTAACAACGACATGGCTTAAACTGAAAATTTAACCTAAATAATCTAATATGAAATACAATGCGTGAAATACGTGATAATGACATGTTATCTTTCATTCCCAAATTTTTATAATTCTATAAAATTTATTAAAATTAAGCGTTTTATTTTCTCAACCCTATATTAATTTTAAAATTAAAATATTATAGTTACATTTGTAAAATTTATCAATTAATAATTTAAATATAGAGAAAAATATTAATTAACTATTAACAATATTATTAGTCAATGAAATATTAAAAATATCATTCTAATTTTTGCTTTAAATTAAATTTTTCATAATTTAAATATAAATTATATATATATATATATATATATATATATATATATATATATCGTGTACATATATATGTATATACTTATATATATGTGCATAGATACATAGCTAAAAAGAACAACTAAAGTTGAAAAATTTACCTTACAATAATATAATTTGAGATGATGCATGACAACAACACAACTAGGGAGAGAGTGAGAGCGGATGTACTAATCAAGGTAATCCTTCTCATTCCTCCTTTTGTGTTGGCTTTTATGGGTGCAAGACACCTATCATTAAATTGGGTTTCTTGTCTTATTTTTGTGAAGACAAAGATGTCATTATTTTTATTTTTTTTTACTATTTACGCAATTATCTAAAAAAATATAACAAAAAGAATGATTATATCCCAAAAATTCTTAAAATTATATTTTAAATAACTTAATAATCCCTAAAAAAAATCTTTTAAAAGTCGAAAATTAAAATTAATACTTAATCCCGATATTTTTGAAATTAACTTTTAAATATCATATTAACTCCTTAAATAAAAATTTAACGTGAAATTTAAGAGGTTTTTATTATTTAACCCTTATTTAAGAGTTACTTTAGTAAAGAAAAAAAATTAAATAGTTGTATTGTAAATTAGTCTTTTTTAGAAGGATTCTTAGTTTACAGTCCTTTAACCGTTGACCAAATTTAATAAGAGACGTTTATACCCTTACATATCTAATGTTGGAAACCCTAAATATCCACCTCACTTTCTATCAATTCTACAGCCGCCGCATCCATATTCTTTCTTTCGTTCAGCCGCCAATGAACTAGCTATGAAAAAGACATCAATGGAGATCAAGACAGGACACACACTACTCGCTCCACCGCCGTCTATCCTCGACACCGGTCAGATCATTGATTCACCCATGTTTCGCCGCGGTCTACCTTCGATTTTGCTGTCAAATTTGCTTTGTTTCACTCGGTGGGCTATTATTTACTTCCGATTTTGTCGAATCTTCAAATCCAATTATATATTTGGACAAAATAGTTATTTAATTTAATACTTGGTTGTTGGACGATGGGTGTGGGCAAATGGTGCCAATGATTGTGGCCGAGAAGGTGGTCATGCTGAATGAGAGCAGGAGGCAACTGGGGAGTTTCCAGATTTGTGCACTTTGTACTTGTTGTGCCACCAAAGGGTACTGCCTACCCTCTCCTTGTTGCTATACCATAAACTGCAACATACGTACCCAACAAGACTTTTGGTTTCTGTTCTTTCACTCCCAAGACCTGTAATTGCTTTGGATGCCATCTATGAGTCACAGCCACTTACGGGTTTATTTTGATTTGTTTTCTTGTTATTTTAGTTAAGTTTTATTTATTGGTTTGTGATTGTTCTTTTATTTGAAGCTGTTGTTTTTTGCTACTGTTTTTTATGTTTTAAAAAAATGTAGAAATAGAGTTGGATTTTTCAAATATTGATATGTATTTTGGTTAATGTTCACATATTTTGGTGAAATGTTCACTGTTTTATTTTTTATTAATCTTAATTTTTTTCTATGTTTTTTATTTGTTCTTGATTATTTTACTAATTGTGAGGGGTGTTTACGTTAATATTCACACATTAACATTTGCTCACGTAAAATATTCATGTGAATGTTTTTAGATCAGCGAGATTGATTTTTTTTTTTTTTTGTTTCATGTGAATGTTCAGATTGTGCCGTGAATTTGTAGAACCATCAATGTTTTCATGTGATTTTTTTTGTTGATTTTTGTGGAGTTTTCGTTTATTCACGATGTGATCGTTTCTCAAATATTAAGTGAACATTCCCACAAAACGTGTGAACTATTTGTCGAGTAATTGTTGAGCGAACCGAAATATTATTCTGAAATATTGAGTGGACATTTTTTGTGTACCATTATTTGAGTGAAATAAAATAATTATTTCTGAAATACTGAGTGAATATTCACACAAAACGTGTGAATCACTTTTTGAGCAGAAATTGAGTGAATTAAAATTTTTATTTTGAAAATTTGAGTGAATATTCACACAAAACGTGTGAAAAACTAATAATGATTTTTGAAATATAGAGTGAACATTCATACAGAAGTTCTAGTAGAACGGTTCGTAAATAAAAATAAATTGGGAGGGCATTTATCGATGATTTTTTTCTATAATTTCTGTGAAGACCATAAACTTAATTATTTGAATCAAATGACTATTTTCTAGTTTATACATCTCTAAATGACTAAATAATTAATTAGTCAAAATTTAAATAACACAATGGACTCTATTAGTTTTTAATTATTCTAAAATGTAAATAAAAATTTACACATTCACACATGTAAAAATAGAGTCTTACAATATTATCTTCTTTGATACATAACATTGTTTCGCATAGTATTTTCTTACACTCAAATATTAATGATGAAATTTTAAAATTCAAATTTAAAGGGATAGTCTCGGACACTTCAAGATTCATAAATCATGTACATGTTTTTTTGATACGTTGAGACTTTATTTTATATTTAAAAAGCATATAAGATAGTAAATATAAATAACTTGACGAGTTGAAAGTGTAATAACTAAGGGTATGTTTGGTAAGGTGAAAAAATGAAATGGATAAGAAAATAAAAATGAAAATGGGATGGAAAAGGAAAATTTGTTGTGTTTGGTTAGAGGTGAAAATGAAAAGAGGGTGAACAAAGTTCTTTTCCGCCACTTTTTTCTAACCCCCCAAAAATTTGGGGTAAAAATGAAGAGATAGTGGAAAAAATGATCTAAAATTATCATTATACCCCTCTGTTTTAAGTGCATATTATTTTTTTCTTTTACCATTAATATGTAGTAAAGGTAGAATAGTAAATTAAAATAGTGCATATTATTTTTATTTTATTTTTCTTTCTTTAATACACATAAAATATTAGTTTCTCTTCTTTTATATTCTTCCAACCAAACATACTAAAGAAAATAATTTTTCCTCTGCAGAGGATAAAAAAAATTTCTTTTTCATTTTTTTTTCTATCCCTCCAACCAAACATACTCTAAAAATCTAAACAATCTTGTAGGATCTCAGACGTAATCACTTATCCTAAAACCAATTGATGTTAGGAAAGATATATACCCTAATCTTATAATGCATTCAGCACATACAAGCGCCCACGACATTCGACTGTAACAGGAGGTGTTTTCACCAAGGAGCATTTTCACCCCTCGTAACGGGGGGTGAAAACACCCCTTATTGAAGGGGGTGTTACCACCCTCTGTTTCGGCCGATGGAGAGAGGGAGAGAGACAAAGAGAGGAGGAATAGAGAGAGGGAAGGAGGAAGAATGGAGGAGGAAGAGAGAGAGAGTTGAGCGGGAAGGAGAGAGAAATGTAGGGAGAAAAAAAAGTAAAAGGAAAAAATCATTAAAAAATAGAAAAATATGTAAAATAGTGGTTTTGCCCTTCTATTCTGTTAGTTTTAACGAAATTTCTGACGGAAGGACTAATTAAAAACGTGTTAATACTTAAAGGGTTTAAAATAAAACGCTCAAACAGAGAGGGATCATTTAAAAAAATATCAATACTTAGAGGGTGTAAAATGTAATTTTGTCTATTTTTTTTAAGGGATCGATAGAGGGTATATTTAGCTAAAACCTGAATTGCCCCTACGTTCTACACACATCTAGAAAGTAGAAACACCCCTCCATGGAGACAGTCACGAAACAAAACAATGACGGCGATTTTGTAATTCTGGGATCTTTGAGGGCATTATCTGTAATTATCTTTCTACATAATATCTGTCATTTTCATCATTTTACTTTAGATCGGACGTCGCGCGGAGAGCCAGATAAACGATCGATATTCCGCACCTCCCTTATCCCCGATTAATCGGTATATATTTGCCGTTTATTCTTCTTCTTCTTCTTCTTCTTCTTCTTCGTTCTTCGTTTTGGTCTCTTAATCACGTGAACTAAATTTTCTTATGCTTGATTTGTGATGCAACGATTTGGGGTGAAGATCCACCATTGATTGACCCATTAAGTTTCCGTAGGTCAGAAAATTTGTTCCTCTCTCTCTATTTTTTATTTTTTTTTATGAATTTGCATAGACAACATACATGCATGGGTTCGCTTGGATTTTTCCCCCTCGGCTTTGAATGTTTTTCTTCTTCTTGTTTGTTGATGGCGAGTGTTTTTTTTTTTTTGGTTGTTTTGGAGAAAGTATATTGCTATTTCTTCCGTAAGTTTCGTTCCTTTCAATATTTAGGTAATATATGTTGAATTTATTGATTCCTTATAGAGACGGTTTGAAGTTATGCTTCGTGCTAGGTGATTGGTGTATCTTCATCACTGTTTTTGATCCTATTCTGGCGGTTGGCTGTGAATTTTTAGTTGTATTGTTGTTGTCACTGTCTTGAGTAAATATGTTGCTTTTCTTTTGTTCTAATTGGTATGTTGCTTTTCTTTTGTTCTAATTGGTTCCTGTTCTGTTCTAGGAATTCTCACTATGTACTTGGAAACTATGGGACAGAATTCTACCTAATTATGCTCTATAACTGTTATCACAATTCATTGTAGTAATAATAACTTATACCTTCACAGTTTGTGGCAAGTTTTGTTTTGATCAAAAGTGGGGAGAAAGCCGTTCCTTTGTAAGACATATGGGATCGCCTGTAGGCTCTTAAATGATTCAACAAATTGGATGGGCTTTTATGAGAGGGTCTTGAGCCCTTTTTGCTACTATTCAGGAGTGGTAAGGCATTCTTAGGTGTGCATGGAACGGGTGGAGGTTGATTATATTGGAGAAGAACGGAGTATGAGACTATAGTGATGGAAATTCAATGAGACATGAGTTAATTTTTTATGTTGGGTCTATTCTTGATGCCATCTAATTGATCATGTATCTTGATGTCCCTTAAAGAGGAATACGAGAATGGTCATCTCTCTCTCCGCTCTCTAAATCAGTATAGGCCACTTGGTGGGTTCTCATTTAATGGCTAATCACCTCCAATATTTGGGAGATACCTTCATCCATGCTGATGAATTAGAATCATACACGGTTGGTAGTATTGTTTTTCACAGAACAGGGAATTGTCATTATCACATTATTTACAAATAGGTGCTCATACCCAATTCTTTTCCTTGTTTTTTTTTCTAGTGCTGGTTTCAGGTTTCCGTAATTTTATCTTCTTAGTGTACTTGTCAGAGTTCCTTTGATCAAATGTGAAAACTTTGGAGACTTGACTGTTATTGGTAAACCATTTTACCACTAACTATAGGGGAAATGATTAAGAAGTATGTCAGACATATTTCTTGTATTCCTTTATGTGATAGTTCTGCAACCAAATACGAAGGCGTGTTATACGTATACATATATGTATTCTGCGCCAATTGCTCTTTGCTAACTAATGCTTGTTGTTTTTCCTTGCTAGGACAGACTTAACATCACTTTAAGTGTACAAACTATCAATTTAATTTATTCCTTGATAGTGAGTGTGCTGTATCGAAATTAAATCACTTTTCTCTCTGCCTCTGGCTATAATTGTCTGCGACATTAATTCTGTTGTAGGTCTTACTTGTTAAGAAGACCATGTCCCATCACCAAGGAGATGATGCTCATCACATGGCGGATGACTACCAAATGGAAGATGTAGAGAATAATATTGATGGCAAGTATCGTGGTAGAGATGGGGGTGGCTCAGACTCTGATGTTGATGAATTTGACCATATGGTTTGTTGGCTTATGCTTATGTAAAATTTACACAACAGTTGGAGTTGTTATACTAGTTAATGGTTTTTATATTTGACATTCATTTGATTGAGTCTGGTTTTCATTAGGCGACACATTGGTAGAATGGTTCTTCTTCTAGGGGTGCGGCGCGCGCGCGCGCGTGAGGGAGAGAGAGAGAGTCTTTGTGTGTCCGTGTGTTTGTATTTTATGTATTCAATTAAGGTCCGAGTACTAATTGCTTCTTAATTGTAGAATGACAAGCTGGGGGATACATCTGCGTCTCAAGCTAGGAGAGGCAAAGACATTCAAGGGATTCCCTGGGATCGGCTTAGTATTACAAGAGAGAGATATAGGCAAACTAGGCTAGACTACAAGAACTATGAGAACATTCCTCATTCTGGTGAACGGTCGGCAAAGGTAAATTGCGTTTCTTTTTTTGTCACTTTATTAGGAATGACTCATAGTTTCTTATTATTGGTTTCAATCATTCCCCTCCTTATTTGGTAAGCAGGGATGCAAAATAACAAAGAAAGGGAACACTTATTATGAGTTCAGACGCAATTCCAGATCTGTAAAATCAACAATTCTTCATTTCCAGGTATCCAATGAGTTCCTTTGGAATATTTTAGATAAGGCTTACCATATCTGTGAGTTCTATTCTATTAACCATTCCACATGTTTCTGTTTTCGGGGATGCAGTTGAGGAACTTGGTGTGGGCTACATCAAAGCATGACGTTTACCTTATGTCTCATTTCTCTGTCATTCATTGGTCTGCCTTGAATTGCAAACAAACTGAAGTTCTGAATGTAGCAGGACATGTTAAACCATCTGAGGTGAGGTTTGGGAGGGCATGGTTGAATATATGGCTAATGCTGGTGGATAGATGTTTTGATCATGGTTTTATGATTTTCTAATAAACTAATCAATTTCTTTTCTATGTAGAAACATCCTGGAAGTTTATTGGAAGGATTTACACAGACACAAGTTAGCACCCTAGCTGTGAAAGATAACTTGCTAGTTGCTGGTGGATTTCAGGGTGAGCTTATATGCAAGGTGAGTTATTTTAACCATGTATATATTATTTGTAGGAGGTACCTTGGAAGTTATAGTGCTGGAAAATTTGTGCCCTTGGGCCTCATATATGCTTGTGACTTTATTTGCATATGCATGATTTTTGGTTGTTAACTCTTTTTAGCACTTAGGTACCACCTATGTTATGTTGATGACTAAAGAGTCCAAATAAAATTTATTAAGAGTTTGTGAAGCTGCTTGAACTTCTATTTTATTGTGTTTAGTTGCTCTTGCCTTTCATTCTATCACACTCATGACTCATCGTGTTGTCACTATGGTTCTATATAATTGGGCAATAAATGATAGATGGTTAAAAATAAACAAAAATAATTTATTCTCGAGACTGATGGATGTATCCAGTTGTGGATTTTATGCATTAACATGCTCTTTTGCTTTGGGGAATATTGAAGGTGCTCAGTGCCAATATGTGCAATTTTCAGTTGTCATGCTGTTGCCATGGCTTTAGGATTTCTTGAGACTTGGAATATTGACACTATGTTAGAAGTAGGACTTGTTGAATTCCACATCACTTGTGTTACCTAATCCTGATCTATACATAAAGCCTAGGGCAATCTTCCTTTCTCAAGGCATTTTTTGAGAGTGAGTGAGGCCCATTGGGTTTCTACATGGTATTAGAGCTAGGCCTCTTGTCTGATGTAATGTTGGCCCCTCGATATCCGTCTGCTGTGGTTTGGCAAACTTGCGTGTGAGGGGGCATGTTGAATCCCACATCACTTGTGTTACCTGATCCTGAGTTATATATAAAGCGTAGGGCAATTCTCCTCTTTCAAGCCGTCTTTTGAGAGTGTATTAGGCCCATTGAGTACCTACAGGACTGAGAGAAATGGGGAGAAGAAAAAAGAAAGGAAACATATTTTTTAATCCATTTCTTCATTTGGTTATTTGAGTTGTGACGAGAGAGAAGAGAAGAGAAAGAAGAAACGAGGGAAATAGAATGGAAGTTTCCAAATGGTAAGATTCTTTTGTTTCCAAATGAAGGGAGGGGGTGGGGGGAAGATAATAATGGAAAATATTGACTAATGTGTCCTTAATGTGCTTCATTTTATATTATCCATATATGCTGTTTAGAAGAGCATATGGTGCTGAAGCCTTTTAAAAAATACCACAGGATACTCATTATTGGTCTCCTTATGTTTGTTTTGATTGTTTTGAATCATATTCCTTCAAATCATCTTTTGTCTCTTGTACACACGTGGGATATTGAGTAAGGGCTTGTGATGTGATGTAGGACAAGGCATTGTCATGGCATAGAACAGTCATTGCTTGCAAAATAGGAATATGATAAATTGGCCAGCAAAATACGAATATGATATTTTCTTTTTTCTTTTCACTTGATGATATTTCTCTCTTCTGTCCATCTCTTGATTTAAGCATTTTGTTATTCTGATGCATTCTTTTTCTTTTTATCCGAGTGCAGGATTTGGATAGACCTGGAGTCTGCTATTGTTCCAGAACGACTTATGATGAAAATGCTATTACTAATGCTCTAGAAATTTATACCACTCCTAGGTATCTACCTTTTTTTTTTTTAATTCCCTTGTGGAATATTCTATTTTTAATTCTGAACCATGTTGACCGCTTGTGCTATATTATCATATTTTCTCGGCTAAATCAGTTGTTTTTTTTATTATGCAGCGGTGCTATTCATTTTATATCTTCAAATAATGATAGTGGGGTCAGGGACTTTGACATGGAAAAGTTCCAACTTGCTAAGCAATTTTCTTACCCTTGGCCCGTGAATGTGAGTTCCGGCTCCTCTTTCTCACTTGATAGTTCATTGAGCTTCAATTTGTTATGTGCTGATTATTTGGATAAAAGAGAGTTAAGAATTTCAATGGGATCGGAGTTTTTTTTCTCTAGTAAGTAGAAGCTTTATTTAAAAAAAAATGTCTCCATCTCTTTAATGATAAGGCCATGTGTCAATTCAGTAGAGTGGTTTTATGGATTTGACTCTTGAAAGGATCTTCTGCTGCTGAATTTATCGCAGTTTATTAGCTAGGATTCGATTCTTGCAAGGATAATTTCTTGCGGGTTGAAGTTTCACTCACCTGTTTAATATTTTTCATTGTGAAAAGTCTTTCCTTTCATTCCCTTTTTGGTGGGTAAGCATTAAACTTGGAAAGTATAAAATGTTGGAAAGAGATAGACCCTTTTTATAATCAGATGGCTGCTGCTGTTGGCCAGTTTGATGCTGATTACTCTGGATTGTTGATTTACTCGTAACTTTTTCTTTTCTTTCTTTTTTGGCTTACAGCATACATCCCTGAGTCCCGATGGTAAGCTGCTTGTAGTGGTTGGTGATAATCCAGATGGTATGTTGGTAGATTCACGAACTGGACGGGTATTTTCTTTTTGCCTTTTATCTCCTGTATTTATAATTTCCTCCATGGTCTCGTCATATCGGTGCTGTACTGAATTGAGCCTCACAAATATTCAGATGGTTGCACCATTGTGTGGGCATTTGGATTTCTCATTTGCATCAGCTTGGCACCCTAGTGGCCGTACTTTTGCCACTGGAAACCAGGATAAAACCTGCCGAATCTGGGATATAAGGAACCCATCCAAGTCAGTGGCTGTTCTAAGGGGTAACATTGGAGCCATTCGTTCAATCCGTTACACATCTGATGGAAGATATTTGGCCATGGCTGAGCCGGCAGACTTTGTTCACATCTATGATGTTGAGACCAACTATGATAAGGAACAAGAGCTTGACTTTTTTGGGGAGATATCGGGAATGTCATTCAGTCCTGATACAGAATCTCTTTTTATTGGAGTTTGGGATCGGACTTATGGTAGCCTCCTTGAGTTTGGGAGACGACGAAATTATTCGTTCCTCGATGCTCTAATTTGAGCTTTACACTGCGAGGCTGCAGTTACAATGAGTCAAAGGTGTAAAGTTTTCATCTTTTGCCGTCTTTTTGAAGGAGTTAGTGTACAGAGAGGCTATAGGACAAATTGGTCTGGTGGGTGCACGCAACGATAGGTAGATGAGAATTAGGGGTGGTGCTGTTCTGACAGGCTTGTTTTTTTTCGTTTTTTGTTTTTGGGGGGGTGGTTCATTTTGTGTAGATTTTCGGAACCCAAATGTCTGTTTTACTTGTGGTTTTCCTGCTACAAGAATCTGGTTTCATATTTTTTCGGGTCACTTCATATTTTCTTTGTCTATTGTTTGGCTGAATGAAATTTCAAAACCTTTGCCATCCCCTTTCGACCTTAGATTGCATGAGCAATTTTTTTTTCTTTTTTAATTATTATTATTATTATTTTTTATAAATGTTGAGGGAAGAATTTTTTAAATATTTGATTTTTCATAAGAGAGACCTATTAAATAACCGTTAGGTTTGAATATTATAATAACAATAACAATAATAATAATAATAATAATTTTTTTTTTTATATATTTTTTGGTTATGTTCTCAATATTTGCTAACAAAAATAAAATTTTGAGAATGGAAACACTAAACAATTTGATAAATATGGGTTTTTCCTTTTGTTTATGCTCTAGATAAACCAAAAATATATATTATGCTTCTAGAAAATTTAATTTTTATAAATATATATAAAAAAAAAAAAATAGGATAAAAAAATAAAAAATAAATATAAAAATCAAAATTAAATTTATAAAATAATAAAAATATTATATAAAAGAGGTGATGTGATTGAATGAGTATTAAAAATAATTTTTATTAATATAAAAAATAAAGATATAAAAATCAAAATTAAATTTATAAATTTATAAAACAAAAAAAATCTTATATAAAAGTAGGTGATGTTATAGATTGAGTATTGAAATTTTTATTTTTTAAAATTATTTTCTCCTTATTATTTAAAAAAAAAAAAAGGAATAATAATTTTTGAATTTTGAAAAATTAACAATACTATTCCAATTCTCAATCTCAACTCAAAACAAACACATTAGATAACCGTTAGGTTATAAGTTGATGCGCAATGAGTTAATAGAGCAATAACACTAGTTATTAGCTTTTTAAATTAACGCGCAATGAGTTAATAGAGCAATAACACTAGTTATTAGCTTTTTAAATTGAGTTTTATGAAAAACAAATATGCAAAATGGTTAACTTATTAACCTTTTTTTTTTTTTTTTAATAAATATATTTATTTATTTTTTCTATTTCAATTTTTGCTTTCTAGCCATATAAATTATAAATAAAAATATAAAAGTCTTAACAAAATTAAATTCAAACTATCAAATTGTCCAAAGTATAATACATATATAAAATTTACAGGTAAAATTATAAATTAAAAAAAAATATAGTTTTCATGCATATGTTCTTCCTTATCCATATTTGAAAAAGAAAATCCAAGGAGGGAATTGAACCCGACGTGAATCGAACACGCAACCTTCTGATCTGGAGTCAGACGCGCTACCATTGCGCCACGGATCCTTGGTTGCTCAAACATCTCTACATAATGTTAATAAAGTGTAAATATTTGAACTAGAATCTGTGATCCATAAGGAACCAATGAAAGAAAGCCAAGTCACCAACCAAAATCTTTCACCTCCAATTTCCATCCTCACAATCCGCAATCTTCGTTGAACAATCATCTCCCAACTATAAACACAAAATCTCTGATTTCAGACCTCACTCTTCCCATTCATTATCCAACAAAAAGAAAAACAGTTGCTTTCTCCTCATCCTTCATGGCCTCCACACTCTTCTCCACACCGACCTTCCAAGGTCTCAGACCCATCAACAAACCCGCCGCCCTCTTCCTCACCAAACCCAGCTCCGCCAAATTCTGCAGCCCCGCCAAGAAGAGGCACGGTGGGTTCGCCGTGAAAGCGGAGCTGAACACGTCGTTGGTCATAAGCCTGAGCACCGGGCTGTCCCTGTTCTTGGGCAGGTTTGTGTTCTTCAACTTTCAGAGAGAGAACGTGGCCAAACAGGGGTTGCCGGAGCAGAACGGAGTGACCCACTTCGAAGCCGGCGACGGCAGGGCGAAGGAGTACGTCAGTCTACTGAAATCCAACGATCCCGTCGGATTCAACATCGTGGATGTACTCGCCTGGGGCTCCATCGGCCACATCGTCGCTTACTATATTCTTGCGACCTCCAGCAACGGCTATGATCCCAAGTTCTTTGGCTGAATCAAACTCCTATTCTTGTTATTACTTACTGTTATAGCTGTTTGTATAGTGAATGGGGACGAAACAACCTTTTCCTTCTCTTTTTTTCACCGCAAACTCAATGTCTTGTCTTTCTGATTCTACTTTCTATTTTATTCATGTTGTCGAGTTTTAATTTTTTTAATGCATCTTTTCAGACATAAAAAACAAAATAGCAAGGCTCAAGCGACAAGAATCGTTTAACTTAAGTCAGTTGAGAGGTCAAAAATTCGAATATGCTGAAAAATATTTGCAGAACTCCAAACGAGATTAGTTTCACACTATAATTATTAATATTTTAGAGGGCTAAGTAAATCATTTACCTAACGAATTGCGGTAGATAATATTGATGTTGAATCGTTAATTTGGTGGCTAACATTTTTCATCAATTTTTTAGGTTAAGCTTTTTACTTAAGGTAAAAATGTATGGTGGGATAACTATTAATTAAAATGACTATATTAATCTCTTGGATTAAAACTTAAATTTTTTAAATTTAGTTAATCAAAATGATAGTTACATCAATTTTGCTTTTATAATATGCCTAATAATATAGATGTTTACTAAAAGAATAATTGTAAAATCCTTTCCCCTCTTCGTATATAATAAAAATAACATAAGTTTAATTATTTTTCTCAAATTTATCGAGTGGTAAAAAAAAATATTTTGTATATTGTCAAAGAAAAAAATAATATTCTGAGTGGTATAAAAAATATTTTGTATATTGTAAAAGAAAAAAATATGTTTTTTTAAAAGTCTTTAATATTGTGTTACATGAGATTTTTATTCACCAAATAGAAACCCATATTATCAAAGAATTTAGTGATTTTTTTATATATATTTTCTTAAAAAAATACTTTATATCAAGTCTTTATTATAATTTGAACACCAAGTATTTTATCATCTTTTAAATGTTTTTTAAGGGATATGATATATAAGCTATTTGTATCTGAATTGGAGGATAAATTGAGTAAAGATTTACTATCATAGATAAAATTATGTTCCTGATGTAGTCGTTAAGAGGTGAAGAGTTTAAAATTTGGAGTTAAATTCATCCGGAGAGAAATATTAGTTTTGAAGTGCACGTAAACCCTAAAACCCAAAAATTAATGAGTAAAAATATAAAATTAAATAAAAAACATAAAATATTATATCTATATCTTGATCGAACGATAAATTGAGTAAAAATTTACTACCACAAATAAAATTTAGTATTTTCCTAATGTAGTCATTAAGAGGTGAAGAGTTTGTTAAATTCGTCCGGAGAGAAAGATTAGTCTTGAAGTGCACGTAAACCCTAAATCCTAAAATTAATGAGTAAAAATATAAAATGTTACATTTGAATAATGACAACTATTTCAAAAATCACGTTATCATATTTTTCACTCTTTCTTGTGTTATTTGTCATTTTGTTATTTATCTTTTTTTGGTACAAAAAAGCAAAAACGGATGCTCACGGCATCCTATCAAAAGCAGCAGTGTCCATTTCTGCCAGTAGAATCCCGGAAGGGGGAGTCTCTAAAATCCTTAAATCCAAGTCTTCGTTCATTTATCTTTTAACCAAGTGATCAACGCATTTGTTTACATGTCTTAAAACGTGCAGAAAGACGTAGTTATTTATCTTCAGGAACCTCTTACAGTTCACAACCCACGGTTTTAGTCGGTGATCATTTTGTTACTAATAAAATTAATAATAAATGGAAAGAAATTAAAATAATATCCCAAAAAGGATAATTAATAAAGTAATTAAGGGATGGAAGAAGAGGGGGGAAAGAGGAGAAGCAAGGTATATCACATCACATAAACAAGGCCGCTTCCTTCGTTAATCTCTCACATAAGCTCTGTTATCTCCGCTTCTTTTTACCTCCGATTGAAATGTTTAGCGACCAGCCATCCCCCACTCCCTACCCCACCACTGACACCCAGCCGTTGCGCAGCGACACTGGCACCGGCACCGGTACCGGCACAAAGCGTTACCCTTTACCGGAAGCCGGATACGATGAAATTGTTCACAACCGCGATGTCTTCTTTCAAATGTTTCAGGGTTTCCATGAATCATTCGGTACCAAGTTCAAGTATGTTTCCCATTCCCATATTAATTTATACTCCGTTTTGCTAGGTTTTGAGTTTGGATATTAACTTCGAACTTAATTCGCAGCGTAAACTGTGATTCTTTCTTCATTTATGTCTTAATTTTTTTTTTACTTAGCTCGATTTCTAGTTCATATTTTTGTGTTTTATTCATCAAAAACACATATGTTTGTATTCAAAGAGCTAGAACAGTTAGTGTCATGCCATTTTAACAAGACCTCTATAGAATAGTCCGTGCTTCCTATCCTAGTTATGGTGTGGTTTAGTTAATTGGTTTCCATTGCCATGTCCATTGTTCTGCTCTCATTGTAGTATTTGTTTATAAATGAACTTCTTGAAATGTAGGCAATGGTTCTATTCTTTTATGCCTAAAAAAAATATTTATGCCAAAGAACAGGAATTTTTGAACGAGGGAGGTTATAACGAAGTTCCGTTTTTGATTGACGCGGGTAACCATATTTGTGATTGTTACCCAATATAGCCTGTATGATGAGTAAGGATTATAAATTTTAGGCGAATGTTATTTTTTAGTATCATCATTACACTGAAAGGGAATAGGTCAGTGGATGTTGGATTTCTTAATTCCTTAATTTGTGTTGAGACATTCTTTTAAAGTGAAATTTCTTTGCTGTTTTACAATGTCCTAGGTGGACGCTGTGGTGTTTTAGTAATGAACCATCAAACTTAAGCGCCCTGTTTTACATTGAAGGAACATTGATATAGCACGCTTTTTGTTTTTTTGTCATGTTACTTTTGATACTATGAAAGCCTATATGTTGGTTTAATCCCCCTAGCTTTGCCTGAAGTTCATCGTAGGGGATATGATGTACTTGAATAATATGATGTAGTTGACTTTTTTTTTTCCTTCTTTTGCTTGAAGAGTTCCTACTCTTGGAGGAAATACTTTAGATGTGCACCGCCTGTTTGTGGAGGTAACATCCCGAGGTGGTATTGAAAAGGTATATTTTCCCCCTTCATTAACAATAATGTCACGAGTGATGGCACTTCTGAAAATTTATTGACCCTTACTGTTTTCTATGTATAGAATCATTTTTTTTTTCATATTTCGCCATATTTCAGGATTGATGGTGGCAAGACTGTTTTTGACACCATAGGCCTTTCTTTTCGCTCGGGGTGGGTTGGGGGTGGGGGAGGGATATGTAAATTACATTGTACTTTAAGTTCTTGTTGCTCCAAATCTTGGAAACGACTTCTCTATATGCAGGAGTAAGGCAACGTACATTCTGACCCTCCCCAGACCCTGCAATGGCAGGAGCCTTCATGCATTGGGAAGCCTTTGTTTTTAAGTTCATGTCACTGGAGATAGCACGGGTGGTGGGCAAATGGTGTTGAATGTTTTTGATAGAAGGGGAGCCTTATGTTCAATTTGTCAAATTGGAAAGTCGTTTGCATACTGTTTTAGTAGTATTTTTTGTGCTATATATTTTTTGTAAATGATGGGAATTATTAATATCGCAAGCTTTAATGAGTCAACATGTTTATATAAGCACCTATCCATGAGTGGCAACTGTGTTCCTTCTGGATTTATCCCCATTTGATGTTCATGTTTTGCTATGAGGCCAAAGCATTTATAAATATGTATGCATATAAGTATATATGTGAATGGATTCCGATCCTCCCTCACTGGTACCCTCTCGCAGGTTATTAGGGATCGTAAATGGAAAGAAGTGAGTTTTGCCTTCAATTTCCCATCAACAATAACAAGTGCATCGTTTGTCTTACGGAAGTACTATCTATCGTTACTTTATCACTTTGAGCAAGTCTATTACTTCCGTAAGGAAGTCCCCTCTATTTCAGTGACTGGTACTTTGAGAGCATTACATTCATGTTTTCCCAAGGTTTTTGTAGCTCATGTTTTTTTTTTCTTTCTAAATTTTCTCGTAGACTAAAAGTTACATGCTCGTGTTGTTCAGATCCTGTAAACAGTACTGTTGATGGATCTATGGTCGTACATAGTGGTGAAGATGCTGCAAATGAATTTCCAGGTTGGCTATAGTCCTTACCGTCTTTGATTTCATACTAAGCCCTTGTTTAGTAGCTTTTCTTTATTCATAATCATAGGTAACCATGATCCGTATCTTGCGTACCTGATTTTGGTAATAGATAACATCCGATCCCCACGTTAATGAATCTCACAATTCCACATCATTAATTTTAATTTTTAAAACCTTAGCATATTAATTTGTGATAATCCAAGACAACTTTTTATTGAAAACCAGCTAACTTTCCTATGCTTCAGGTTATAATTTCTATTAATAGTCAGAAAGAAGCTGTATATATGGTTTTGTATTTTCACATTTATATTCGATGAAAAAAAATAAAACTGAAAATGCAAATCGAAAAAAGGAAAAACATTGGCCTATTGATAGGAAGATCAACCTAATCCTGCCCTCGTGGATCATGACCATTTTAGGTTTCTAATTACTCAGCATCTTAAATTTTGGACATGAAACTGTGTATTTGTTTGACCCATTTTAGATCTATATATTTGCAGTGAGTAGTGAGTTGGAGCCAGGCAGTTTGGTGAGTGGGACGATTGATGCAAAATTTGATTACGGATATTTAATCACTATAAATTTGGGTTCGGAGAAGCTGAAGGGCGTTCTGTATCATACTCCCACGGGATTAGAAGCTTCTCAGAATTCTTCTACTACTACGAATCATCAATCATCTGCTGCAAACGCTGGTCATGTTCATGGGAACCGGAAGAAAGAGAGAGATCCTTTTAGGCCAAAGCCGAACAGGAGTGGTTACACTTTCTTCTTTGCTGAGCAGTACGCCAGGCTGAGGCCTTCCTACCATGGGCAAGAGAAGGGCATCAGCAAGAGAATTGGACATCTGTGGAGCAAACTCTCTGAGGATGAAAAACAGGTACGAGTTTTTTATGGACAAATCAAATCTTCCATTTTTTTAAGAGCGTGTAGAAGAGACAGAGAACAGAGATGGTGTTGATTGGTTGCAGGTTTATCAAGAGAAGGGGTTGAGGGACAAGGAAAGATACAGGAATGAGATGTTGGAGTACAAATCTTCTATCCATTGACAGAGTTTCTAGAGGATAAATTTAGGAGGTGTTTTTTTTTTATTAGGCTCCGTTTTGCATATTCCCTCTAGTGGTGGTGGTCGGGCGGTGCTGTAGTAGCTCTTAGTCGGGTTTTTTTTTTTTTTTTTTTGGGTTGCCTCATGTAGAGACCACGTTCTTTCCGTGGAGTGGGAAGTGATGGATTTGTAAAAAATTGTCTGGATTTGTTGATCGAAGTCATGAGATATTCCAAATTTTGGTGTTCCATTAATTTGAAAGTTGTATTCGTACACACATACACACACTTGCATAACTGGTATAACATGTGAGAAGAGAAGATGAGGGTCTAATAAACTAGTAGTAGGTGGTGGTTCATTTGTGGAGCTCTAATAATTATATATATGCATATATATAGTTTTTTCATAAAAAAAATTAAAGGTGGAGTCGCGATGGTGGCGAGTAGTGGTTGAGAGGGTGATGATCAGCAAAGTGGCGATGAAATCGACACGTTGGCGACTTGTGTTGAGGGTGTGCAGTGATTTGAGAGAGAGGCGATTAGTAGGGTGGTTAGCGCAGTGGTGGTGCAACAATTTTTTGAGAGAGGTGGCTACAGTTTTAAGGTAGGATTTTTTATTTATTTTTAATAAGAGTAATTTTGGGATATCAATTTTTGATAAATGTTTTTAATAATTTTTTTTTTTGGATTCTTCGTGACCAATTTACGAACTTAATTTTTTTGTTCATGCAGTTTACATGTTATAATAATTTTTTCAAAAATTCAAAGATATTCTTCTATATGAAGTGCATATTATACAATAATTTTGAACTTATAACATAATTTTTGAATTTTTCAAAAAATTAATGTACATTTGGATGAATAGTAAATGCAAAAAATTTTACCATTAAAAAAAAACATTTTTCTTTTTAAATAAAAAAATAGTGTTTTTGTCAAAGTGTTAATTGGAATTATAGCCCAAATAAATTTCCTTCATAAAATTGGGCTACCTCTAATTTAATCTATTTTTTTTTCAAATTTTTAATATATATATATATATATTGTGTAGTTCTACTTGTCCTCGTTGATGGGTTGTAATAAGAGATTAAAGAATGTAGAGAGCTAAAAAAGAGCGTGCATTTCTTGAAACACTAGTTTTAGACTTGCATGATATGCGGGTCTAAAAAATTATATTAATATATATTTTTAATTTGAATATTTTGATATTATAATATTGATTATTGATCTACATATAATAGAAAATTAGGAATAAATATTGTAATTAATTTTTTTTCTAAAAATAAAGGGATAAAAATGTATATTTTATAAAAATTAGGGATGATTAATTTATAGAAGATCTAGGATCACAATATTAATAGTGGAAAAGAAGATTTTGGTCATTGATTTGATAGAAATAATGAGATTGAAGAAATGTGTTGTTTTGAGTTGTGACTTGTGATTCATTCTTAATTTTCACTTCCTCTTTTAGTATATAATTTAATTTATGCAATCAAAGTGCTTTGTCAT
The DNA here is from genome assembly GCA_016647705.1 of Eucommia ulmoides. Lineage (NCBI taxonomy): Eukaryota > Viridiplantae > Streptophyta > Magnoliopsida > Garryales > Eucommiaceae > Eucommia > Eucommia ulmoides. The sequence continues at coordinate 360,206 of JAENRU010000391.1, read as the reverse complement.
GTGATTTAATGCTAATTCCTCATCTTAGATTGAAATTTAAAATCTAATCTAATATTGTCGAATGAATCAAAATTTTAGCCAATAGAGAGTATCTTAGAGTTCAAGTTGATACCGATTCAGCTGAAGCTGCTTCCTTAATCAATAACCCATGCCCGGAAAATCACAAATTTATAGAGTTTATTGAACAGTGTAAGAGATTTATTTTTTCAAAGGATTACACCTTTCATTTTGCCCCTCGAGAGACTAATCGTTGTGCTAATATTCTGGTCAAAAGAGGAACTCGTGAAGATTGCATTCTCAAAATCCTTTATACGCCAAGTACAGATATAGAAGAGATTCTCCTTCAAGAGATGGATAAAAGAGCTTTTGTCAAGTACTCGGAAGCTCAGTTTTGCTCTTTGTTTGTTTATTTTTTGTAATTTCCATTCTACCCAAAATAAAAATAAAAATACGTGGCAAAAATTGTGATTGGTCTTCCATAATTTTTTTTTTATCATGCCGATTAGTTTTGTATATATCCCATGTTTATATTTCTATTCCTTGGTAAATTTGAGCCGAAACAAAAATATATGTAAAAATTGAAAAATTGTTTGTTGGTGTACTATGAAGGCATATATATATTTTTATTTATTTTTGGTGTATAAAGATTTATATAATTATATTTTTGTTTGTAGGTGTATAAGCGTTTATGTAAATATATTTTTTGTTTGAAACGTATAAAGGTTTACACAATTATATTTTTCTTTGTGGATTTCTAAAGGTATATATAATTATTATTTTTGTTAGGGATGTATTACATTTTTGTTTGTGGTGTGTAAAGTTATGTCGGTTATTTGGAGAGATCATGAAATATTGAAAAGATAACCAAAAAAAAAAAAAAAAAAGCCAAATCAAATAAGTAAAATTTAAAAATAAAAATTCTTACTATAGTACAAAAACGAAAAATAAATTTGTAATTGCACGACTTTTTAAAATTAAAATTATGCTCAATTAACATTTTATCATTCTATCAAACACTAAATAATATCCTCAATTTAAACTCATAAAAAAAAAAAAATTAATATTGTCAATCGAAAACAAAAATTACAACAAGAAAACTCTTAAATATCTATAATGATCTCAATAATACATAGTTAGCCCACATAAATAATATAAAAAAATTCAATAATTAATACAAAATTAAATTTATATAATTAACTGAAATACATATTCAAATTACTCTAAAATCCGCGCTTAGCGCAGATCTAAAACTAGTATGAAAATAAAAGTTGAAGCACTTAACAATAAATTAAATTGATAAGTTCTAGTAAAGCTCAACTAATTCAAAATTTGAAAGCATAACAAATAAAAATTAAATATTTAATTTAATAAATGCAAGATACTTGGAGATCCTACCGCTTGATAAAATCACATATTTTTAGGAAAGTAAGATATGCAAAATTTTCATTAATGCTACTTGATAATAAAGTTAAGAACATATTTTAAATTGGCCCCTCCATATTTTTTACAATACTAATCTAAATCACGATTAAATTTTTTAATATTTTAATCATTTGAAATTTTGTTCCTTAAAGATTCATTTTTTTTTTTTTTTTGTTTTTTATTATTATTTATTTTGAAATAGCAAATATGTATAATGAAAATTGTAATTTAATTTCCAAGATTTGGGGTACAAACTGTAATTTAATTTCTAGTCAAACCTGAACTCAATTTACCTTCCAAAAACTCACAGACGAAGTCATACTCATACATATGAGTTTCCTTATTGTGAAGGGCTATAGCGGAAGAAGAGGGACGACGGTACAAATGTCGACATACGGTTAAGATTAGGATTTGCCCTTCCCTTTCTCCTTCTTCTTCTAGGGTTTGTTTCTTCTTCAACCCTCCACTCTCCTCTCATATATATATACACACTTCCTGTGTCAACCATCACCATCTCACAGGTGTCTTTCTTGTCTACGTGATACATACACGGAGAGAGAGAAAGAGATATTGGGTTTTTGTCAATGGAGGATAATAAGGAAAACCATGAGCCGTCAGGAAAACTATCGTCTGAAGTTGGGGGGAAACAGCTGGAGGTTCTACAAGTCCAAGAGAAGGATCGGATCATCAATCGGGTCTGCCCCAGCTCTGGTAAAGCTCTTGGGGGTCACATGAGGAGTCATGTTCACCACGAAAACATACTCCAACCCAAACAATCACCGCAGCAGGAGGCCAATGCGTCGATCAACGGGAACCAAAAACCCACTTGTTTGATATGCGGTAAGTCCTTTAATTCGATGAAGTCTTTGTATGGGCACATGAGGTGCCATCCAGAGAGGTGTTGGAGGGGAATCAAGCCGCCTCCGTCTGCGTCGTCATCTCCTTGTCATTCCTTGCCTTATGGGACGCCGGTGGTTGATCTGACGGAGTCATTACCGGGATGGTCGGTGACAGCGAAGAGAGGTCGTGAGGGAATATCCAATGCCACCGCGTCCTCCTCCTCCGAAGATACACTTTCAGAGGCGGAGCTTCTACTAGAAGTTGCCCATCTAATGGGGGAGTATTCTCTCAATTCGGACCGAACCCACAAACAGAGCCACGGTAGCAATTCTCTGACCTTCACGGAAATTGAGGACTCGAGTGGGGTATCGGAGAAGAAGACTGAAAAGAGAAGAATCGAAGCCTACCCGGATGGATACGGAAGGGAATCCTCTATGAATAGCTCGAAAATCGAGGCTATGGGGTCCACTGCGTTAAATTCTGTGTTCGTGGCTGAAGACCAATCGGGTACGGGTAAAGAATCTGATATTGTGCAGCAGCTCGATTGTGGTATTGGGAAGGTGAATCTGATGCAGAATGGGAGGGAGAGGAAGAAGATGAAGCTGGTGGATTTAGAAGATTTGAGTCCGGAGAGTGTGACGACAACGGCAACGCTGCATAAATATAGATGCAGTAGTTGTACAAAGGGTTTCTCGACGTGCCAAGCTCTGGGTGGTCATATGTCAAGCCACAGCAAAATCCGGATGAACATCCAGAAAAAACCCATGGATGAATCTTCTGCTGCACCTGAAATTCAAGCAAATCTCACCTGCTTTCAATTGTCCGGCAACGGAAAATCTGCAGCTAACTGGAAGGTGGGTCATGGGTGGTCACACAAATGCTTGATTTGTAACAAGTTTTTCCCGACGGGTCAGGCTCTGGGGGGACACAAGAGGACTCACTGGACTGGTCTGGTGAAAACTCCGGCGATCCAAGTCATCTATACCGGCGAATCCAGCCGAAATGCTTCTCCTAAAGGTCTTGATTTTGACCTCAACGAGTTTCCTGCCTTGGTGGAAGAAGAAGATGGCACGAATGAATCGATTGAAAGCAAGATGGCTGCTTTAGGCGAAAGGACAGTCGAGTTAGTTTCTTTTCTTTCTTAGGTACGATGAAAGTGTATAGAAGTTGCACAGACAGCTCTCATTCATGCTTCCTTTGAAATTGAACTTCTTTTTGGAAGAAGAAGATGGTACATTGCTTACTTGGCCTATATCTGTTTTGTTTATCATGGATGATACAAACTTTGTAATTTAATGGCTATCTAATATGATGTAGTAGGGTAAGGCTTAATGTTGAAAATTTTCCTCTCCACCTTTATATATATAAAGAAAAATTATGTTTATTGTGGATGTGATGTGGCATAAATTAGGAGTTGCTTAGTCTGACTGTTGCAGACCTTTTTTCTATTTGGCTACAGATTTTAGCACAAAAAAAAAAAAAAAAAATCCAACCTAAAGCTTAGAGGGGTGGGTGGGAGGGTGGTTGAAGTCTTTTTCAAGAAACAAATGATTAGCTGAACGCATACCATTTTCTTCTTCCCTTTCTTTGTTTCTTTCCCCCTTCAGAAAACAAAGAATAAAGTAATATTTTCTTCCTGTTTTTCTCTTCACTTATTGAAGACCAAGACCAAGTCAAAGCACAAGGTGGACTGAAGACCATGACGGTGGACATTTCCTGGTTCTCACACACAAACAGACACAAGAAAGAGAAAGAGAGGGAGGGTAGTACAAAATGGAAGATACGAGTAAAAATACTTGTTGAGAGGGACAGTCATGCATCCCGAACAAGATAATCTTTCACCTTATGTGGGTAGAGAACACTCGTGGATATACAAAATAAAAATGGAAGATGGGGGGCGACGGTTACCCCTCTTTCACGCCATACTCTGAACTTGCCAGTTTCCAAAGTAGTAACTGTAACCAGTCTAATTAATGAGCCATTTACAGAGACCACTTAAAAAATGAAGGAGACGGTGTTGCATGCATGTAATAGATGCGTGGGCTCCACAAGAACTAAGTTTGGAAGAAGAAGATATAATATGTTTGTTGTTCCTTGGGATCGTCCTCAACTTATAAAAGTGTGTTTGTTGCCTTTTTATGCTTTATAACTTTACTGATAAATAAATGCACAAAACTCGACCTTTATATAGTGTATCCCAAGCGCGCGGTGGAATATCTTATTTTATCTTTCTAGAAAGGTCTAGAGTTCAATCCTCTCCTTCAAATATTGGTCATTGGTTCTTCAGGGATATTAAATAAATACAAATACCAACAAAAAAAATGAATGAAGAAAAAAAATGGTGGTCCCAATTCAATCATTCACCTTCACCATATTCAATGCCTCCTTCAAGCTTTTTCGCAGGAGATCTACATATAAATTTGTCATCACCTTTTGCTTCGTATAATATCTTCAAACAAATGGACAAGGAATGTCAACATCATCAGGAAGATCGACATATGGTTGAAGCCCACTTTGCTGGAGATATAGAAGAAGGAAACTCAATTCTGACCCTCTCTGCCCTCGGTTTCTCGGTGGTACAAATTCGCCCTTCCCCTGCTATCAATTGGCCGAAAATGGAAACAAATATGATAAATCAGAAGCTATTTCGAAGATGAGTTTACACGAATGCGTGATTTGCAACAAGTTGAAAAATTCAACCGATTCAACTTTCAATCCATTTGATTTGTACGAGGAAGATGCATAGCCATCTTCTTCTTCTTCCTCCAAGGGAGACAACTGGTTAAGGTCAAAATGGAGAACTTTAGGGCATGCAGTCTGGCTGGATTTGCCAGGAGAAGGGAAATGGCTCGCAGGACTTTTCACCGGACCAAACGAGTGGCCTTTCTTGTGAACCCCCCAGAGACTGACCTGCCGGGAAAGACTGGTTGCAAATCATGCATACGTGTGAAGTGTAAACCTACCTTCGAATAGGTGCTAATTCATCATTATTGTTTCCATTTCGGGCCAATTGAATACGATCAGCAATTGTGGGTGTGATGTGGCATAACTCAGTAAAGAAGAGAGAAACCAGAGAGAAGAAGAACAGGTAATTAATTGATCAAAAACATTTAAATAGAACAGTTAAATGCACAAAACTCTTACCTTCACAAACTGAGAGGGCGCAGAAACAACTCAATGACTCATATATGAATTATAACAAAATAGTGTACAAAAAGAAACTCATTTGCTTTATAAATCCCTCTAAACAAGATTGCCTTCAAATATTGGCTTAGGGATATTTAAATAAATACATATACCAACAACAAAAAAAAAATGGTGGTCCCAAGATTTAGGTGGGTACAACTCCTGCATAATGGGGTGATAACTGCAAGACGAACAGACCAAGGATTACAACAAGCATTACCAACTGCAAAAAGAAACATGAAGTAAACTTACACACACTGTTTTGCAGCCTCAAAACTTCCACCTTTTCTGTCCCCACAAAATCTTCACCATTCTCCTCTAACTTCCTGGCGGCGGTCAGAGTTTTTGGGTCTTCCACGACTGAAATTTGGTTAAACTTCAGCATTGTTCTTGATATTGCTATATACTCAACCTCTGCTTCAATCTTTTGTCTAAACAGGTTCTCAAGTTCACTCTCCATCTCTCCGTAATTTACCTGTCGAGACATTAGTACTAAACTGCTTTCTGTTTCCTCTTCCTTGCTTGTCTTGCTACTGTTTGATGTCTTTTCAAGCTCAACAACCCTGTCATCTTTCACCTTCACCATATTCAATGCCTCCCTAAGCTTCTTCTCCATAAGATCTACGTTTTGCTTTAAGATCGTCACCTGGGTTTCCATTGAATCGGAGGATTGTTTCCCTTTTCTTCCAGATGCTAACTGATCTGATGGGCTTGGTTCTTCAAACTTTTGATCAACAGAAGCAAACTCAATGCTATTGTCAACGGTCAAAAAGATGTCTTCTTCCCCCATCTCTTTTAGTTTCTGAATTTCTGAAAAGCACACAGAGATCTACTTAGTAACAAATTTGTCATCACCGTTTGCATCGTATAAATATCTTAAAGCTATGGACACGGAACATCAATTTCCGGTTGAAGCTCAATTTGCTGGAAATATAGAAAAAGGAAAACGAAAATGGAAGGTAAAAAGCACCAAAATGTTGCCAGATAATGAACAGACAATAATAAGAATGAGCTAAAGAAGAAAGTCCACCTCTTTCAAGAGCTTCCTGTGCAGACTGAAGAGAAAGGATCGACCCGACCAGAGGATCCTGATCAAATGGGGAACCATAGTTCTCACTTTTGTCACCATTAACCTCCCAAGATAAATCAGCATCTAAATCTTTTTGCAAGATATCTTCAAAATTTCCACCATCTTTTGTTTCAATCTCCTCGTCAAACTGCGCCTCACCTCCTCGGGCTTCATCACTATTTTCTCCACTTGTCGACCTGCCACCATGTATTCCATTATCAATCCCATGATTAGTACCCTGCATAAAGACAACGAAGGAGCTCCTCGAGTCAGATTCGATGCTGGAATGCGAGTTTTCCTTCTCGCTTTTGACCCTCTCTGACCTAGGCTTCTTAGTGGTTTCAATTCGACCCTTCCCCTGCTGCTGACCCCTCTGAATCGAACCACCCATATTATTTCCACCCAGATTTATCCGATTCTTATTGCGTTCGTGTCCGGCAATCACATACTTCACTTTCGGAGCACTAGCTGCTGTGGAAGACCTGCTACTCTGGCCCTCGCTGTTCTCAGAATTACTCCGAGCAGGAAGACTGCCTGGAACTGCCAATGTCGGATTAACATGTCTGGCAGAACCGTCAGCCCCAGAAGCAGGACTTCTGGCCATTGCTTTTGTGGACGAAACGGATCCCTCACTCTTTTGCTTCATATCAGCAGGAAAAGGCATTGATTTTGCTGAATTCACAGCCAAATTTGACAAGCCACGCTTCAATAATTTGCTGCTATCTACATTGGTAACCTCATCCATATTGACTTCCCTCTTGATCCGCCGCCATTTCTTCAATCCATGCCCTTTTGATGTCGCAGGAGACGAAGATTTCGTCTTCACCAGAGGCGTATCCGTTGACTTCATAACTTCAATACCCTCTTCTTTTGCAACAGGTAACACTTTATGATAAACGCGGTCACCAGCACACGACCCGTTGTTTTCAATCTTAGTTTCCTCAATACTAGCCGATTTTTCAGGGGTCATCGAATCATTATCTTCCACAGATTCATGTACGGAACACTCACTTTCCAAATCCATTTTATTTTTCAGAAAAAGGAAAACAAAAGAAAACAGACTTCACATAAAATTGGGCAAACAGGTAGAAAGAACCCTCCGCTTACAGATTCAGATCAAGATCGAGAGAAGCAACGATCGTTCCAGCTCAGGTATAGCGAAAATATGAAAAATTCAATCCCTGATGAACTTATTGAATCCGAAATGGAGTTCAATTCAATTTGAAATCATTAAAAACCTCGAAGTATAAAAGTGGAAAGCGCCGGAACGACGTAATTGGAAGGAGATGTATGGCAACGAGGTAAACAATGGAAATGAATGTTGGAGTACGTACCTTTTGCCTCCATAAATGAGCTCCAATCGGGGACGAGGATGACTGATGATCGGAGGAAATCGCAGCCCTAGACTTTGATGTGATTTAGAATTTTAATTATTATCGACGAAAAAAAAAAGAATTATTGAAGGAAATTATTGGAATTTATTGTGGGGTGATTGGATGGAACGTGGGCGGATTCAGAAGAAAATGGTGGCCCATCAGTGCTGGTGATCTGGAATACACATGACGTTCATCTACGCCCTTCTCTCTCCTTCACTTGTACAATTACACTCTCCACCCCCCTTTATTTTCTAACATTTATAGCTAGGCGTTGTCCAATAAATTCACTCTAGCGTGACGGTAAGTAATCTAGGTAAACCGAACTGAAGTGTATTAAACGCATTACCTAAACTTTTGGGACGACACCATGTTTATAGTGAAGGAGATTGATTTAGGGAGAGAGCCTCAAAGCAAGTAAAGTAGAAGGATTAGGCTTTAACTAGAACAGGTTAAAGCCTAATCTGACCTGATTATGATGTGATTGAAGGAAAATGACGATGGACCCATTGGTTGGGCTTGTAAGGCTAAAAGGACAAGGCACACATGCAAAACGCCCAATGATCAGCGCTCAATTGGCCAATCAATGAGGTGGCCCGGCCACCGAGTAGATGTGGGGAGGAACCATCCAAATTGGGTTCATCGTGTCTTTTCGAGGGACCAATCAAACGATGCTTATACCGTAAAAGATGGTTGTGTTTTGGGAAGAAGGACCCCTACTCAGTCAAGCAGGTCAATCAAGTTGGGGTTAGAAATATCCCCATCAAATACAAATATAATTGTATCGATTTTGAAATAATTAAATTAATTATTATTACTTTGAATAAAAAAAAAATCATGTAAATATATATAAGAGGATAAATACAACATGAAATATTCAATGAAAAAAAAAACGAGGAAGGAATTTTGAAATGTAAAATATATTTTTGTAAGGAATTTAAACAGTAAAATTAAAGGGAACAATAAGTTTTGTTTGTTTTTTTTTTTTTGTAACGAAAATTTATGAATAATGAAATTTTCAAAATATGAACTTGAATCAATTAATGAGTGACACGTATAGGCTCAATTTTGAAACATATTTAATTCAGTAAGTAGAGAATAATAAATTTGAGCATCCAGCTACAAGTCGACGACCACATGCAGCCAGATGTCGGTAGCATATTCTATATTATAGTTATTGCAGATTAGAAGAAATTGTTGAAAAAATTAAATGAAAAAAAAAAAAAAAAAAATTATGTTTACTTTTTCTCAGCTGGAGTTTTTGCAAATAATGCGCCGCAGATGGATCTGCAGGCATTGTATTTCAGGTATGAGAATCAGTCGAAAATTTTTCACTAGCATTTGGCAGAGTGGTAGCTAGGAAAAAATATGCGCACTTGGTTAGTTCACAATTTTGGTATTTATAAACGGTTGGAGACTTATTTGACAAGTTCTCCCTGATTCTCGATCCATTATCATTAAGGTGACCATGATCTTGGTTAGTCACCAGTGTCATGGTGTCAACGACGGGATATGGGAGGAAAGAATCGAGAAGAGATGGCTCTTTCCTAAACAGCCGGCGCTTGTTGTAATCACTTTAGTCATGTTGTCGTACTCTGGAAGTCACGGAGTTAATCCCCTTTTAATGTGGCGACCAATACGAAGTTGAAGGATGTCGCGTGGTCGCCCGACGCTTTACTTTGCGGAGCATCTCGATTCCGCCCGATCAGTAGCTTAAATAGAGTAGGTCGGGTCTCTCCCAATCGGATTGATGCCGTATCCAACTTGACAAGGATGAGGAGTTCCTCGTGTCTGTCATGTGTTAAGGACACGTGGCCAAGGATCAAGTTGTGTCTGATTTCCTCTCTATCAAAAGTATATATCTCTGTCTAGATATAAAGAGAGTATAAGATTTTTATTAGAAAAAAATAATGAGCGAAAGTAAAATAGTTTATTTTTCAAATTTATTATTTTACCTTTATAAATTACTAAAATAAATGCGATATACAAATTTTTAACTGTGCATTTTTTTTTCATCTTACATTTTTGTATAGATTTTACTTTAATACCTTTGGTATATTGATACATTCACTCTTAGTTGTAAGTTTATGTTGAAAAAATTGCATGTTTCTTTGACGGACATGATATTTTTTTGTAATGAACTTTCTACCTCTTTTTTTAGGTTTCCTATGATATCTCCCGCATCACGGTTGGCGGAAATTAATCCGTCGAAGTAATGTCAGGCACAGAAACGGGCACCTCTATCAACATAGCATTTTTTATACATAATCTCCCAAAATTCGATCTCTGGAGGTGTTGTTAAAGCAACTTAAGTCTCTTTTCCTTGGACCAATCCTTTTTGGTATGAACTTGCAACCTCTAATGATGAATCAAAATTAATCTTTTTACATGGACATGTAATTTTTTTGAAATGAACCTAAATGTGTTTTAGTCAATCTTTTTTGAATATTTTTTAAAAATTTTGAACCCATTTTTCTTTACATCAAATCTGAAGCCAGAGGGGCATAGTCTAGTCTAGTCGAGTCGAGTCGAGTTGATGCCATTTTTGAAAGGACTGAGGAGTGGTGTCCGAGTCTTTTTTTTATGTCTTGGTTTGAAGAATCAATTATTAACATTAATTGGTGCTGTTAGTTGGACTGGTCTTGGGTCCAATTTCCAGAGCAAATGGCCATTGCTGTGTCAGAAGAGTACACAAACTGAGAAAGGGAGAGAGCGTTTCCATTAGCAAACAAGGCCCTGACCTCACCTCATGTTTCTTCTCCCAATGCTCCTTTTTTCACTCACCCATATTTACATCTATTGCAGTGTTTTACAAACCCATGGCTTTTCCTGCATCCACCTACCTACTAGAGTGTAAGATTAATTTTTACATCTCGTTTAGAGTATTTTTTTACAAACTCGAATCCCTAAATTTATGTAGAGATTCTTCAAGTATTTTAATTCAAACGTATTTTACCGTTTTAGTTATATTTTGTTGTAATGTACGCACCACATAAAACCAAACACAAAATGGCAATGACCCCAAGAAACTATATTTTAATCACATAAAACAAAACACAAAATTACTGGCTATAACCCCAAGAAACTATATTTTAATGGCATTGAATATTCCGCCATTTTCTTTTTAAGCACTTAATCCATATTTTATGTTCAAAAACCTTATAGATCCAACTCATACATTGCATTAGATTCCACCACCAATCCTTCACCAGTGAGAAAGAGAGATGGGGTCTCAGGAGTTGCTGGAAAGAAGGTTTCCAGGTAAATGAATGATCTTCAATATAACTATTCTTTCACCTCTTCTTGTTCCATGATGATGATGATGGCTTCTTTTCTGGTAAAATAGCAATGATGGTGGTGGTCAAAAGTAAGAAACACCCATCTTTTCACATACCCGGTTTTGATGTGTCCTCTATCTAATCTACCCTCATTCATGCAGTTAAAAACTGAGGTCTGTGAGGCCCACAATGGAAGAAGATCGTGCTTTATTTCACATGTAGATTTGTTTCTGTTCACTGTTGCATTCATCGTCTGATTCTGTTTCTGAAGACAGGTACTCAGTTACAGCCACACATTTGTCAACAACGCTAATAATAGGTACTGCGAATCCAACACAAGACTCCTGCTTCTTTCCTCACAATGACGGACACAGTCCCTACAACATTAATCCCTTCTCTCCTTCCTTGAACAACTTGACTTTCACATCACATCCACCAACTGAACATGGATGAAGAAGCACCACCGCCGTCGCCGCCGCAATCTTTTGCCGTTGACACCAAGTCCCTCACCATCAAAATAGCAAGTTTCGGCCAGAAACAGGGTAACATAGTTTCCATATCACCAGTGGAATCATCAGCCTATAATTCTCCATCACTCGTCTCTCCTCCATCGTCGGCATTCGTTTCTGCCTTGCAATCGCCTTACATATCTCCTCGGTCCACCACGGTGGTCCCCAAGCCTCCCCCAGAAAATCCCATTCCCACTCCCACTCCCACTCCCACTACTACTAATACTATACTTACCCACCCCTCCCCCCCAGTGTCTTACTGCGGATCCCAGTCAGATGACATCCCTAGCACCTCCTCCTACACTCCCCCACCTGAAAGATATGATTTTGCCGATGACCCAACAAACACAAAGCTCAAAATAGTGACCTGCCTTCCTGACGCCGCTCCCCGCATTTCATTTTCCTTTCCGGTGCCTCGAATTTCCTTTGCCAAAGGCTCTGTCTCACCTGCTTCCAATGCCAAACTGAGGAGCTGTGATGTGTACATAGGCTACCACGGCCAGAATCCCAACTTGTTGCGCTTCTGCAAGTGGCTGAAATCGGAGCTTGAGCTCCAGGGTATTGCTTGCTTTGTTGCCAACAGGGCAAAGTACTCTGATACCCAAAGCCACGAGATTGCCGATCGGCTTATTTGCTCTGTCACATTCGGTATTGTAATTGTCACTGGTTATAGCCTCCTTAACCATCTCAGCTTGGAGGAGATCAGATTCTTCGCTCAAAAGAAGAACTTGATCCCCTTGTTCTTTGACACCAACCTTAATGAGATTGCAAGCCTTCTTAACCACAATTTGGACAACAAAGAATACAAAGAAGCCGTGGATGGATTGATGAAGTCTCACGAATTTAAACTGGAGGCAAACGAGGGTAACTGGAGATACTGCGTATCGAGAGCTGCTGGGATTTTAAAGTCAAAGCTCGGGCGGAAAAGTGTTGCTGAAAATGAGGTCGAAGGAACTGAGGAGTTGCCATTTCCCAGAAATAGATTTTTTGCCGGGAGAGGGAAGGAACTCATGGAAATTGAGAGTGCATTCTTTGGTTGCGGTGATTCTGTTGAGCAGGAATGTTCTGCGCCAATGAACAGAGGAGGAACACCAGGGCAATCCGAACGCCTGGCGGATGAGGGGAGCGAAGGTTACATGGGTAGAGGAGGAAGGTACATAAATCTGGAGGTGGGGAACTGCAAAGAACCAAATTTGGAGGCATGGATTGAACCAGTAATTGGAAGAAGCTCGTTCAAGAGGTCTAAATACAAGAGATCGAAGAGTGGAAAGTACAAGAGCTTATGCAGTAGTGTTGTGTGCATAAATGGAGCTCCGGGTGTGGGAAAGACGGAGCTTGCTTTGGAGTTTGCTTACAGGTATTCACAAAGGTACAAAATGGTTTTGTGGGTTGGAGGTGAAGCTCGATATTTCAGGCAGAATTTATTGAACCTGTCGCTTAATTTTGGGTTGGATGTATGTGCTGATGAGGAGAAGGAAAGAGGGAGGATTCGAAACTTTGATGAGCAGGAATCAGAAGCATTCAAGAGGGTTAAGAGGGAGCTGTTTCGGGACATGCCTTATTTACTGATTATTGACAATCTGGAGACCGAGAAGGAATGGTGGGAGGATAGGGATCTACACGACCTGATACCGAGGAACACGGGGGGAACCCATGTGATTGTTACAACAAGGCTCTCCAGGGTGATGAATTTTGATCCAATGCAGCTTCAGCCGTTGCCCTTATCAGATGCAATGTTATTGATAAGAGGAAGACAAAAGAAAGAGTACCCAGCTGGGGAGTCAGAATTTCTTGGGAAGTTTGATGAGAAATTGGGCAGGTTGAGTTTTGGGTTGTCGGTGATTGGGTCACTACTCTCTGAACTTGCCATTTCTCCATCTTCTCTTTTCGAAGCGATCAACCAGGTTCCTTATGATGAAGCTTCTGTTTACACTCATATGAGCATGGGTGATCAACAATTCTGCAGAAACAATCCTTTTCTCATGAAAGTCCTAGCATTTTGTGCTGCTATTTTGCAGCATACCAGTGGGAGAAGCAACCTTCTTGTATCAAAAATGCTTCTGGTAGGGGCCTGGTTTGCCCCAGCACCAATTTCAGCAACTTTACTAGCTGCTGCAGCTAAAAATATGCCAGACTCGAGAAACAGGTTAAGGAAGTGGACGAAATGCTTGAGGATCGCGTTCTGTTGTTGCTCCGGTTGTTTAGCAAGCCAAGCATGGAAAAGTGAAGAGGAATCAGCCCTTCTATTAGTGAAGCTGGGATTGGCACGACGTGTCAACAGGCAGCCTGGATGTTGGATTCAATTCCAACCCATAACTCAGATATACGCCAAAAGGAAAGACGATTTACCGGCTGCAAAGGCTACAGTTCAAGGTGTTAGAAAAATTGGAAACCCTTTGGCAAACTCAGACCACCTCTGGGCATCGGCTTTCCTTGTTTTTGGGTTCAAATCAGAACCACCACTCGTCCAGCTGAAGGCAATTGACATGGTTCTCTTCGTTAAGAAAACGGCCCTCCCACTGGCAATTGGAGCCTTCACGACCTTTTCAAGGTGCAACTCAGCATTGGAGCTCCTGAAGGTATGCACCAACGCGCTCGAAGAAGTGGAGAAATCGTTTGTTTCTCAGATACAGGATTGGTGCCATGGCTCGTTTTGCTGGAAGAAGAAGTTGAAATCGAATCAGAGGGTAGATGAGTATGTGTGGCAAGAGGTTACCTTGTTGAAAGCATTATTGCTGGAGACCAGGGCAAAGTTGCTGCTGAGAGGAGGACACTTTGACAATGGCGAGGAGCTCTGCAGAACTTGCATCAGTATCAGGACAGTGATGCTGGGGCATAACCATGCTCAAACACTAGCTGCTCAAGAGACATTGGCAAAGCTAGTGAGGATGAGGAGTAAGATATGAAGTTCTCATTTTAAAGAAGGAATTCAATCTCATACTTCGTTAACTTAGCTCAGTTTTGTTTACACTGCAATCACGTCTGTTCCACTAGTTACTGATATTAGAAAAACATTTCGAATTTTCTCAACACCAAGGAATTTGAGTAATATATCTCGAAATGCCCCTTGATGCCTTAGTAACACCATTTCGGGCACAATGGGTACATTCCAAAATCACTGTGACTCGAACATCTTTCCTTTTGGCCATGAACCTCCTTCGAATTTTTTATTTACTCAACTCTTCGAGTTTCAATCTGAAACGCTCGAATCGACGAAGAAGTAAGGAAGGAAAAAACAATAAGCTGCCAACTTGAAATCATAATTCCTAACTCTTGTTTGACATGTCGGTAATCAATTTAGGTTTGTTTTAACTTCATCGTTAGGGTAGCCACTAGAATGCTTCGATCAGGCAAAGTAAGTTCAATCATCTCAAATTGGGGAGGGGGGAGAAATGTGGAAATTGAGAAAGACTTCCTCCAGCATGCTGAGAAAACATTGGTTGCTCACAACACTTCGATTGTTAACCAAATCGATCGATCGATCCATTTACATGAAAAAAAAAATGCTACTGTATCGTAAAAATACCTTCAATTCTGATTATCTGATATCACCATAATCAAAGTCAATTAACGATGCCGGTAAACCATGCGGACGCCGACAAGACTAAGACCAGGTCAAGCAAGATCATGAACACGAGGCGGTCGCTGACGTGGTAGATGATCACCAATAGATGTTTGCCGTTCCACCGGTCCAGCTCCGGTAAGTAAGCCTGAGCGGCCAGCGGCGGAGAGGGTCATTTTCATTTGCTTGGTTCGAGGCATGGGCGGCGGCGGAGGAGAGGTTTCGGCAAATGATGTCAGCCCCTGCGTATTGGCGGTGGCGGCGGTGGTGGATACGTCGTCGTTGCATATTTCAGAAAACACTCAATAGCTCAACCATTCAAATCTCAATTTAATCTAACCGTAAAAACGATATACTCGGTTTTTCTAATAATTAATTAATCATAGGAAAATTGACGGAAAAGTCCTCCTAATAACAAAAATTAATAAAAAAAAATTAGAATAAATAACTATTTTAATTTTAATTTCATCTATTTGAGTTTTATGTAAATATCATGTTCTAATTAGAATTGAATCTCCAACCTTCGCGGCCAGCCGCTGGTTTTCAACCACTGCCGATAGTTGAAACTCTGATCATCAAAATTATTTTTAGTTGCATTCACCTACTTTTTAGTAATATTTTTCAATATATATTTTAATTACAATTTTTAAGTATATTCAATTGAATTTTTTGATTAGCGGGCGTTAAAAAATTACATGAATGTATATAAAAACTAGATTTTGACCCGCACAACGTGTGAGTTTTTAAAAATTAAACTAAAATTTATATCAATAGAATTTAAAATTTGACTGTTAATATTCAGGGTATTGTTTCTTTTAATTTCATGTTTAATTATTAAGTTCCAAGAGGATATATATAATTTTTTAATGTGTGTTTGAATAACAATTTTGTTTATTTATTTATTTTTAGATTTTTTTTATTTTATTTTTAAGGTTAACTTTTAAGCAATATGATAGCTCTCAATTTGTGGTGGTTAGTAAATATTATTATTAAAATTTTATTAATAATTATCAATAAAAAAATCACAATAAAGAGGAAAAAAGGAAGAAAAAATACAATTTTTTTGAACAAATTTATATGTGATATTTATTTTAAAAAATAAATATTTTTTAATTGAAAAAAAATTAATGAACTGCTTGAATAATTATTACAATAAATACATTAATATAAATTTAATACTAATACTAATGTAAATTTCTGAACAAATTTTCCTACCAATTTGGTTAAGGAAGACTTGCTGGCTATGAAAATGAAAAAAAAAAACATTGCTTTTTATCATTTCGGGTGTTAGTCGGACTGTCAACATTGTAGCCAGACTTGGTTAGTGAGAAATCCTTCGAATTGTACACCGTGAAAATTAAGGAAAAACAGAAGCTTCTCCACACTGTTCTGAAGAGGAAGTTCAAAATTCCAATCGAGTAGTGTTATCAAACTGGGTTTTTTTTTTTTTTAATTCTGTCATTTCGAAAGTGGTTTATGATCCATTCATGGGATTGGGAATTGGTTGTTTTTGAGAAGGCGTTGAGATGTCGGGAGGAGAGTACAGCGATAAAGCTGTACTTTTGAGATCGAATTCTTCGGCATCGGAAGGCGATTTGGAAGGTCAAGCTCAAGCACCCCGAAAGAGTAACAAAGGGATTCACGATCTGTTGAAACGCTTGGATCGAGCATTTTCGGGTCCTCGCTTGAGCATAAAGCGTTCCGATAAGGAACAGAGGCCGAATGGGGACCATTCTTCGTCTTCAGATCACGCCGACGACAATGGCGATGACATGCTCGGCGATAGCGCTCCGCCTGAATGGGCGTTGCTTCTCATCGGTTGCCTTCTTGGACTCGCCACCGGTCTCTGCGTTGCTGCATTCAACCGCGGGGTTAGTTCGCACTTCATTTAGTATTGACATTGTTATTGATTGGGAAAATAAAAATTTAATAACGTTGTTGATTATCCACCTAATTGGTTCATACAGATCTACTGGTTCACCCTCAACGAAACCCATTTGATCTATTTGGCTAACAACACCGTTCTTGGATTTTAGGTTCATATAATACACGATTGGGCGTGGGCTGGTACCCCAAATGAAGGTGCTGCTTGGCTACGAATGCAGAGGCTGGCCGACACATGGCATAGGATTCTTCTTGTACCAGTCACGGGAGGGGTCATTGTTGGCATGCTTCATGGTTTACTCGAAATACTAGATCAGATAAAGCAGTCGAGTTATCAAGGGCAAGGTCTCGATTTGGTTGCCGGAATATTTCCGACGGTGAAGGCCATCCAGGCTGCGGTGACCTTAGGCACCGGTTGTTCTTTGGGTCCCGAGGGACCGAGTGTGGATATCGGTAAATCATGTGCCAGTGGATGCTCGGTCATGATGGAAAACAACCGTGAGCGAAAAATAGCTCTTGTTGCAGCAGGTGCGGCTGCTGGAATTGCTTCAGGTATTTCAATTGTTCTTTCTTTCTTTCTTTCCTTTTTGTACTTTCTCGCAATAAAGATCATTGTTTTGCCTTATTTCTCTGTTTCTAGTCATTGAATCCGTCATAAATTAGTTTTGCTTTCATTTCAGGTTTTAACGCCGCGGTTGCTGGCTGTTTCTTTGCCATTGAAACCGTTTTAAGGCCTCAGCGTGCAGAAAACTCTCCTCCATTTACAACTGCAATGATAATATTGGCTTCTGTCATTTCATCAACTGTATCAAATGCCGTACTTGGGGAAAAACAGGCATTTACAGTGCCCACTTATGACTTGAAATCGGCTGCTGGTATTTTATCTCACTCCGGTTTAATTTAACCAATGCTGAAACCTACGTGCCCACGATTTTATAACTTCGTGTTTCTCCTTTTGCAGAATTACCTTTGTACCTGATATTAGGAATGCTATGTGGGATAGTGAGCGTGGCTTTTACTCGGTTGGTGGATTGGTTCAACAAGGTATTTGAGTATGTGAAGGAGAAGTTTGGGGTTCCTGCTGTTGTCTGCCCTGCCTTGGGTGGTTTGGGAGCAGGAATAATAGCTCTGAAGTATCCTGGAATACTCTACTGGGGTTTCACTAATGTTGATGAGATTTTGCATACTGGGAAAACAGCATCAGCGCCTGGAATATGGCTTCTAGCTCAGTTATCAGGAGCCAAAGTCGTGGCCACTGCTTTATGCAAGGGATCTGGGCTTGTTGGTGGCCTCTATGCGCCAAGTTTGATGATTGGTGCTGCTGTGGGTGCTGTTTTTGGGGGTTCAGCCGGAGAACTAATTAATTCAGCCATTCCAGGAAATGCCGCTGTTGCTGAGCCACAGGCTTATGCTCTGGTAGTGTTTCTGTTTTCTAGAAGGTTATTGAATGTTTAAGTTGTCTCTGTTTCTGAATGCAAATTTTGGTCATTTTGTAGGTTGGGATGGCTGCTACTTTGGCTTCGGTTTGTTCTGTGCCTCTGACTTCAGTCCTGCTCCTTTTTGAACTGACGAAAGATTACAGGATATTGCTTCCTCTAATGGTGAATATTCTAATTCTGCGATTCTTTAAGGATTGAATTAAAACAACAATTTGCTGCATTTAGACAGTTTTGATTTATTGTCTCATGTTGTCTTTCACCATCTCAGCCATGTTAATCAGAAATGCCAGTGTTGGATCTCAAGTGTTTCTATTTTCTTGAATTTTAGGGTGCCGTTGGATTAGCAATTTGGGTGCCTTCTGTGACAAATCAATCCAAGGAGACAGAAGGGTCAAGTTCAAAGAAATTATCAAGGGTTTATTCTGCTATTTCTCCTGATGATGGTGGAGATGGTTTACAGCTCTCTGTGATGGGAAATGGTTGTGATCAAGAAGCAATTGATGAAAATATATTCCTGGAATATTTCAAGGTCTGTTCGTCTGTTTTTTTTCTTCTTTTTGGCTTTCCTATGTTGGACCGACTTTCTGAACCGGTGTTCTTGCCTTGTGCAATCAGGTTGCTCAGGCAATGTCAAGGAACTATTTGAAGGTCTTACCAACAGAGTCTCTGAAAGAGGCGCTAAATTGCATGCATGAAGGCGGGCAGCATTGTGTGTTTGTCATTGATGCCGAAGACTGCCTGCAAGGAGTCTTAACATATGGTGATGCTAAACGCTTTCTCTTCCAGAACTCTGATGATGCATCCAACAATGATTCAACACTCCAGCATGTACACTTTCCCTCTCTCTCTTTCTGTCTGCTTAACAATGTTGTATTTAATTCTGTGTTTTTATTTTCAGGCAAATAGCGGTCTTGTTTCCTCTATCTGCACCAGAGGGATAATGTATCACGGACGAGAGTGTGGTCTTCTAACTTGTTATCCAGATACTGAGTTAGTAATTGCCAAGCAGCTGATGGAGGCAAAGGGAATTAAACAGTTGCCTGTGGTTAAACGAGGTGGAAGAAAGCGCAAAATTGTGGGTATTCTTTATTACGATGCAATCTCACAATGTCTCAGGTTATCATTTGCCTTCACCTAAGCTTTTTCTTAAAATCATGATTTAAAATTTGAAGGCACCATCTTCTTCATTGTTCTTAATTAGAAAGCCATTTCTTGACATTTGTTTGCTTGAATTTTGAACTTGGGGCAGAGAGGAGACTGCTCGCCGGAAGAAAAAAGAAGAAAATCACAACGAACTGATTTCAAACAGCCATTTGTGAGAAGACAGATGATCGTACTGTCAATTATTGGCTGTCATGGTGCAACTGAAGCTGTAGTAAAAAAATAATGGATGGATTTTTGGTATTAGGGATGAGTATATTTCGCACATCACAATTTGTACATTTAATTTTTTCCCACTACAATTGTTAATCAATTGGAAATCCAAATATAAATACAAATGGAACATCTTTTTTTGGTGAAAAATTTATTACATGCCCTTTTTGATTTGAGGTTCATGTTCTACTATTTAAGCAGCAGATATTCTCCTTTTTTCCTAGATGGTGCAACCAAAAACATTTTCCTTCTAGGAATCTGATCACAAAGGCTTACAAGCGATTTATGTTCAAACCGAATGTCAAAATTTTGCACACAGCTTGTCAAGAGTGGTGGAAAATGAGTAGTAAACAGTAAAGATAGCTTGTCAAGAGTGGTGGAAAATGAGTAGTAAACAGTAAAGATTAACATCTTCCTATAGTAAAGCTTCACAATGAGAGAGGTAAGTTTCAAAAAGAATCAACAGTTACCAATAGCTATTCGAGAGGTTAAAAGCAGGTTCAGACAGCGGCTCGACCTTAGGTTCTTCTTTTGGAAACATGAAACCTGGACCATTGGGTGGGCGTGCATGTCCCAGATATGGATGAAGAAGATGTCCTTGGTTGGGACCCAGTCTAGCCATCCCCAAATTGCCCAGATTCGGCTGATGATGGTTCATTCCAAAATTGAAGCCATTTGCAGGTCCCAATTGCTGCCTAAATGAAGGTGGCGGCCTCTCAAACCTTGACATGCCATTGTGAAACTGTGCTGGCTCAGTCCTTGTTAAATGACTTTGAGCGCCAGCACCAGCACCAGATTGGGAAAGAACATGAGCAGCATTGCGAGCGGCAGGAACATCGTGATTGTGCTTCCCTTCATATGTTGTGATTACCGATTTAAGATCATGTGAGGCTCTCTCCACATGTTTTCTCACATTGCAACCCGTGCTCGTGCACTTGTAGTAACTTCTGCACACATAGAACACAATGAGTTCACCGTGTGTGTGTGTGTGTGTGATGAATGTGTCATTCAATTAATGTAGAAAAATATGACCTTGGATTTGGATTTCCTTTCACTACTTTCTGGCCATACTTCCGCCAGCGATACCCGTCATCAAGGATATCCACCTCGCTAGTTGTTTGTACCACCACCCTAGGCTCCCTGATAGCTCTGGTCGCCCCACTCATTTCTGAAACATAAGCTTCAATTTTCCTATCAACATTATTAGAATATAATCAGGTTTATATTTTTTTTAAAACAAGAATCATTATTTAGTACTAGAAAGAAAATGTGGAGACCTTCTCTTAGACTCAGATTCATCCCCTTCGCCATCGCAACCCCCCAATGACGCGCTGCCATGTGCCCCACCGTCATCTTCATCTTCATCATTTGAAAATGTAGAAGAAACATCCACAGCATCCCCTGATTCTAATTGAGGGCCACCCAAAGCATGGCCCATTGCTGCTGATGTAGAAGAAACTTCATGATTGTCAACCTTATTATGCACGGGCATCGCCGTAAAACCAGGATGATCCCCATCCACGCCATGCCCAGTTTGTTCAGAGATGTCGAGTGAGCCCAGAGCTGATCTGCGATTAGGAGGCGGCTTGGGGTGATTGTGGGTTCCATTGTAGATTATCTCCGTGATTTGGCCTTCATGAGATCTTTCCACCTTTTTCTTGATAGGACAATCTGGATGTGTGCACTTGTAATAACTCCGAGGATATTCACTCCCTTTCACTTGTTTCTGTCCGTATTTTCTCCAGTTATACCCATCCTCTGATGGGCCACCACCAAAATTGGGATCTCCACTGCCCCTATGATCGGCTGCTTCTTCTCCCTCCTCTTCCTGCTCACAAAGAGGTGGAGAATGCTCTGAACTACCACCTAGAGTATCGTAAGCCCTTGCTTCTGACTCTGACAATATATTATTACCCTTTTCAGCAGATGAGTTAGAGAAGACGCCAGCTCGAGTTTCAGTCACATCTTGGGAATCAATTTCGGACGGTTCTACGTTGCTTTGAAACGATTGCCTCAGAAAAGTGGATGGAGTCACCTGTAGTGCGCGCACAAAAAAAAACACAAAATGGTAATTACTAATTAATGAACTTAAAAAGCCGTATACAGTTTTCCCAGTTTTAGAAGTATTAATTACTTTGTTTGCTGCACCGAAAAAGGAACAAGGGCCAGAATCTGCAACAGGCTTGAATGCAAAGGATGAGGTACTTATGTCCTCAAGCAGACTGTCTTTGCTCTTATCAGCAACCAATGGGAATTGCCCCGTTGTTGGCGACGGCTGAGCCTGCAATACAATTTTTTTTCTCCAGTTCTTTCAAAAGTTCAACCAAAGTGCCAAACACATTACGATAAAGGTTCCTGTGTAAACGTTAGCGATACAGGTGTACAAAAACTTCTTATTTCTCATTCTTACCTGTGAATTAGAGAGAAAGACCGGAGAATCAAGCAAGCTTGTCGGACTTAGACCAGGAGGAATTGTCAAGTAAGGAGACCGAATTCCAGGATTATGTGAGAAATCCATGGGTTTAATGCTTTCTGTGTTCAACTTAGGTGCATTAAATCCAGCTCTGGCTGCCCTTCTTTCCATAAGACCTCCACTTGAGCTCAATTTATTTGCTTGACAAACAGATACACCATTTTGCGCTCCATCCCTGTTATTATCATCATTCAGTGTCCCCATCTGTTCCCCAGGAAAGAGGGGCCAATTTTTATTTTCAGAATTCGACCTTGACCCATAATCATTACCCATCATCGCTGAGAAAATAGTTCTCGGACTTGGACTAGGAGGCATCCAATCCCCTACTATACCAACATGGTCATCAAATCCAGCCATTATGATATAATCCAAGCTTCAGTTTATATTGACAAATATCAAGTCAACTAAGAAATCAAGGACATGCCCATGATCAACGCATACCTGAAATTCGAAAAAGATAAAAATTATGTAAAGGAATGATAGAATTGTTTGATGCTTAAAGAAGAAATCAGATCTATACATTGAAGAATAGGCCTGAAGTTAAACCAAATTTCATGACCGAAGAAAGTCGGTTTTCAAAAGCCAAATTGACCAGCGAAAATTGCTTGTTACTCCATACAATTTGGAAGGGATTTTGCAGATAATCAAGAAAAGATGGTAATCCCATACGTATACAGACTCAATTCATCAATATTTTGCCTCAATCAGGCTAAGGTCTTAAGGAAAATAAATTTATTGAGGATCAATTGGAGACAGTAGATTGAAAAGGCTTAGGCATCCACAAACATCATATTTTTCCACATTTCAATTGCAAAAAAGGGAACTTTGGAGATAATCAATGAAGCCCAAAAGGTAAATAAAGATCTAGAGCAGGAACTAATGATTCGAAGGAACCCCATTTGTTTCAATCCTGAAACCCATCAAGATCTAACAAGCGTGTAAATTTGAAATCATAAACATCTGAAAACCCATCAAGAAAAGCAAGAGAATTGTTTTAGGTGGGCCATCAAACAACATACCTCAACATAATTGTTGAAGAATGAAGCCATTGATGAGAGAGAATGAACAAAAATAGCAAGTATGAAGAATTAGCAGGAGTCAATCATTTGAAAATGATTGAGAAACATTATTAGGTAAGAAGTACCTGAGAACAACAATCAAAGAGCGGCAGTCAAAGGTAAAGACGAGACGAGGGAAGACCAGACCCTTCCTTTTTCTGACCTCCCCTGATCAGGGTTCTGCTTAATGGGTTCTTAATTTCATTCCTTGCAGAGAAGAAAAAAGGGGTAGACATCCCCCTTCCTGTCAATTTCCTCTCTATAAATGGTTAGCACAGCTATGATTCATGATGGAAAAAATGCAAACAGATAAAAGGAGAGAGAGCGAGAGAAAAAGTGAGGTTTGTTTGGCCGTTTTGCTGGACCATACGAGATTAGGATAGATATTTGAAGGGTAAAAAAATAGGGTTTTTTTACACTTTGCACCCTTCAACTTGTTACGCGTCTGCATATACGACTCTGGTATTTATTTTTTCTTTTTGTATACTCACGAGTATCTCCCCACACAGAGTGTAAGATTAATTTTATTTAGGGTGCATAATTATTCCTCTCAATATGTATTTTTTTGCAAGTTCGAATCTTTGATCTTGTAGAGGTTTCTTAACTGTTTTAACTGTTTTAAATCTTAAGTGCGAATTTTATCACTTAAGTTATATTATGTTGGTACTTGGTATTTGTAAAATGTGTCATTTCTTTTTCTTTCCATGGCGGCAAGCCGGCAACATAAGAAACCAAAAAGAAGAATAGAGAGAAAGAAGGCACCACCCACCATGGTATTAGGAAGAGAATATATTAAAACACATAAAAAGGAATCAAAACTTATTTGGGAGGTGAATAGGCCTCTAATTAATTCCATGATGTTTTATTATCATGATTCCTATCATTTAATGTTATAAAATTGGTGTGTGTGTGCTTTTTTGTGTTTTCCCAATCTCCAAACAAGTCACATTTTAGGGATAAATATATTCATATACCAAGTTTTTTTTAGTTTTTTTTTTGGTAAACGAAGAAAGAAAAAAACACTAAGAACAATAAGAAGGCCCCTCAGAATACATGTCCGCAATTAGATATCTCTTGAGCTCAACGGGGGTTTCTTCCAGATAGTGCATTTCGGATCTACTATTCATCCCCAACCGAGCAAGGAAGTCCGCGCATCGATTATTAACTCTCCTGGTGGCTTGAATCTCAAACTCACGATTCTCGATGATATGCTTGCATTCCATCACCCAACCCCTCAGCAAGTGGGTCTCCAGGCAATCTTCTTTAATGAGATTAACCGTTTCTTGGGAATCAGTATTCTTTGATGTTATGTTTACCACTACAAGATAAATTAAAAAAATAATTTAATTACTTTTTAGTAAAAATATTAAACACGTTTTGCCAAAAAGAAATTGTCTACCCGTTTTTCTCAAAAAATAAATGTTTCTTATGAGTGATTTTTTAACGGCAATTATTATACTACCACGTATAAAAATAACAAAAAATAATTGAAAAAATCTATTTTAAGAATTAAATTATCAATTAATATTAATTGTTTGCGGTTAAACCAAACAATTTCATTGACTCGATTTTTTGAATGGTTTAATCCCAAATTTGAACTATTTAATTTCAATTTTAAAAGGGCCAAAAAAATTATGACTAAAATACCCCTAAAAGAAATGTGGAATTTAATAGTTTTTTTTTATTAAACGATGTTAAAAAAACAGTTTTCACAAATAACAAGCGTCATAGTTAACGAATATTATATTCAACATCTAAATAAAGACGAGGGTTATGATTGTATATTTAGCGAAAAACATATACTCAGATTTATAAACAGTTTATGTTATATGTAACATAAACACACAATGTGACAATGTATTTTTATTTTTATTTTTATCTTGTAACGCATACTATGTTGAGTATAACATGAATTTCTATTTAATGCTTCAAAATAATTAATGTTATATTCATCATTCAAATAAGAAATGAGAGTTATGATTGTGTGTTTCACGGAAGACGTTTATAAGACTTTACAATCAGTTCATGTTATATGTAATATCAATAAACAAATGTCATAATGTATTTTTTTGTCTTGTAACGCATAGCATGTTAAATATATAATGGATTTCTTTCCAGTGCTCCGAAAAAACAATTGACATCTCATTTTAGGAACAATGAAACATATATTATTCCTATATAATTTGATGACGAAAACAGTGAATTTATTTGAGACAAACGTCTGATAATTTAGAAGTGTTTTTTTATTTTTTTTTTGCAAAGACGTATGGTAATCTCTCCGCAAATTAAGGTATGCGTATAAACGAAAATTTTGATTGATTGAGAATGGAACGTAATGTCATTTTAATAGGGACGAATCAGACCATATATTTTAAAATAATCACTGAGTGCATTGAAAAACTCTTGGGTCCCTTTAGAACCTGATGATTCTGCTTGGGTCCCTTCAATGAAATCCAAAACAATGCTCATAATCAACCATGCTCACTTAAAATTCGAGCATAAGGCTCCAAATTGATCATCAGCGTCATTCTCTGGGCTAACCAAGGATGATCCAAGACATGTCCATGTAAGGAACAGTTACACCATGTTTAGAAACCGTTATCGTAATCTTCTATATACATGGAAGGAGCGGTTATGATTTTGATACTTTCGAATCTCACCAAATCCGGAACATTAATGGGAGTTAGCTTAAATTAAATTCCGTCTACTATAAATATTACAAAAGGGTCTAGTGAAGATATGTTTATTTCTCCTAACTATTACTATGCAATATTTATATCAATACTTTACTTATTCTCACATTGAAGATGTTGTTAAGTTCAGAGGCGATAAAAATATGAAAATAGAGAATATGCGGAAAGCGGAGAAAATGGCAAATACAAAAGAGACACAAGATATAACGTAGTTTGGAACAACTTGCCTACTCCACGGGCAAAAAATAACGAATGATTTCACTAATACGAAGAAAATTACACAAAAGGAGATAAGTTCTTAAACTCAAGAACTAACAACAAAATCTCCCCAAAAAATCTCTCTCAACAAATATACTTTTTGAATATAGGCAAACAAAATTCCTAATTGGAATTCCCAATACACCTCACAAGAGATACACTCCCAATTGGTGTAATCTGTTATTTGCAACTAATCGTTTGCCATTTTATAGGCAGAGGATGAGAAGAAGAAAAATTCATCTTCTCTTTTCTTCAAAAAATGGGCACCAAAAGGTAGGAACTAAATGAGGGAAAAAAACTCAATCTTCAAAAATTGTTGCAGTCGAAAAATTTGACAGATGAAGAGAGAAGACAAAGTTTCTTCAAAGGGCTGCTACTTCTGATCAACAAAATGGCCTCCGAAACAAATGTTGAAGACAAATGAAACTCTATCTTTTTTAAACAAAACCCATTTCAACAAAAGTGGTTGACCACCCACTTTTAACAAACCCCATTACAACCAAAACACGTGAAGGTCATCAAAGTTCCACTTCCCATACAATTATCAACAAAGAGACAAATAGGGTTGACCCACTATGTTGAAAACTCAAGTCAAAAAACAACAGATGTCACGCCGACAATTTTTGTGGTGGTGCACTGTTTTGGAAAAATTCAAAATTCTAATTTCAAATCTCAAAAAACCATATGTGGTGATCCAATTTTTAGCAATATCAGTTTCATCGATCTTCTAATATAAATTTGTGCCTTTAGCTATATTCATATATGATTAAGGAATAATAATAGCGTTCTAAACAAATCCAGGTTAATACTTTGATGTGCCGAAGTTGGATGTTCAATTCATTTCAGGCACATATTTCAACGAGATGGGATAGGGGCAGGGGGTGACATCAGTTGTCAAAGAAGAACGCGGAGGTCGACAAAGGTTGCCTCCTCCGCTCCGCTTGTTGTTTTTGGGAGGTCTAGGATCTCTGTCTGTATCCAATCGATCACTTCTTCCCGATCCACTGCCCTATAATACATTCGATTTCTCTTCCGCTATTCAAATCCACAGCTTTTTCGCATCCGCCTGGTAATTTTCTTCTTCGTCTTTCTCTGTCTATTTGTTAATTTATTTGTTTATAGATTTCTTTTGGATTATTAAGCAAATTTAGAGTTTAATATGATGCGCAATTTCAACGTGCGCAGAGGTTAGCTAGAATACGAGGATGTAATTGTTTTATTTCTTATCTTATTCTGACTATTTATTCATGTTTTCTGTTTTTGTTCTCATGAATTGCGAACTGGTGATGTGTAAGAATATGCTCATGTTTGGATCATGGCACCAAGCTTAGTCTTTAGAGAAGAAATGTTCTTGGAAAATTCAACCGAGTTTTTAGCATTTTTGCAGCCTATGATTTTGAGTTTTGTTTCAATCAGTATTACCACAATTTGCCACTATGTTCCTGTCTGATTTTTAGCAATTCAAAATCCATGCACCTTGACATGGAGTCTTAAGGTTGTTGATGTATTGCCGCCATAATTATATGGTCATCTCTTAGGTTTCTTTCTGAATATTCTATACTAGTGTAGGTTGCAGGAGATATGGCTTCTTTAGCAACTGCCGAGGTTTGTGATACGAACACGTCGCTTCTGACAAGTGGTGACCTGCGAGTGCTTCACCCGATGTTCCAGATTTACGGGCAGTGTAGGGCGTTCTCGGGCCCCATTGTGACCCTGAAGGTGTTTGAGGACAATGTGTTGGTGAGGGAGCTTCTGGAGACGAAAGGGGAAGGCAGGGTGCTGGTGATAGATGGGGGAGGGAGCATGAGGTGTGCCCTCTTCGGAGGAAATTTGGGGCAGCTGGCACAGAACATGGGATGGGCCGGCATTCTGGTTGACGGCTGCATTAGAGATGTGGATGAGATCAACGGCTGCGATATCGGGGTTAGAGCTCTGGCTTCGCATCCTCAGAAATCAAACAAGAAGGGGGTTGGTGAAAAACACGTGCCTGTTCATATCGGGGGAACTTTGATTCGCGATGGGGAGTGGTTGTACGCCGATAGTGATGGAATTCTTGTGTCCAAAACCGAGCTTTCTGTCTGAACCAAAAAAAAAAAATGGCGATTTAGAGTCGGATTCAATTTTGTTTTGATCCAATTCAATACTGTTGTCGTTCATATGATGACATGAAAAAACCATGATCTTGAATAATGTTGTACAATAAATTGTTGAGTTGTTAAATTTGGGCTATGTCTGAAACCGAATGTTGTGTCATGTTTCTTCTTGTTGAGACAACAATTTGGTGATTTGGTTCAAAGTTTTAAGAGGCAGCATCGCATTGATTGGAAGTTGAGGGACCACATTGAAATTACACTTGAAATTAAGGGAGGAACATGTAATTTAATTTTTGCCTTTTCTTTTTGTGAGAGAGAGAAAAAGAAAGAACAAGTAGGCATCGACTGTCGGTGCTTCCTTGCACCACCACGATGGGTGATAATAAACGTTCGAACGGCAGCGGCGACGGCGGCGGCGGAATGGAGAGACTGCCGAACAGCATAATCAACGAAATACTTGTAAAGCTGGATTTAGAATCGCTTTGCTCCGCAGCTTGTGTGTGTCGAACCCTACGTTTCTCTGTCTCCCAAGCTCTTTCCTCTTTCTCCTCGCTTGATCTCTCTGTGAGTTCCCTTTTTCGCAACTCCTTCCTGGTTAAGTACAAAGCTTTTACTCTATTCATCGTGATTTCTTGGCGTAATAGGCATTTTCTCCGGATGCGCAAACTCTGAATCACATCATCTCTGGGTTCACTGGTCTGAAAACTGTGACCGTGGATTGCCTCCGCCTGGATGATTATTCAGTCATCAATTTTCTTGGAGCCCATATCGAGGAATTGAGTTTGTTGAAGTCTTCCTCCTTGTCTTCTCGAGTTTTAGCGTCCATTGGACAAAGATGCCCCAATTTGAGGTTTGTATGAGTACATCTTAGCTGGTATTGATGATATTAGAAAGAAATTTAAGAACTTGATTCTGAATGTGCCAGGAACCTGCAATTCTTGAGATCCTCTTAGCTTGTTGTAAGTCATGTGTTTGAATCCCAGGTTGACTTGAATCTGAGCTACCTATAAAGTTTAGGCCATTTGGTTTCTACATGGTCTCAGAGCTAGTTGGGCATGTTGAATCCCACATCTATGTTGGGCCCCAATATATATTCGCAATTGTTTGTCAAAGTTCACCATGCACGTGAGGGTACGTGTCAAATCCCACATCGATGTTGGGCCCTTTTCCCGATATCTGTTCACAGTGGTTTGTCAAGTCCACCCTACGCGTGCTTATGTTACCTAATCCTAAACTATATATAAGTCTAGGGCTAATCCTCCTCTTTGAAGGTTTCTTTTGAAAGTGAGTAAGGCTCATTGAATTTCTACATCATGTAATTTTTTCAAGTTGATTCTTCCACATTTTTGTGAAGTAGAATAGAATCAAAGAAGCAAGCAGGGATGCTCAACTGAAAATGGAAAACACTGTAGAAAATTCTTGTTCTTACCTAAGCATATTGACATGGTGGTTGGTTATTTATCTTAAATGTCTTCTTGTCTCACGTCAGGGTTATCTTACTGGAACTGGCTGGAAGTGACTTGCCTGAAGTGTTCGAGAGGAACCTTATTCAAATGCTTAAAAGTTGCTCCCGCTTGGAGGTCAATTATTACAGCAAAAATCTCTTCTTCTTCTTCGTCTTTGTCTTCTTTGCTTTCTGTATTTCAAGCAGTCTCGTTCTTTTTACAGTCGGTATGCATTAAGATCCGAGGATCAGAACTCGGTGGAAATGGGTTTCATGCCATTGGACCCTTTCTGCCAAAAACTGTCAAGGTTTTAAAGCTGCAGCAAGTGCTCAAAGGAGATGCTATACATTTCATACATGAATTAAGAGATTGCAAGAACTTCCCAGAAACCTTGACCAGTTCTGGGATCCACTTCACTTCATTTCCTCCAATCTCATTGCAGCATCTTTCGCTTGTCTTGGATGTTTTGTCTGATGAGCTTATCATCACAATCGTCAACTCATTACCTCTCCTTGTTGAGCTGAATCTTGAAGACAGACCAAGTAAGGAACCATTGTTGCCCCATGACTTGACAAACAACGGACTTCAGTCCTTGTCTTCTTGTCGGCGTCTGACCAGCCTCTCCGTGGCACGAGGTAGACAGAACCATGTAACATCGTTCAAGAGAGTCAACGATCTGGGGATGTTTCTTCTTTCTGAAGGCTGCAAATCCCTGGAATCGGTGATCCTTGGTGGGTTTTCTACAGTTAGTGATGCCGGGTTCTCGGCAATAATGCAATCCTCCCCAAATCTGAAAAAATTTGAAGTTCATAATGCATTGCTGCTGTCGGATTTGGCCTTCCACGACATGACTGGAGCGTCATCTTCCCTTGTTGAACTGAGATTGCTGTCTTGCGGTCTTCTAACGAGCGAAGCTTTGGAGGAACTGTCTTCTTCTAGTATGTTGGAAGTGCTTGACCTGTACGGATGCAGGAGCATTGCTGATTCTTGCCTTGACTACGTTTCAGGCCTCCACACTTTAAGTACGTTAAATCTTGGTGGGGCTGATGTGACAGACGAAGGTCTGGCTATTCTGGGTGGGGGAAAGACACAGATTAAACGTTTGAATCTCAGAGGCTGTAAGAGGATAACTGACAAAGGGATTGCTCATCTGTTTCATGCTGAAGGGACAATCTGCAAGTCACTGACGTCGCTTGATCTGGGATACATGCCTGGAATTTCCGATAGGTCTATTGCTACTATAGCTATGAGTGCTGAAGGACTTACTGAACTGTGCATAAGGTATTGCTTCTTTGTGACGGATGCTTCACTGGAAATGCTGGCATCCGAGAGAAGAAGTTATGGAGATGGACTTAAAGTACTACTGAGGAGGCTTGATGTTTATCACTGTCTTGGGTTGTCTGTTGAATCGGTGGGGTTGCTGAAGAAGCCTCTATTCCGGGGTCTGAAATGGGTTGGTGTTGGGTTAACTCGTTTGGCCAGTGAAAGAGCTGCTTTTGTGGAGATCTGCGAGGAGCGTCCATGGCTGACTGTGTGTTTTGATGGTTGTGAAGCGGGATGTCATGATGGATGGCAATTCCATGTTTGATCCCCCTTTGATCTCCACTTTCTCTTTTTATGAATTGTATCCATGTGTATTAAGTCTTCCTAATTCTATGCCTCTGTTGTGGCTTAGTACCCTTATGAATGAACAAGAATTAGTAGATAGTTTCATTGATTACTTTAGATGAATTCTAAACTGCAATTTTGAAAAAAAAATCGAAGAGAACCATGAAATTCCAAACGTTAATGTTAAAGTTCAAAATCAATTGGACAAGAACCCCCCTCAAAATGCCGCATTTTTTTGAGGTCACTGAGCTGTGTATTTAATGCGTGGGCGCTGAAACAAGCTCCAGTTTGAACTTTAAATACGAGATAGGACCAACAAGGTGTAGCTAAGTGGTAACAAGATCAGGGGTTTGAGTTAGGATTCATGTGGTGTCCTAGTGGTAGGGTCACCATCCCCCACACAGGTGGTATGGGGCTCGAGTCCTATTGTGTGCGTGAGTGTGGTGTGTGTGAGAAAAAAAATAAAAAAATCAGAGAAGATGATAGGATTCTACCCTGGTTCGGTAAGGTAAGAGAACACGAGTACAAAAAAATAAATAAAAACAGGAGACTAGGTAGGGGTCCAATCAGAGCTGAAGCTATGTTCAAACCTTCCATGTCCACGGCTCGTTTATGGTCAGAATCACTCGAAAAATTCATCAAAACTCAAAAAAACCTATCCAAAACCTCCCCCAGGCTCTGGTTTGATCACGATGAAGATGATCTCTCTGATGTAGACGACCAGGGGTTTCGTAGGTTAAAGCTCAACCACCCCATTCTGCGAACTCTGGACTCTTGCGATGCCACAGTCGGAGAGTTCAACCAAGTACACGCTCAACTCGTCGTCTCGGGCCTCTTCCAACACCCTCTAGCAGCAAGCCGGGTCGTCAAGAAGCTTTGCTCTATGCCATCCGCGGTCTCTCATGCCATCAAGCTATTCCATCGCCTCGAAGAGCCGGATGCATTTATATGTAACACCATTATGAGAAGTTTTGTGAATTTCAATGACCCAGAAAGTGCTCTTACCTTTTACTATCACCAAATGGTGGGTAAACGTGTTTTGGCTAATCATTACACGTTTCCCATAGTGATCAAAGCTTGTGCTGATCTGGGTTTGGTGAGAGAAGGGGCAAAGATTCATGCTTCGATTGTCAAAACCGGGTTTGAGCTAAATTTGTTTGTTAGAAATACGCTGATTAACATGTATTCTCTTTGTGGGAGAATTTGGGATGCGAGAAAGGTGTTTGATTTGAGTCCTGAATCTGATCTGGTGACTTGGAATTCCATGATTGATGGGTATGTCAAGAACAAGGAAATGCAAGTTGCCCGGTCCCTGTTCGATGAAATGCCGGACATAGACATTATCAGTTGGAATTCAATGATCGCAGGCTATGCTGCATTTGGGGACATGGAGTCCGCGAAAGAATTTTTGGAGGAGACCCCATTTAGAGATGCTGTTTCTTGGAATTGTTTGGTTGATGGGTATGCTAGAATTGGAGATGCTGAGGCTGCTAGAGAGGTTTTCGATAAGATGGATTTTCGAAATGTTGTCTCTTGGAATAGCATGTTGGCTCTATACGTTCGAAAAAATGACTATGACGAGTGCCTCAGGTTATTCAATCAGATGATGGAAGGAGATGCCAAGCCAAACGAGGCTACACTCATGAGTATCCTTACTGCATGTGCACGCTTGCAAAAACTTGATTTAGGAAAATGGGTTCATTCCTACTTGAGAAACAATAGCAAGATCGAACCGGACATGTTACTGTCAACCTCTCTCTTGAATATGTATGCCAAGTGTGGAGACATGGATTTGGCCAAGGAAGTATTCGATGAAATGCCCGAAAAGAGTATTGTAACATGGAATTCAATGATAATGGGGTATGGCACACATGGATATGGAGAGAGAGCTCTTGAAATGATGTTGGAGATGGAGAGAAGTGGGCAGAGGCCAAATGATGCTACTTTTGTATGCATCCTAAGCGCATGCACTCATGCAGGACTGATATTGGAGGGTTGGTGGTACTTCCACCGGATGCTTAGAGTTTACAATATTGAGCCCAAGGTTGACCATTATGGCTGCATGGTTGATCTTCTTAGCTCGGCTGGATTAATGGAAGACAGAAATGCTTTATGGGGAGCATTAGTTTTGGGTTGCAAGAGTCGCTCGAATCTTGAACTCGGAGAGCATGTGGCAAAGCGGCTAATTGAGATGGAACCAGGGGATATTGGAGCCTATGTATTGTTGTCTTACATATATTCCATAGATGGGAGGTGGGTTGATGTTGAAAATGTGAGACAAATGATGATGCTGGAGAAAGGGCTACAAGGAGTGGCTGGATTTAGCCTTGTTCACTTCCTCGATTACGGTTTTGAATCTTGTCATACAATTGATTCAGCCCACACGAGGAGCATGGTCCACTCCATGTTGAGCGACATTTCAGGCAGATATACTATCGGATAGATAGGGATAGTTGTCCAAAACAAGACAAAATTTTAAGATTTTTTTATTCTACATGAGAGTTCTTGCACATGGAGGAAACATATCTGCAAATGAACAATGTAATCTGGAAATGTAAAAATCAAACAGGCTGTACCACATAAAAATCCTCAACCAAGGACATAAACAAATGGGGGTCCATAAGTGTCGCTATCCTCCCCAAGATGTAAGATGATGATAATGGGATAAGATAGGGTGTAGGAAACAAAGTATTAAAATTTTGAATCCTATCTCTTGTGTTCTGTTTCATTTCATGGTGACTCCCTAAGGTTCAAGCATAAAATTCCCTAAGCTTTTATGCACAAAAAATGGAGAAGTAGCTCCAACACACAGCAATCTACAGTAGATTGAAACAGCTGATTTCAGATGAATGCACTACGTCCTCCCCTTCGGCTATGCCTATCGTATGCAGTGTTGATCTTGTCAATAAGCTCATTCATCGTACTGCACGAGAAGATAAAACGATGATCACTGTCCAAATTAATCATGCACTACATCCTTATTAAAAACTTGAAAGAAAATTGAATGAATCATACCTTGAGCAGTTAGTGAACATGGCCAGGTAAGTAATCAGCATAGTGTCGCTGTATTCCTACAAGAAAAAAATAAAATTGGGGACAATATGATTGGTTAAATAACACCATATATATTACTGCAACCTATAAAAACAAAATAGTGACAGGGGGAAGGCAGAAGTAAGAGGATCAATCATGAAAAAAATAAAATTGGGGACAATATGATTGGTTAAATAACACCATATATATTACTGCAACCTATAAAAACAAAATAGTGACGGGGGGAAGGCAGAAGTAAGAGGATCAATCATGCCCAGTAGTTCTTAGAAAACCACAAATTGGTTCGTTCAAATAGAAATAACTTCAACTATCACTCTGCCCGGCAGTGTCTAAATCCAATTAAATTAAGAATATTTTCAAATGCTAAGCAGATAATCATAACATTTTAAAGTCACTCACCATTAAGAAATCATCTTGAAATTTGTTTGACTCGATGGCTGGTAACCTCCTCAAGAGACTAGATACTTGTCTTAACAAAGAATGATCCGAAGGAATATCGCCTGCAATTTGAAGCAGAAGTATAATGAACGATGTAACAATGGTGATTTTCCACAATGCAGATTAAAGCAAAAACTTCTACACATTCACAACAAAAGCATTGCACCATTCAGGGAGGGGCCTCGTTCTAACTACATCTAAAATTGTTTTGCAGCCTTTGCTGAAAAACTGCACATCATATCATACTTCTTTCTCAAAGAACAATTGGATTCAATGCTTGGGAGCTCCCTTTCTTTTCTTATGTATACCTCTTTCTCTTTCCTTTTTCTGAATAATGTGTGTGGGTGTGAGCGTGCGCACTCATAAGAGCAAAGTACCTCCAAAGTTGCCACAAATTATCCATGCATACCTTTTTGCATAGCAAGAAGATGGTGGTGAAGCACTCTGATCCTACTATTCAGCATCTTGATGGCACTATGGATGCCTGTAAGGTGAGCAGCCACTGTATATACAAAGCATAATTGTGATTACACCAGTTCTCCATTCTTGACGAGCAAATAAAATGAAACAACTTCTTCCCATAAAAGGTTGGTGGCATTGAAAAACACTAAAAATTAGAAAAGCAGGCAGCGGGAGGGAGAGTGGGAGGCTCACATTGGGTTGCAGCTGAACCTCCATCAGATGGTTTCAGGTGTGCGACATGGTCAACTGAGATCCTTTCAGCCTCTACTGTCTGTGATATTTATAAAAGAAAAGGATCAGTCACCTGACTTAGTCTTAGATTTTTGTCTAGAAATATGGCGCACAACAAATTAATATGACATACCTCTATAGTATAGCTTGAATGGACGAAAAAGAGTTGTGGAATCCCATCTATGACGTGTAACTCTTGAATTGTAATGATTTATCCCCATGACACATAAAGAGTCAATATCAATCAGTTAACAAATGAAAAAACAAAAAGAAAAAGAAAATGAAGAAGAAATTATACTGCCATTAGATACAAAATTCCAATAGAAATGAGATTCAAGAACCTAGTCCACCCAGCCCCTAAGGAACAAATTTAACCTTCCCATACCCCGCCAGGTGAGAGCACTAGGTGTCTCCATTTCTTAATTGTCAAACAAGTTAAATGGTGAATCCAAGAAAGAAAGAAAAACTATGACACGCAACAACAACTAGCTCTAAAGCTTTCTCCTTGGTTATTTCTCTACTTGTTTCCTATTGGACTCCGTATTTGTTTTGGTACTTCAGATTTCACTTTTATCGCAACTATATATATAGTATACACACACACACACACACACATACATATACACACATATGGAACCTGTATTGCTACAATACTTGAGCAAATGGGCAGTGACTGTAGTGGGGAGTGAGAGATCATAGGTTTTTAAGAAAAGAGTGTGTCTCATGCTTTACAACAATTTAAAAACTAACGACAACAACAATAATAGATCACGACAACAACAATAATAGATCCATTATTAATAGTTCATACACTAAGAAACAAAATTTTGCATAATACCACTTTATATCATCAAAGATTACTGGTGTCATACACATTATATCATCAAAGTATGAGATAATACTAAAGATAACATACCACTTTCATAGATAGTCACTGGCAAATCCTTCTGTGCATGATTGATTGAAGGATTGAGGAGAACATAAACCGGGCTTTCATTAATATCCATCAACTGTAAAAGAGAGAGACAGGAATATTCGGCGTGATGACTTTAAACCAGGGACAAAGTACAAGCAAATGTACTTGTCGCGGTGCTCTACTAAACGTGTGTTAACAGCAACCACAATTAGCACATATTGGAATGAAGCATCAAATAAACAACTTCAAAATGGCTTTAAACCAGGGGCCATGCAACAAGAAAAACTTGCAAGAGAAAAGAACAAGTTGGTCATACTGCAAAGTTATATGTACATGATACATTGAAGGAGTTGAATGCAAGATCCAATAATGGGTGGGATGAGTTCACTGATTGTTTCTAGTCAGTACCTAATCCACCTCGGAATATGAAGATAGTAGATAACTTACACAATGATGCAAGATGGGCAACATGAGAAATTAAAACCATCCTCTCATCAAGATAAATAGGATCAAATAAAATCCACGTGTTAGCTGATGAATTCATGATGCCTGAAAATAGGTAGGTGAACACAATCCAAAATCTTGCACCCAATATGATCACTGAGAAGATAGACCGAAACCCTCTAGCCTTGTATTGTGTCATCATTATCATGAGAGAGTATCCCGAGACCCCACAATCTATTTTCTAGACACACAATCTTGCGAAGTGGAGAACTTACAGCTTTGTGAATATGCATATCTGATTCTTGTGCCTCACTACCCGTCGAATACCATCCCAAGATATAGAAGTTAGGAAAGACCTTCTTATCTGCACCACCACAAGGAAATTGTAGGCAGTGCTATGATTAAAAAAAAACTGAACCAATCCCATAATCCAACAGAGAAAACCTTAAAGGAATTAAATCGAGTACCAAAAAAACAAAACAAGTCCGGTGTGAATGTAAACATTAATAACTATAAATTGGGGAAGGGACTGACATAGCTCTTGCTTCTTCTCAAGGAAGGCACGGTCCAGGGAGTGGGTGGAGGGGTCGTAGAGAAGTTCGAAGCTATTGAAGATCTCAACGGTGCGTCCTCTTTGGACACCTATCACGCAACCAAAGACCCTGTGCTGAGCAGTCGCAGCAGAATCGCTGCCGTTGCTGGGGGCGGAGTGAGGTTGTTGTGATTGACACTTGACCCTAGTGTAATGGTCCGATATGTTCACTATCACCAGCGGGTGGAGCTTGAAAGTCAGTCCGCTGCTTGACGACGACGCCATTGCTGACTCTCACGCACGTCTTCCCGCAACAGGTATAGTTCTCCGATCGGATGGACTGACGGAGATCCGATGGTTACTATGATTGGGGTGGAGGGTTTTGGTCTTTAACGCTTCCCCGTCGGTACGAAGTCCGATTAAATGGTTTCGGTATTTGCAGATTGCTACCTCCCTCTCCAATTCTTCTACAGTTGAGCAAAATAATGGGCCTACAATGAACAATCTACAAACCATAATTAGAAATTATATCATTATCATGTAAAAAAATAAAAATTCAAATATATTTATAAATTTTTATGTTTTTAAAAACTCGAAATTTATAAATTAAAATTTTGATCTTTAAAACTCAGATTAATGTTAAAATGATTTATACGTGTTTAGAAAGTAAAATGTCATAACTGAGAATTAAGCGAATGTGAAGTTGAAATGTTTCAAGTTAGACGACGATAGAGGATACTATAAAAAGGAGTTCAAGAGAAGGTTGAAGAGTATTCCAAAGACGTCCAAACATAACCGACGAATAATACCCTTTTAAAGCGTGGTAGGAGCATGAGTATTCACGCAAGCTTGTCTGAGGAGTTTTTGGTAGGTTCAATGAATGCAATTGTCTAGCTAATCAACAAAGGACCGCCAGCATTGTCAGATATCTGACCATCCGAAATAGGCATGGATAGGAAAAAAGGTGAATCACTCTCAACTCAAAGTGTTTGCATATGATGCATTTTCCTATCAATGACGATATAAAGAGCAAACTTGATTCCAAGTCTTTGAGGTACATGTTCATTGGTTGGAGTTAACAATTATCACTCTAGACTCTAGGATTCTGATGAGTCTACTGTGTACAAGAACACGAGTTCGATATGGAACCAGAGATAGTCTAGTTAAATGACTCGAGATTTGAGGAACAAGAATGACTATATGTTTTAGTCATTGAAAACCTCATGCACGCCATGATTTGTACATGTCCAAACATTGCTCATGCAATGAAAATTGTGAGTAGATTTATGAGCAATCTTGAAAAGGAGCATTGAAAGGTTTAAGCGAATCTTTAGATATCTTGTTGGTACTAAAAATTGACATTATATTAAGGTGGTGACACACTAGCTTGTGAGGATGCTGTCGATTTAAATCTTGCGGGCAACATGAGCAGTACAAAGAGCATCACGAGATATTTCTTTACTATTAGTAGTGGTATGATGAGTTGGTCGTCTCAATTGTAAAATTTAAGTGCCATCTCAACAACCGAAACATAATATATTGCAATTACAGAGGCGTGCAGAGAGAGAGTGTGATTTGGTCGTGCGATAAAAGAATTAGGATAATGACACAAGATTTTGAAGTTGTGTAGCCATAGTCAAAAGCGCTATACCCCTTCCCAAGAAATCAACTTTTGATTCGAGGACGAAATACATCAACATCAAGTTTCACTTTTTATTTAGGGCTTGTTTGATAACAACTTAATTTTTAAGTGCTGAAATTTTAAGTGTTGAAAATTAAGTGCTGAAATTTTAAGTGCTGAAAATTTAAGAAGGTTGTTTGATAAAATTGTGCTGAAAATTTAAGTGCTGAATTTTTTTTATTTGTTTGATAAGTACAAAATTTATATGCGAAAAATTGTTTAATTTACATAACTACATTTGAATCAAGATAATGTGGAAAAAAAAAAAAAATTGAGAACAAAACAATAAAATCAGGGTGCCCTTTTTTTTAAAAAAAATTTATATTAAAATTAAAAGTAGAAATTAACCCAAAAATATGTAAATATTATGTATTTTTTTTATGTAGTTTGATTGTTTAAATTAAATTATAACAATAATTTAAATATAAAATAAAATTAAAATCATAAAATAATCTAAAATTAATTTAATTCTCATTAATCCTAACTTTAATTAAATCCTAATAGGGAATTAAGGGCAAAATGGTCAAAATATAATTTTTTTTAAGTGAAAAATAATGGAGTGCATTAAGTAAAATGAAATAAGTGAAGGGGTCTTGACTTAATTTTTTATTCATATTTTGACTTAATTTTTAAGTTAACTTAATTAATTAAGTGACACTAATTATATTTATCAAACAAACTTAATTAATTAAGTACTTAATATAATCAATTTTAAACACTTAATTTTTTTTATCAAACATGTCCTTAGTCTTTGTTGGAGGAAGGCTCAATTGCACTTGAGAATATCCAAACTCTAGAGAATCCTGCAGACATGTAGAGAAAAACGGTGACAATCGACAAACTAAGATTGTATGCAGTATTAGTTGATATTGAAAAGTAGTTATGAGGTGGGCAGCAAGAAGAGAAAATTGTGATGAGCCAACGATAGAGGGAGTTCTCCGATTGAGGGGGAGTTGGAGATGGATGCTTATGGACAACAAGAAGAGAGAATTGTGATGAGCCAATGTAGAGGATGTTCTTCGGGATGGCTCCAATGAGCACTCCAACGTTTGACCCCCTTGTTGAAGGTGTGCTGAAATGACCCTTTTAGGCATTCGGTTTGTTGAGCCTTGGACGGTAGATCATTTGAATTGTCCTTTTAGGCACCTGCATGATAGACGTATCTTTTGAAGGATTTTCATAGTTTTTTAGTGGGTTTATATTTAATTGACACCCCGGATTTACATGTGTGTATGTAAATTTTATAGTTTACATTCATAAGAATCTTCAGTCTATTAACAAAATTACTCTATTCTTTGTGTGTGAATTAGATTTTTGACGAATTACATTAAATTATTATTATGTAGTTATTGAATCTCTAATATTCTGCTATTTTGAGTTTAGTTATTTATTTTTATGGTAAATTGTATTCAGGTCAATTTATGCGTATCTCGACTAATTACCTATCGTATCAGTTTATGCGCATTATTATTTTACTAGACAATGTTTTGAGTTTATCCCAATGCAATCCAAATTATCATAAATTGATGGTAGTTTCTGAATTTGTATAATGATTTGGTTATCCCAAGCCCAAAAGAGCTTTGTATTCTAATAAAAAATAATTTAATTAAAGATTTAGAGTTCAACTTCTTTCTTAATATAAATTTGCCCCAAAAAAATAAATTTGGAGGTGAGGGTAGAAACCAGGTACTGTCGAATTCGGAGTAAGGATAGGAATAACCCAGCAGACAAACGCACCGCTCAAGTTATCTGATTAACTATTCCCTAGAAAAAGAAGAAAGAAGAAAGAAGAAAGTTGTCCCCACCCACACCTCGATTCATCGCGCATATACTACCTCACTGGAACGGCCATTAATCATCAAAACTCAAACCTCAAAAGAACGAACAGGGGAGGAAGGAGAGAAGAAGAGATCGAAATTCTGTGTGTAGACAATCGAGACCGTATTGTATTGAGGAAGGGGAGACCTCTTAGTTGACCGAATTCATTCATGGCGATGCGGGAGCTCGTGACGGGTGGGGCGGCCTGCGCTGTACCCGGCTCTTCTTCTTCCTCGAACCCCCTCGGTGCTTTAGCCAACGCCCTTATTGGTTCTTCAGTGGATAAGGTGAGTAGTAATATTATGTCTAAGCACAAACAGCATCTATTGCTTAATTTACTCAGCGAACCTTTGTTATCTTCTCCGAAATTTTAAAGAATAGGATATTGCTGCTATTTCCAGTTGCTTAGTCTCTTCTGAATACCTGAGCTGACATTTAACTGGTCCCTCAAGTACTTACCCCATTGCTGAACAATTTTGGTGTTTGGTTAATTACCTTGTCCTTATCCTTCCTTTGGGTGACCATTGATCAATGATTTCTCGTGGTTATAAAGATTACAAAGCTTACTCCTCATTCCTGTATAGCTCATCCTTCCTTGTTAGAATAGCTATGCTAATTGATCAATAGTTTTTTCGATACATTAGAATAGCAAAGTGAACTATACATTGATTTTAAACGGAAGAATTTCTTGAATCCACTAGAATAGTGAACAAACTGATTATTTTTGTTAGTGTTGGCCACTTCGCACAGAGAAGGGAGGAAAAAGGAAAGAAGCCAAACAAGTATTTCGAATAATGTCCCTTGGAGAGAAATATAGGCCAATACTATAACCAGAGCTATCCACCCCTATAATATAAGTGCAATTATGATGAAATATAAGAAAATCACCAAAGAGAAAAAAACGTAGATGAAAATGGGAATGTTTGATGCTAATACTTATAAGTTGTAACAGGTATCGCCATCTTTAAAATAGTTAGCACATTGATTTTTTGTCCTACGTGATTTGATTGCATAAATATTAGAAATCTCTTGAGTTATGTAAAAAGGAAGGGGCTTGGGAGGAGTTGCCGACCCCAATTACTATCTACAGTTCACTCCATACTTGACCCTGATGCGGATAGTCAAAATTACTAATCTTACTGATTGTGCTTCTGAGACCAAAAACAGCAAACAGGTAGGAAACGTCCCCTACTGGCAATAATTAGCATAAGTTCCCAGGCTACAATTTTTTTTTTCTTTTCTTCAGTGCCACCTGTGTGTTTCTACAAAAAGCATATGCAATTAAATTTTGTTCTCTCAGAATATGCTGAATATGTAGCATGAGATATTTGAATCTGTAGTGACATATTAATTCAAACTTAAGGGCCTGTAAGGCCACGTTGCAAAATTTTGCACCATATGTCATTTTTTCAACTTAGTGCCAGGCTCCCGCTATAACATTCTATATGGGTATACACGATGGATTTCTCGGCTGTCATCCCTGAGGCATGTGCAGTGACAATACTCATTCAAAGCATGGAAAGATGTAGATTTCATGAGCTGTCATAGAACTGGAAGATAGCAAATTATGTTGATGCATTTTAAGAAATTAACGTTATTTACATCTTTAATGAAAGCGAGTCTCTCGTAAGTTTGAATTCCAAAACCCCTTTATCAGGGTACTAGGTTAGGAAAAGATTATGTTAGTACCATTCTTATAAATCTTAAGAAACAGTTGCATGATCCAAAGTGCTTTAGTTATTGTTTGGTAAAATTCAAATATTCAATAAATATCATTATTTTGTGAATTGTGTGAGTGTTTAAAAGTTCCATCAACACCATATAATTTTTTTTTTTTTTTAAATCATGGCATTTTCAACACCTTTTTCTTCTAGCAAATATTCATTTTAGGTCTTAAAGCACCCGAGAGTATTAACCTTTGTAACAAACGAAGAACCACAATAAAAAAGCTTGCTTCTACTACTATCACTCTTATTAGCTCACAAGGCGGAAAAAAAAAAGCAAAAAAAACTTATACCATCAGCTCAATGGACCACCACAAATGTAAAACAAAAGCTTTTCACTCTTAAATTTTCATGACATCTAAAGTCAAAACTAACAAATATAACCGTGATTTTTTTTTAAAAAGGCGAAGGCTACTGTTTATTGCATTTTTGAGGCCTTTCACCCTGCTGACCATCAGCTTCCTGTGCTCTACCTTAAACAGCATAACACTCTTTGGTGTAATTCATAGTTTTGTCCATGCATACATGTTTCATTATACGAGTTGCATTTGTGAATGTGGTACAGTTCACAAATTATAATTTGATGTGTGAGCACTTAGCGGCAGTACCAACAACCATGAACATGCATTTACATGATTTATCTCTCCAAGCAGGATAGATTGCAGGAGATACCTAGATCAGCAATTACAACTTCTGATGGTAATCTTTACTCGGGAACTGAAGGGTCGTTAGCAGCATTACCCGGGTCAGAGTTTGATCAGCCACTGCAGCCCAATGCTCTGGTTTTGTGCTTCTCCTTCATCTCTTGTTCTCTTTTTGGATATGATGAATTATTCACCATTTCCCTTTATGTCAGGGTTCAGAATTTCTTCGGGAATTCCACGCTCCAGATCAGAATGGATTTGCAGATGCTTGGGATGAGATACATAATCCCCAACTTCCATATCCTGATGGAAGAGGCGTTGTAGGAAATTTTCCTCGAGATCGGCTTCAACCAAACTTGGAAGGTAATGTTAAATGCACACACATATGTTAATCACAAAGAACATGAGAATAAGCATATCCCCTTATCTTAGCCTCAGGCACTTTTTGGCATATGTTCTTTTAATTTTGTTATACTTTTCCCCCCGTCTTTGATATAATTATATTTTCTGACATCACTTCTATTAAGGGTGGAAGGTACATTTAGAAGTTTGTTTTAGTTAGGAAGGCTGGTAAG
The DNA here is from genome assembly GCA_016647705.1 of Eucommia ulmoides. Classification (NCBI taxonomy): domain Eukaryota; kingdom Viridiplantae; phylum Streptophyta; class Magnoliopsida; order Garryales; family Eucommiaceae; genus Eucommia; species Eucommia ulmoides. The sequence goes on along the minus strand of JAENRU010000391.1, from coordinate 316,123 downwards.
TTGTTCGGTTGCTGTGTTTCATGTGAAGTATATAGATTGTCGTGAGCAGAGATTGCTTAACTATAGAAAATGGTTAGAGGTTGAATGAGAGCCTATATGTCTGAAGGGTGTTGGTTTACCTTAGTAGTTAGTTCAATCTGTCTTTTCAAGTTTACTGACAATTTCTTTGTCTCTACTAAATTTCCATTCAATCTGGCTAATAAAATCGATAGAATGCAAAGGGACTCCTTTCTGCATTCAAACATCTATTACCTAAAATTCAAAATAACGGGTGGAATTCAGGTTGTTTATAGGAGCACGATACTTTATTCCTTTGGAGGTTTATCATACAAGGTTCTCCCTTTTTCCTCCCCAATTCAGTAAATTATCTGTACTTGGTACACACACACAAAAATAAATAAAGGGCAGCCTGGAGCTACTCACACAAAAATAAATAAATAAATAAATTATATGTAAATATTTGGCACAGTATTTGATGTCAGGTGTATGCTGGCTTGGGAACTCCCTTTTGCAGCTTGTAACGGACAGCAAACGTTTCAATCTCGGTGTAGGTTGGGTTCAAATCAAAACGAAACCATTTAATAAAATACCTAATTGAAATCACACCACCACCTGGCAGATTTTCTAAATGATCTCTATCACTCAAAAGTCAAAATCATGTTTCTTGGTAAAACCAAAACTGAAACTGATCCACCCACAATATTTCCTTTCTTCCATTATTTTTTTGGGAAAAATATTTTTAAAAATATTGTCAAAATAATCTCTGAACCATCTTTTTCCTTTTAAAGAGCCACAAGTATATTTGATCTAGTTTGTATACGCACCCACATATATATATTGAGAGTGAGAGGGGGCGTGTTGAATCCTACCTCGCTTGTGTTTCTTGATCCTGAGCTATACATAAGCCTAAAAGCAATCCTCCCTTCCCAAGGCGTCTTTTGAGAGTAAGTTGGGCCCATTGGGTTTTCTACATGGTATCAGAGACAAGTCTTTTGTTTGATGTTGGGTGTGTTGAATCCCACATCAATGTTGGGCCCCCCGATATCCATTCGCAGTGGTTTGTCAAAGTCCACCTTGCGTATGAGGGGACGTGTTGAATCCCACATTGATGTTGGGCCCCCGATATCCGTTTGCGGTAGTTTGGCGAAGTCCACCCTGCATGTGAGGTGGAGTGTTGTATCCCACATCGCTTGTGTTACCTGATCCTCAACTATATATAAAGCCTGGGGCAATCCTCCTTTTCCAAGATGTCTTTTGAGAGCGAGTTGGGCTCCATTGGATATATATATATATATATATATGTATATGTGTGTGTGTGTATATATATATAGGCATATGTGTAAATAATATGAAAGCTAAGGCAAATATATATAACATAACGGTTCTGATTTCGGTTTTGGTACACAGTTCAATTACACTAAAATGTGGAACGTTTTTCATTTTTTATTTATTTTTGTCAAACTTGACCCTAAGTTGTTAAAAGAATGGCCAGAACCCATTTTTCACGGTCAGTTTGGATTGGATGCACCAGGCATTGGTTTTAATTGCAATCCCTACAATGTTTGCTTCGTTTATTTATTTATATTACTCTCATTTCCATGAATTGTGAATTGATTCATTGGCCCCATTTTCATTTATTTTCTTCCTGGAATTCTTTACGTGATCTTTGGAAGTCACTTATTTTCTGACACTTGAGAAGTTGTTTTGCACCAAAATTGAATGGATCACAACTTGTGCAATATTTTTCCTTCTGGAATTTCCCCCATTAATCTTATTTCCAGTCTCTTATTGATAGTTTGTTACTACCACATTTCCTCCCTCCAAAGATGATTTAGAGAGATGAAGTATCCCGTGTAATTAACATTTTGTTGGAAAGTGTCAGTGGGTCATAAAAGGATTGATACCAATCGGTTTGATTAGAAATATAGGCCTGATTAGAACCCAGCTACGTAGGGTGTGATAGAGTTTTTTTTCTATATTCACGAGGTTTGTAGTTGGAAAAGAGTAGTAGGATTTCTGAAGAAAGGTACAAGGACAAGGTGAGTATTTGGATTGAAGTTGCTCGTTGGTTTCTTCTTTGGACTTCAACAAGGAACGAATTTAAAGGAATCCCTCTTTGGCTAATTAGGGAGATGTTGGTTGCTATCCGACTCTGTATCACTGGTGGTTCCCCTAGGTTTTTTATTGTTTATATATGTATGTTTCATTCCAATTTGAGGAGTCATGTCTGTTCTCTTTATCTGCTTGTGATTTTGTGTTATAAAGTTTCATTCCTTCTAAAAGGAAGGGGTAACAATGCGAGTTCAAGGTTTAGCTGGAAACAAGCTGGCTTTAGTAACTCTTAGTGGCTTCGGTATTTGTTTACTCCACTGGAAAGTGGTGGTAACCATTCTCTAGAGTTCTAACATCGTCTCTAATTTTCTGTATTCCAGGGCCCTCACAAAGAGTGTTGTTACCTTTTTGCACTCATTTGTTAATAGAAGCACTGGTGGCATTTAGTGGCTTCACTATTTGGTTACTCCACTTGAAAGTGGTGGTATCCATTCTCTAGAGTTTTAACATTGTCTCTAATTTTCTGTATTCCAGGGCCTCCACAAAGAGTTTTGTCAACCTTTTTGCACTCGTTTGTTCATAGTAGCAGTGGTGCCATTCCTTTTCGTCCTGCTCCACTTCCACTATTAGGATTATCCGATGGGGACAAACAATGCATACGTGATCGTAGCAGTATCATGGCTCGACATTTTTTTGCTGATAAGAGTGAGGACTTCATCAATGCGCAGGTTTGATTTTCATGCTTAATATTTTATGCTACATTTCATTAAGATCACATAGTTTTTTAAGATCGTGTAATTTTTCCCTTACCACAAAATCTTTTATTGGTTTCCTGTTGGTTTTCACCATATGAATTGCAGGTGTTCTTCATAGGCAGTACAAAATCATAATCATGTTTGTCTTATGTTTCATGCCTTTATTATTTAGAGATTGCTGACTTCCAGCCTTTAACCAAAGTTCCATTTAGAGTGCATCTTCCATAACATGAAATGAGCTTCTTGTTGGATTATCGCAGAAATTGCTTTATTTAGCCTGGTCATTTCTAATAAAAATCAGTCCTTTGACATTGACAATAAATATTCCCTCGTGATCTCTTCTGGATTGAATGTATCGAATTAGAAATTCCTCAGCACCTGGGAAAATTGGAAGGATTCAGGTTGGCAGTCAATTTCAATTGGTATTTTAAACTCCAAAGTTTGTTGACTTCAAGTATACGAGTACTGTCCTTACAGGTTGACATGGCCACTTTATGAGTATTGTCATTACAGGTTGACATGGCCACTTTATGGCCTGTCACTACTCAAGCTTTCTAACGAGTGCATTGCATACCAAAGTTCCAATGTCCTTGTCTAGAACCACTACTTTGTCCTGACCACAATTGCCCATGTGCTATTGGTAAGACTTTACTGAGAACCTCACACTAAACTCATCCTATTATGTTTGATGCTCACTCTTATTATAACTACGACAAGAATAACAATAACAAAGTCTTTGTCTCACCTAAGTGGGTCGGGTACATGAATCTGTTCATGCCATACATATCCATTAAGGGTCATCCCCTCAGTAAAATTCAAAACAATCAGATAATTCCTAATTTTCTCATCCTAATTTTTTTGAGGTCTACCTCTTCCCCTAGGAGGATCTTCTACTTGAATGAAATCACAGTTTCGTACTGGTGTGTCCTCGGCTCTTCTATGTACAATTCCAAACCATTGTAAATGATTTTCTTTGATCTTATCTTTGATGGGTGCTAATCCTAACATCTCCCAATAATCTCAGGGTTGGGACTATAGCAACTCGAACATGAAATGACCCGACACGAATATGATGCAATGTTACACTATCGCCTCCCCTAGTAGTTACATGACTATACTTGGCCTTTTCAATGAAACAACCATCAAAGCACATATCCCAGTGGCTCCGTTGGCAGATCATTCACCTCCAATGCTGCGTCTGTTGCAGTTAGGATGCAACCCATATCACTTCAGCTGATGCCTTTGATCCTCATTGTACACCATCGCCTACCTGGACACAATAAGCAAGATCTCCATTTTGACTTTATGAAACTCTTTCACTCCAGTTCCCCACTTTGTTCTTCAAGACTATTGTACAATAAAATCAAATTTCAGATAGAAGAAAGTTTCAATTTATGCCACTTGCCTCACTTGTTCTCCCTCAAATAGGCTAAATTGCATAAAAAGTGAAACTACATGGCTACAAGTGGCTTGCATGCTAAGCACCATGGCTTGGTGTTCCCAAGAAAAATCATAGCCAAAAACAGAATGCCACAGCCTAATATGGTGTACAAAGCCAGACTTGCAGAAGAACCAATTGACACACATGATCAAAAGTCAAAACACATCAAGCCCAAGCCAAAAAAGAGAAAAACAACAAAATTATGTAAACAAGATCCAGAAAAATACACCTCATATTGAGCGGTCACCCATCATAGCAGCAGCATCTTGCTAGATTTTTTGAAGGACCTCCAAATGTCTTCGTTAACAGGCGAAATCCCTTTGAGCAGCTAACCTGTTCCTCCTATGATTTTTTCACTTGTACGCCTCTACTTCAATATAACTGCAACTCATGATTTTGGGCAAAACCTGTTATTGTTGGAGTTGGGCTCCTCTGTTCTAGTCTTTTGAGTACCAAAATTTTGTAGCATACCTTGATGTCTTCAATTTTATCCCCAATTGGGATCCTGTGCTCAGTTGTTGGTTATTGTCTTCACATTCTACGTTTATTCCTTACTAACATTTGAAAGCTCATCTTCTACATTTAATTTCTCAGGTGAATGCATTGTTATCTTCTCTAGATATTGACAATGATACCAGGGCTAGGGGCCCCATGCCAGGCCGGGAGCTGGAAGAGTATTGGAACGAGTCCCAAGTAATGAGACCTGGCCGAGATGCTGCAGATGGATGGGCTGCTGAATTTTCGCAACATAGAGTAGAACATGGCGATCCTAATGCTTGGGCTCAGTCTTTTGGGCAAGAATATGGTGCCAATGGTTGGGCTTCTGAGTTTGAGCATGTAAGGAAGATTTATGGGTAGATTATCTTTACTAAATGTGTTTGTAGATTTTATGGGCATTACCCAGATTAATATTAGCTAGATTTTTACCAACCCGCACTTGGACATATTTTAAAGCAAACTCCAAGCTGCATATGTGTACGAAGGACTAGTAACTTTTTTACACAGAGATTTCTACACCTGCTCCCCGAAAAAAAAAAAAAAGGAAGAAAACTGAGATGAGGTAATTCTTTTCTTTCTGCACTGATTAGCTTGATGTTTCTTGGTTCATAATTTAGCTCATGTTCCTTGAAAATTTGATAATGTTTTCCACTCATCTGATTCTCTTCCTGCAGTCATATGATTTGAGAACTAGAATTATGCATATGCTTCCACTTCCACCTTTATGCTCTTGTTGAACTGTACCCCGATGTGTGGGTTTGCCATATGATCAAATTATGTAGTGCACACACAGTTAGGGAGTTAAAATTTTCTTCTTTTTAAATATACAGGAGCTAATTTTTTTTTCTTTTTAAATATACAGGAACAATCTCAGCTTACTAGAATGGATCAAATGAGAGGCATGAATACTTCAAATTTAGCTGCGATGGAGCAATCTCGTATGCTAGCACACACTTTAGCTCAAAATAATGACCCTAAATTCCAGGTTTATATTCTATTTCTAACTATTGTATTTTGTTAATTTTGACACGGTACACCATTGTACTTACGTTATATGGTTCCGACAACTTGGATTGGGCACCGAAATAGAAAAGTTAGAGGCCTAAGGATGTTCTGATGTATTACTTATCTATAGAATGGGAGTTTAACTCTGAATATGCTGTTCATTTTAAGTAAAATAAGACACAACATGCTTTCATAAGCTACTTAATACAATTTTGCATCAGGCTAGTTTACTTGAAAGAATTTGTTGACCCATGCCATGCTAATTTCCGCTTTAGCAGTTATGTAGAACTCCACTCAACATTAGGAGAGAAAAAAATAAATATTATTGCAGAAAGTAAGGGACAAAATCGAAAATAATCTGGGAAATTAAATTGTGGAATGGTGCGAGTAGATATGATATAGTGGTTACTGTCTGTTGAATGACTCAAGTTCAATGGTAGGATATGATACAATTCATCTTAACATATGGTATTGAATGTTGACTATTATGATACTTCCGTGTCTTGTTGATTTCATCCTCTTTTATGGTATTCATTGAGTTGCCTTTTCTAGGCGAAAAACTAGGGATGATTTTTGGAAACACCTAATTAGGCACTCTAATCTATATTAATTTTACATGAGACATGATCCCAACACTTTTTTCTTTAATGTGTTTTTGTCACTAGTGCTTCTTTAAAAGTGGCTTTAGTCCTGTACATTTTTTAAGAGCATGTATTAATTGTCACTTTTAGTTACATTCAACTCGAAGTGCGACTAAAACATTTAAAAAAGAACAAATGCCTTGATTTTGTTCAATGTCAATTACATTTAGTCCATAAGAGTAAACAAAATGAATGCACGACTAAGAGTCTATCTAAAAGTGTAACTAACAGCATGGATAAATATCATTAATGCGTGTGCATAACACTGTGTTTGTGTTTAATATTAGTTACATTCAATTCTTAACATAACAAAAACGCGATTCCACTTTCAACTAAAAGCGTTAAACAATAATGAATTGTCTTAGTTGTGTTTAAGATCAATTACATTTAGTCCATAAAGTAACAATTAATGTGCAACTAAAGTATAGCTAAAAATGTAACTAAAAACATGACAAAATAGCATTCATTAGTGTACATAATGCTTTAGTTGTGTTCAATATTAGTTACATTAGATATTGGTTATGCGCACGAGGATAGTTTAGAAAGGGAAAAAGATGGGACTAAAACTCAAATCAGTTTGAGTTTGGGAGTTTTTATTAATCATGCATGTATTATAGGACTTCTGAACAAGGAACACAATAAACTAATTATGCTTTTGGGCACACAGAATTCAAAGTTCCTCCAATTTGTCTCGAGGATGAGTCGTGGTGAAATTAAATTCGAGGATAGTGAATTCAAGCAATCTGCACCTGAAGATTGGGCAGGGGAATATCAGCAACAGTATAATGGAGGAGGTCAAACATGGGCTGACCAGTTTGTGCGTGATGAGGCAAGTTTTTACTTGGTGAATGCATGAAAATGCAGTTATCTTTACGGGTATCGAATCCATATTTATCTTTTATAACTTTAGTGAATCAAAATGTCAATGAATACAAAACTGGATTTTGTTAGCTAAGTGATTCAGCGATAAGATTACTACCTGTATGTCTAGGAGTTATTGGATGTGAATCCAATAAGTGCTTATGCTAAGTTTTTTAATTGATATTCTGAGGCTTAAGTTCCATGCTCTCCCTTACGTAGGATTGTTGTGATTGATGATCAGTGAATGGTTGCCTTGATTTGGTCCAGAAATCGAAGTTAAAATAAGTAATATATGTTCTCGATGCAATATCCACCGTATGAACTTGCACATATCAAGTTAGTTAATTGCCTATCTGGTAGATTTTGCCCCACTTATGCACGATTTAGTATATCTCTTTCATATTCTGACATGTTATGCCTCACAAAATACTCCTTGATGGAAGCTAGAATATGGACATTCCTAATGCCTTATGTGCCATTTAGTGTTTGCTATCATATTTCTCAGTGAAGGTGCTTTTAGTAGGCTAACTGTCTGGAAAATTCCTTTCCCTTTTTTTCCCCACGTACCAAGTAAGGGTATTTTCTTGATCATGAATAAATATTTGCTTCTAATTCTGACTTCACTTCGCAAATCTATGCTTTGTGATTCCTTGTAATTTTCAGCTAAACCATGGGCCTAATCAGTGGATCAATGAGTTTGCTGCTGAACGGGAGCAGCATGGATCAGTGGATGACCAATGGGTCAGCGAATTTTCCAAGTTGCATGTTAATGACTGGGCAGAAGAATTTGGGCATCAGGTTGGCGAAGGGGCATTGGGGGATAGTTCTGGTGATAACTGGGCAAATGCATTTGATGAGTAAGTGCAATTGATTGTCAAAGATTTTGGAGGCAATTTAATATTTTCTGGCCACAATCCATCAATCCTTTGTATATATATTTTTTGATTAATTTGTCTTAAAGAGTATCTCCGACCATGCTCTTCATTTATATTTTAAAATAGCTTTACAATAATTGTGGAGCATGATTTGAAATGAGTCCCCAATCATACTCTTCATATTTTAAAAAAAAGGAATTATTTGAAATTTATTTAAGAGTTGGTAGCCTCATCTCTGATCTTAGCTAACAAAATAAGTGGTAGTCCATTGGCGTACATTTTTATTGATAGTTATGATTTCAAGATTAGCTTAATGGATGGAGATGCTGTTATGCTATTCTAGTTCTCATGCTAGTCTTTTGAAGGTAATATTGGAGATTAGGCCAATCATTTTGTGATTCTTTTCAAATTGTCTGCTTGCAAATTTATGCTGTTTTTATTCTTATTTTTTACTTCTCCATCAAATGTGGCATTTTATCATCTTGTTGATGCTTCTTTCTTCTTTCTCATGATTTACAATAATGATAATGAGAGACTCTGGAAGTGTTGGTAGCATTGCTAATAATATAGTACCAATTTGCCCCATCTTCACATGTCCCGCCTCACCCCCCTCCACTTTTGACGTAATTTCTTATTTTTGTTTACTCAAAACTATGTGAACCAGCATTTAGCATTTTTATAAATACAATTGTAAGTCTTCCATACCAACTTTTCAGGTACTTGAATGAGCAAACAGCTATGAAGCAGCGATCAGAAACTTCAAGGGGCGTATATGTCTTTTCTGATCTGAATCCCTATGTTGGTCATCCAAATCCTCTGAAAGAAGGACAAGAACTGTTCAGAAGAGGCCTTTTAAGTGAAGCAGTTCTTGCTTTAGAGGCTGAAGTTTTGAAGAACCCCGACAACTCTGAAGGTTGGAGGTTACTTGGCATAGCCCATGCTGAAAATGATGATGATCAACAGGTTAGAAGAAACTTCTACAGGCATTATTGAATTTTTGATACTGGATGGCCTCTTCGAGCTTTTTGGAGGTGTCCTAGAGAAAACTGCAGTAATTAGAGGAGTCAACTATAATTTGAGCAGATTCTTTTTCCCTAGCAAATGACTTTGACATGCAATTCCGTTCTTTTGGGGTGGAGGTGGTTAAATTGTGAAAATGGCACTTTAATGAATGATGCCTTGAAAATTGAATGCAAGCCATTGACATTCTTGTCAACAGCATTTCAATGTAACAAACATAAGTTAATAGAATTGTTGTTGTTAGCCCTTCATTTCCTACTACTTATCCTCGATGAGGTAAAAATAACCACCAACCCCCACCCCCACCCCCACCCCCAACCCCACCCCCGAAATCGACAACTGAAATGTGTAATATTTTGCTTGAGTAAAGTGATGCCGATATATCAGTTGCCCTATTCTTTGGCTAGGAAAGGCTTTTCAACTTGAGTTATTTGTGTGAGAGACTGATTCTTGAATGCATTTATTGGATGTGTGTATTCATGCTTTGCTTGCTGTTTAGAGTTTGACCGCTGAAGGGTTCAGAGAATAACTAAATTTGTTTTGTCTGACCATCGTCTGCAGATCTGCTCTGTATTTTCATATTTTTAGGTCAAGGAGATATTCTTTAAATTTTCATCTTCATTTGGTTTTGTCCTGAAACTCTGTTTACAAGCTAAGGAATGACTTTGTTTTGGTGAATAAAATGCTCTTGCCTCAGGCTATAGCATCCATGATGCGTGCACAGGAGGTTGATCCAACAAACCTGGAAGTGCTTCTTGCTCTTGGCGTGAGCCATACAAATGGTCAGTAAATTGTTTTGACAAAAGTTCACGAAGATTATTATGAGTCACTGCAATTGCATTTCAGTAGTTCGTGATAAAATTGGCTGCGTCTGTATGAAGAAACTCATTTTACTCCATTTTTTAACTTTGTACCTGGTTAAATGTTTTATTCTTCTCAATGTGAATGTCTTGTGAGCAAGTAGAGGGCCAACTACCAATTATGACGCTGTTGTGGACAGTACATTAATAAATTACTTTTCCTCTTCCCAGAGCTCGAACAATCAGCGGCATTGAAGTATTTATATAGTTGGCTACGCCATCATCCGAAATATGGGACAATTGCCTCTCCAGAATCATCTGATTCTCTTTATTACGCTGATGTGAGTATTACCAATTCTATCTGCTTGTGTGTGTGTGTGTGTATATAGTAGTACTTGCATATATTTAGACGCATGTTACATCCATGTTTTCTGTTTTTAGCTTTTGTTGCTGGTAATTTTGCTTGTGAATTTTTCTGATGGCATTCAGCTTTCAGAACCTGAAGGAATAAATTTGACAATTTTTTTTTTTTTTTTTCATTTTCCTATTTGAAGATATATTACATATTAAGAAGGGGTAATTATAATGTGGTCAAATATCCATGTCGGATGCTTGTTGGACAATGACACTCACTAGCTAAACTATCTCAGACAAGTTCTGGCTGTATCTGTTACATCAAAATAAAAACTTTGTTTTTTTAGTCTCATTTCGTCAGGGCATGTTGGCATCTTTACGCTAGCTGTGTCTTGAGTCTATAATCGTGCTTTTTCGGTTACAGTTACACATGCTGGATTTAATGCTTTATTAACATTTGAGATCCCATTGCCTTTTGTTTTTGTGGTGTACAGGTTGCAAGATTATTTAATGATGCTGCCAAAATGTCACCTGAGGATGCTGATGTTCACATTGTACTTGGCGTCTTGTACAACTTATCCAGAGAATATGATAAAGCTATCGAATCCTTTCAGACAGCTCTTAAGCTAAAACCACGAGATTACTCTCTTTGGAACAAGCTTGGGGCAACGCAAGCTAATAGTGTTCAGAGTGCTGATGCAATATTCGCCTATCAACAGGTATTGTCACCTTCTACGGGTCCTAGTAGTTGAACACGTGATCATATTAAATGAGAAGTGGTACAATTACTGATAGTACCATGATTATGCTTACTTTATTGTGTCTAATTTGGGCTATTCTTAATCAAGTTACCATATTCTCTCTCCCTTGAATGTTACATTTCAGTTTTATCCAATGACAGTGTCTACTTGTGGCTTCTCAGGCATTAGATTTGAAGCCAAACTACGTTCGTGCATGGGCAAACATGGGTATTAGTTACGCGAACCAGGTAATTTACTATGTTTGTATTTTCATGATTGCTATACTTGATGGCATTTGTTCTCTCAAGAAACGCGGTCTGGTATTGACTTATAGTACGGGTCCTTACCTAGATCTGCAATCTGTTGAGCGTGTCACCTTTTCAAATTCTACTAAAGCATTTAACGCCACAGAAATTCTCAAAATTGTTCCACAGAGAGTAAAGATTTGTATTTGCTAATCGTGTGTAGGCGATTAATGCTGAAATACCGTAGAAATGTCCTTCATTCTGTTATTTCTTGTGACGCAAGGAACAAACTTGCCTTGTAATGAAACTTTCGATCCTGTCACCAGTCGAGCAAGATTTAAGAAGAAGTTTCATAAAGATTTCTGTATTCATTCATTTGCATATTTTCAAACATTCAATATTTTGTGTCGTTGAGATATCCGAATTCCTTCCCACCCCCATCCTCACCAAACTATATTTGGTCTTTTGAGATATATACGGAGCACCTGTTGGTGACCTTAGCTGAATCTTGGTTAACTTTTGAAAGCTTTAAACTTGGTTGTCTAGGTTTATTTATTAAGTGGGTTGTATTGATAAGTGGAGATTGTTGACATTTTTAGGGGATGTATGAGGAATCCATACGTTACTATGTGCGGGCACTTGCTATGAATCCCAAGGCAGATAATGCATGGCAATATTTGAGGATATCTTTGAGGTAATTACTCAGTTCAAGGAAAGAACTTGGTGTCTGTAATTGCTCATTTCCCCCCACTGAGCGCTGTTCTGTTTTTTTGTTAAATTTGTGGCAGCTGTGCTTCTCGGAATGACATGGTGGAAGCTTGCGACAGCCGGAATCTTGACATCCTTCAGAAAGAGTTTCCTCTGTGAGGCATGTGACTCTCAAGTCTAGCAAGCTAAGCTGCTGAGATGAAGGGCTAAAATCATCAGTAGGCATCAGCGGTTACAGTAATCATTTGGACCCTAAATGCCTGTAGCAGTGTGTAGCGTTGTAGGGGAGAAAATCAAAAAGATTAAGTTGTGATGCTAATCTTATCTGTAATTTATTTTTTTATTCAATGCCGCTTACTTCGTTTGAAGTTTTATAGAAGCCGCTGGCGTATAGTGATAGTTATTGATTTGTTTGTACCACAGAACAGAACAGAACAGGAGTAAATAAATGAAATAGCCAAAAGGGGCGGCGAAATAAGAGCCGAATCGACAACATTTACTGGTGTTTTTTGTGTATCCTGTTTAATTAGAGTGATTTTAAATATGCATGACATGAATAAATACCGTGCGTTTGTTTCAATAGTGGTCAGGGACACTGGGAGTTCTTGATTCGCATTAATAATGCGAAGGTAAAGGTAGGGCTGAAAAATAGAATGCGATACCAGAGATTGAAAAGTGGTCCCAAAATGTGTGGTGTCGGTAGTAGTAGTAGGATTCCTGCTCACACCAAGTAATAAAATAGAGATGTAATTTTTTTATTTTTTATTTTATAGTAATGTGTGTCTAGCTCAGTTTATTGGTACTTCTACTAATCACTTTTCGGTTGATCTTAACGATGCAAGTTCCCACATTGGTCTGATGTTTCCATGATTAAATTCAAGATTTTATTTTCAAAGTGTTTTCAAGAGAGTTGTACTCTGATTGATAAGGAAATATTGACATTTCCTCTTACCAAATGGAATAAATATCGGGTGCTGCAAACTTGGTACATGCACATGAGAGAGAGATAATGGACTAAATATCGGGTGCTGCAAACTTGGTACATGCACATGAGAGAGAGATAATGGGAAAAGGTGGCAATAATACAAAAGGCAGAAGGTACGGAGTAGAAACTAGTTTGTAAATGATTCTTGGGTTTGGGCAGGAGGAATAGGTTGATGAGCTTGCAGTGATGGGAGAGGAAGTGGTTACAGACTGCCCCTCTCTCTCTCTCTTACAACCTTTTCCTACCTCGTAGGATTAAGCTAGCTAGAGAGAGACAGAATCAAAACCATTATTCTGAATAGTGTTATTAGTTGATCATCAACCATCCTTTCATCGTCTAAAAGAACAACCTTAACATCAGACTACTACCACCAACCATCCTTTCATCATCTAAAATAATCTTAATGCTTGTATGTCTGATGGGTATTGGTGCTTTCACTTGTACCCCTATTTATAAATAGTAGTTAGGTTATGTTTGGTTTGGAAAGATGAAAAAGAAAAAAGAAAAAAAAAAAAATGAGAGAATAATATTTTTATTTATTGTGAAAGAAAAATTATTTTTTCTAGTGTTGTTTGGTTAGGAAAAAAAAATAAAAAGAGAAAAAATAATTTATTTTAATGTAATTTACTATTTTTTCTTCATATATTGCAAAAATAAATTAAAAATTATATTATTAAGGGTATAATTATAATTTTATTCATTTTTCATCACTTCCCTCCATTTTCTTCTCATACTTGTGAGGAAAAATAATTGTCTTCATTTTTCATCACTTCCCTCCATTCTTTTCGATAATTGTCTTCATTTTTCATCACTTCCCTCCATTCTTTTCGATCTATTTTTCACCCAACCAAACGCAACTTAGTCATAACATGCATGCAATTTCTCTACTTTCACTTTGCATTAATTTTCACTTCACCTCTCGTTTAATTAGTGAGATTGCAGATATTTGATAACCCCCATGTCTTCCAGGTTTTGGTTCTATTTTTTCTTTTCATGGTTATTGTTTTTTTTTTGGGGGGGGGGGAAGGAGAGAGAGGCCTCCAAAAAATGGTAAGAAAGAAATTGTACCCCTAGTTGGTTTTGAGGCCTCTCTCGGTAAACTACACGTACACTAATTTTTTTTTTTCAATAAATATTTAAAATTAATTAATGTTTTATTAATTTCAAAATTAATTAAATTAAAATTATACTTTTAAAATATAACTAATTCATTATTACTTGTTGGTTTTAAATCATATTAAAATCATAATTAAAAATTATGGTTACAACAAAGAGTTAAAATATCAAAATACCCTTATTTCTATTATTTTTCTCACCTTTTTAAAACAATTTAATTTTTGAGATTTTTGTGATTAAACCTTATTTTTCTTCCCTAGTTAGTAATTTTTTTATTTTTTATTTTGGTTTTACGGTAAGGTGTGTCCGGACCGACTTATGCCCACCTCAACTAATCACCTGACCGGACAATCTTAAGGACGCACTCCCCCACATGGATTAAATTCAAGATTTAATTCTTAGAGTGCTCTTTAGGAGAGTCGAACTCTGGTTGACAAGGAAAGAGACACTTCCTCTTGCCAATCGAACTAAGACACTTTGGGTACTAGTTAGTAGATAATGCAAGTCTTTTTCTTTTATTTAACTTGCAAAACATATGAAGAAAATTAGCTAATTATACAAACACCCCTACTTAAAAATGAAAAAATCATTTGTGAATTTGTCATATAAAGAAAAAAATATGATTTCTATTTCGGTTCTTTTATCTCTGCGTCCTCGAGTCCTGTAAATTTGTTAGTAGTTCGTTCGACAATTATTCTTGATACTAGTGAGAACTCTACCACTAATAGGGATATGATAAATAGAATCAAATTAGTATTGCATAGAGTAGAAAGGTGATGGAATATGGAAAAAATTTAGGCTTGACTATGACTTTGAATCGATTAGAGTTTAGAGATTCGAATGTTAAATATGATTCCTAGGGAATGGGACAATATTGTGGGGTAAAATTGTATTGAAGGCATATTGACTTTAGATTTAACTAAGGGCCAGGAACAAGTGCGTGCAATGAGTCTTGCTGGAGATGGGACCAAAACTTCTCCTAATGTTGATCTAAGAAAGAATCTCTCAACCACAAAGGTGTTTACCACAGCTTGGAAGAGGGTGAGATAATTGCGGAATCAATTGGTCAATGCAATTCAAATGAATTAATTGTTAAATTCGATATCGATTTTTCGAGTCAAGAATGGTCATTGACAAGTGATTAGGAGGGTAGCTGTGACTCAAAATCCAAGAATGAAATTGAGGAGTTTTCTACAAAATTGGTGGTAAACATCCTTTTCGATTTAAAAAGATATTAGTCTCAGTTCCTAAAAGGAAAGGGAAAAAGAACTCATTGACAGTTTGGATATATTAGGGTACTAAATGTTGTAACTATGGTTGGTAAGGAGAGAGTCTTTCTTTCCTTAAGAAGAAATTTCAGGTACTTGGGATGTAAGATTTGGTGTAAATTAAAATGGGGGAAGTTTTACTTTTTGTTTTTAGTGTTTTTATTTATTTTTTTTAATTTTTTTTTGGGTTAAGAAAGAAGGGGTATATTTGGTGTGATTGGTTCCTTGGGGAGTTCTTGTTTGTTTTTTGGGAATACTTGGAGGGAATTGATCCTTGGGTTCTTGTTTGTTTTTTTGGTCAATGACTCCGTTGGAAAATTGTACACTAATCACCTTTAAGATCATAAGGTTGATCATCTTGGGTTACTCTAAGGAAGGGTAGGCAAAAACTGTGCTTGGAAGCCTATTGCAGCAATTGGAATTAGTGTGACACCGGGGAATGTTTTCAAGCTCGTGTAGTTCAAGAGCTCGGGTGATGGTTTTCGCACAACAAAATTGTTTTCAAAGCTTGTCAGTTGATGAGGCATTGGCAATTCAATCTCCTTTTGAATCTTGCTAATCGAGTTCGAAAGATATTGGTCCTTTTGACTCTTTGTAGGAGTAACAATGATGTATAGATAATCTAGTATTTATTTTTTTGCAATTTTGAGGCTGAGCCCTAGGATACCTATTAGGCCTGTGTTAGGGGTTAGCGGTCTCTATCTAAACCGCTTGTGGTGTTTTGTCGGGGTCCTGCAGACTATACGGTACTTTTTTGCCATGTCGTAAGGGAAATAATATATAATTATATGCTAAAAAAAAAATAGTTCCCTTACCTACTCGGGTAGGCCAGTTCCAATTCCATTGGAACTGATGCAAAGAATCGGTTCCAATGGAACTGATTTTCTAATGGGTTAAAAAACAAATAACAAATCGGTTAGCTCAATGCTGTTTCTTCTAAAATCGGCCCAAGCCTAACCAATTTTTATATATATATTTTTAAATAAGTTAAAAACAACATGTGTGTAATTTTTATTTTTTATTTTTACATTTATTAAGTAAAGAAGTCTTGGCCATATCTTAAATCCCTGGTTTGCAAATAGGACAAGCAAGAATCTCTTTGTGATTTCTCAAACATACTCTAATCGGAAGAAACCAACTGGTTTACATAAAATATTGATCAATAATTCTCTGACCTAATAAGTGGAGTTGATGAAAAAAGCATAATATATGGGAAAGGATAGAAGATACCCTAAGATCTCTATTGGAGCCAGTAAACATCAACACCCTTTGCCTAACCATTTTTTTTAATTAAAAATTGACATAATGGGAATGCTGGTGAGATCAGTGTTTTTGATTCCATGGATTTATGAAATATCAAAATGTTGAAGACCAAATAATAAATCAAACCACGTTACTTTAAAATATGCCTGCAGCTTAGAAAGATTTTTAGTTTCTTTTCCCCAATTCGCCTCAAATCCACTCTGCGTTCGGAGAGAAGCGAATAATAATGGGTCAGTAATTAAGCAATATGATTGTTAATGAAAAAAGAGTTTCTTTCAAATGTCTTTAAAAATAAGCCAAAATGTTAGGTCTTTTCAAATGGAAGGATGGATGGATGGATGGATGGGTAATGGGAGGGTTGGTTTTAGTACCATCATGCATGCTATCCTTTGAACTCTCTCTCTCTCTCTCTCTCTCTCTCTCTCTCTCTCTCTCTCTCTATATATATATATATATATATATATATATATATATATATATTACTCACAACAAGAAGCAAAGCTATCAGCTATCAGCTATCAAATATGTGTGATGCGCAGTGGCTTGCGTGGGCGTCCAACACTAGTAACCATCTTTTCACTGTCAGCCCAAAATAGACCACAACCCTACCTGTAGCTATACACACACACACACAAATATATATATATATATATATATGATCTCCCTCCCTCTCTCTCTCTCCCCCCACAACTAGTGTTGCATCATTCCCCTGAATAATAGGGTTTTCATCATTAAAACAAGGCATATGTATTCAGGAGAATTGTTTACTTGTCAACGCACGGCATCTTATAATTGCATACAAAAAAAAAAAAAAAAAACGAAAACTGAAATACACAAGCTTATATCTATAATCTATGGAGAGAGAGAGAGCATTTGGGTAGGGTTAGCTATCTAGGTTTGGAGAAGCCATGAAAAAGAGCAGGAGACAAACAGGAAAAAGAAGTCCTCGAGAAACCACAAGACACGAGAGAGATCCTCTTGCAAATCGTAGGAAAAAGAAAGAGGAGTTGGGTTGGGGGGGCAAGATTTTGAGAACTTTGATGGTTTTGTTGAGGAGACAAAAGGCACAAATTAGGGCAATTAATGGTGGAATATCAAAGACAGCCGACAGGTATATACGCCCTTCTTAATTAATACTCCACAAAACAACAACTCTCATGCATCCATCTCGATCTTCTTAATTCCTTAATTTGATACCAACCACCAACAAATAGAACTTTTTTTAAGTACTAATTATTCACTAATATTATAATTAAGTAAAAAACAATATACTTCATAAAGTATAAAAAGAAAGTCGGTATTATTTTCATTAAAGAATGGCGGATGAACCACCCACCAGAGCAAAATGACAAACGGTCCTCTAGAGGAGAAGAAGATGGTGGTTAACACTTAACATTACTCCGACTAAGCTTACGATATTTATTAATTAATTATTAATTAAGAGCCAGCGCAATTAGCTAGTGCTTCCAGAAAGGCAGGCTAAAACGTTGAATGAGGGTTTGGTATTGTAGTTGTAGATAGAATAGAATCTCAAATATAAAAAGAACAAGTCTTCTACAGAGAATTAATTCAGTTCTTATAAGTTAACCTACCCATCAAATTAGTATAAAAATAAAACATTCAGTTTGGCCGGCCAAGAAATAGAACCTGAGATAATTAGTCCTTCAACGGAAGCAGCCGGGTGCGCCAGGAGGGAGTTGATTTATTCTCCAATTTCATTTCTCATGCAACCATGCAGCAGAAGAAAACAAGCTAGGTGGGTAATTAGGGTTTCTGAAAACTAATTATTCTTAAGTAGCCTAGCTCTAGCGCCAAGATGAAACTGAGAAAAGGGGTTTAGTCTGCCAACCCAGGAAGAAACAACCGCCGAGATCGATTTGATCAAGCTGGTACCCCTCGGAAGGGTAGTGAAGCCTCAACAGAAGTTTTGCCTGAGAAAGAGCAAAAGGGCTCAAAGCCATATTCCTAAACCCGCAGCTTCTTATCATCATTTCCCATGACCTGAACCTCTCATGCCTTTCTCTTCGTTCATCTCCTGATTCTCCGCCTAATATATCAACAATCTCTCTTCCAAACCAAATTTGCTCCACCGTCAGCCTCTCCCGGCTGTTAGGCGGCAGCGTGGCTTCCAGCGAGTCAAAAACTGCGGAGTAGTGGTCTAAAGCCTCCACGAATCTCTGGAGGAAAAGTGGGTTGTTATGGTTAGCTTCTCTTTCAGCTAAAGTCACCACTTTAGGGTTCATGGCCTTAATATTTTGGAGAAAAAAGAGGAGCCTTTCCCTGTCTTCGAGATGCCGGTGAAGATAGAGAACGAAGTTAACCGCCAGGGTTTCGTTGGGTAGTAGAAGAACTGAGGAGGCTATAGCTGAACAAGGGTTTTCGTTGTTGAGGAGGAGAAGAGGGTGGAATTGGAATATTAGGCCAAGTGATTGTGCAAATTTGGAGAGGCGGTCTCCAGTCCTCTGGAGGATTTCCGGGTCTTGACCAGTGCCGGTGATTCTGAGTGCCGGCGGAGGGTAGCGCTCAGCGATGGCCTGCATCAAGGGAGGCCACTGAACGCCGTGCATGATGTCAAAATCAAGGATGTGGATCGCTTGTTGACCTTCTTCAATGGCTTCCAAGATTGCTTGATTTGCTGTGAGATGACAGAACCTTATGAATGGCGTGACTTGGTTAAGGGACAAGTAGGATGACTGAACAAGTGCCTCGTCGGAGACAGAAGCACTAGCGGCGGTGGATGAATGACGATTGATGCGGAGGGAGAGGGCTTTGGTGAATTGGTGGGCTAATCTTTCGGTTGAGTCTCCGTAAGGGGAAGAGTTGGCGGATAAGATGGTGATGAGGCGGTGGGCGGCGGATAGATCTGAGTGGGAGATGAGTTGTGCGCATCGTAACAGTAACTGGCGGTGCTGAATTTGGTGGTGGTTGTCTGGTGGTGGTGCAGCCTCCTCTTGATCAGCTAATTCCTCATGGGAAGAAGAAGTGCCACCAAAAGAGCCTAACATTTTTCCTTCTTTTGGAACCAAGTAGCTAGCTAGCTTGCTAGCTGAAGTAGCACTTAAAAACCCCAACAATTAAAGAGAAGCACATGTACATGTATCTATAGACTATGTATGTATATATGTGAGTTATCTATATGTGTATATATGCAGCGAAATGAAAGAAAGGGGTGAGAGGGTGCATGGCAGGGAAGATCAATGGTGGAAATTAAAAGGGGTTTGTGGATTGGCATCTCACTGGAGAGTCAGAGGCTAAGAACATGGGGGCAGGGAGAGGAGGAAATATGGGGGGGGGGGCAAGGGTTTTATTTTATTTATTTTTTTCATTTATTTTTTCTTGGGTGTGTGAATAATGCAAATAAATGGTTATGATGATGATGTGAGGGTGCAGTTTTAGTAGTGATATCTAATTATATATATTTGACATACATTATCAGAAAGAATATTAGGAGATTCAGACCATAATTATACCCCTAAACAAATTATTAGTGATACAATTAAGGTGCTTGAACGGTTTTATTAATGCTACTAGCCATCTTTTTCAGAGAAAGTCGTAGGGTTTGCTTCTGCAACCTTATGATCATGGTAAGTAACTGTATTACATGCATATTGAATATATATCATGAAATAGAGCAAATATACGTTTTGCATATATATATATATATATATATATTTAATTAATTACCTCTTCCCCACATATTTATATATCCTTGTTAGTTTTGTTGGCAGGCAAAGGCAAGACACAACTAAGAGTACTTAACTTTTAAATATTAAAAACCCTAACTTCTCGTTTAGAAGGAGATGGGGGTTTCTTAAAATGGGATCTAAACCCTACAAAAGATTCTGCGGAAAACCCATCTGGGTTTTGTAGTCCCAAAGTAAACTAATTAATTTTTGCGATTACTTTTGGAACTCCGAGGCTAATTATATACATTAGTTAAATTTCTTGATATCAAATATCAATTTTTTAGTTAAATTTAACTGTGGATATATATGTGTTCTCTTCTATAAACCCTATGCCTATGCGTGTATATATATATATATATATAATACAAGAATCACACGCAAAGCCTTAAATGCGTCGAAAGACTTTTACATATGAATGAATATTCAGGATATATACGTGTGTGTAAAATATATACTTACAAGGGCCGGCCTCTAGCTAAGCTTAAACACTGACAACACACACAGACCCCCATTTTTTGCCTTTCTTTGTCTTTTCTTTCTTTGTTGGATTCTGCCTGTTTTGCTCCTCATTTTTTAAGCCAAAAAAAATTATAAATATATGTTTATAAAAAAAAATAAAAAATTGTAGGATGTTATGGGAAAATGTCTGCTGCACCCACGTGGGGTTAGGAACTGCCAACCCCTCTCACTCACTCACTCACCCCCAACCCCAAGGCCCCACCTACTGCTGCTCCTCTGAATTTCCTGGATATATAACAAAAATCCTATGTTTTTCCTCTTTTCTCTACTTTAAGGGAACAATAATTTTATGTTGCTTGATAATAGTGGGATAAAATATCTACCAAAAAAAAAAACAAGAATAGATAATAGTGCGATAAAAGAAGAAATATTATATTGTATTTTTCTTTTTGTTCTTTACATAGTACCAAATCATGTTTGATTTGGTGTTCAAAGTATATATATATATATATATGTATTTTATTTTTATTTTTGTGATAATGATTTTCACCACTCGTACATGTGTTAAGAAAAATATTGCAATATGCAGCAAAAGAAAGATGTGTATTGCATTTATTGTATTGAATCTTTTTTGTATTGTTGTCGAAATCAATGTTATGCTTGGACATGCGACAAAATGCAAACCCTAATTTTTCAATTTAAGCATATTAATTGGTCATTCAATAATATTACATATAGATATATTCATTCTTCAATTATTCTAATATGGTATCAAGGAAATACTCATTTCTTATACTTGTATTTAAATCTTTTGTGCAAGTCGAGATTTGCACATTTTTTTCCATTTCTCATATTTCATGCAAAACATGGGTCACAATTAAGGGTGGGGGTTATATTATTATCAAAATCGATTTTTTAGAGTACCCAAATCATTTTATACGAGAAGTAATTCATTTGGTACTATATTGTTTGAAGTTGTAATCTCTTAATGTAGTACCAAATTACAAGCATTGGGCAAGTCGGTGGTAAAACAACATTTAGTTGCAAATGTGTGTATGACATCAAAACTAATTCTGATGATTCTATATAACAGTGTAAATAACTTTTCATTGATAATATATTAGAATATTATCAATCCTCCAATTTACATTCATCTCCAATCATCATCACTAGATTTTTTTTATTCATCAGACAACAAATGACGTTATACTGATTTTATCATATATTGATGATATCATCATTATCGGTGATGATCTTGATGACATCTCTAATCTTAAGCAGTATCTCAACAGACTCAATTTGAGATAAAATACCGCAGACTTCTCACTAATTACGTTCTTAGTCTCGAAGTTTCTTTTAGGCTACTTTAAAAAAATATCTTCTAGGTCAAATGATTATTTTATCTTTTAAGCCAAATATGTCGTAGATCTCATTATTAAAGTTGACTAATTAACTTATCAAAAGACTACCTATACTACTCTTGAGCCTAATATCAAGGTTAAACCACTCGATTGCACCCCTATTCTGGATGTTACTCTTTATCGAAAATTTGTTGGGAGCTTGGTATATCTTAAATGTTATGATCGGATATTGCCTATGTAGTTCATCAAGCTGTACAGTCAATATTTTTCTCCTCCTTCAACCACACATTATTCTGTTATGCTTTTTATCCTTCAATACATCAAGAGCATACGTTTTGACGGACTTTATTTCTCTTCTCATTCTACTCCACTCTAGCATGTTTATATGGATGTCGGTGATCCAATTGATAGATGGTCTACCACATAAGCTATTGTGTTATTTTCCCTAGAGGACTCTCTTATCCTTGGTAAAGTAAAGAACAAATAGTAGTTACTTGATCTAGTATCGAAGTAGAATATAAGACTAATTTTCATTTTATCCAACATCACATCCTTAAGAATGTTGTTTATCTTTATTTATTCAGCTCTCCAAATCAAATTACAGACATTTTCACAAAGGCATATCCACATGTATGTGTCCACGTTTTACTTTCCAAACTCAAGTTGACTTTTGCCTTGTCTTATTACATTGAGTTTGAGGGAAAATGTGTATGCATTACATTTATTGTTCAAGATAATGTATTTAAAATATTCTTGTGCTTAGACAACAAGGCACAAATTTTAATCTAAGGCTCTGTTTGATAATACAATTTAGCAGTTAAAACTAATTACATTAAGTACTTAATAAATTTTTATTTTTTTTATAAATATAATTAATAGTACTTAATCAATTAAGTGTCACTTAAAAATTTAAGTTATTGAGCCTAAAATTTTTGGTCATTGGGCCTTAATTTAATTTTTCAGCACTTAATGGGCTCAACCATTTTTCCTGTAATTTTTTTTTGTTGAGGCATTTTTACCCCCCTCAAGTATATAAAATTAACTTGAGAGAGAGAATTACAATCGAATCGTTTAATTATTGGATTTATTTATTTATTTATTGTTGAAGTCTATTTTATTATTAACTTTTGATAATTCATATATTTGAATTTTTTAGTATGTTATTAATGTTTTTATTTTATTGTTTTGTATTCGATTTTTTTTCATGTATTATCTTGATTTTAGTATAAATTTAAATGCGGTCATGTAAATTAAATAATTTTCATTGTTCATATTTTGTAGTTATCAAAGAGACCAAAAAAAAAAATCAACACTGAAAATCAACAGTTAAAATTTTAATTTTATCAAATAAGTTTATGATATTTTCAGCGCTTAAAATTTTCAACACTTAAAATTTAAGCGGTTATCAATCATGGTTTAAGTCTATATATAGATCACTTGTATACCTTGTTGAAGCATTCCTCATCCCAACAATTTTACGCGTCTCTTTCCTTTTTTTCTCCACATACAAATCTAAGGAGGTGGCGAAGGGATAAATAAATAGAAATTAGAAAGGGAAATTAAAGAGAAATTAAAACCCATAATTGTGAACTTCCAAGATTATATGTGTTGGGTTTATCCCGCATCGGATGTATAAGAGGCTGGTGGTCAGGATATTAGTGTAAAGAAAAACCTCGCCTCATGAATCAATTTTTAGGGTTGAGAGAAAGCCAAGACTACCTATAATATGGATGCTCGTAGCGATTTAATTAATGGATTAAGAGAGAGTATAAGTTGATGTTATAGAAAGAAACAAAAATCCCTGCGATTCAACTCTAATCTATGTTGTTTTATAAAATAAAGGACAGGCGCGTGCACTTCAATGCCTCCTTTAATTTCTTTGTCTACATCAGAAGTTGATCTTTTTCTGATGATGCATCCATGCCCACCCCTATCCCCATCCCCATGTAAGATGATCATCTGAATCTGATCATATATATAGCATATACTCATTCCCCCAGCCCTTTTTCATGCAACTTGGTACCCTATAATCCAATATACACATGCATACAATGAGAAGAAGATCAAAAAAAAATCAGAAGGTATCTTGACTTTGATGAAAACTAACAAATGACAAAAAAGCAATTAGAATATCATCTTGCGATTCATGGTAATCATGTCAAATATATTATCTCCTCCTTGGCCTTGCAAAATACATATACTTTTTCATATTTCTTGCTTCCTTTGCTACCACTTACTTTTACTAAATCTGGGATTAGCAAGGACTGTTTGCAATTGCAGGACCATTACCAGCAAGCACCCATGTGGTCCAAGAAGGTCTTAGTGTGTAAATTTTAAGAACATCTTAACCTTTTCTTTTCACACCAAAAACATAAGATTCTGTTCATCTTTGGTCCTGAAATTGGAAAATGATGTGCCACTTTAAGTTCAATTTCACATGGGCTGGCTCTGTGTACAGAAATACATGGGCGTCCTTTTCTTTTCAGCAACAAGCAATTAAAAGCTGCACTTTTTGTTTTTGGAATTTACTTTTGTTTATGATTTGACATGTACTACCATACATGCAATAAAGTCCACCCCCCTTTTGCATTTGCAGAATCTTTCTTTCCTGCTCTCAATCCTCATTACTTTACCCAAACAATACCAAGATTTTCCCTTTCTCCAAGCATTATATAGTAGTACACAGATGAAATGGCAGACGTATTGTCATAGAAGCAACCACCAAACTACATATATTTCACTCAACCAGAGAAAAACAAACATACGTCATTTACATATACTTGTAACTGTATCACCCCACCCAAAAAAAATGCAGCTGCCTTAAGCAGAAGTACAAGAATTGCAATGGAGGCAACACAGGAGGGTGGGTTCCCAGGCAGGCAATCTAGCAAGTGATCAAAAACATAAGTGGTCTTCGGTACAAAAATTTTAAGATGCATTGACATAATCCTTGAGAATATATTATAATGTCGGTATAATATGGGATGAGATGATGGTTATAGCCACTTCCTCCAACTGTTTGATCTCTTGTCCATTGACAAGAATCTTGGTAGACTCAGCAGACTATTGACCCTGCTCACACCCTCCAGTGCCGACCATTCCTCATCCTCTGCAATTAAAAGGCACTCTGCTAGGCTACGCTTGGACTGACCACCGCTGATGCTGCTCCTCCTCCTCTCACCACTGCTCTCCTCCGCAACTGCTGTAATTTCACCACATGACTCCCTCACAGTTGCATTCCCATTTGAATGCTCGAGGGAATTAGAAGAAGCAGGAAGATGAGAAGAAGATGAAACACAAGCAGCATCCGAATTTCTCCCCTGTTCCTCCTCTGTGGGGATGTTAGATGAATCGATCTGTGTCTGAGGTGCAACAACGTGATCAAGAAAAAGGCACACAACAGCACAGTCATCAATCTTTGAGGTAGGGTATTTGAGCCTCCACGCTCTGGTGGCACAGTCTACTAGTGCTCTGGCGGCTGTTGCCCTACCAGGTGCTGAGGCCACAATATCCACTGCTTCCCTGTTCGACAGGACATCCCAAACCTATGCCAAAATGATGCAACCTTTTTGGTCAAAATACTTGTTTCAGTCACCTTATTGAAATAAATATCCATTTTATCAGGTTAATTTAGAATTGCAGATGCTGAAGAAACAAAATCTAGTGTAACAAATTAGAAAGTTCTAACTTTGAGCTATTGAGATAGGAGAAAATACCCCATCAGTTGCAAGAACAATGAACTCATCTCTCTCTGTAATGCGGCGGTAATAGACATCTGGCACAGAAATTAAACCAAAATCCTTGAGACAAAAGTCCCCGAAAGCTCTAGCCATTGCTAAGCCAGGTGAATCACTATTGGGCAACCATACGCGTGCAACCTCTGGCTCATCTTGCAAAGCAAACACCCTTCCCTTGTATTTATGGATTCTAGCAGCTTCTCCTAAACAGAGTAGAGAGTGAAATATATTTCTCATTTATTGGTTTGATGACGCTCAATATTTCTGTTTCCTTTCAACAAACGAGAGAGAGGGAGGAGGTAGAGGTAGAGGTAGAGGTGTTTACTTGGAAGATTAGGTTTCAAGTCAACTGTCAATTGAACCGCATTCAGAGAGTTATCTTGATTACGTGTAGCCAGCACTGCCCTCGAGTCACCAACATTTCCAATTACAAGATCCTGACCCTGAAGAATCATTTCATGTGACACAATGATAAATATATCTGAAATTGTACAACTACACAAGCAAATCAGTCACAGAAAAAACTGCAACATATGTTATGAGGAACGCACGGTATGACCTCAAGTGATTGTTTGGCTTGTGATTGTTATTTTTGCAATAACTTCCACATAGTTCAGTGCAGCCAAATTAGAGATTCTGAAATAGCTGCCACGTAAACCAACTATACTGGAGACTGAATGGTTTAGTATGATTCTGATCAGCAAGATATCGTTCCAAGAGAGAGAGACAGAGATAGGGAGAGAGTTTTTCCATAGGTACAGCTGATTAAATTATTCTAGCTTTTGATTCTTTGGCAGAAAACTGAAAGAGTGAGATGAACGATAACAACCTTAGACAACTCTACATATTTTTTGTATGAAAAGAGAAACAACATTCGACAAGAACATTTGCATGAAAAAAGACACCTCACAATCTGATGCACTCTGTCGAATATCCAGGATGATCTGGACAGGCGCTTCAGCCAAACATTGTCATTGAATAACTGAAAATGCCATGAGATGTCTCGAGAAGCACAAGATTCACTTATCTAACTTTAAGTACCTAACTGATTCAAAAGATAAGCCAATAAAAAAATTCAAGTATAGACAGGCCATTCTTAATTGCCAACATAAATCACCATTTTTCAATATGGATGCAAGGATAACTGGAGCTCCTAGGATGACTATATTACTGGAGTTTGATTTCTGAAGTGTAAATTGAGACTTGTAAACCAAAGGATATATCAATGGTTAACGGGACATGATCGCTTCACCATATATCGAAGACGACCAAACACTGCAGAGTGATTATTACAATGTATTTACCACTTTCTCAAAACCTAAAAGCATGGTCACTCTATAAACAGTCATTAAGCGATCTGACAATTAGAAACATAATTTGAAGGTCAACTAAGTCTTAGCAAATGATGCATATATTGTTACTTCGAATGGTCATGAAGGGCATAAGACAGTCATATATTTCCGCTATATGTTTTGGATTAGTTAATCAAAGTTATCCACAACACTTCTGCACCGTCTTTTTTTTTTTTCTGAATTTATCCTTGACTTTTTTCTGCTTTTTATGATGTATCCCCTTTCATTTTCTTAAATCTTATACGAAATCGCAACAATAAGTGGTAGGCATAAATTGATTTGAGAATGTTGGACAAGAGCATACCTGCTTTATCAAAGTAACAGCAGTTGATCCACTGCAGAAACAGTCAATTGTTGGATGTAACTTCAGTTCCTTATCCATTAACTTGAAAGCCTTTAGAACCGACTGTTTTAAAGGCATGTACATGTCGGGTACTTTTTCATTGCCCTCTACTTCAACAGATTCACACAAGTCTTCATCCAGGAGTTCATCAAAATGCGTGCTTCCATTTGAATTTCCGTTCTCACGAGCACAGCTTCGATCACTACTTGAATTAGCTTCCCATTGTGTGCAAAGCAAGAGGGGAAGACAGTCTCGAACTTTCCGTGCAACCATATGACCATACGGACCATGCCCGTCAAATATTCCACAGAAAACAGTATCACTCTTCAAACCAAAATTCTATCATAGAAACAGCCAGAAGTTGAACTAATCCAATATAAATGAAACAAGACAAATCCATAATCAAAGCTTTCCGTTTTCATGATGTTAAAAGTTGTTAAATTGGAATGCGCATGGTTCAAATTCGAAATTCAACTAATTTTTTCTTCTCTTGAAGTTTCTGCTAAAGGCAGAACACTCGATCAATATGATTATGTAGTTAGAAGTATAGTCTATTGAAGAATGGAAACAAGAGTTGTTAGCCAAAGTAGGGATATATAGGAGAAACATAATCGAGACCAAATAGGTTATGATTGCGTTCACATGCAAGAAACTTTGATGCCCTAAAAGTGAATACGAGAAAAGGGAGAACAAAATTGAGTTGAATTTTTTTCTCTCGGGAGTGCAAGTGGAAATTTCATCGAAGATTGAGCTAAATTTGGAGTGTGGAATGAACTAACCTCCCAAGCAATCATGGCATCCTGATTGGTGCCTTTCTTTCCCTGCTGCGTGTATAAGCTGGCGATGCTGCTTGCCCCATTGGCAAACAACCTACCGGAAATCTCATGTACCGCGGATCCTCCTCCGGCGCCACTGAACTTGCCAATAAAAGAGGCAAAATCAGCAGAAGCAGTCTTCTTGAAGGTGGCGTCGACCTTTCCACCGGTGTCGTTCTTGCTCTTCCACCAACAATTTCCTTCTTGAGTGTTTGTATTCCCAGCCGGCGATGAATAACAAATACCCATTCGAGTGGAATTTAAGGGCAGTTGTTTAGCGAGAACGCGTAGCTCCTCGTCAGTTCTTCAGGAGGCGCAGATCAAAAGAGTTGAGGAGCATGAACCATGAACCCTAGCTAGATGTGAAAAGAAACGGGTTGATTGCTTGATAATCAGAGAAATGGAGAAGGAGAGCAGACAAGTCAGTAATTGGGTGCCGGTGGGTGGGTGTGGATGGATTTAAACATTTTTGAACGCTTACTAATTACTGTGTGTGTAGATGGTTTTTGAACAAAGGTCAACGTGGCAACACGTGCGATGCGGTGGAATCTTGTTGTAAAGTCCTTTTGGACGCTGCCTGCTAATCTTGATTATGGAAAACAAAATCCGAACAATTAGTAGTTAATTAATGATGTCCTCAATAGCAAGGCAGAACCATCATTGGTCAATTCAATTTGCTACTCCACATCTTCACTTACCAAACTCAAATTTTTTCACCAACCCAAAATGGAGTGTATGTATAGTAATTGAAAGACTTCTGCAAGATTAAAGATTCGAGTCTGCGTAAAAATATTTATTGAGAGAGACAAACACGCACCCCGAACGAACTAATCTTTCACCTTATATGGGTAGGACATTCGTGAGTATAGTAAGAAAAGTAATTAGAATAATAGATTAAAGATGATGATGGCATAAGTTAAGTACCTAATCATATATTAATATTAATATAGTATTAATTGTTGAATAGAAATATGGATGTGAGGTGGGCAATTAATATATAATTAATTAATCAATAATGCCGTGCATCCGAATCCAATGTCAAAATGTGACAAACCCCCATCAACTACTATTTCTATTTTCCTCTCTCCATCAACTAAACTAAGCCAACCCCCCATAGCATTTATATATATATAGACAGCGAGAGGGAGAGTTAGTTGATATTTAAATATTTGGATATTTATAACTTATCTACCTATTATTTTATCTTAAAACATAAATTTTGTTTATCATTTGAAAAATATCGGTTATTTTCTTATTATTTTCGGTCCAACAAAAATGATAAGAGGTGTTAGTAAAAATTTGGTAAAAAAACAGTGGATATGTGCCGTGCCAGCGATGGATCTGTCCGTTGGCACACATCTGTTATGAATTTGGGGAGAGAGATATAAAAAATAAAATAATATATATATATATAAAAGGAAGAAGAAGAAAGAAGAATCAAAGGGGTTGGGGGGCTTGAGATGAAGTGAGAGGTAAATGTAATTGATGAAAAAAAAAAAAAAGGAGTATAATTTTTTTATTTTTTTAAATGAGGGTTAGTGAATTTTTAAAAAAATTAAATGAATAATTTTTATTTTTATTTTAAATAACATAATAGTATTTATGGTTTTTTTTTTTAAAAAAAAAATTGTAAAAAAGAGAGTGATTGGTGTTCTCCAAATAATAGAAAATATAGAAAAGATTTATAATTTTAGACAAAATAATAAATAGTTAGGTGACGTTTAGTACGCGAGATTCAAGATGAGATTGGAATGACTCATTCTATTCTTATGTTTAATACATGAGATTTAATCTCATTTCCATTACTAAAGAATCCATAATCCCACAAAGTATGAGATTAAATTTCAATTAATAATTGACCAAAAAATAGATTAAATACAAAATAAATATTTAAATTCGAATAAAATTTAATTAAATTAACTATTATGTCGTTTAAAAATTTAATTAAATTACTATTTTATCTTTCGATATTATTTCAATACCTTTCGTCACTAAACATAAGAATAATAATGACCATTTCATTTCATTACCATACTAATTTCAATTTTATTCTTAATGTTTTTGTTTCAATGCCTCTATTTTGTGTAAAAAATCGCACTCAATCACGTCCTAATCTTTAACCTACTTGCTGGCCTGCCCCTCTCAAAAAGAAAAAATAATAATAAAAACAAATGGAATTTCGTTAAGGTATGTCTTTCACTAATATTCTAATAATAATGTTGTAGTAGTATCCAATCTCAAAATATGGAAAAAGGCAAGCTCCAGCCTTCTCTATCTATCAAATAATTAAAAATAAAATTGATTACCTGCCATCCAGCTACCTCAGGGCCAATTGGGTGGCGTTTGGTTAGTGTTATCAGTTTTCTCAACCCACCTAATATGAGTTGAGTTGGAGTTGGATTGAGTTGAGAATTTTATTTTTTTCTGGGAACATAATTGCGTTTGGTAACGATATTTTTTTATTTTTTTTTATACTGGAAACATAATCGCGTTTGGTAAAATCCAACACATCCCAGTTGATTTCAGCCAAAATTCCCAAATCAACCAAGCCCTCAAATTCAGCCAAAATCCTCAAATCAAAAATTAATCTTAGAATTGATTTAATGAAAATTAGCCAAAAATTTCAAAATGAAATCCAAATCAAAATCGAAACCCTAAACCAAATTCAAGAACTAAATCCTAAATCGATTTGAGCAATAAAATAGAAATCGAAATCGATTTCGTGATTCAAACCCCTAAACCTGTTTGATCTATTCGAAGACAATGCCGCGGATGGCGAAGACGCTTTCGGCGAGAACGCCAAAGACGGAGGAGAACGAGTTCAGTGAAGATGGCGGAGACAATGGCAACTGGCGAGGAGGAGTTCGGCGAAGGCGGAGGAAGAACGAACGACAGTGAGCTTCCACCATAAGAACTTTGGTGACAACAATGGCCGGCTTGGAGAGGAGAATGGCGAGAAGCAAAGAGAAGATGAACGGAGGAGAATGGAGAAAAGTAAAAATAAAAATTGAGCTCAATAGAAGTTGAACGGTGGATCTCATTAACATTTTAGAAAATTCTGAGATTGTCCCTAAAGTTGGGTTGAGTTTTTTGGGCAAAAAAAAAAATAATTTTTTTTTGTTTCTCATTTCCTTAGGATTTTGAGAATCAATTTTCATTTTTTGGGTTGGATTAGATTGAGTTTTGTATTTGCCAAAAGCATTCCCAGAAATCAATCTCAGATTTTTTAGGTTGAGTTGGGTTGGAAACACTAACCAAATGGGGCCTTAGGAACTCGTTTCTTATTACCTGCATTCATTAATCCATAATTAAAAAATGTTTTATTTTTCACGGTGCCCAAAAATGATTAACATCTATAGTTGTTTGGTCAGAGAGTTATGGGATGAATTTTTACTGATGTGGAATTCTATCTACTTTGCAATGAGCTTTCCTTAGATGGCGTTTGATACGTGGGATTCAAGATGCGATTGGAATGGTCATGAGAACGAGAATGGTCATTTCATTTCTATGTTTAGTACATAAAATTTAATTATATTCTCATTACTAAGAAATCTCTAATCTCAGAAAGTATGGGATTAACAAATATTAAGATAAATTTGGTATTAATTAATCCCAATTACATGGGATTAGAGTTTAATAAAATACTAAATAAATATTTGAATTGGAATAAAATTTAATTAAATTAATTATTATATTATTTCAAATTTTAATTAAATTACTATTTTATCTTTTCATGTTATTCCAATATACCACATGTAATTTTTTGTCACTAAATATAAAAATGATAATGATTATTCTATTTTATTATCATATTAATTTTAATTCTATTGTAATTCTATTCCATTTTATTATATTCCAGCATGCCAAATGCTTAGTGATATGTCTAAAGTCCGAGATGTGATTTGCAGTAAGAATCAGTAAGAGAGAGAACATAGGGCCCAACCCGTTGCTTGTATCTTATGGGCCTGGGCGTAGGTCAGTCTTAGCGGTCGACGGTGCCCTGCTCCTACATAATCATCCTCGTGGTGTAATAAGAATGGGTCTTCAACAAAACGGGCCGATGTCATTTCACATTAGGCCCGCATAAATAAATATAGTAAAGCCCGCCCCGCAACAGGGAGAGAGACAATTATGTGTGCTTGACTCCTACAGCCTTACCATGCTCCTTCACCTTCCCTGCAACTCTACTGTAAGAAGAAGATTGGGAGTTGCGAGAGATGAAGTTGAGCTGCATCCGCGCGTCCAAACTCTTCTTTCGGTCTATTCCGGTTCCACCCATTTCCTGCTCATCCATTTCACCTCCACCCACTTCACATAAACCTCAGACGCCTCTCTTTCTGAGGCCACCCGCCTTCTCCGCAACCCTATCCGACCTCCGAAAATGGCATCACTGGGCCAAAACCCTCGCATCCTCTGTTGGTTCCGCGTTCCAGGACTCGGACAACGGCCCAGACTCCAGCCTCCTGCATAGAGAACTCAGTTGGCTCATCGAAGACGCGCTTCAAAACCCCAAATCTCTCTCAACCCACTTTGAATTCCCAGAAGACAATAACGGAGAGGTGATGGCGGCGTTGAGGGCCGGTTTAGAAGACCTTTACGCGTTGTGGAAGCAAAGAATCGAAGAAAGGAGGCCGTTTCAGTACATAGTGGGGTGCGAGCACTGGAGGGACTTGGTGTTGAGTGTTGAAGAAGGGGTTTTGATACCAAGGCCGGAGACTGAACTGATTGTTGATTTGGCCGGCGATGCGATTAAGGACAGTGAGGAGGATGAAGGGTTGTGGGCTGATTTGGGGACTGGGAGTGGTGCAATCGCTATTGGGGTTGGGAGGGTTTTAGGAAGTCGTGGGAGAGTCATTGCAACTGATTTGAGCCCTGTTGCGGTTGCTGTTGCTGCTTTTAACGTGCGCAGGTACAATTTGCAGGTTTGTGAGTGCTTTCTTAACATTTGTCTCTCATTCTCAATTCACAAGCAATGAACCAATACCCATAAACCCCTAACCCTATGCAAAAATGGAATCAGACAACTTCTAGAGATTATGTTCTTATGTGGCTTGAAAATGAACCTTTGGTCTTCAAAAGTTGTCATCCTTCGGTGTTCAGGATAAAATAGAGGTAAGGCAAGGACATTGGTTCGAACCTTTGAAGGATGTTGAAGGAGAGCTTTCAGGTCTTGTGAGCAATCCCCCATATATTCCAAGTGAAGATATGAGCGGCTTACAAGCTGAAGTCGGCAAACACGAACCAAGACTTGCCTTGGATGGTGGCGCCAATGGCATGGAGGACCTTCTTCATCTCTGCAACGGAGCCCTTTCATTGCTGAAACCGGGTGGATTCTTCGCTTTTGAGGTACAAATCTTTGTGCTTAAGTTTGGATTCTTTTCAGAATTTTGCTGGTTATGCTTTTAATGTGCTTGCTGCAGACAAATGGTGACAAACAGTGCAAGTATCTGGTGGATTACATGGAAACCAAAACCAGTGGAAACTTCTGCAATGTCAAGGTAATCTCGGATTTTTCTGGCAGACAAAGATTTTTGACTGGGTTTAGGGCAAGATGAGTTGCAAAAGGAGCGAATAAGTGTGTTCTCTCAATTCAGTTTTAATGTCCTAGAAATGATTTTTGTCCTACAGAAATCTTTGTTTTTATATTGAATGTTGCCTGGTCTATCAAATAAATTCTGAAATTTACTGAGCAGTGTAGTAATGAAGTGCTATTACTTTCTAAATTTCCAAGCCAAACTTCAATATAAATAAAACATAAATGCGAGACCGTCATCCCTCTCTTTCCGGCTCTATCCCCCAAACATGCATGGACATGGGACAGACGAGAAGTTCTTTCCTCACCACTAATACACACACATTTACAGGGTATGTTTTGACGGTAAAAATAATAAGCAAAATGACACAATACTACCTATACAAGCCGCCAAAGAAAGAAAAAAAAAATTGAAAGAAAAAAAAAAAAGATGATATGAGAATCTTCAAGAGCTACGTGAATTCAAATATAAGCAGTATTTGTAACTGGGATGGTTGGTGGTGTTGACATGCCTGAGGAGAAGGTAGTATCTCTGTTGTCTGAACCAGACGACAGTGTAGTGTAAGAATTGCTGCAACTAGTTTGGGGCTTGGGTTTGACAGGGTCTCTAACTTTAAGGTCCATGAAATCGGAGATTAGGCCCGGCTTTGTTATCTTGTTCTTGACGGCTAGCTGGCCAGTCAGCATCTTGACGACAGTAGACATAGAGGGGCGTAGCTTTGGGTTGTCTTGAGTGCAGAGAAGTCCGATCTTCAAGAATTTGCAAGCCTCTTCTGGATCGAAATCACCGTTGAGTGATGCATCAACCAGCCCCACCAGCTCCCTTTTCTCATAGAGTTGCCATGTCTGAAACCAAAAACCAAGAAATAATGAAAATCTATTCCCAGCTGCTGAATGTACACATTGCGCTAGTAGTAGCAGGAGGAGGAGGAGGAGGAAATTTGTTACCCTTTCAAGAATGTATCGTTCTTCAAGGGGTAATCTTGTGTTTGTGTTGGATCTCCCGCTGACTATTTCCACCAGAAGAACACCAAAGCTGTAAATGTCCGATCTACGTGTCAACTGCCCTCTTATTGCATACTCCGGTGCCAAATAACCACTGAAAAAAACAACACAAACGTAAATAAAATGTTGAAGCAAAATGCAGAAGCAACGGTTGATTATTGGGGTTGTGTATGCATACATACATTGTTCCTGCGACTCGTGTGCTGACATGAGTCACATTTGGAGGGATGAGCTTTGCAAGGCCAAAATCAGAGATCTTGGGTGTCAAGTGCTTGTCAAGGAGGATGTTGCCTGCCTTGATGTCCCGATGAATAATGTGTGGCCTCACTTCTTCGTGGAGAAAGGCAAGCCCACGTGCTATTCCGATGCATATCTTGGTCCTAGTTCTCCAACTAAACTGGAGGCTGCTGTGGCTTCCACCTGAAGCAATATTCAGCCGGTAAGACTTTGTTTCATTAGTGAAGGACTTGAAAAGAGAGATATTACCAAGGAGAGTTACCAAGGAGAGTTTGGGCGAGGCTGTTATTCTCGAGATAGTTATAGACCAAAATCCTGTGATTTCCTTCGACACAGCAGCCATAGAGCTTGACTAAGTTTTCGTGCTCTATGTCTGCGATCACTTGAATCTCTGTCAAGAATTCCCGTACCCCTTGTCTTGATTGTGCAGATAAAACCTTTAGAGCGGCAACCTTTCCATTTTTAAGCTTTCCCTATTAATCAAATATCGAAGAAAATTATACTTGCAGAACCAGGAGAGTGACAGAGAGAGGCACATAACAATATATAGGCTGAGTTTTTACCTTGTAGACAGAGCCAAAACCCCCCTCCCCAATTTTATTGGCCAAACTGAAATCTTCGGTGGCAATTCTTAGCTCCTTGTATGAGTAGAGGGTGACGTTGATGCCCGAGAGCTCTGCCCACCATCATCATCATCAAAATATGAAGGGAAAAAAAACTAAAAACAGTAAAGAGGATATATTTAAGGAAAGCATGTTGTTGAATTGGGTACCTCCATCAAATTCGGTAAGCTGTCTAGGTGATGAATCCAACTTCCTACTACCGAATAAGAAGGGGAAACAAGGCATTGTGATTGATACGCAGGCAGCCGGCAGCCTGCTTCAAAAAATCAAAATCTGCGAAATTCAAGCACAACCTGTGTCATACTATGAGTTGAAAATCAAACTGAAACATGAATCTCAAACACAACGATCTACTTGCGAGCGTAAGGGGAATAGTTAGAGCTCAGCAACATAGAGTCGAAGAAACCAAAAGCTGTTCATGAAGAAGATAGAGAAATTAGAAGAAACAGAGGCGATGATAATATTACCTCGCTCAGAGTTAGTTGAAGCGGAGGAAAATTGGTCGGAGGAGGTTATTGAAATTTGAGAGTCATCGGAGGAGGTTGTTGAAATTAATGGGTCGTCGGAGGAATCCGTATACGATCTTTCCGGGGATTGACGGACGATTAGTAGCGTGTAAAAGTCAGAGCGACCCAGTCCCCGCGAGCTGTCGGAGGGACCCACTTCCCGTCTGCCAGTTTTCAGTTTCCGCTATTTGTGATTTGGAAAATTTGTTTCTCATTTCATATGTTAAATATCCAGATCTCCTAACATTACAACAAGACAAAATTGTATAATTAAGTGTTAACGTTAACATGAAACTGTTCAAGTAAAACACTTTGCTTATATTATAAAACTACAATTAAATTACACGTTAATGTTCTTGCATTTTTTTTTTTTGTATGTTCACTCAACTCATCGTCCTTATTTATTTTGTGTGCGTTAACGTTAACTCATTTTCAGCAATACATCTTATTTTTATTTTTTTTATCAAACTTTGTCTATGTTATGTTTATTCCACGTTATCCCATAATTCCTCATATGTTTTGTGCATTAACATTAACGAATTTTTTACCATCGTACTGTGAATTTTAACTTTAACGTATTTTGTTTTTTTGAGGTTCTAATTCCTCTATAACCGTATCTGTTGTTTGTGTGTTTGATTTGGATTTGTGTTAACGTTAATGCATATTTTTTTGGTTTCTTGTGTTAACGTTAACGTATTCATTTTGTCTGGAAATCCATATGTGAAAAAATCAAGCAAACTGATATTTACGTAAAAAATGAACACCCCATCCACCTCCACCATTAATTCATATGGCCACCATTGTCATCGTCGGCACCATTTCCGAACCATCGATTTCCTTGTTCTTTTCGTTGCCGTTAGGTGTTAACGATTTCAGATATGGATTTAAAGAGAGCAAGAGAGTGAACCACCGAAACCTATCACCCCAAATGGGAGAGTGAAAACCCAACAAAACCGATTCATCCATTTCGTTGATTGAAAGTAGCAAATGAGTCACAAAAATCCTCAAATCGAAATCGAAACACTAAGATTAGAAACAATACGATGACAAGAAAGAGGGGGCAACGAGAAAATTCATGGAGGACAAACCAAATCTGATTTCAGATATAGAAACCCACCTCGTAATGGAGAGAGAGAGAGTCTCAACGTCACCGTCTTAGGTTCAATCAGGGACGACAATGGTGGTTGTAGGAGCTGATGCCATGGTGTGTTGGTGATGGCATGGTTCTTCTTGATCTCGATGACCCAAACGTTTGCCACCGGAAATGATCTCGTTGAGAAAGTGTTTTCGGATTCAACTTCGGTTTGGGTCTGTCAGCGCCGACAGACTCGCAGTGTTCAGTTACGAACGTGCCCGGCAGGGACAGTGGTTCGAAATACGAACCATTGTCTGCGTTCCTTACTCCATTAGAGGAGAATTTTGTAGAGCTGGAATATCCTGAATTTATGCCATTAGAGAAGAAATTCACTTTCAAAAGCTCGAAATTACGAGGAAATATTTTCAATAAACACAAATACATCAGCTATATCGTAAACCTTCGTCGTCCTTCGATGAAGAAGGAGAGAGAGACGGAGATGGTCTGGTGTCTTGGCCATGATAGTAGGTTTAGAGACAGAGATACTCTCTCTCATAAATTTGAAATTCATTGTGAGTGATTGGTGGATAGAGGACTAATTATCTCTAGATAGCACGTTAATGGTTAACGTGTGTGAGAGAGATGGGTTTGTTTTAGGAGTATGTGTGTCTTTTTACTATATTTTTTTTTTGGTCTTTTGAGGACTAAAAACTTAATTAGGTGTACTATGAAGTCTAATTCTTACATGAACTGTTGAAAATATTTTATTTTTTTTTCTAAATGATCTCTTAAATAAGGGCTAAATAATAAAAACCTCCAATTATTTTTGACAAATATTATTTAATTTCAATAAAAAATTGTTAATTTTTTTTTTTTTTGTTATAATGACAATTTATCCTTAATCATTTTAAAATAATTAAAAATAAAATACAAAAAATATCCTTTTAAGTTTTTTTATTTGCACTTTTTCATTACTTTTTACACTAATATTCCTATTTAAAAAAAATATTTTTTTAACCTTTATTTTTTTTACAAAATAAATTAAAAAAAAAAAAAAAAACTATTCACACAATCCTAATCGGTTTCTTCTTTAGTCGCCTCTCTCTATGTATTGGCGCACGACACAAGATTGTAGAGAGATAGAAGGAAGAAGAAAACCATCGGCAACAACAATCGAGATTTTTCTGATAGAGTCTATTTTCTTTTGTCAAAATAATGAGAAAAAATATATATTTTTTAAAAATAAACGTGTTAGTAAATTTTAAAAAAATAAAAAATATATTTTGTTTTATTTTATTGAAATAAGAGAGAGATAAATATTTTTTTTAAAAAAGAAAAAAAAAAAAAGGTTGGTGAAAGGTAATATATAAAAAAAAAAAAAAAATAACAAGAATATAGAAATAGTACAAATTAGAGTCAAATGAATGACCGTTGTTCCAATTTAATTAGTTGATTGACTAACTAATTAATTTTTTAATAGTAGGTCAGCAAGATGGAAAAAGGCGTTTATCGTCTGAAAAATCAAACGTTTTCTAGTTCTACAGATTACGCACGTTGTTGGGTATCATAATTAATTTACCCCAAAAAAAATTACTTGGCTTTACTTACTAAACATTTTTTATTAGGAAAAGGATTAAAAAATCATAGATGGGTTTTTGTTTTTGATGGGTGTCAGACATTCGTAGATGAGTGACGGTAAATTATCCAGCGAAGTATCGCTGCTCCCTTTCTATTTGCACATCCCAAATCACAAGAAAAACTTGTCCATGAACGCCGTCGCTACTAAAGTTGCCGTCGTCGGAACCGGAAGTGAGCGACTCTTCTTTTACGCATACCATCGTGTTTATATCTTTTTGTTTCGTCTTCAATCGCTAATGCTTGCTTGTGCGGGGATATCATCGTGGGTCTGCGGGATTGGGTTTCAGTTTCAGGAGCTGTATGTGCATCAACTCTGGCCAAAAATGGCGTATCCGTCACCATCTTCGAGTCTGCTAGAGGTCCTGGTGGTCGAATGTCTCAGAGACGGTAAACTATTCTTCAAACTTTTCTGTGCATATGTTCGCTCTTACATCCTTCTCTTCTTATTATTATTCTTTTTACTTTTACAATTGATATCCAAATGCTGAGAGGTTTATGTTTCTTTCGGTCTTTGTAAAAGAGAAATGACTGAAGATGGAATGGAGCTATTATTCGACCATGGTGCTCCTTACTTCACTGCCATTGATCCAGATGTGGTGAGTCTTATTCGCAATTGGGAAACAAGAGGTCTTGTTGCCGAGTGGAAAGAGAATTTTGGGTCTTTTGATTGTATCTCCAGGACATTTCTTGATGTTCAAAAGGTGAGCAACACACACTTCTCGTGGCTCCCCCTTACTCGGTGAATATGGAATTAAACTATGGCATGCTTATATGCATACATATAGGAAGGATTAGGCAAAAAATATGTGGGTGTCCCAGGAATGAATTCCATATGTAAAGCACTATGTCAGGAGCCTGGTATGTATGTTTTTGTGATATCGCTTGCTTTCGTTTTGTTTATTGTTGTTAGAACTTACAACTTAGAATACATAAATAAGAAGATTTCTTCTTTCTTTTCTGTAGGCGTGGAAAGTAAGTATGGAATCGGTGTTGGGAGGTTGGAGTGGTTGGAGGATGAGGACTTATGGTCATTAGTAGGTTCAGATGGGCAAAATCTTGGTCGTTTTAAGGGAGTGGTGGCATCAGACAAAAATATAATTTCTCCCAGGTTTACGAGTGTGACTGGACGACCACCGCCTCTAGGTATAACCATTTCTCTCACCACTTTTTAATGTAACAAGTTACCCTCTTTGAGT
Source organism: Eucommia ulmoides (assembly GCA_016647705.1). Classification (NCBI taxonomy): domain Eukaryota; kingdom Viridiplantae; phylum Streptophyta; class Magnoliopsida; order Garryales; family Eucommiaceae; genus Eucommia; species Eucommia ulmoides. Next base: position 275,930 of record JAENRU010000391.1, on the reverse strand, counting down.
GGCCAGTAGGAGACGGCTCATCCATTAATCATCAGTAATATTTCTTAAACATAGTACTCTCTCCCAGGGATGTTTCGCGTACTTTGTTATTGACATTTATTGTTCTGTTGGATGTACACTACCTTTGTTTCCCCCAATGAAACCAGTGTGCTGAAGTATCTTAACCTTTTATCTATTGGAATTTGGTATTGCTTGTTGAATGTATTTTCATACAGATCTGAATGGGGTTCCTGAGTTGGCGGCGAAGATGAAAGAAGTGCCTGTTAGTTCGCGTTTTGCTCTCATGATGGCATTTGAAGAGCCTCTGCGTTCGGTAAAACCTGCAACATGCACTTCTGTCTATGTCTTTTCACATCTTTATGTGCCTGGTCTATCAATTGCAATATCTAAACGAGATTGTGTATTCATGCCTTCATCTTCAGCATACCAAGTGTTTTGTTCTGTTAAAAATTTGGTTTTAAAATGATAATATTATCTTGTAATTTATGTCGTTACATTTCTCACATTGAACCCACAATTACCATACATAAAAATCTTTTATGGGTGGAGTCTTCGTGATTCAGATACCAGTGAAAGGCCTCTCATTCACAAATTCTGAAGTTATAAGCAGGGCATTTTGTGAGAGCAGCAAGCCAGGGCGTTCCACGTCTAGGTACTTGGCTATATGAATAAGTCCGGTAGTGTAGTCATCATTATAGAGTTTCACGATTATGCATGCATCTACTCTGCACAGTGAACGTTGGGTATTGCATTCAACAGAGGAGTATGCTAAGGGCGTTATTGCCCAAACTGGACGTCAAAAGCCTTCAAATGCAACATTGGCTAAAGTGGCTGAAGAAATGTTTCAAGAATTTCAAAGCACTGGACTTGAGATGTCACGCCTAATTTTCAAGAAAGCTCATAGATGGTCAGTATCCAGATATAAGCCGTAAAATTCTCCCGCCCCTTAATAATTTTTCATATTTTCTAGTTGTTGGAAAACCAATTATTGCAACTGTGTGTGAAATTGTTTTGCATTGGATGAGCACGGTATTTTGAACCCAATTTCATTTTGAGAAGCTCTTTTTGTTGTTTTTGGGGATAACTTACTGGATTGCCTCAGCTGCTGTGTGTGTGTGTGTTGTCTTTGACAGGGGCAGTGCTTTTCCCGGTGCCAGTATAGGTGGAGAGGAGAAATGCGTTTGGGATGGGAGGAGGAGAGTGGCTATTTGCGGAGACTTTTGTGTTAGTCCGAATGTAGAAGGAGCAGTATCTAGTGGTATTGCTGCAGCTTCCAAGTTTGCTGAAATACTGAGTTGCCTATAGACGTGCGTTTGAATGCATGCATGGCTGAGGAAAGAAAGAAAGAACATTGTATTGTATTGTATTGTATATGCAGCAGCACAGTTTTTGTGACATGAGAATGTACTGTCGAATTGTTGTTTTATATTGATTAAGATAAGATGTCACGGAAGGATTTACTTACAACTTGTTCCAAGACGTCGTTCTCTGATTCTTCTGCAGTCTTCTACTTTCTTGTTTTGGTTTTTCCAGGGATTTTTTTTTCCCTTTCTGTGGGTTAATTTTAATTATAATTATAATTATAATTAATTTTCTGGATTTATAGTAATAATTCAGCAACTAGATTTTGGACCAATGGGATTTTTCCACGTGTCCAATGTGGATGAGGTTGGATCCAGAATAATGTACGCCTCAGAGGAGGAGAAAATGTTGAAAAAAGGAGGTTGCATTTTGATAATGTTGTGGACATCATATCCAGAAGCAAACCACAGGAGTGAAGCCACGTGTCAACTCAGCAATCGCATGTCCACTGGTTCATTATCTCCCCCAAGGAAGGAAACAAAACTGAAAAGGAAGGCTCAGCCTGGCATTGAAAAGAGAGAGAGAGAGAGAGCAGCAGTAGCAGGAGGAGGACATGGCAAGTGCGGTGATGAGTTCGGTTAGCCTTAGGAGGCCTTCTTCCCCATTTGTGGGTGTTGAGAAAACAGGAGCGAGAGGTCTCCCTCCTTCATCTGGCAGGTTCAGATTCAAGGTCCAGGCAAGTGCTAAGAAGATCAAGACTGACAAGCCTTATGGTGAGTTAGTTGTTTAGACAGTAGTTAGTGATGTTGTTTTTAAACAAAGCTTCAACTGAAGTGGAATTGTGGTGTTAATAGGAATCAATGGAGGCATGAACTTAAGGGACGGGGAGGATGCCTCCGGAAGGAAGTCCAAGGTGGGTAACCTGGTTTTATGTTATGTTCATACGATATTATGTATACTGATCCTATTAATTCCTATTGAGTCAGGGGAAGGGTGTTTACCAATTTGTGGACAAGTATGGTGCTAATGTGGATGGATACAGTCCTATCTACGACACGAATGATTGGTCCCCATCTGGTGATGTCTACACCGGAGGTAACAAAACATAAACCTAAACCTAAACCAGCATCTATCTCCCTTGTGTAATTAATATATGTGTGGAAAGTGAGAATGTATTGTGTGTGGCGCAGGTACGACGGGGTTAGCCATATGGGCGGTGACACTTTTGGGTATTCTTGCCGGGGGTGCCCTCCTTGTTTACAACACCAGTGCTTTGGGCCAGTAGCACTACTACCTCATTCCCCATCTCTTATTTTATAAATTCTCTTGTCCAGACAATATCTCTAATCAATCCCAAAAGGTGTTTATGTATTAATTTGGTTTGTATTTCTTCTGTTGGTTTCTCATATCTTATGTATGCCTTTTTCTACTACACTCTCTACTATCTACTACATAGATATATCTGATTAAAAAGGATTTGTGGAATTATTTTTTTTTCACATCCATAAAAAATAAAAAACATGGCAAGATGTGGCTGCTGGGATTCGAGCCCAGGTCTCCACGGCCACAACGTGGAATTCTTACCACTAAACTACAGCCACTTGATGACCACCCAGTTCATTACTATATAGGTGAATTGTCAGTAAAGAGAGAATTCTTGGTTTGTTTAACTGATTCTTGAGGTTCCTTCAGCTTAAAATTTTATATCAATCTGGTTCAATAATAAGTGGTTTTAAGAAAATTGAACAGAATTGATAGCGCGTATCATTTTCAAACTCAATATGCTCTCACATTTGCAAATATGATCACCGTTCATTATTTACATTCTCTCTTCCACAAAAATTGCAAGAGTGAACAAACATGACAATAAAATAGAAGAACGGCGAGAAAGATGAAAACTAGAAAATGGGAAAATAATTTTTTATCCTTAAAAGACGAACAAGGCCGCCATGCACAAATGGTAATCCACCTAATTTCCCTCACAAATTTTCCAATTGAAACTTGAGGGACCAAATGTGTTAACTACAAAATCAAAAGGACCACAAATGCATTTTTACATGAAGGAGAGGTAGAAAATCTAATGGATGGGTGAGGAAATACAAACAAGAACCAACTAATGAGTGCCTGGCCAGGCCTGGAAATTTTTGAAACAACAGCAGAACAGACGGAGCTCAAAATCACTCAGTTGTGGTCAACGTGCAAAGGCCAAAGGCAAATTATTGTCCTTCTGCCGCACAAACATATGCTTCAGAATAAGCAGCCAACTCCAAATAATAGAATGAAACCAAAATTCTTTTGCCACTCAAATTCTTTGATAATATTGCCGACCACATACACTTTTCGGGCATCATTCTGTCTTAAGAGATTACAAAGCATGCAATTCAAATTTCTTCCCCTAAATAACCTGAAACACAGAATAAATCAATGGTTATTTGGAACTGAAACATGTAAATTACTTGTTTTTCTCTTCTCTTAACTGAAATTTCGAGCCATGCTCGTGTCTCACTATCTATGCAGCTGTGCAGAGTCAACATTGATCTAGGAGACACTGCGCTAGAGCAGTGCTCTAATATAGTAATACCTCATCTTCACACAGGATAAAACACAAACGTTATCAAGATAGCAAACACAAACGTTCTTTTTGTTACCAACATCATTCTAGAAAATATACTATCCTATTTTTTGCCATCCCCAAGATTTCTCTTTCCAATTCATTATAAAATTGAGTATGTTGAAGGTGAATGGTTAGATTCTCATGTAACCAGGTTTTTAGCATAGATATATGCACTGGGCACTTGGCAATTTCCGGTATGATTCCTTGTCTTGCTCTCCAGAAACTCATTTTGCCTCCACATCCAAATTCGGTTGGCTACTTCTACAACCACTCAGAGAAAATAAATCCGCTCAATGACAATAGCTTGAAAAATAAAATCCAATCTCGTTTAGCCAACCATTTGTGCTCCAGATTTTACATCGAGACATTAGGGAAACTTTAAATTAGCAGATGTGTGTTCTAAAAGATGACAAGTACCTCTTTCACAAAGCATGTGCTAGTGATCCCCACCATCTTCTCCGCCCATTTTATCTGCCATGTACAAAACAGAGTTCATCTCAAATCCCACAAAAAAAATTAACAAAGGCATTTCTTCATCAATGTCTTCACTTATAATCTAATTAACAAAAACAAAAGCAAGAAGTAAACACAAGGATCAATCAGTATAACAGGAAAAATTAAGCATCATGATTACCAGTCTTAATGAAATATATAAATGAGAAAATACGTATGCAATGTGTGTTTAACTAGATAAATTGCATTTTCTACTTTGTTGACATAAAAGGTTCACGTAAGCTCACTCCACCTAGGTGGGTAAAGTCTTAGGTAGCATTTCATTACCAACTACTGGTCTTTCTTTCAAATTTTTTTTCCTATATTTTGGTCAAATCTTGAACCTTATATCTTTGATCAACTAACGTCACAGACCTTTTTTCATTTTCGGAAAACTCTTCATTTTTCAAGTATGAAATAGTAAAGCTTAATGAATCTTACTTTCTACCACTTTCCATTCCCTCTCCTCTTTTAACTCTTACTCATAGATAGGTGAAAATGGGAGGAGAGTACAGGTGTGTGGGAACCTTGAGGTCGGAAGGGGATGTCAGAAGTGGGCAAAGGTGACAAGGAATTAGGGATGTCCAAGTCCCATAAAGATATAAGGAAAAATACGAGGACATACAGAAACTAACACAATGTGAGTTTTAGCTATAATATAATGATCCCATAAACTAAGATTAAACGAGTAAAAAATATGTAAATGAGGATTAGAGTAGTTCCTAACGAGGCAAATTCAATGCAAAAAATACATGAGAGGAAAAACACAAGTACCTTGCCGTAAACCAGCAGACAGCAGCCGATCTATGTTATCAACGCGTCTTTGTATAGTCTTCAAAACTAAATTTAATGAAACAACTCTTTTTCTTACGCCAGAGATCTTTGCAGCATGTTGCATGATGAAAGGCAATGGTGCATCTTCTAATAGCTGATCAAGCTCTGATATATTACAAAAATTTGAGCCCAGTCAGTAAGATCAACCAATCTTTGGAACAGAAAGTGTAACAAAGGAGGAAATCCCAATAATAAGCATCAGTTTCATTCAAAACAGTACATATTTACCCAATCTTCATACATAATGATTATTCAGGACATATAATAACTCATTGCAACTTAAACGGAGCCAAGTATGAAATTTATAAGCGACATGTTAATCTCCACCGAGCAGTACATATATCAAAAGAAACATAATCTGTGACGGGTATGGTGAATTATCAAATTCAAATTCAAAAAACATCGAAAACCAAGGTGACGGGTATGGTGAATTACCTCGAGTAAGACGATCGATGGCGAAAGACAGCTGATCCTGGCTTTGAAGGGTCTGTTCAGCTCTTGAATCAAAATCCCTAATCACGCAAGACATCAAAGACGAAAGAGTCTTAGCTAGAGAAGAACCAGAACTATCATCGTCCCTAGTAGCATCGCCATCTGCAGTGGTAGCTTCGGTCGGCTCAGTTGCGGATGAAGCGTCAGCATCAGAAGTGGTGACTACATCCGGAGTTGGTTCGAAATCGTCATTGACATCAACACTGTGGTCTTCAGACGAATCATAGTGATGATTTTCCAGCTTTGAGTCCGCCATGAATCCTGTCTGCAAATGATTGTGATTTGCAGATCATGGATAGGAGCAGAGACGAAGGTTAGGTGCAACTCAGCAAGGGTACCAGACATCACAAACAGTATTTTTTATTTAAAAAAAAAAGGATAATACGAAAAAACGGAATGACTGAAAAGCCCTCTCCCGGTGCAGAACTAGGGTTTCCACCGCAAAGCAGCCATATAAATGAAATGAAAGCGAAAGCTTCTGTGCTCCCTCACCGTCGCATTCGTCTGGTAAAGAGAGAACTTCCTTTGAGCTGCTAAGATGAGGGCAAAGGTTAGCGTTTTCCCTCTCTCTATTTCTCTGTGGTGTTTCCATTGTTGACATCAATACATTCACTTTACGCGTAGAAAACATTGATTAAGCCGGTGGTGGTTTCATTGTTCAGGGTGCGTGTACTGTTTTCTGGTTGAAAGGGCTGCATTTTTTAATTAAGAACTTCAATTTTTAGCTATGAATATGATAGGCGATCTCTATGTGCATGTATTTTGTTGCTCGTCATCAATTACGATTTTATGTTATTAAGTTTTGCCCTCCATCCACGAATTTAGTAATAATGTGCGGAATTTAAAAGAAATCATTTGTTTACTTTTGGTCTGGAATATGGAGGAGATATGCCTTCTCCTGTCCAGTTCGAAATTGATGGTAATTAGGGTTTGCTGAATGAAATGTAAAATTAACGGTTGTTCCCCCCAACCCCAAGTAGGTGGGAAATGTCAATTCCTTCACTATGCACACTGATGACATCTTCCCATATCATGGAATATGTGTGTCATTTCCTTTCAACTCTTAATCTACTTCTTCAATGACATTGCCTACCAACCTGACCCCAAAATTATAATCTTGTATGCACATGCTTGGTGTTCACTATTGCAGTGGTGAAGTTTTTATGTTTATGTTAATGGGTATTCTTATTTGTATCTTAGTCTTGAGTGCAAACTTGCAAGCATCTTTTTTTTTCCGATTGTTTTTTTTGTGCGCGGGTGTGTGGGGTTAGCATGTGGTTTGTTTACTTGTATAATGTCCAGAGAAGCTGATGTGTGTTTTGTGGTCTGTTTTTGAAATAGTGGAAGAAGAAGAGGATGAGGCGGTTGAAGAGGAAGCGACGAAAGATGAGGCAGCGATCTAAGTAGATTGTTTTTTTCATCATCATCATCATCGACCACTGCTGAATATGTTGGTCGGCTTGATTGAATGGATTGTTAGAGGAGAAACATTAAATGTCATTTTTTTTTATTAAAGTTTTGTAGTAATTATTAAACATGTTTTGATTTTTTTGGTTGAAATAATATTACGGATGTCTTGATCTTTCCGAGTTGCTGCTGAACGGACATTTGTTCCCTTATATCTCCATTGTGCAACCTTGCGCACAATTGTCTCTTATCTGTCTTCTCTTTCAAACTCAACAAATATTCATTGATGCTAAAGGCAAAGGGCCTGCCCATTGAAGTTGCTACGTAGTCGCAATGTCTCATGAGTTGACACCTGTCACGTTTCATGCAGGAGGAGAGACACCTGTCAGCCATGAGTTAAAAGAAGCTGACACGTATGTACTTCTATGAATATGTGTAAATAGAACATTTCAGGAAAGAGTTAGACGACCCACCGAACGTGAGTAGTTAAAAATGGCAAAGAGCAAGGAAGATATAAAGTATGCAACGGCTCAGGCGGATGATGAAGCGTTGAGGGTGGCTTACAAGGCAGGTACCCCTCTTGAGGCCGGCAAGATTGCAGACTCGGAGCCTGTTGACCTCTTTTCAAGTGCTCAAAAGATCTCTCTGAAAGAAGAGGAAGACGAAGGTGGTAAGATCGCTAATTCTCAACCTGTGAACCTCTTCTCTGCTGCCCATAACATATCAAACCAAAAGGGAGCTGCTGATCAATCCCAACCTTGACCCTCCCTCCTCGAAAAAACCCGAAGAAATGGTCATTGCAGTTATCCTTTCCTGAGTGTCTAATGTAACATCATGTTGTATTTGTAGATTAAAGGTTCCCTTCTCCGGGAACTGAAATGCACCAGTCTTACTACTACTTGTTTCTTAGTATCCGCCAGTTTTGCTTTAAGCACACACCATTTGGAACTCCACCAAGAAGAAGAGTTGGGCCTACACGAGGCCGTTGGAAAATTATATCAAATATATAATTCTAATGCTTTCTGGGCTACAAAACTGAACTACTCACACTTTCAAGATGAGACTTAAAATAAAAAACAAGAGAAGCATAGCTTCAATATCCAGTCCAAAAACAATAGAATTATAATTAGTATACTTATAGGATTATAGTTAGTATACTAATAGAATGGTAAAAGAAATTTTATGTGATATTGATTAAATAATATCAAATTTATCTAGGTATTGGTTAATATTTTGAGGGAATTGGTAATGGGAATGAGATTTAGTCTCGTGGCTTGAACATAAGAATGGAATAAGAAAAACATAAGAATGGAATGGAATAGAATGACTATTCCTATTACCGTTCCAATCTCGTCTCGAATTCCGTGTACCAAAAATGGCGTAGGGTTTCGCAAGAAGATACGAATCCGTGTACCAAACACGACGTAGGAATTTTGCAAGAAGATAGTGTTCTAATCCGTTCTGTAGTCCCCCTCCCTCCTCCTAAACACCCAACCCAGGCTCCCAGACAGATTTTAATGGCCAAAGAGATGAATGGGCATTCATAAATGATCGATTGGTACTTTCAAAAAGGGAATTCATGCTGTTACGTCGTCAGCTCTCGGGATTCCAGGAAGACGGAACACAATTTGGTGAGAGGAGGGAGGGTATGAGAAGAAGAAGATCCACTGAATACGGTCTCCCATGGCCGCCCCTCCGATGATACTACCGCCACTTCCTCTCTACTTTTCTTCAACTCGAATTCTGGAAGATCCCCATAGATAGATGCGTATCCATATCAACCAACCAAAAACAAAAAACACATATTCAGAGAAATGCAGTTGGAATGATGAATAGCAGTAACTAATGTTAAATGATAAACATATATAAAGAAAGATGTGAATGGCTGACCTGTTTCGTCAAGGCCGACAGGACCTTCTCGATGAGCAACTCCACGTTCATGCACTTGCTCACCATACGGGTCAAACAGGACATACTCATGATCACCATTAATATAAGCAAGCAACACTCTGCCTGATTTTTTACCGACAAACCCAAGGCCCCCTCCCCTGGCCTGCAACAAAAGACCAGCACACAACAATTGAGGAGGGTACATAACTCTGGCATAGAACCAAATAGATCAGGAGGGGCACGCATATATAAATTCAACTATAGAGTTTGGCTTGTTAAAATCAGTAATTTAGCTGGTAAGATAAGAGATGTTTACCTTCCTCACAAACCAGGTAACTGCGGGAACTGAATCTCCTGCATTGAACAACAAAATCACCCCATCGGTGCCTCCCTCCCCTAGTGAGCTTTCATTAGACTCCAGGCCTTTAGGTGACTTGGGGAGAAGTGAGAGAATAGCAAATGAAGAATCGTCAACTGCACAGGCTACAACTGCAGAATTACACAAAACTCTCAGTTGGATGCCACAACCAAAAACAAAATGTAACAACGAAGTCAACCCAAAACACCATCACATATAATCTGTAGCCTGTCAAATAAGTTTAACATTTGTTCTTTTCCTTTCAATTCACTTGGATAAAATCTTTTTTTTATTATTATTATTATTATTTTTTTTAATTTTGGTCCCTATGGTAAGTATATTGCGATTGATTCACTTGGATAAAATCAGTAGCAATATATTTACCATAGGAACCAAAATAAAAAGAAAAATCTTAAAGGTCATCATTCCAAAAACGACCAAAGGCAAAATTGGAGAAGCATAGGATCTCTCTTGTTCTCCTCAAAAGAGAACCAAAAATATATGAACTACAAACCTTCTGCATGAAGCTTATAGGACCAGGAGACAGACAGCTTTGACATGCTCCATAGACACAGTTGCAGGATTGAAATGGGCTGCAAAAAAAAAAATGAGAGTTCAATTGAGATGAAATGTATATTGTGAGTTCACATAGAGCCGAACAAAGCAGCAAGGCATGTCATCATAAAGAAAACTCTCAATCTTACATCTATGTTCCCCATTTTATTTAAATAAAACGTATAAGTTGAGCATATGAGAAATCTAAATTGCAACTTGACCTTCGTGGATAAAAGTTAGCCTCTCCATATTTGGGAAAAGGTTGAAGACATTTGACCCTTTCAAACCTCGTAGTTGAAGATCCCCATGAAATGTTAGTTGCCAACCTCAGGGAAAGTCAGAAGCAAGTAGAGATTTTTGTTTTCCACTTAGCACACCTCTTGAATGCATGGATAGTATGAGCTAATATGGATACCAACATTAATGCCCTTGCTTCTGAAAAGTCTGTTGTGCAGATATCTATTCCGAGTATGATTCAGCTCTTATTGTATGTCAACAAAATTCACACTAGCATGCAAATTAAGGTCTAAAATAGTGTTGCAAAAGGCATTTTCTGGGCGAGCACCGGCAAGCCTAGAGGCGGGGTGTAGTAGAAATGCCTCTGGGCTATGACTAGGACAAAATGCTCCTTGAGTATATGCCCCAGACTTCTGGGGGAGCTCTCAGCATAAATATTGGGCGAAAGCCCAATGTGTTTTTCCATTTCAATAAATTAAATATTAATTAAAATTAAGTTATTCCATGGTTCTAACTATGGTCAACATTTAACCTAACTTAAGTTACTATTAAAAAAAAACCTAAAATATAATTAAGAGTGTTCGCCTTCCATTATTATCTGATTGGATGATTAAATAAATATTTCTAAGGAGGATTCAACTTGAATCTTTATTTATTTCCAGTCCACGATCCTATAAAAGTTTTCATTGTTTTACTTCATTAATAATTTAGCATAAATTTTTTATATATATAGTCCATTATTTTTCTTTTGTCATCTTATGTTTTTTTCCTACAATTTTTAGGTTTTTTTAATTCTTATATATCTTAAAAATATTAAAAATTTATATTCCATGGGGCTTATGTCGCACCTTGCGCCCCGCGGTTTACAACAGTGGGACTTCAAAGTAATTGCATTCTTTCCTCCTATGGCTATGGCTGGAGTGGGAACTCTAGTATATAAAGTACATTAGAGTATTGTTTAAGACCCACCATGTCGGAATAGAATCAAAATCACCAAGTAAAAACTTTTAAGGAATGGTGATTCCATCAAAATGAAATAATCTTTATTCCAAATGTAGGAATAATTTTTTAATAGGAATTGCGATTAATTTCCTAATACATGTGGCATTACATTTCAATTTTAATTACTCCTAATAACACGTAAACAAATCTAATAACTTCCGATCAAAATAGTTGAACACGAACACATGCAAATTTTATCACAATTCTATTTGTGAAAGATTAATTTTTTTACTCAATAATTATCAAGAGATCAGAGATCGTTTTATTTGAAAGGAGATACTATTGATTTTTTTTTAGGCCATGAATCGTATTTTGTGTAAATATATTACATGTAGCATCTTATAATCTGTGTGGCAACAATGTTGAATATAATATTCGATGATTAGTTGTGATGTTGATGTTATTAATAACATCTCTACAATCTATATATCCTCATGAGTATTGAATATAATTTCGAATGTAATAGAAATAACATCAATTAATGTTGATAATAATACAAATTATATGCGTGTGTAATATCACGTATTAATAAAGATGGTTTTGATCTTGAATGTAACACTAGATTGTGTTTTTATAAAGTATAAAATTGTAACACGAATGTGAAAAATAAAAATTCTGAAAGTATCGTCTTGAATATAACATTAATTTAAAAATTGAAAATTCTAGACGTGTCACGAAACTGAAATTAATGAAAAAGTTAGTGAAGGTTAAAAAACGAATTATTTTGTCTAAGATGAATTACGCCCACACATCTTCAACTGATATTGTAGCCATTGCTGCTTTACTCCCGTTATTCTCATTTAATTAAGCCCGAAAACGCGGAGTGTGGCAACAAAGAACCGACTCAGAGAGAAATTGTGCATACGGCAACTGGCTCTTGCGAGAAACTTGAAACTTGGAAGAATATAATAGATGCAGATGAGATCGTCGTCAACGATGAATTCAGGGAACAATCGTGGCATTAGCGGCCACATGCTTGCTATCCATCAACGCCTTCACCAAGTTCTCAATTTTGGTTTCAGGTATTGCTAAATTCAGTACTCTATTGATTTTCTGTACATCTGATGCTAAAATCATTATCATTTTGTTGAAATGAATACTTTTTAAGCTTACGTTGGATAGTCATGGCGGTTCTTATTGAGCTGCAAATTTCTGGGGTAAATATTTTTATTGATCACAATAAGGAAAAGACATTTCTTAGCAAGCAAAGAGGACAGGCATCATCAAGAGAACATTAAATACAAATCTCCTCGTAATCCTAAGTTAAGCATTCTCTCTCTTCCACTCATAAGGAAATAATACACCAGTTCTTGATTGAATCAAGTTAGAGAATTTCACTTTGTAAGCCACCCACTTCTTTACTAACGTGGCGGAAGACTCTAGCTTTCCTATCCCTCCAAATAAAATAGATCATGGATGAAACAACGAGCTTAGGATTTGTGGCTGCAGAGCTATTACCCGATCAAGAACAATGTCAATATAATTACCAGCTGACGTAAGATTGCAATTTTGAGCAAAGAAATTTCCTATAGCATGGGGAACATTGCGGGAGGAAAAAGTATGCACATGGTGTCCCTCCTTTGAGTTTGGTACGCTAGAATGGAATGGAACGACAATAGGATTGGAATTAGTATGGTAATGGAATGAAGGTCATTACCATTCTTATGTTTGGTGACAAAAGAGATTAAATGTGGTATTAGAATGATATCAAAGGGTAAAATAGTAATTTAATTAAATTTTCAAACGGTATGATAGTTAATTTAATTAAATTTCATTCCAATTCAAATATTTGGTTAGTACTTGGTCGCATTTTTTGGCTCATGAAAGATTATAACCTACTCCCATCTAATTGTGGTTAATTAATACCAAATTTGTCTTGGTATTGGTGAATCCCATATTTTGTGGGATTAGGGAATCCTTGGTAATGAGAATGAGATTTAATCCCATGTACCAAACATAGTAATGAAATGACCATTCTCATGGTCATTCCAATCACATCTCGTATCCCGTGTGCCAAACGCACCGAGAGAGTAGAAAGAGAGGGAGGAAGATGAAATACTCTTTAGCTCTGTCCATACTCCATAGTTGCAAGCTGTCATTTGAAGTTGTTGATTTTTGATTCTCTCCTCTTTCTTTATTTGTGTTCAGTCAGTATTTTCATTTAGGGTGACATCACGGAGTGAAAAACTAAACAAGTAGTTTGTGTAATTCATGAGGATGATGTTTCTATGTCAAAGAAAAAAATTAATGTTCTTAATTCGGGAGAGATGCAAAATGTCGTTCACTAGAACTGAAGTTTTAGTTCACAGCTTTTTTTATTAGCTAGGATTACCATGTGTTGCACTTACGAAACTTTGCTAGAGTGCATCCTGCTCATTCCGGTACCAATAACTCTAGTATAAGATAATGAACATTCACATATATTGATGCAGTTTTATGGAAATTCTAACGAATCAATTAGGAATTATACTTTCAGGATGGTAAGAGGCACTAATCTTGTATCAAATGATAAACAAAAAATAAAATAAAAAATGTGATGGGAGTTGTCACTTGTAAGCATGGATATCATGTTTAAAAGATGAAAACTTGAAGATCCAACATAAAGTAATTGGAATGCAGTTGATAGAAGAAGATGTGGTGGAATTGAAATAAAGTAAGAAAGCAATAAAATATATAAAACAACTCCGGTTTACAAAAAACACATTGATGGTCTATAACTAAAAACAAGCCCTATGTGAGCATGTGTACGTGCGATTCTTCTTAAAGCAATATCATATTGAAATATGTCCATATCTAGAAACAATTTACATGTTTCATAGGATTGAAAGAAGGTTATAAAAGTCCCATTATTGAAGAATCTAGCTTTCTTACAAGACTGTTGATGATGTCTCAGCCATGTTACATGGCTTTCAAAATTTTCTATATACCATAGTCGTGCAAGGGTGTTGGATATGTGTGCTACACGCCTACACATATTCTTTCTTGTGGTACAATTCATTAAAAATGAGTAGAACATCAACATGAGCACTATAAAATGCATGGAATGCCATTTTATCATTGGAAAATAAATAAAGGTATGAAAGATACGACTTTCTACATGCCACCATGTCTTTAGCATCGGCGAGTGAATGGTAGACAAATTGACATTTGGTTTATATAATCATCTACTCAGAAAGTTGGCAACTGCATGTAATATAACTTTGCTAAAATGAACATAAACGAATTAGCACATGGAGTCTTCAATGCACTTGTTACTAAAGTTTTCCAACTCTCCCATGGCTTCTCACACAAGGGCTATTTCCTCTTTGCATTCCCCTGCACTGCCATTTGAGCACCTGAATGATCATGTGTATTTGGCTCTTTTGACACTTCCCATTTGTGCTTATGCATGTGTAGATATAATGACAAGAAAGAGCGGATATGGCAATGTACAGATGTTGAAACACAAAGGCTAGTGATTCGTTCAATTGATGCATTTCTTGATCATATTACCAATGAGACCTCAAAGCACCCAATTGTAAAGGTATTCAGAAATATTTGTCCTTAAGACCTTTGAAGAATTTTGGTGGTTATATTGTTAATTATTCATATTAAATTCCACATCGCTTGTGTTACCAAATGTTGCACTCTATATATGCCTAAAGGCAATTTTTTTCTTTCACTGCGTATTTTGAGAGTGAATTAAGCCCATTGGGTTTCTACATGGTATAAGAGTCAAGCCTGTTGTTTGATGTTGGGCATTTGAATCCAACATTAATGTTGGGCTCCCTGATATTCTTTCGTAGTGGTTTGTCAAAGTTCACCCTGCGCATGAGGGGCCATGTTGAATCTCACATCAGTGTTGGGCCCCACGATATTTGTTCACAGTGGTTTGTCAAAGTCCATCTTGCGCGTGAGGTGGCATGTTCAAACCCACATTGATGTTGGGCCCGCCGATATCCGTTCACAGTAATTTGATAAAGTTCACTCTGCATGTGCATCGCTTGTGCTACTTGATCTTGAGCTATATAGAAGTCTAGTGGTAATACTCCTCTTCTCAAGGCGTCATAGAGTAAGTTAGGCCCATTGGGTATTTACATGGTATCAGAGCTATATCTTTTGTCTAATGTTGGGCATGTTTAATCTCACATTGATGTTGGGCCCCCCGAAATTCATTCGCAATGGTTTGTCAAAGTTCACCCTGCGTGTGAGGGAGCGTTTTGAATCACATATTGATGTTGGAGACACGATATCCGTTCGTAGTGGTTTGTCAAAATCGACCTTGCACATGTGGGGGCGTGTTGAATCCCACATTGATTTTGGCCGCCTGATATCCGTTTGCAGTAGTTTGGCAAAGTCCACTCTGCGCGTCAAGGGGCTTGTTGAATCACACATCGCTTATGTTACCTAATCCTAAGCTATATATAATCCTGAGTTAGATATAAAGCCTAGGGAAATCCTCCTCTTATAAGCTATCTTTTGAGAGTGAATTAGGTTCATTAGATTTCTACAATTTGTTAAGTTCAAATATTGCTTTTGGTCTACTGCTGCAGTGCTTTTTATCCATGTCAGTAATTAGAAAGTATTTTTTTCCGAAAAGCTTAAAGTCGATCCTTTTACATTAATCTCTTTGGGAAAAACAATTGTCAAATGATAGGTGCCATATAATTTTTTTTTGTTTTGGGAATTTCATAAATGGATGAATAGCTTTGTTCTGCTTTTCAAAGCCTTGAAAGCAACATTTGGAAGTGGTGTGTTGACTGATTTCTCAAGCAAGTTTAAAGTCCCAAACTTCTTAACTTAATCTTTTGCTACTGGCGTACATTTATCTAGGACATTGGCAATGATTTTACTTTGATGTGCACACCGGGTCCTCTGGCAACCAAATTTGGTGCGATTAGTTTAAGTGGACCAGTAATAATATTGCCTTGATGTACATTTCATTTCTGACTTATTTTCTTCTATTGGTTTGGTGTCTGGACGGCATATTGCAATATATGTCATGGAGACCAATAAATTGAAATGCACGCCTACACGTGTCCAGATCTAATATTATTCTATATATGAACTTCTTTCTATTGTCCTGCCTGTTTCAGGATTCAATTGCTGATATGGTGGGTGCAGTGGAAGGCATTCTTCGCTTAAAAAATGAATCGATTTTGAGGATGGCGTCAGATGTTGCCGTAAAGATGATCAACACTATACCTGGTTCAGTCTTTCAGTGTCACATGTTATGTCTTGTCAGTCCCTTATCATCACTGTTAGATTTTCCCCAGTTCCAAGTTACTGTTTCATGTGCGAAAGCTTTGATTTTAATCCTATCAAATCTGAGTTTAAAGAGGGAGAGAGAAGTTTTGGAAATTTTGAAGGAAACAAGTGCAGTTGCTAGTATCTCCCACAACATTCAGAATTTTCGCCGTGGGAGTAAGCCAAATGAATATTTTCTAGAGATGACTTGTCTTTTGAACAAAATTCTTTGGCGGTGGCCACAATTCAGGTTTTGTGTTTGGAGTGATGCTAATGTAATGGATGTGCTACTCTCCATTAGTCTTGTGCCGGATTTTTCTATTAAAGTTGCAGCGTTACAATTGTATTCTACTTTAGGTATTCTTCTGTTACGGTACTCTTTATGTTTTTCTTTTTTACTGTGCCTTTAGAAATTGTTTATTTTTTTGAGTATATTTTCTTGACTTATATGAAACTATTAATTTCATATGGCAAGCAGCTTTGTGTAGTGATGGAGCCAAGTCTCTTTTAGGAAATGGAGAAACCCTCCTACAAATGATGGTGCATTGCATGAGCAGTCAAAACCCTCTACCAGTACGGATGGAGGCATTTAAACTTGCTCAATGTTTAGCGGTAATTTATTTTCTGCTATTCTTTTCACATATTCATTTTTATAATAGAGTAACATTCTTTTCTACATGCAAGTTAATGTCGTATATTGAATGCTCACTTGCTCAGATAAGTCAACAAGGATGTCTAACAATGATGAAACTGTGTTGTGAACCAATTGTCAAAGCTATTATTGCTGGGATGAGCGATTGGAGATTTCATTCTGGGAAGCTTGCAAAAGACCAGATGTGTTTATTGACGGAGGCATGCCGTTTGGCTATGATTACCCGTTGGGCTGGCGAACATCACAACTGTTTCTGGAAACTAGGATTTGACCGAGTCCTTGTGGATATCCTATTGAACATTTTTGACAAAAACCACACATTTCAACAAGATTTATCAATGAATAATCAGATACGCATAGATCTGGCGAGTGTGACCTCAAATTCTCTTTCTGTTGCAATTCCATTTATTTGGGATATTCTTGGATGGCTTGCATCACATTGTGAAGAAAACCTGAACTCTAAGATGCATGGAAATGAAGTTGACATTAACACTCTCATCACATTTGCATGGTAATACTCCCATCCATCATCATCACTCCTTTATCGACTCTAGTTGTATTTCCTCATTTGCCAGAGAAAAAAAAAAACTGTAGTTGAATTTCGCCCCTTACCCCCAGAAAAAACAAATCTTGTGTGGTTTTGGCCCTACTTGGTAATTGTAGTTTGTTTTGTAATTTTCTTTGCCGTGCCTCTTGTTCTGTGAAGAGGTGTTTTCTTCTTTGTTCTCTCTAAGTATCTTACCACTTCTCCAAAAAAAGAGTTAATGGATAATATTTTTCGATGTATAGCATCATAGGCTCTACTCATATTTAGAATGTTGATTCTGTTTACAGCTTGGTCTTTGTAGACTCGGTTCGTGCTACACGTCGTGTTTGTCTAAGTGATACCACCAACATACTTGGGGGTGAACCAGCATGTAGGGCAGTTCTTATGATGCTATATTCTCCCTCCAAACACATTGCATCCCAGGCCAGGTATGTACTATCCGAAAAGTTGAAGCTAAATGTCATGGATGATATCATATATATACTGAGTATCCTAGATAACATATCATCTGGTGATAAGTTCTGGATGCCAGATACCCTTCAAATTATCATTAACCTGATGAGTTTAGCGTGTTATTCCGCCCTGCCCAAATGTCGACAGCATGTGATAAAATGTCGGGGGATAAAAACACTGTTGGCGTTTATAAGGTGGTGTTTAAGTAATCATGTTCCCCTAAGGAGAACGAGTATGGCACCTCATTTGCAAAATATTTTTATTGAGAGAAGTTGTTGCTATTATTCTGCAGAAGAGTGGGAGGGAAATGACATGCTTTTGCTGTTTAGTCTCTGGGGACTTGCCGAGTTGATAAAACATTTTGATTTCGTGGGAAGTCGGGCAGACCTATTTGCAGGTCAGGTGGACTATGGAGAAGATCAATTTGTCAGTCAACTGAAGGAAATATGCACTGGCACTTTCAGTCCTGGGGCACGGTGGTATGCTGCTTATATTCTTAGTTATTTTGGACTATATGGTTTTCCAACTAAACATGGAAGAAGGATGGGCAAATTAGTTAAGGAGGGTCAATTTACAGACATGAATCTCATTCTGACAAATCAGGAGTCGTTAGGTGTGCACAGAGTCATCCTCATGGTTCGATGTCCAGCACTGTTGCCTCCCAGACAGTGGAATAGTTCTTCTGTAGAAAAGGAGGATACAAAGGTGATGAAGGGAATGATAACAGAAGTTCGTTTGTCAGCACATATAGATTATCTGACATTATCTAAGCTGTTGGAATTTGTTTACTTGGGATATTTACAAGCCGGAGCAGAACTTGTGACGAAGTTGAAAATTATTTCTAGACGTTGTAATTTGCAACTTCTACTGCAAATGCTTTGTAGAAGAAGTCCAAAGTGGGGCGTTGCTGTACCGAGGTTTGATCTTGGTTTTGCTCTTGGGCCAGCTGGGCGTCATTTTTCGTAAGTATTTATCCCTAATATCTGAACTTAACTGAGGGGCATCTCTGTATTTTATGGTTTCTTATTTCTCCTTTTTCTTTTTCTTATTTGTGGGGAGATTCCAGTAACTCTGTTTGATGAGAAGGCACCAACTTGTGGTTGGCATACAAAATTGTGTACCTTCTTGTTGTTCAGTCATGTTACTTTACCAAAAGCTTTTAAAGGGACTCCCTCTCAGCTTTACTTTCTCGGTGAAACGCATCTCAAAACTCTTACCATGCATGCATTTTTGTCTCTTGGAATATTAGGTCTCTAATTTATTTTCTTTTGATTTCAGGGACATAATACTCGAATCTAAGCCAAGTGAAGTGGCACACTGGACATGCGGTACATGCTCTTTATCGGTACCACATATGCATGTCCACAAGGTGGTTGTGAGTTCAAGTTGTGAATATTTGTGGGCTTTGTTTCAATCAGGGATGCAAGAAAGGTGCTTACTCACTGTTTGCAAAATGTTTTTCTCTCTATTGTCGATTAAAAATGAATGGGAAATAAAGTGAGAATTACATTTTAGAGAGAAAATGCATGAAACCGAGAATGCATAACCTTGGTTAAATGTTAAAATGCATTCAAAGTGATGTGGAAGTATAAACTATCTTTAGGTGGGTCTACGTGCATGTAGATTTGTTTAGCATAGACCAGGTGGAAAATAGCAATTGTGAGCTACTCAATGCAGCTTGTATTCAATAATTTGTTGTTAGGACCATGTTTTGTTGTTCAGTGTCGGGAACTTCTCCAGTTCTCATGCTGTAAAATTGATTTGTACTCAACTGGGAGCTTGAAGGCATCAGGACATATATAGAATTGTGGATCAGTAACCGGAATAGACAAGGTTTGGACTTTTTGAAGAAAAGAAATACGTTCATCTCTCTATCTATATAAGTATATAAATTCTCTTTGAGTGGTAGACAACTTGTTTACAGAGTGGGGAGTTGGAATTTATATCTAGTTGAGCATTTATATGCCTTGTTGAAGTTGTCTGTTATTTATTATTCGGACAAAACTTCTAATTTTGTGTAGTATTTGAAATGTGTATATTTGCAGCCAGTCAGATAGCATAAAGGTCCCTGTCAGTTGGGAAGCACTGGTTAAATTAGTTAACTGGTTTTATTCTGGTGAGGTGCCAAAACCGGTGTTTGGGTGTGTGTGGCATAATTTGGAGGAGAAGGCCAAGCTACAGGAAGTGGAAGTGTATGTGGAGCTTTGCTGGCTTTTGGAATTTTGGCTGTTATGCAATGTTCGTGAGGAGTGTTTAGGAGTGGTTATATCTTGCTTGGATTCGGAACCATGCTTGTCGGTCAAAGTGCTTCAAATTGCTTCAAATCTTTCCCAGTGGGAGTTGGCTGAAGCTGCTGCAAACCAGGTGGCTCTTTCGTATGGCCAGTTACGCAACTCTGGTGAACTCGATGCGCTTGATCAGGACTTGGTTGAGATGGCTCGTGCTGCTTCTGTTCGACTTTCTCAATCGAGGGGGCAGTAGAGGTCCCTCCATCTCATTTCATTTTGACACCACATTCTTATGGAGTTTTGGTCAAATTGTTGGTGTGTACATATTGATATTGTCCATCCTCTGACCGAGTCTGAAGGACAAGGCACTTTTTCATGCTTGTGTTCTCAGTAAAAGTCATTACATGTATATCAAACGTTGCTAAAAAGCATTCAAAGTTCTCCGGCAACCTGACAAGGGATTAGTGTCTCTCCATTTATATTTTATTTAATGATATTTTAATAATTAAATTACATAATTGTGTCTCTACTAATTTATAATCTTATTTTATAATAAAAAATATTTATTTTATCAATTATTTATAAAAATAAAAACAAGGTTCCATTTATTTTTAAAAGTTACGTTGAAGTGTTAAAAAACAAACCAACCCACCCCAATCTTAAAATCCGTACTCATTAAGGATTAGTTTGGTCTTTTTTGGGGTGTTTCTTTTGAAAATTATTTGGTAATCATATTTTTTGGATTTTTCCTTTTTGGGTTTGCTTTTAAAAATAAGGAGCACAGTTTTTTAAAGCCAAAAAGAACTATTTTAATTGATAATTTGTTTTTTTGCAGCAATATTATCATTATTTTTATTTTTTTATTACTAAATGATATTTATTTCTCTTAATTATTTTTTTTTATTTTTTATTTGTGAGATATAAGATATTTAAATTTTTTATTTTATAATATTTAATTTTTTATTTTCAACATGCAGGATATTTTCAATTATAAAATTTTATTTGTAAGAAATTTTGTATTATTCATAGGTCAATACAAGCAAATAGTAATTTTTTTTTTTTATATTTAGTTAATATTAAAAATAATTACATAAATATAATATATATCTATTTTAATAATTTAATGGTCTTTTATTGTTTATAAACAAATATTTATTGAAGGCAATACTTGTCCGTTTCAACGATATATTTTGATAGATTTATCAAACAACTCGTTGCTCATTGATTCTTTTGAAAAAGTCACATTTAAATGATTGACCATTGACTATAAACCCAAACACTCATAAAAGAATTTATGGTGCGTTTAGGTACAAGGCAATTTAAATAGGAAATTTATTTTAAAATTGAATTAGAGGACTACATATTTAGGATTAATATTATAACTAGTTTAGACCTGTGTAATACAAGCGCACAATGCGCGGATTTTGAAAAAAATTATAATAAATTTTTAATATCGAAATATTAAATATATATATATTATTTAATTATTTTAATAGCAATATCCAAGAGCAAATACATAATTTTAAAAATTATATTTCTACAGATTAATTTTTACTAGTACACAATAAAATAACAAATAAATAACTATAAATTAGGATTAATTGTATTAATTTTTGCAAGTCAACAAATTCTAATTTAATTGATTTATATCGTATCTATTTTATTTTGGGGTGAAAATATTTTTTGAATCACAGTTATTTTTTAAATAATTTAAAATGTGGACAAAAGATTAATCATATATTTGTGTGAAATTTAAATTAACTAAAACAAAAAAGAGACGAAATTGAGAGGATCACTTATTGTTTGATATATAAAAAATAAAAAAATAAAAAAATAAAAAATAAAAATTCAACAAAAGACTTGAAATATGCATTTTTAACCACATTAAAATCTTATCTCCGTAGTATTAGTATTAGATATTAAATTTGTGTATTTAAGTTTTTTTCCCCCTAAAGTTCTATGTTTTTTTTGGTAGTTGAAAAAAAGAAAAATAAAGACTAGCTAGGCGGGCTCATATCAAAGGCCCGCTCGTCCATCTCTTCTATAATTAAATCTTCAATTTATGGAATTGAGGTCTCCAGAATCTTTAGCGAACAATCCTCCCTCCCTCCCTTCTTGGCCAAGGTATCCGCATACATGTTTGTCTCTTTAGGAGCGAAGTGCAACGCACAATCGTTCTGGAGGGGAACCCTTTGCACTCTTTTTGATGTGAAGGAATTTCGTCACATGCGCCACGTGAAAGATATTGCGACAAATATGGAAAAACGACTGGACAAAACTCTGAGGGTTCGTATCCTGCTCTCCGAATGCCCTTGGCACGATTTTTCTCCTCCACTAGGCCCCCTTGGCATCCTTGTAACCTCCGATCAGAGATGTCCATCTCGGGGTCAGCGCCGGGGGGCATGACGACTCGCTTATGCACCTATGACAGAGTGGGTCAAGCCCCTTCTCCACAACAATATTGGGTCGCCCCATGAACTCCTCTCTATGGGCCACAAAGCCAAAGCCTCTCCTCAACAATTATTATTATGGATAAAGCACAGGAGTTCGAGTAATTAATCGTGTTCATGTTCCGACTAAGCGACACTAATCGCTTTTCAACTCCTATAAATACCAAGGGCAATCCAATGCACAAAGGTACTTGTATCTATTTCACTTTAGAGCATATTTAGCCTTCTCCCTCGAATACTTATTCTTACGCTGGAGGAATTTCACGAGACACAATTCCAATGAGTCTATGTGCAAGTGCTTAGAGTGCAGACTCGGAACTCAGCTTGGAGATCGGAAAGTTCGGAATGGAGTTCTGCTCGGAGTCTGAAGAGGATCTCAACTCAAGGTTCAACGAAGAGCTTAGTTCGGATTCCTAAAAAGATCTCATCTCAGAGTAAAGTGAAGAGTTCAGGTCGGATTGCAAGGATTCCCCAAAATGTTAGAAGTCCACCTAGCTTGGAATTCGGACTCGCCAATACATCATCTCTATGTCAGCAATAAATTCTCACCCCTATGTCAACAATAAATTTTCACGTATTATCTGACCAGACCATACAAGAGGGTTTTAACCATTTTTTTCACACAACACTTTCTATGCTTGATGATACCAGAAAAAATTGTAAAATTCATTCGATTTTTAAAAGAAAACTCTGAAGGGGAAGTTTTTCATTTCCAAATACTTTCCAAGGAAATTCCAGTTCTTCGCTGCTCCTGCTCATAGCTAGCCGCTGCATCGCCGGCGCTCCTGCTCGCAATCGACGCTGGTCGCCTCGCTCGTAATTGCCGCTGCTCCTCGCTACTTCTCGCTGCTTCCCATCACCACTGCTCGTTGCCGCATCGCCGTCGGCGCATCGTTCTGGCGAGTTCTGCTCGCATCTGCTGTTTTCTTCAGGTTTGTTATTCCAATTTCTTATGTAGATCTAGGGTTCTTTGTTACCTAAATCTAGGGTTCTTTGTTTCTCCATTTTCTTATCTGCTAGTTCTTTTTGCATAGGAACTATATTTCTTCTGTATTTTGTGCATTTTCTGGATTTTGTGCAAAGAAACTAGGAATTTCTTCTGTATTTTGTGCAGTTTCTTGTGGTTCTCTTGAATAACTATTAGACACTTGAACAATAGATTTGTAGCGAACAAGGTCGCAAGGACCGTGAGCAACGGCAAGCCGCAAGGGTAATCAGAATTTTTGAAATTCAGGTAACTCTCTCTCTCTCTCTCTCTATATATATATATATATATTTGTTCTCTGTTATTTTGAATTTTGTTTCTTTCTGATTTTTGGTATTATATTGTCTATGGATCAGAGTAATCATTAATTTGTTGAGAAATCTTTATTAAATCTTTAAATTTAAATGTTCTTGTAGGGTTTGTTATTAATTTAGGAATTGGTAACAAATTTAAGTGAAATTATGAAATCTAACCTACCCAAAAGTTCTTGTTTGAGTAATAACCTTATTTTTTGCTAAACAAACACGGAGAGATTTTTTCAAAAGAAATTGAAGTTAGAATCTTCTGCTACAAATAGGGAACAATTCCAAAAAATGAAGAATTGTCGAGAACAACTTTAGTTTGTAATGAAATATTGAAATATTTAAGAAATATAAAATTACTTCAGTCTTATTTTATTTTTTTCAGTATTTTGGTGCCCTGCTTGCATGATTTTCTGGCTCTGCCACTGAGCCTAGCCATTCTTCAGCAGCACCAGCAGAGCAGTGAAGGATGTCGGTTCTAATTGTAACGAGTTTGGGTGACGTTGTTGTGGATTTGTTTACAGATCGTTGCCCCCTGACCTGCAAGAACTTCTTAAAGCTTTGCAAGTAACTTAAACATGCTCACTACTGTTTGATTATTTTTCATGACATTCATTTGCTGTATTTTTTTTTCCTGATGTCCGAGTAACTGATGAAAAATTGAAGAAAAAAGATGGCGTTTTATGTAGACACAATTGTTGAGGACTAGGGATTTTGTATTTTGAGGATAAAAGAATTGGTACAGAAGAATTCAAACTTCAAACCATTTTTATTGGCATCCATTCTTTCTCAACTTCAAATATATACTATGCATGCCAGCAGGTTTTCATGTATTTCTTAGCATAGTTGGATGATGACAATCTTAATTTGAACTGCTCGCTAAGCATGTATAGATCTTCTGATTTTAAATACTATCCATAGCCTGTATATAAAGCATACCATGTATAGATATTTTGATTTTGATAAATTTGATTAGCTACTTTCAAATACAGCTCATGTTTCTTAGGCGGCGTGTGATTAGTATTTAGGTTTTTTGTTTATGCTCCTAGTAAACATGAAATAGAAACAGAAATTTTGAAATTAAAAATTAAAAATTATGTTTTGTTGTTTTCCTAGATTTCGAGAACAAATTTTTGGGAGCAGACAAAAAAATGATTGTTTTATGTTCTGAGTTTCATGGGAGCAGAAACAACAAACAGAAGCATAAACACTTACAAACTTCACATTAGAAATATGTCCTTTTGCTTATTGCATTACCCCATTTTGACACAGTGCATAAGGTTGTATATCACATATCCATTTCCTTATTAAAGTTAGAAATACTGCGTCTCATTCTGAATCAATTTAATTGCCTCACTGCATCAAACTAGGATCCAGATACACATGCGCGTGCGCACACGCACACATTAGATAATATAATTTTTCAATGTCATTATCAGACAGCTATGATACTCGGAGTATGCAGGATGGTGCATGCTTATTGAATGATTTGTTGTGGTTCTAATAATACTAATTGAAGCAAACTTTCCTTTCTATGACGAAGTGTACAATCTTAATTCAATTTGTTTATTCGCATAAAACAGCTATAGCCATTTTTTAGGTTGATGCGACTAAATTTATATAGGAACTTGAACTGATGATGACCACCTTGTCTTTTACTTCTCATGAACCGCTTCAATCACATTGATGGGACCTATGATAAAATACTGTTGTAAACTTGTTTGAACCAATACGAAGTGCCAATGGATTGTCTGCCAAGTCTATCAAGAGTTAGGTTACCTATCCAAGGAAAGATATATGCACAATAATGAAAATTTCGATACGGTCTATTCGTGCTCCATTGATTACTGATATCACGCAAGAGATAGATTAGTATGGTACCTTAACTACTTTATCCCACTCATGGTGATGCAGGATTAAGTATTACAATGGCTGTCTCTTTCACACGGTTCAGAAGGACTTTACGGCACAGACGGGTGATCCTACTGGAACAGGGGCGGGTGGTGATTCTATATACAAGTAAGAGAAAAAACTCATTGATCGATAATTGTTATAGAGTTACTCTCTTTTATGTTTCTTTTAAGTTTTAACTTGACGGCGTGATACTTGGGCCTTATGAGTTTCTTTCTCTGTAATCTTCCTGGGTGATTGTTATTATTATCTAAAATTTGCTGGACATGCCTTCCTGTATGCCATAGTGAATCGCCTTCCAGATTGTAGTTTTTTTTTTCCCTTTGTTCTTTCAAGTTAGCCTGTTTGTATCTATTTCATTGGTAACATGAGATATGAACATTTCATGCATTATCGTGCCAGATTCTTATATGGTGATCAAGCTCGCTTCTTTGGGGATGAGATTCATTTGGATTTGAAGCATTCTAAGATAGGCACTATTGCCATGGCTAGTGCTGGTGAGGATCTTAACGCTTCTCAGGTATTGTGTTTGATGCTAAATAATCACACAGTTAAATATTCCAAACTCAGGTTTCTGTCTGATTATTTTTGCTTCTGGTTTATGCTTAAAGCATTGTTTTCTTCTTCATACATCCAAGGCTTGTTATATTTGTACATCTTCCAACAGTGACCAAAAAATAAAATAAAATTGAAATCCATGCAGTCTCTTGTTATGGTTGTATGTTTCACTTAATTTTGGCTTTAGATTTTATGTTTTTAATAGAAATTGACATATGTAATTTGTGGAAGTCTTATTTTTTTACAGTTTTATATCACTCTGCGGGATGATCTTGATTATTTAGACGGGAAGCACACTGTAAGTATTATTATTCAGAATTTGTTTTTTAATGTACTCCTTTATAAAGATTTTCTTTCATTGGACTGGTAAGAATTGTTGATTTTGTTTGCACTATGGTTTCCTTTTTCTGCCTAGACCTAATCATGTTAAACCTCCATCTCTCCAGTAGGACCAGTGCAACTAAATTAATTTTTAGATAATTTACTTTCCGGGTAGTTTAATTTTTATCCATCAAAGATGACATCTGGCTACTCTAGAGGTGGGTGGTCTGCTGATTCCATGCCATGTTCTTTTGGCTTGTAAAAGTGTGGAAGAGTATTGCGAAGATTGAGAAATGTGCTTGGCTGCATTCCTGTTTCCAAGTTGTCAGTGGGAAGAGAGTTCCTTTTGAGTGGATATTTGGATTATCATTTTAATTTGGGTCTTCGAATCCTTTTTTTGTCTTGTGGCGCTCAATAGTATGTTTTAGTTAACGGTAATGTTGGGATCTGGTTCCATGGGCTCAGGAGGGATTTGTTTGACTGGGAGATTTGGGGGCTAGTTGAGCTTTGTCTGGCTTAGAGCTTTTCTTTAGGTTGTGCTGATCCTAGTTTTGGGATGACTTGACCATTTGTGCTTTCTTTCAGTTTGTATACAAATAGGGTCTCTCTCGTGTTGTTCATTCCTTTTTGTTTTTGAATTGTATAGTCTCTATTACTGTCTTACGTATGGAGTAGTTACCTTCTGGGCTAACTAGGATGTCCCATTAACCCTGTTGAGAGGAGGAAGTTCCCAATGCAGAAGTGTCCTTTCCCCCCTTTTCCTTCGTATCATAAGGGAATTGTTTGAAATAAAGAATGGTAGTCAATTTCCACTCAATTTTGTTTGGGGGTTTGTAATTAGAGGATAGTTACTCTCAAAGTTCATTTTTTATTTACTTCAAAGGGTTATTCTTTATTTTAGCTCTTTCTGGGACAAATATAAATCTCTTACAGTGCGTTTGTAATTATGTTCAATTTGCAGGTTTTTGGGGAGCTTGCTGAAGGGCTTGAAACATTGACTAGGATAAACGAAGCATACGTGGATGACAAAGGAAGGCCATATAAGAATATCCGGTTTGTCTGCGTTACTCTCCCTTTATTATTTTATGTAGATTGGATATGGTACCATTTCGTGTCATTTCCGATATTGCTCTGTACAATATAGCTAAAGGATTCCTGTTTGAAGCAGAATCAAGCACACATATATATTGGATGATCCTTTTGATGATCCTCCACAGCTAGCTGACTTTATACCAGATGCTTCCCCTGAAGGGAGGCCGAAAGATGAGGTATTACTCGATTTCTGTATTTGTTAGGTTGGTATAGTACTTTTGGACTAGCATGGAAATTATAAACTCATTTATTCTAAAAAGAATATTAATGCTGGGAATTGAAGAGGAGTTGCTTGTAGGAGGAAGAGGAGAGAATTCAGAGAGTTTGCAATCGATGAGTCTATGTTATGCAGCAACGAGAGACTAAAGTGTCTTATACATGATGTTAGTTATGCAGGCTGTGGCCTTTCTAATAGTTTGTGAGCATTTGAGATGTCCAGCTCCATTCATTGAGAAACTTGCAACGTAATCATTCTTGTTTAAGGAACATGTGAATGTGCTTGTTAATTCTTTCTTCCTATTAAACACATGCTTAAGTGCTTTAACTAGGAAAGGCGGTCTGGGGTCTGACATGTGCATTCATTTCAGCAATGCTAACTCGTCTTAAGCTCATGCAATCAAAACAGTAATCTTCAAGTATCCATAGCTTGGACATATTATATTTTTTAGATGGAAAAGAAAGCATTTCTGGCCTTCCTATTTCCCTTCCTTTTCTGGGAGGAAATAGGAAAGAATGTAAATGTATGACATATTGGAAAGAGCCTGACAGTTCATCGTCTTTGAGTGGTAAGAAATTTTTATTTTTGCTTAGTGGTTCAAAGGTGGTCCTTGTAGTGATTTTCAGCTTATCCATTTGTGGTCACTGGTCACTGGTCACATTTTCATCAAATGTAGCTATTCCATCCTTTCCGACGCCGGACATTTACCCTGTGTGGGTTCAAAAGAGGATTTAATGGCGGCTATTGCTCATAAATCAAAATAACAAATGGAAGAATGGCTTTTTAAGTATCATTAAGATCGAAGTGAGAAATTAATATGAATGTAGAAAGACTTTACAAGTATTTTAAAATTTACAATTTACTGCTTGGTTTAGCAGTCCATGTTAGAAATGCAAATCCTTGTAATTAATTATAATTCATAAGTCTTTCAAAATATGTGAGGTTCCACACATATTTGTGTTCTTGCTTGCTGCTTTATATCCAGGTGGTGGTTCTTACGCGTTTCATTCATATTTCTGACCCCCCCCTCCAAACTCGCTTCGTGCGTAGGTTGATGATGATGTGAGACTTGAAGATGATTGGGTGCCCATGGATGAACAATTAGATCAGGCAGAGCTTGAGGAGGTTCTTCGTTCAAAGAAAGCACATTCCAGCGCAGTGGTGCTTGAAAGTGTAAGTATTTTAATTAGTTCGCCATCAGTTCTTGATGTCTAGTATTTAGCCCTCAGGTCTGGCATACTCTTGAATTACCAAATTGTAATAATTGTTCTATTTGTGCTGCAGATAGGTGACATACCTGAAGCTGAGATAAAGCCCCCTGATAATGTGCTCTTTGTTTGTAAACTAAATCCAGTAACTGAGGTACTCATTTGTTGTTTTCTGATTCGGTATAAAAATAGATTTCTTTTAGTGGCGTATTTAGGTTATAGGGAGAGAGTCGGCCCGGTGGGGATCAAACCTTCCGACAAGGTACCTACTACCTACCCTCTTCAATAGAAGGAATGATCAGAATTGTGATAAGCATCACCCAGTTTTGTCCCCACCAAGGATAGATTGGAAACAAACCTGATATTTGGAAATACTTGCACAAAGTGGTTTCTCTCAATGTTCGAACCCCCAATTTATGATTATTGGTGAACTTGTTACAACTAGTGACTAGACAACAGAATATCTTCCCAAGGCGTATTTAGGTTGTAGCGAGGGGGGCAGGGGACTCAAGCCCCCTTCACTTTTTGAAAAAATAATACTTCAAGACATTTATTTTTCAAAAGAATAATCAATTAATCTTCAAATATATCCCCCCCCCTCCCCCCCCCCCTCATAAAAAATAAAAAATAATAAAAAAATAAAAATAAATAAATAAATTCTAGAAAAAAAGGAAGTTCTAGATCCCCGTGATTCCTTTAAGGGGTTCAGTTTATCTTGTTTGATATTTGAATATGGGTTCAGTTTATGTTTTTTCTTGTAAAAAAGCAACATGTTATTGCTTTTTGGGTTTTTATTTGCCCTGGTTGATATTTTTGGATTAAATTCTCTTTTTCTGATTTTGCCTGTAGGATGAGGACTTGCATACTATCTTTTCACGTTTTGGAACTGTAACATTGTAAGCTCTTCGTAGCATGGATGCTTCTATTTAAAAAATTTCTTCCTTGCGGGCATGTTTCTCATCTCTAATTATGGTGACAGAGCTGAAATTATCCGGGATTTTAAAACGGGAGACAGTTTATGCTATGCATTCATTGGTGAGTATCATTTCCTTTGGTCGCATTCTCAACAAAAAAGGGATAAATGGAAGAATGAGGGAAATACATCATTTACTTTCATGAATCTCTTAGAGATAATGCGTCACGAGAGGAGCCCCTGTTTGCCCTCTTGCCTAGCTTCATTGTGTAATATATATGCTGCATCTTTTGTCTGAATTCTGAAGGGTACTACAATAGACCATTTTGATGATTGCAGTGCAGTCATTTAGTGTTAGCGTGAAACCACTTGTTAATATGTAGGTGAATAACATCAAGAAACTTATTTTCTCCATTAGCATGCTGCATGCAAGAGTGTGATATGAAATCTCCCTCTCATCGATATCTCTGGTGATTTGTTGCCATTGGAAATTAGTTCCACGGAAGAGCTGTGATTCATAGCAAAATATAAATTGCTATTATCTATCTAATGACTACACAAGTTGAAGGAATGAAACCCCCAAAAGTGGCTCAGTGGTGTTCAGGTTGAAAAATTATCCAATGTTTGTTTATTGGATAAGATATTTCTTCTGTTGTTTAAAAGGGGTCATTCTTCAAACTTGAAAGTGAATAATATAGAAATGATGAAAATGGATTCAGGTAGCCTTCATTTTTAGTTGGACTTTCAACCCCATTACATCCCAACTGCACAGATATGGGAAACGAGAAAAGATGACGTGTATCTCCCCCTCCCCCCCCCCCCCCCCCCCCCGAGAAAAGGGGCTCTTTTCCCCATGTGCCTATTATTAGTTCTGACTCCCTAATTTGTTTTCTCTAGCTTTGACATGTAATAATATGTATGATGATCTAACCTACCCATTTTTTCTGTTTTGTTGTGCTAGAGTTTGAGGATAAAGATGCGTGTGAACAAGCATATTTTAAGGTACGTTGAGGATCTGCAATTATTTTTCTTGTCAACACTTGAATAATTCATTATGCACGGATATCATGCTACCTTGATATATTTCATCCTTCCATCTTGTTTCAACTCATATACATTTCTCTCTATCTTGTGCATCAAGTAAGTTGAATCTCTACTCATACTTACACGAGGCACTGTTGATAACAGTAAATTGCTGCGTACTCCTTTTTATAATAGATTATACTTATTTATTATTGAGGCTGCAATGGTCTTCTATTCTTTCTTAGGTTTTTCCTTGTAAACCTATATAAGTCATCTTTATTAGGTTTTTTTATTGTAACTTTGCATTCATTATTTTCAATAATAAACCCTAGCCTACCTTTTATCTGTCCTTTTATTCTATGTTTATTAGATGGTCTTGACGCTACTAACATTCTTGTTTTCAAATTCTATGAATTGCTTTACCGCGGTGGCATGATCCTTTGTTTTGGGTTCGTCCTTTCAAATTTTCATTGCAGATGGATAATGTATTGATTGACGATCGAAGGATACATGTTGATTTTAGTCAAAGTGTTGCAAAACTGTGGTCTCAGTACAGGCGTAAAGATCACCAAACAGGTAAAGGCAAAAGTTACTCGTTTGCAACTATTTGTGTTATTTTATTGGGCTACTTCTTTAGAGGCAGAGGTGGTGGTGATCTCTTTAATCTATCCCAATAAACTGCTTCTCGTACCTCTAAATGTTGTTTTCACAAGGATTTTATTGTTGGTGTGTTGTTTACAACTCCCAACTATGTGGTTGTAGCTGTGATATTTCATGTTTGATTTTATTGCCTTGTTGGAACTAAGCTGTAACATTTTTCCAGACAACAAGTTGACGTTTCTAATGTTGTCTACCAAATCGTTACCCCTTTTTAGGAAAAGGTTGCTTCAAATGTGGTTCTGTAGATCACATTGCTAAAGACTGCACTGGGGCTCCCACTGACAAACAGCAAGGAGCAAAATATGTCCTAAAAGATGGTAACACAGGGCATGGTGGAGATGATAACTCGAGGTTAGTAATTGCTTCTGCTATTATCCACTCTCTATCTCGCAGACACGCGCACATCGGTAGGTGAATATTTGCTTTCTTTCTCATTTTAGATTGAAATATTTGTAATAGGTATGAAATGGTATTTGATGAAGATGGTGGTACAAGTCCACCAAGACATAAGAGAGGTGGAGAGAATGAAGATAACAAAAGAAGGGAGGAGCAGAAAAGCTGGGATCACCCGAGAGGAGAGAGGAAGAGAGAGTCGCGTGATTGGCATAGGGATGATAAAAGCTATGAGAGGGAGAGGGAAAGGGAAAGGGAAAGGGATTACAGAAGAAGAAGAGATGGAGATGAGAAAGAGCATAGAAGAAGAGCAGATTATGGAAGGAGAGAGAGGGATGGTGATGACGGCCATGGAGATGGGAGGAGGGAAGAGAGAGAGAATAGGAGGAATAGAAGTGATGCACATGTTAGAAAGGGGTCTGGAGATGAAGAGGAGAGGCGAGAAAGCAAGAGACGTTCATGTAGTGATAATGTTGGTAAGGGGGATGATGGGAAGACAAGTGGACGACGAGGTAGTAATGAATCTGACCATCATCATCATCATCATCGTAGGAGACACTGATCAGATCAGAGATGGTGGTTCTGTTTTATTTAACCTTGAACAATATGTAATGGTTTTGTTCTGTTTCCTGAAATGAAATGTAGGATGTAAAAGAACAAAATGTGCATCTTTTTTCATTCAATCACCATTAACTTCCAAATAGCTTGACTCTGCACTTCTACAAACATCGGAGACTTGAAATTTTAGTTTACTCTTTTATCTGAACACCAAATTATCTATTTTTAAAAATAAAAATAATTATTTGGCTGTAGATAAAGGTTTTTTTTCCTGTTTTTTTAGTGCGGACCCAACAAATCTTATATCTTATTCTAGAAGTGGAAGCCTACAATTGTTGGTGAACCAAAGTTTTTTCTTCCCCTTTTTTGGTATTCTGGTGAATTCATTAGATTAAAAAGAAAATCAATGAGATTAATTTATTTCACCACAATAAATAGTCAAAATAAATTATTTTCGGCTAAGATTGATTCCTTCCACGACAATAAATAACTAAATTAATTCATTTCATTCTAACCCTAGAGATCCAAGTACAACCGCTTTTTTCCATAGTTTTGATCCCTTCTCTTTCTTCCATCTCTCTTAACTAGTTAAGCTTTTTGGTGACTTTTTATATATCAAATAATAGGTAATATCACTCAATTTTATCTTTTTTTTAGTTACATTTAATTTATATACAAATATGTGATTAGTTTTTAGTTGCACATTTTAAATTTCTTTGACAAAATAATTGTGATTTAAAAATTTTTTTACCCAAATTTTTTGATTTGCAAAAATTTATAAACTTAATAATAATTTATGGTTTTTGTTTGTTATTTTATAGTATATTAATAAAAGTTAATTTGTAGAAATATTATTTTACTTTTAGATTATATAATATTTAAAAGTATATTACTTTTATATTAAAATTTATACAACGATTGGTACCAAAATAACCAAATGAAACCCTCTCCTTTCTCTTCCATTCAAAACACTTTGCCTTACTCTCCATTAATTTAACATAAATATTTTTTTACTCTCCATTTAGTCGGGGAATAGAAGTGACAAATTCCCTGACTAAAGAAACTTGCCCATTTTCAACATTACAATTTTTTATACAAATTTGAAATCGGCATTTTTTAAACTTAACTGGAAATAGGTAAAGAACTCCCAATCTCTCTCTCTCAAACTACACATACACACATGATTTGCACACTGAAATTACACCAGTTGATAAAAATGGAGTAATCGCATGTTCCAGTGAATTTACCCTTCTGCCATTGCTCCGGTGACGTATCTCAACCCTTGTAAAACGAATTTTCCGCCCCTCTTTTTCAATCCGATCGATCATATGTACAAGTGACGTTGCATTTCCCTCCTCTTCCGCTCTGCTACCAACGCAGACACCGCCTCTTCTTCTTCTCTATTTCTTACTCTCTTTACCGGTTATACAATGGCGAGAGTAGCATACTGTTGTCATCTAATTCCCTCTTTAACTTCCCCACTGAAGTTCTCTCTCTACCGAAATCCCCATCTCCATTGGCCAAAGCTCGTATTGGTTGGCTCCCGGAGGCGATTCTCATCTGCAAAGATAAGCATGAGTTTGAGAGCTGGCATCGTTGGGCTCCCCAATGTTGGGAAGTCCACTCTCTTCAACGCCGTCGTGAGTCTTTAGCTGCTATTAAAATAACCACTTTCCTTCTTCTTGGCTTGTACATAACGTTACAGATATCCATACTCCCACTTACAGATTCAACTTGAGTCCAATGCAATTTTAAAATTAATGTTCAATGCTGTGTTCAAATGGAATTTATTGTTGGAGGCAACCTTTATTTGCCTGGTTTAGCGATTGGTGATGAGTTACAGATTACTCCTACCTTTTAGTATGATAAGTGAAACCTAAGAGTGTGTACACGTATTTGGGTCGACCTAGTTTATGACACAATTTGATGCGATGGGCACTATGACATTTTATCTTACTACGGGAACTAGAGCATGCTGTTATGCCAATATTTCGTCCCATTTTTTCCTTTGCATTATATTCCTCTCGTCCCGTTAGTTGTATTTCAAATTGTATTTTTTTTTTGACATGCTTTCATGTATTTTTTCTTCAGGTTGAAAATGGAAAGGCTCAGGCTGCTAATTTTCCTTTCTGTACAATTGAACCCAACGTAGGGATTGTTGCTGTCCCAGATCCACGCCTCCATGTACTTTCTGATCTCAGCAAATCTCAACGTTCGGTTCCAGCATCCGTTGAATTTGTAGATATTGCAGGGCTTGTGAAGGGAGCTAGTCAAGGGGAGGTGCAGCTCTTAGATTTATCCTTTTTTTTGTTTGATTTTTTTTTTTTCTGTGGCGTCCTTGAAAATTGGCATTCTTAATTGGTTTCTGTTGCTGTGAAATTGAAGATTTTACTTTACCAAAATTTTCTGATTGCAGGGCCTAGGTAATAAGTTCTTGTCACATATTCGTGAGGTGGACTCTATTCTTCAGGTTTGGTTACCTTCTTTGGCTAGTTATAGCTTAAATTCCTAATGGGTCTCTCTTGCGTTAGTTTCTTCTTTTCGTTTTTTGTTCTCTTTTTTGACAATTAGTTTCTAGCTGGTAGACGAAGCTCTAATGTTTATCCTTATACCGCTTTCCTGCTGCAGCTGTATTACTGTGATTTTCAGGGTCTTTTATCTCCTAACACTATATAAAAATGCTTCAAAGTGAAAATCCTTTGACTTTATATTTCATTGAATCTGCTGCATATAGCTCTAATCTTATGATTATGACAATCCTCTCTAGGTTAAGGTGAAACTGAGGAGCACTTGTTGGGGGGGGGGGGTTAGTAGCTAAGTGAATCAGCAGTGTATTGATTAAATATTAAGCAAAGAGAAAAATGCCTTTTTGCATAATGAATCAGTGTCTTTTCAACCGGTCGACTAGCTTAATATTGATGCAATATTAATGCCTTGTATATTTTTCTGCTTGGAAAATTATTGAATAACATTTACTAATATTAAAGGATATCTACTGTAAGTCTCAACTCTCTGGTTATTATTATTGTTTGATCAAACTGGAGAAAAGTTCCACATCTCCAGTTAGTAGGGTTACGGAAGAATTTGTATACAAAAATCAAAAGAAAGAACATAGAAGAGGAAGAAGAACTTGGAAGAAAATAATTACTCATGAACAGTAACCATATTCTTATTCCTTTCGTTTTCTCATCAATCATCTTAATGTTTTGACCCCAAGATATAATAACCTTTTACAATGTTATTTGACGAAAAGAAATTGCAATTTGTCTTAAAATTACAATTGTGTTTTTAGAGTTACCATACTTCCATTTCAGGTTGTACGTTGTTTCGAGGATAATGACATAGTTCATGTGAATGGGAAAGTTGATCCAAAGTCTGATGTTGATGTCATTAATTTAGAGCTTGTCTTTTCAGATTTGGACCAGGTATGATATCACAAGTTTTTTTTAGCTATAATAATTTTAAGATTGCAGATGCTGGACTTAAGGTTAGAAGTGTCAGAAAG
Source organism: Eucommia ulmoides (assembly GCA_016647705.1). Lineage (NCBI taxonomy): Eukaryota > Viridiplantae > Streptophyta > Magnoliopsida > Garryales > Eucommiaceae > Eucommia > Eucommia ulmoides. Next base: position 239,545 of record JAENRU010000391.1, on the reverse strand, counting down.
GGTGATGATTAACAAAAGATTGGATTTCCGAGCTGTGGGTTTTGCCTACATGATGAATATCTCATGTATCTAACTCTTGGGCGTTACTTATATCTACCCCCTAGTTATGCCAACTGTTTGGTCCAAATAAACAACGAAGGAAAAAATCAAGTGATTATTGATGCATACAAGCACTTAAACACCTCAAAACTAGCAAGGTTGATGTTGTCAAAGCCTGTACTTCCGAGCAGAATGATCTATTCACATCGTGCTTATAACCAATTTACAGTCACTAAAACTTGCAATTTCAACTGAGGCAAGGAATAACATATGATGAATGATAATAATGGTACAATGTATGGTGGTTATTGCATCACTCATTCTGTAAGACCATATGTAGGTGATTTTCTCTTGCATTGACAAACAATGGCATAAATACACACGGGGACGGACGAGGCTAAATGGCAAGACTTAAAGGTCTTTATTTTAGCTTAGGTGATTAGTGATCCACCTTTTGATAGTTAAAAAGTAATCCTGGGCAGTTATGACTTGAAATTGTAGTAATCTAACCTTAGAATTGTGATCCATATGAACAATTCTGAAATGCTAATCCATTTCCATTCTACTCTTCCTAGCCCCCTCTGGCCAACACACACACAGATTTTTTTGTTGTGTGATATGTACAATCACCCTTGGCGTTTTTTATTGTTCTTTTGATTATAAAAATATATTTTTTTAGCACATGTAATATTCATAGCATGCAGAAACTGTCAAACTGATAGAACTAAATTGTATCTTGTACAAGAAATGCAGATTGAAAAGAGACTGGAGAAACTTAAGAAAGGCAGAGCTAAAGATTCACAGTCTAAAGCAAAGGTAAAAATTAGTTATAATGCTTCCAAAATTTTCTTATAATTATTCCTTTTATATAGGTTAGAGAAAATAATGACCGTGATTTGGACATCCCATATTCTTAATTTTAGGAGGAGGCAGAAAAGTCTGCCCTGGAAAGAATTCAGCAGGCTCTAGTGGATGGAAAACCGGCACGATCAGTATCTCTGGCAGATTATGAAAAAGATGCCGTTAAACAACTTTGTTTACTTACAATGAAACCAGTCATATATGTGGCAAATGTAGCAGAGTCTGATCTAGCTGAGCCTGAGCGTAATCCTCACGTCAAAGAAGTCATGAACCTTGCTTCAGAGTTACAATCTGGACTAGTAACCATATCAGCACAGGTTGGTTATGCATTGTAGCTGGTGTTTTTCATTTTGGATTTGGACAGGTATATTAACAGGTCTTCTTTTCTACATCATCCATGAATCAAAGTTTTTCTTTTGGGAATTTTGATGAAATTTAGAACGGAGAGTGTTATCATATTCTCTTCTACTGTACTATGGTTGTCCCCCCTTTTTCTACTGTACCATGAGAGTGTTGACATATTCTCTTCTACTGTGAAGCTGTCTATTATTGGATTTCTGATACTGTTGCAGATATTACTAATGCTTTTTATAAATCACCTTGCTAACAACTAAACCGTGGAGCTTCTCTTGCAGGTTGAGGCAGAGCTTACCGAACTTCCATCTGAAGAAAGAACAGAATATTTGAATTCACTTGGTGTCAGTGAAAGTGGCCTCGGAAATCTTATCAGGACAACTTATGGCCTTCTAGGGTTGCGGACGTACTTTACTTCCGGAGAGAAGGTTTAGTAAATCTATATTTCTTTTTGGAATAAACGGTCTACGTTATGTTCAATCTACATCATATTCTTCTTTTCCTGTCACAGGAAACAAAAGCTTGGACCATACTTTCAGGTAGGCTAACTCTTCCGTGTTAAATGCAAATTACATTCCTTGATGTATTCTTTCAACTTTCTACCTTTATTACCCTTTGCCAAAATGTACCTGGGTGGAGTATTTGGGCTGCTAGATTTAAAATAAACTGAGATGGCTGAGACAAATAGAATGACATATGTTTACTGCTCACGCCATGCCACACTCAGCTCCAAATCTTGTTAAAACTTTGCTTCCACCATATGCTCTTATGATAACTACATCTCAAAATTGCTTTTGCTCATATATTTTGGCCAAAAAAGTAGTACTTCTGTACTGAAAAGTTTTGTATGGGACTTGCTATCTGCTTTTAAGGAGAAACTGCTCAACCATCAAGATAGGGGAATGAAAGTCCTATAGCTTTGAAACTACAGATTGCTCCATTCTTATTTACACTGAAGTTTTCAATAAGGAATAACAAAATTATACTCTCAAAATTGTTTTATTTTGAAACCAAATCCCTTTCCCTTTTTTTGGCAGATAAACCAAATCCCTTTTCACCAATGAAATAAATCCTATATTTGTCCCCTCACTTGCCCATGCTCTGTGCATCTTTATTTTCCTGTATCAATCTCATTGAGGTTGGAGTGTGTTGGTCTTAATGGATATCTTTGCTTGTTAGGAATGACTGCACCTCAAGCTGCTGGAGTGATTCATTCAGACTTTGAGAAGGGTTTCATTCGAGCAGAGACGGTATGCATTGGTACCATAATGTGTAATTCCTTTGTTACGCTTATTTTTGGTATCTTAAATAACAATAACATGGAGGTTGCTTGAGTTATGCTTCTTTAATGAACCTGCAAATGAACAATACACCCCGCTCGAGTCACAAAGCTAAAGTTGTCTACTTTTGGTTGAAAAAGTATCGCAGTACTGCTGGATTTTTCATTTTTTTTTTATGTGGAATAAAAAAAAACAAAACCCTATGGCATCAGAATTTGAAGAAAAATAATTCGTCGGTTAATGTGTAGACTTCTCAAATGAAGACCAGACACGAACCTTGGAATTCAATTGTGGATTTACTTATATTTCACATTTTACATTTTCACGTTTGCTAATTTCTTTCAATAATTGCTAGTATGTGACCATGTACTAAATTGTTATCTTGCTGTGGCATATTTCTTTTGCATTTGACATTGTGCTCCTTTATTTTGTTTCATCAGGTTGCCTATGAAGATTTTATTGCTGCTGGTTCATTTGCAGCTGCAAGGGAGAAAGGACATGTAAGTGTGCATTGCTATTTGTTTTTGGCCATAGGCTATAATTTGTAGTAGGTCATCGTACAAAATCATATTGGCTCCATCCATCAACATTTACATGTCCATGTGTAATGGAGACGGTGTGATTTCTCTTTGACTTGTAACTCAATTATTATGTCTAATTTTATAGCTACACTTGACACGGTCTATGGTGCAACATAATTCAAGGCTTAGAATTGATTTTACATACATTTTCATTGTTGGCCTTCTATAAAAGATGACTTAGCCTGGCTCGTACTTGACAATTGATTGACAATGGACCTCTTAATTGTAGAGAAAGGAGTAATGAGAGGTCTGATGTTTGTTTGCTCTCTCTCTCTCTTTGGATTTTTTTTTTTTTTTTTTCATTTTTCTCGGAAGCAATGGTGAATATGGAACCACATAAACTAATGGCATGCATGGTTGGGAAGAATTGCGGCAGTAAAAGAATCACAATTCCAAAGGAAAAATTGATCATACGTTTGGCACATTAATAAACAACGGAATCAATATTCATTTGGAATGGTGATTCCCTCATTTTGATGGCCTTAGGGGGTCTTAGTAATCATGATTCCGAAACAAATACAAGTACTAGGATGCAAAATTTCGATTCCATGACCAGTCATGCTTGTGATTAAGCATGGTTACATGGCAATTGTAGTTCAAACTCTTGATGGATTTAAAGATACCAATTCCAACACCATTCTGATTCAAGCACATTTTAATTGCATCAAACAAAACACTGCATCAGAACATCGATAAGAAGGGCATTCTTGCTGAATAGGCAACACATGTAGGATAGAGGATCCAAGAGGATTATGTGTCAGGTGAAAACTACTCAAATCTTGGTATAAAATGAGTGGTAAGGGAATATCTGTTGGTATGCATCCCCTTCAAAAAGGGATCTGGGACAATTATTTGAAGCTGTGACATTCATACCTTTTCTTGTTGATGTTGATTTTATAATCCGTTTTAAGCACAAGAAACATAGTCAGCATATTATGAATAGGCAGATTAAGACTTCAAATAGAACGGTTCTGCGACATACAGGGTACAAATTAGTGAGCATGCCACACTGACAATTGTGTTGCATCTTCCTCTCTCTATTCAATGCCGGGATGAAGCATATAGTTTCCTTACTGTTACCATCACAGTTATATATGCCCATTACATGTTGTGACCGAGGCTGAGATAAGCCTAATGGGATAGTTCAATGTTGTTTTCAGCTATTTACTTTTACCTGCATGTTACCTCTTCCTATTTACACAGAGGTGCATGTGCATTCGTCATGCATATGAGTGATGAGGCTCCTTGAACCATGAACTATTTTTCTTTCCTTTTTATGATTTGTTTTTTACCTCTTGAGACGAAGCGTGTTGACTTCAAATATTTGGGTGTATGCAGTTGAGGTCAGAAGGAAAAGATTATGTTGTACAAGAAGGGGATGTAATGCTGTTCCGTTTCAATGTTTGATTTTGGAAGATTGTGGATGCTGAAGAGCTGTGGTATGTTATGCTTATAAGTCGATTACTGTTGGGAAATATAGGCAAATGACAGTTTGCAGAAATTCTGAATTCACAACACACCCTCCCTCTCTCTTCGAAGGATTTGTTAAATATCAATTTTGCTCAGTGAGGTGAAATTTAAGCTATTTATGAGTTTTATTTTTTATTTTTTGGGGTGTGGGTGGGTGGGTAAACTTGAGACCTTGGTCGCTTATATCATTTTAATTTAGATGTTTGATGTGAAGAGGCAAATGATCTGACTTGTTATTTTGCGGTGTTGATATGTCGACAGTTGGGTTGCTGACCAAATAATAATAATAATAATAAAAATATAAGTAGACTTACGGGAGGTAGACTGTGACATGATACCCCAAATGAGATATTTGTACCCAAATTTGTTATGTATGTTGTTGCCTGTAATAGATAGGAGGTAGTTTTGCTTCTAAGCAAGCAAACAACCCCACCAAGGATTCTTTTTTTCACTTGGAAGCTAAAGAAGCTCCTACTAATCTCTGAGCTCTGTTTATAGGTCAGGTGGGGTATACCTTCTTGTCACTGTCCCATGGATAAAGGTGAACGTCCTTGTAGTTAGTTAAGGGTGTGTGCCTCTGCCTTGTTGAACTCTTCAAGACCTCTTAGCTCATCATAATTGGATCCCCTCTTGTTGTTGAGTTGGATGACAATTTTGGAGGCGCAAGTGGGTGTGGGGTATAGAGATTGTTTGATGCCACGAGCTTCCAAAAAGGAGGCCGTGTGGGTTGTTCTAGGTGATAAAACAATGTGCGCCTTCACAACCTCGTCTCTCTCTCTCTCTATATATATATATGTGTTCTCAAGTGGATGATGATGGAATCGGCCTGACTTTTCTGAAAGTTTTCGTTCAAATTATGTATGTATAGATGGATGGATGAAGATAAGCAGCAGGTGCACAAGATGGGATGGTTATGTCATCTGATGTTGATATTGTTGGGTTGTAAGTGGACTTGCTGGTTACACTTACAAATCAGCAGAAAACAAGGACCTTTCACCCACCCCCACCTTCTCCCCCTTCATTTTTCGTTTATATAGATGCAGATGTATATGAGTGTGTGAGTGTATAAGAAGTCAACCATATCAGCCACCTTCTTTTATATCTGTTTCTATCTCTCTCACGCCATTCTTAGACAGAGATAAGATAAAATGAAGAAGATGGATATGATACTGCGGAAGTGCAAGACATTGTCGAGGCAATTGGGGAGGAGTTCATCCTACAGTAGTCTGAGGTCGAAGTCTTGCAGGGAAGAAGAGGATCATGCATCTTGGGGTGAAGATGTAGTAGTGCAGAAGCGGCGGCAGGAAGAGGAGGATGAAGAGGAGCGGGAAACAATATACGTGGGGAGGTCGAGGAGGCGGTATTCGGTGAGCGCAAAGCACCTGAAGCATCCGATAATGAAGGCTCTAATAAACAAGTCGGAGCAGACGGGAGGGGGTGGTGGTGTGAGCGTGAAGTGCGAGGTGGTGTTCTTCGAACATCTGTTGTGGATGCTCGACAATGCCAACCTGGCTTCTGATTCTTTGGAGGAATTGGCGGACCTCTATCTATTCTGACCTCCATTCTTCTTTCTTTAATGTATTCAACTATACATTAAAGCATGCACGCGAGACTTCCATTTGCTCCAACACCAAGATTGATTTTACCACTCATTGTTATTATGTATATATTTTGGGGGGTGTAAATTAAAAGTTAAAACTAAAATGCTTTGATACAAGATGACAGATTGAGGTGTGTTTTGGAAAATGGAAGAAAAATAAAAACTTGGTGAGAATGAAAAATAGAAAGAAAAAGAAAATAGCACATATTTTTTTTTATAATTAAATGACATTAGAGAAAATAATTTTCTTCTCATAATGAATAAAAATATTATCCTCTTATTTATTTTTATTTTTTTAAAAAAACCCCATTATTTAGGTGGAACAGAATATTAAAACTATTCCTTCGCGAAATAAATATTCAATTAACGTTCTCCGACAGAAAAAAAAGAAGAAGGTCCAATTCAAGATAATAATTAAAAAAAGAGAGAGGGTGTAAAATTTTTGTTGGGCCCCACAAAGAATAAAATAGGGTCCACCTCGGTCCTAGGTTCGGTTTCCGAGGAAATCGGAGATGATATTGTGTATCAATCGTACGGCCAGGAAAGATGTCCCACTTTATTATGATGAGGCCAACCACACAGCAGCTCTTCTCATCTCTACCTACTCACGAGGTCTCTTTCTCTCTCTGGCTTTCCTCATTTCATTCATGGCGTCAAATGCCGATACTCGTCGGAAGGCGATGCTTGTCTTGTATTAGTGGCCGAAAGCATCCGCACCTGTGACCATCGTAAGTCTCTCTTTAAGACCGGCGGATATGTCTTCCTTTCTTTTCTTTTGGATTTTAGATTTTATTTTCTTCCTTGATGAAGCTCCTCCTCTATGCTTTGCACTATTTATTTACTCCGAACTCTTATATGACTCTGATTGCATTGCTGCTTCGAAGCAGGCTTTGTACTAAGAAAGAAACACGGAAAAAATCGTACCTTAATATTTTGATTTTAACTCCTGATTACTGACCTAGGCAACTGGGGACTAAAGTTGATAATACTTGCATTTTGTCGTTTTCAGTTGGAATCCGAATTCCATGACAAAATCCTATACATACCCACACTTCAAGACAATCTCATAGTTTCTCTAATCATTTCATTTCTATGTATCCTTATTTTCCTCAATTTTTTACTTTCCTGGAGTCAATTTCTTACTGCTTTATTGTTTCATAATTCATGATTTTTGTTTAAAAAAAACATTTGTTTTTCTTTCTAGTTGTTGGAGGAACCAGGAACCATCGTTTTCCCAATTATAAATAAAGAAATATTGAATGATGGAACGGGGAAGATTGAGCACAAGAGGTCGTTGCTCTGGTTCAACACCCTCGCAGGAATCGGCTTTGGATCTTGAAAACAATTGCTGCAGCCATTCCAATGTGCCATCATTCAGTCCACCGACACTCCAGCCCTATGCCTCCGCTGGACAGCACTCTGAAAGTAATGCCGCTTATTTTTCATGGCCTACTTCCAGCCGATTAAATGATGCAGCTGAGGAGAGGGCAAACTATTTCGCAAACCTGCAGAAAGGGGTTTTACCTGAAACGCTTGGTCGATTGCCAAAAGGGCAGCAAGCAAACACCCTACTCGAGCTCATGACAATAAGGGCATTCCACAGCAAGATCTTACGTTGTTACAGCCTTGGCACAGCCATCGGTTTTCGTATTCGACGTGGTGTTTTAACAGACATACCCGCAATTCTAGTGTTTGTTTCCCGGAAAGTTCACAAGCAATGGCTTAGCCCCATTCAATGTCTACCCGCTGCTCTAGAGGTGAGGAAAGCATGCTTGTCTTCCTCTATACTTGTCGGGTTCCTTTCATTTGCTTGTATCTTAAACTAAGTGACTTCATTCTTCAGGGACCAGGAGGGGTATGGTGCGATGTGGATGTTGTGGAATTTTCATATTTTGGCGCACCAGAACCCGCACCCAAGGAACAATTATACGCAGAAATTGTGGATGACCTGCGTGGGAGTGACCCCTGTATTGGTTCAGGTTCTCAGGTATTCCTAATTTACTGTTTAGCATACATTCTATATTATATACTGCAAATCATGCTGAATTCCAATGCTCGTGTTCAGGTTGCAAGTCAAGAGACGTATGGAACATTGGGTGCTATAGTGAGGAGCCAAACGGGCAACAGGCAAGTTGGTTTCCTCACGAACCGGCACGTCGCAGTGGATTTAGACTATCCAAATCAGAAGATGTTTCATCCTTTGCCACCCACACTTGGACCGGGGGTGTATCTCGGTGCAGTGGAGAGAGCTACTTCATTTATCACAGATGAACTTTGGTATGGTATCTTTGCTGGCATAAACCCAGGTTAGTGGCTTTGTTTGAAGCCTGAACTTTGGTATCTTTTCTGGCATGAACTCATGACATGACGCATTGAAATGGGTGTGTGCAGAGACATTTGTGAGAGCAGATGGGGCATTTGTTCCTTTTGCTGATGATTTTGATATGTGCACTGTGACTACATCGGTGAAAGGGGTAGGAGAGATAGGAGAGGTTAAAATGATAGACTTGCAAGCTCCAATCAGCAGTCTTATTGGGAAGCAGGTGAGGAAGTTGGGGAGAAGTTCGGGACTGACTAGTGGGACAGTGTTCGCATATGCGCTGGAGTACAATGATGAGAAGGGTATATGTTTCTTGACGGATTTTCTGGTGGTGGGTGAAAACCAGCAGTCATTCGATCTGGAAGGAGACAGCGGAAGCCTCATAATTCTAAATGGGGACAAACCCAGACCCATTGGTATTATATGGGGAGGAACTGCAAATCGCGGAAGGCTGAAACTGAAAGTTGGGCAACCACCGGAGAATTGGACTAGCGGGGTTGATCTTGGCCGCCTTCTCAATCTCCTTGAACTTGATCTCATCACAACTAATGAAGCCCTCAAAGGTGGTTGTCATTTTTTGGTTTCTTCATATATATTTATGGGGTATATGATTGTGATTTTTGTTGATTGTGTAGTGGCGGTGCAAGAACAGAGAGCTGCTTCAGCGACAGCGGTGGGATCCAGTGCGGGTGATTCTTCACCCTCCACCAATCCGAATGCACAGGTGGTGATGCTTCCAAAGGACAAAGCAGAGCCTCTGGGTCTCCACATTCATCAGCTGGAAGATGGAATTTGTATGGAAGCTGCTCCGAGTGTGGAACTTCAGTTCATTCCTCCTCCCCGGAAGGAGGATAATAGTAAGGTGGTGGTGGTGGAGGAGGATCTAAACGGGAATCTGTATGCATTGAGGAATTCAAATGAGGACATCAGCTTTTCGTTGCAGTTGGGAGGGGATACCGACCCTCCCAAGAGAAGGCGTTCCCAAGAAGAACCACCCAAATGAATATGCTTAATGTTGTTCAATTGAATTGTATTCTTTCTGGCTGGCTGGCTGGCGGATGTATCTATTCCTATGCCTTTGAGTTCACATCTCTTTGTGGTATATATGTTGGGTTGATTTCTAGACTTTCTACTAAGCTACATAATATCCATCCATTCCATTAGGTTACAAGTCTTTGTGGTGTGGTGGTACTGATGTTGTTATAACTATATCAATCAATTGGCTTTATTTGTGCTTTAATTTCATTCCAATCATAATCTCTCAGGTTACAGAAAATTAAGCCAATTCCCGTCCATTTTATATTGGGTTGTCATGTTGTGTGGTAAACGGAATGGGCCTGGGCCCAAATTATGCGGCTTTGAAAGCCTGCCCCTCTCTCTCTCTCGCTCGGCAGCGATATTCCATTCCCTTCCAGTCTTTACCCTAGCGTTTCGTCGATATCTCCACTCTCCACTTCCTGCTCCTCTCCAAGCCAAATGGCGAAACCAGGCCGAGGCCGTCCGGCCACCCCGTCGGGCTCTGCTTCTGGATCATCCTCTCGTTCTCGCTCTCGCTCCCGCTCCCGCTCCTACTCTGGATCCACCTCACGTTCTCGTTCTCGTTCCAGATCGTTCTCGTCCTCTTCCTCTCCCTCCCGCAGCGTCAGTTCTCGCAGCCCCAGCCCACCTCCCCAGCGTAAAAGGTTCATTTCTCTCCTCGCATCTTTTTGCGCTTAAATCTCCATTTTCGCTTTTTTCATGCTGTTTTTTCTTTTTTCTATTTTGAGAGCCGTTTTGCTTCCCTACTATGCTTAGTTGCTCGGCTGTCTTAGATGATGTGCTTCACATCATTTTGAGTTAGGTGCAGCTTCAGCTGTTTACCACTTTCTTCCGGCTCTTACCGCAACTAAATTCTTGTTGCACCGAAGGCCTCGGTAAACGTTTCTGTTGTGACAAACTGAATGTGTCCTCTATTAGTCATATGGTTACCGCTCATTTTTGGTGGTATTTCTGATTAAATGCGGCATTATTCTGGATAAATTTAATGATTTGCTCAATACTACTATGATGCCTTTTTATATTTTGAGGAAATAAAATGAATTTGTTTCCCTTTTCAATATCTTTCTGTACCATTTTATTCTTCTTATTTCAAATGATGAATGATCCTAGCTTTGCCCTTCAATTCTTGTCTGCAGTCCTGTTGAGGGTACGAGGCGAGGTCGCTCCCCACCAGCGCAATCTAGGAAAGTTTCTCCACCACCGAGGTAACATTGTTTTTAGTTATTTATTTCATGAATGTGTAAATTTTGATGTAAATTATTTCTATATGAAGGGGGGCCTTGGCACAATGGTAAAGGTTGTTGCCATGTAACCTAAGGTTCGAGTCGTGGAAACAGCCTCTTGCAAAAAGCAAGGTAAGGCTGCCTACAATAGACCTAAGTGGTCCGACCTTTTCCCGGACCCCGTGCATAGCGGGAGCTTTGTAGCACCGGGCTACCTTTTTTTTAGTTGTTTGCTGTAATACTTTTGCTTCCTTTGCCTATTCTTTGAACAAATATATGCCCATCATTTATTTGAAGATTTTAAGGTATTTTGGAAATTTTATACTAGGCTATTTAAAGGAATGTCTTTAAATCATTACAGTTCTTATAAATGTTGTGTAGGACCTTTAAGGAATTTAGCTTTTGCCCGGATACTGGATATGCAGTGAGATATAGGATCTTTTTGTTTTGTCTTGTTCAGTTTTGCTATTGATCTAGGTTATTGATCATGCATAAGATGCATGAAGATATATGTGCATATGTCACACTGTGGTTTCTTTTCTCATTCCATGAAATGAGTAACACTCAATAATAGTGCATGGTGAATACATTATGCATGTAAGTTGTTATCCGTTTCATTTTTTCTTTGGGTAGAATGTGTATCAGTTTCTAGTTTGACGGGCAGTTTATTCCTTTTCACATTAGATAAAGCATTATTGTTCAATTACTATAGCTTTTAGTTGTTCTAGATTGTGTGTGCATGTGTTAAGCTTATGTTGACATTTGTTCTCTTATTTTAGGAAAGCTTCTCCAATACCTGAGTCTCTTGTTCTTCACGTTGATCAGCTCACGAGAAATGTGAATGAAAACCATTTAAAAGAAATATTTGGTATGTACCCTCTTATTTCAGATATCCGATGTACCATTTTATTGAAAATGGGCAAAACAAATGCTGATATGGAGTATTTGACTTTCTTTTTTGTGTAAGTTAAAAAATAACAAAGTTTAAGCTTATCTACCTGGAATTAGTGATGCATGTTCGACTTTTTCAGTGACTCACAAATGGATCAAACACGTCTTCAAAGTATTATATGCATGGAAGCCATTTTTCCTCATTCTCCAGTTTTTTTATTTTATTTTTCCTTTCCTGTGTTTGTAATGTTACAGACTGATAATGATACTATCTGCATGTGTAGGCCATCTTATTATGTCTTTTTGTCTAGTTTGTTACTTCTTTCAGTAATTTTTTTGGGGCAGAAATTAAACCTAGAATTCTGGTCTGCTTTTCTATGATGAGGTTCCCTTACATTATAAAAGGCTGTAAATCATTATTTTCTTACAGGCAATTGCTAATTCATTATCTGAAAGTTCATTTTTGTTGGTCAAACAGTATTTTAGGAAATGAATCTGGTAGTTGTTACCATCAATGCCACCATGATACTGTTGTACCATGCATTTTAACTGTAGCAGTTTGACAGGAGAAAAGGGTTGTATTATGTTATGAGAAAGGTGGTGATTCATGTGAAAAAATGTACAATTCATTGATCTTGATGTTTGCCTTTGAAGCTTGAATTGGCTGACCTTTGGTACCTTGAATATAGTTTTACTGTTAGTGTTAGATTGTATGTAGAGAATGCAAGTTCATAATTGTAATTTTACTTTGGCATAGCTTGTGAACTGTGGTTTTGGAGGGTAATAAGATATATTGGATAGCATGCAAGCATGTATTGCACTTTCATTATGGTTTATTTATTTAATTTCTAACTTAATTTTGTTGGGCCATGGTATCGTTCTTTTCATTGTGGTTGCTCCTTATTTTCAGGTAATTTCGGTGAAGTTGTACGCGTGCAGCTGGCAATGGATCACAGTGTAATTAATTAGAATGCTTGTCTCTTCATGTCTCAGCATCGACATTTTTTCGTGACAAGGCATATCGAAAGTTTCATATATTTTGTTATGTAAAAAGTAACTTGAATTTTTTGCTTTTCTGCAGGTTAACCTTCCGAAAGGGTTTGGATATGTTGAGTTCAAGACGAGAGCTGATGCTGAGAAGGCCCTACAGTACATGGATGGGGTACAGTTGATTAAGATATGCCACTTTAGTTATGTTCTTTGATGATGCTCTATTTGTGGTAAGAAGTATAAATTGTGTTAATACAGGCTCAGATTGATGGAAGTGTTGTCCGAGCTAAGTTCACACTACCTGAGCGGAAGAAGGTTTTGTCTCCCTCTAAGGCTGCTGCCACTGCTTCGAGAAGGGATGCTCCAAAAGCTGATCATGCTGGTGCTGCTGTTGAAAAAGATGGTCCAAAGCGACAGAGGGAATGTATGTTCTACATCCTAAACCTGTTAAATGTTGCTTCTTTCCTTTCTTATTCCATCTTTCCTTGCACTGTTTTCGCTAGTAATTCATTATGCACTTTCTGATGGCAGTATCTCCCCGTCGAAGACCTCTTTCACCACCTCGAAGAAGATCTCCTGCAGCACGAAGAGGATCTCCTAGACGAGATCCTGATTCTTCTCCGCGGAGGCGTGCAGACTCTCCTGGCCGTCGTAGAATAGATTCTCCTCATCGCCGGGTTGATTCACCTCCTCCAAGGAGGCGACCTGTTTCTCCGGCCAGAGGTCGTTCCCCCTTATCTCCACCTAGGCGATACAGATCACCTCCCAGGTTGGTGGTCCCTAAATGACTTCCTGAATTAATTTATGTATTTTTGAAATATATTTGATAATTAACTGTCGAACAGAGCTTCTCCCCGAAGGATGCGTGGCAGCCCTGTTCGAAGACGTTCACCCCTTCCTCCAAGGCGCCGGTGAGTTTTAACTTTAAACATTGAAAATTTGACAATCCTTTACAAGCTATTGCCAAAATGAAAATATATGTTGTTGTGACTGTAAGAAGAATTGTAAGCATTGGAAAATTGTAGGAGTGATAGGATAGTATGCAATTATACACCAAACAGATATATGGTTTCCTTAGCCCAATGGAAGTACTGTTCGGATTTTTTAAAGGCTGATAATACCTTGTATCAGTGCAAGCTTCCCACTCCTGTTTCTGATTGTTGTGTCGTGGTTCAACTCTGACAGACTAGTTATATGTGTTGTCATTGAGATGGACTTAACTGGCTGCAATGTGTTGGACAGCAATATGTAACTTGGGAGAAATTGTTTTGTTTTGTAATGAGAATTTCAATTTCACTCTAGTATTAAAAAAATGCCCTATATCTTTGTTTGGAAAACTATTTGTTTGTGTTTGTTATTGCTGATTTATTGTTGCATTTGTGTAGTTCTCCTCGACGTGTTCGAAGTCCACCTAGAAGGTCTCCCATTAATCGTAGACGCAGTCGCTCTCCTATTAGGAGGCCTGTTCGTGCACGTTCAAGATCAATCTCTCCAAGAAGGTACATAATATTATTTGGATTCACTTATCACATGATGAATCAGGGGATCAAAACTGAACATAATGTGTGGGTTTTGTATTCCATCATTGTGTGTGAAGCTAATAAAAATTGGAGTTGTCAAATTTGGTTGGGAGGACCATTCTTTTACGTCTAAAAGAACTGTACCTTTTATCTATATATTTTCACTTGTTATGCTTGTTCCCTTTTCGAACTCACTCTAGCTGAAGTTATTCCTCCCAATAAGTGATTTTTGCGACATATGTTTTTGCTCAAATGTGTAGATATATACCCCCTGGTGGTATATATGATCTTTTCAGTGGAAAAAGAAAGCGCCCGAGGCCTATCCAGATCCTTTTTTTGTTAGCCTAATAAAAGCACCATCATGAAATTGTTTAAATAATCTTTTTGGAAAATGGATGGCCAATGGGAAATTTAAAGTACTTAAGACATGTTTTATGGTTTAATGTTTTTTTTAATTTCCATTTTGTCCTTTGTTACGTCATAGTTCATTGCAGCTGAAGAATAAGACATTTTCTATTTTTAATGGAAAACTAACAGAAATTTTAATTTATTTGACGTTTTTTTAATGTTTTTTCCTTGACTCTGTTTGATTCATAGGCTTCCCCCTCCCCTTCTTGATCAGGTTTTATGTGATTCGGTTGTGTAGTTGACTAGTCATGTAGTTTTAGGCAGTGTTTAACTAGAAAGTTTTGCATGCATTTACGACAGGGGCCGAGGACCACCTGCAAGACGTGGGAGGTCATCATCCTATTCCAGTTCTCCTAGTCCACGAAAGGTGTGTGTCTGCCGTTGTTTGAAATAATTAATACCCAAATAAGTATCATTGACAGTGTTGTTTGTTCTTATATTGTGACAGGTTGCACGCAAGGTTTCAAGGAGTCGCAGTCCTAAAAGGTACTCACTCTTGTTTTGACTTGCCTCTTACCCTCCGTCATTGGGTATTCAATATTTGGTTATAATGACTTAGCAAATGGGTGGTTTTGTTTAGGCCTTTAAGAGGAAGAAGCACCAGCACCAGCAGCAGCGGTTCACCACCAAGGAGACCCTAAACCTGTGGATCAGTGTGTCCCGTGGTTAATGTAATATTTTTTATCTGGATGTGATCCGCAGTGGCTGTGATGTGATTGGTATCGAAGTCTTGGTTTCATTTGACTCATCAGGAGGATGTATTTTCTTTTTCTTTTTTCCTGTGGACAGGAATTAGTAGAGTTGTGAAATTTCTTGAGCTTGATTCTGTGTAGAATTAGTTGGATCCCTCTGTGATTCTGTTGAGAGTGCCCTTCTCGGGGATTTCCCGTTAGAAGCTGTTTGATATTTTATTGGTTTGCTCATCCTTGTTTGCTTTTGTCAGTGGATATTTGTATTGGTTTCTACTAGAGTACATGCAATGAATTTGGAAAGGAGTCTCAAACATTTTTTATTTTTATTTTTCTTTATCTAATAATTAACCCATTATTTTACGTGAATCTCCCTCCCTCGCACCTTGGACAATTTTGATGGTTCAACTCTTGGATTGGATTTTGATTGCCAACCACGATTAATTCTCAACTGCCACTCGGGGTTCCCTTTAACTGGTTTATTTGTTGAGAATTTAGGCCAAATAGGATTGATTGACTGAAGAAGTTAGACAAAGCTGCTATCTGACCTCAAATGTGAGGGGGTTCGATGTGATATGTTGAAAATGAGGGGGTGTTTCTGTAATGTTTTTAAATATTGGGGGTGCAATTGAAATTTACCCTATCTTAGGAAGGGAGGGAGAAGAAAGCACACTGTAATGCCGTTCCCATTCTAGAACAGAGAGCGATTTCGACAACAGAGAGAGAGAGAGATAGTGAGCGAGAAGAAGGATCGAGCTATTAGGGTTCGACTGAAGCGACATTGTAAATTTTAGGGTAAGATTATTTCTCTATTGTCTACTGGATTTCATGTAGATATATTTATAAACCTAATGCTCCATTTCTTGTCTTCTTGGCACCCAAATCTGCATCTTCCTTCATCTCATGTAAATTTGCTTCAAAATCCATCCTCTTTTCGTAACCTGTATTGGACTAGAAAAAGAAGAACAAAATTTGTAGGCAACCTGGCTATCATAGTCGAGTATTTTTGAGTGCAGGTATGTTTCGCAGCTACCCTTTTGCTTCACCAAGACACAATTCTTAAAATTAATGCTAAAAGCCGAGATTGTCTGAACATTTTCCATCTCTCTGCTCGATTATTAGTCTAGTCAATTCTGATAGAAGTATCTTCTCCAATGATTTGTCGAACTGTTTCTTTTTTGGGTTTATGCAGCCGAAGGAATACGTAATTGCCTGTAATTCTGCATCGGGAGATTTTATGGCAGGCAATGCCGTGCCTAATCTGGGGCGTGTGAAGCTCACTGATCTTATACCTTCTGAGGGCCTACCTTCTGAATCATACAAACTCTCAGTTTCAACTTTGTCACAATCACTGGCTCATTATTCGGCTGCCATTGTTCAACTTCCTACCAGCGATGCCTCTCTTTTAAGGTCCTGTCTAGAATCTGCCCGCCTTTACTTCCATCAAAAACCAGCTTACCCATCTTCAGATATGTTTCATAGAAATGACTCCAACGAATGGTGCAAGACCTCTGGTTACTATGTAGACCCCAAATTATGGCAAGAAACTTATGATTTCAGACCAGGGCTCACTCCCACAGAGCATGATAATGACATTGAATTCCCAACTGCTGCTTTGACTGACATATTTGCACTACTCGGCAAAGCAGCCAGGGACATACTTGATGCAATCAGCTTCTATCTAAATTTGAGAAGTTCTCCTTTCACTGAAATACTTGATAGTGTTCCCCTGAGAAATCGAGAAGTATCCTCTTCGGTGCTTTCCGTTTGTTGCCATGCCAGACCATCTTTTCAGGGTGGACGACACCATAGTTTGACAACACAGGAGGATGGTCAGTTGGTAATGTTCTCTGATCATGACCACCAGGTTGATAAAAGCCTGATATCTCTTGTCAAGTCAGACAAGGCAGGTTTACACATAAGAGATTTTCATGGTCGTTGGGTACAAGTTGATCGTGATCTTGGTCCCCAGGAAGCCATTGTTTTCCCTGGGCTTGCTCTCTACCAGGCAACTGCAGGTTATGTCAGCCCTGCGCTGCATCGCACAGAAGTTGGTAATCTGCATGTTAACATGTATGGCCGATGTTCTGTGGCTTTCAAACTCATGCCTAAATCGATGACCAGTCTCAATTGTTCAGAGATGAGAGCTGCTGGTCATGGGGTGGAGGCTCAATTCCAGCTTCCTGTACCAGTTGATGACTTCATGCAGAGATCCCATCCCACCGATCAACTTTTTAACAGGAGCAATTTTCCAAGTTTCTCTCCTGCCCAAGACGGTACGTGGCATTGCTATCTTTTTCTACTTTCATTGACCTCTTATGAGTAGAAATTGCATAATGATTTCCTGTGGGTTAATATGAAACAAGCTTTTAAAAAATTTGGTCTGATTGATTTTTGTTTCTTCTTTGATATCTGCTAGATTAATAAAGATTTTCATAATTATAGCATTGGTATAACTAGTTTTCTTTAATTTTCAATGTCTTCTCAATATCAACGAATGCATCATATGCACTCTGCAGTTTCTGAGGTTGCTGGTCCTCAATTGTCAACTATTATTGAAGGATTTTCTTTTCCATTGTGCTGGTCGAGCTGATTTAGAGCTGCATTTACTTGGTTTATGCTGATACTGAAAATGTGGAACTCATTATGAAGCTATGGCATTAATTAAAGCAATGATATATGACTATGTGGTTTATTTTTTCCTTTTGTGGATAGGAGGAGAAAACTGAGAGGAGAAGAATATAAGAGTGGTTGTTAATTATTGATTTCTTTTGGTACTTATGGCCCATGGGGGTTGGGGTCAGTGGAATTGGCATTGTACAACTTGGCTATCAGGGTTGTGCAGTAAAATTGCTCCTGGTTTTCATGGTTTTGAAGGTGGATGGTGCTTAACCTGTTTGGGCTCATCCTTATGGAAGGTTTCTTGGAAACGTATGCAAACTTTAAGATAACTTGTTTCTTTCTTGTCCTTTAATAAATACTACAACTTGATGTGTTATAATGAAGTCACCTTTTGCAAGAGCATTAGAACTTTTTAGTCAGTTTATTTACTTTGAGAGTTTATTTGGGATACTTTTGCCGATTTTCTCAAATTCTTTGGGATTAATAGAGAAGATAAAATCAGCCAAAAAGTAAATAAATGTAAAATATAATTTTCCTTTCCAAACTCCAAGCGCATTTGTTCCTTAGAAGTAGGGGGCTGGGGCAGCAGGGTTTCGTTGAAATGTGAAAAATAGTTTGAGTGCTTAAGAAGCATGTTTAGATTCTATCTATCTATGTGTTTTTTTTTGGGGGGGACATGATGCTTGATTTTAAACTAGCGTGTCTGCTTCTCTGAAAGCAACTACTTTATTTTCTAAGCGGGTGTCTCTCAGTGAGAAGTGTTTAACAACAGGTCCTTGGATCGATGACATGCTGGTACAGGATCTACGAAGCCCGTGATGAGGAGGAGGAAGAATAACTCAAGTAAATCTTTGCCACCTTCAAAGAGGTTACGGCTTGAAGCACAGAGAGTTCTTAAAGAGAGAGTTCAGGATATTGCAGATAAGAAGGGCATTAAGTTGAGATTTTGCACCCTGAAGGAATGTGAATCTCACATCCATGCGCTTGACAGCCCATGTGCCAATACAAGAATGGAGATTGAATGGCCACCTGAAGTTCCATTTGTTCATCCTCATGATTTACCAAACAAGGCTAAAATTAGATTTCTGGAGACTTATGAACCTGGCTGGTCTGCAACTCATGATATGGAGTTAAGTTTGATTGAACCCGGACAGCCAAGTCAACACACTGTTCACTGTAATTTTCTCTCCTGTTCAATTTCAAGTCTCGTGCATATGTTACAGATGACTGATGTTTCTTAGGTTCTATTATTTTCTTTTCTGAGGCATGCATTTATGTGATGACCTAGAATAGCTGCCTATCTATTCGAACATTGAACTATGTTCTCCTCCTGCGTGAGAATAATCGCATGCTTTCTATTGGTTGTGGTTTATGCGGTTAATGGAGAGATATCACAACAAATTTGAGGTAAAGTTTTGATGTCCAGATCCGACCATAATTATAGCAGCTTATGCCAAGGAAAGCCTACACATGGCCTGCTCACCAACCAGGATACTATATATTGTGCATTTAGCAGGATATCAAAAGTCCAGGTTAACATGTGAACTACAACATCATCATGATAAAGTGATGAAAACTCTTCCGACAGGATAATTAGTACAGTCTGCACCCTTTTATAACAAGTTTGCACTTTAGGACACACTGTTTGCATCCATATGCATGGACTTTTGTCTCTGGAAGTATGCATTGACTTGTCTCGCTTAGAGCAGTTTTTTTTTTCCCCCCCGAATGGCCTTGTTTAATTCCGACCGTTGGTCTCTATGATAAGCTTAAAGACATCCAAGTCAGTTATGTAACATATATTTCTTGTTTTAGGAATTACAATACCATCCTGGTATATATTAGGACTCCCTTTTGCATCTTGTTTGCCTTCTTTTTGTATTATTCACAGGAGGAAGAAAAGGGGAGTCTGTTTTTGTAGTTGGTGTACATATTTTTTGTTTTGCCAGTTTTATGGCCTGTACTTTATTTTCTTCCCTTTGCAGGAAGGAATATACGTAATGGCTGCCAAATTACTTGCTGTGGAGTTCTTCAGGTTGGGTCATGTTGCATCTTCCAATCGGATCATGGATTTGGCACCTAATTTGTTGGTTCTTTGTCCCTGCGCATCTGGTCTGCAATCATCACACCACAGAGAGAGAATGTATAAAAAAATGTATGCAAATATTGGCCAATTTTTGAAGAAACTTCCTGTCTTTGACCAAGTGGCTCTTCAGAGCTGCCAATGCATCTAAGCATAGCACGTTTTTCATGGGAGAAGTTCTCATTCAAGTGTTCCTTGGCCGGCATTGCTGAAGACAGAATATATCGTGAAAACAAAGGGATTGCAAAGGTTCTTGTACCTCAAAAAGTGCTTGGTTTATTGCAATCAAATGCATAAAGTTGTGTTTGGATTGATGGACATGAAAGGAATGGATTTACACAATATATTTGAAATCCATCCTACTTGAATCTTATATTAGTTTTCTTTTCCCTTCTAAACTTTCCTTTTAGGGTCCTATTTGATAATTTGATACTGATTACCTTGATGAGTAATTTTTTTTTTGTGGCAAATGAAACATTTAAATCCTTTGATTCCCGAGACTCAGTCACTCTCTCTCTCTCTCATGCTTGAGAACATGTACGGTGGTGACTAATATTGTGAATGTGCAGAGGCGAGTGATCGAGACTTTGTTCCATTTGTGAGAGTTGAATATCGTACAAAGTTTCCTAAATGATCACTGCATAGGAACATGGAATCAAACATTAACATCTGTATGCATAATTTGAGCAAGCAAAGAATACGAGAAAGTCTCTATTTAAGCTATAGTTTGGGTATAGAATGTAAGTGGTGGAAGATACCCTGGGCTCTGCAAAGATCTCCTGGACTTAAACTTCCCCTTGCTTCCATAACTAAAATTGGGTAGGCCTGTGCTTGATGTTTCTTGATCAAAAGAACAGCTAAAGCCACTTACAAAGTACTCATTACATTATCCGTCACAACAATAGAAATAATAATTACACATGGCACCCATCAACTTGTTCGAGGAGGACGACGTCAGGCAACAACAAGAGAAACCTCCTCGTGAACTTACCAAAGCCGCAACAAATGGTCATGGCTTCAAACATATTAGAGAGGACAGAGATGTTGACACCCAATGTCTCTTCTATTAAATTGTAGTGAACTATGAAAAAGGCTGTTGATTTTCAAATGGTAGCTCAATGGAAGTTGCATTGGCGTAGAACTCCTCCAGGTTGTAAAAAGCTCGTTGCGGAGGTAGAAATATGTGCACAACAACATCTCCTATGGAAAGATTTTAAAAACAAAAACTGAGTATCTTGATAGTGACAGAAAAAGTTGGAAGCCAAGCATCACATTAAACCCTTCCATACATCACAACAGTGATTATTTATGTCTAAACCAGTAGATGATGATCCAGTTCGGATCAGAACGCCAATTATGTCAGAGGACAGGTCAGGAGGAATCCAACTTCCAAACATGAGCCCTTCTCATTATAGCATGACACAAAGCAGAATAGGCACATCCAATTTTGGCACTAAACATTTGATGAATCAATATGCATCACAAAAGAACAATTCTTACCGAAATCAAGCAATGTCCATGAGTTTGGTTTAGAGTCCCCCGATGGAACTTTTCCATACTGCTCCTCAGCTAGATCTTTAATTCTTGTCCTATATCCCAACAAGTTCAAAATTTAAAAATACTGACTTTACCGATAAAAGTAAAATACTGACTTTAATGATAAAAGTACACTTGAAATAATACTTCCGTTTATTGGGGGGGTGGAAGGTGGGGTGGGGTTCTGGAAGGTGCCAAAATTGCTCTTTTGGGACTAAGTGAAAAAACGTTTATTTTTAGACTTATAAAATGTACCCAATTGCGTCAATCTGGGGGCGAGAAAATGCAGTGGCAATGATAAAGAACTGTGTCCAGTACACCAAAGGCTTTACATAGAGGACCCTTATATCTGCAGCCTTCACCTCACTAGCCACCTTAGCCACTGCCACAGCAACTGTGTTAAGCACACGAGAGTGAGCGAACCATCAACAACGTAAACTCAATTGTACAGTATAAATTAAGGTGCACCTTTTTACTATATATGGAGGCATATGGGAAGTGCGGAACTCATATCCAATACACATGAATGAGAGGTATTTGAGTCAATGTAACATGAAATGACTAACTATTTTGGCTCCAGCAAGAGATTCCATTCACTTTCAACAAATTCATAATTCAAGAGGTTTTGAAACTTTGCAAAAACTGCTAGCCATTAACCCACCATAACCATTGAACTGATCAACAAACATGGGAGCATACGCAGTAAGCAACTATTGGATTCATGAGCTTACATGACAGGCTTTCAGCATCAGTGTCGACCTCTTCAGTGGGTGATGTTTGGTCATTTCTTCTAAAGACCACCTTTCCGTATTTCTTAAACAAGTCGTCAAACATATCATCTGTATCTTCACTGACATTCTGGAATATTGCCCCACAGATGTCAACAATTCAGCGATCCATTATAGAAACAAGTACAATGCAGACATTATTAATCAATGAAAGAACGCACATAGATTCTGAAAAAGAATCCTACAAGAGAATATCACATCACAGTGCGCAAATTTGCAAATTTAAGGAGCGGGCCTGGATACTAGTAGAACTAAGACCAAATAAAACTAAACTACAATAAATTCATACAAGAATTCTTCCACTTCAGCCATAGAGATGGTAATTTCTGGCACAGCCAAGCCCAAATTAGTTATTTTCAATAGAAAATTTGAATCTTATTTACAACTTAAACGATATATGGGAAAATTATAGTGTAAGGTTAGGCTTAGAATCAATTAACAAAAACAGAAGAAAAGGGCTAGCTGATAGGAAGATGTCATTTGTATGGAGGATAAACAGAGAGTTTAGAGGAATTGTCCATACCGAGCCAATTGCCATCCGAGAAGACATGGAGGATCCGCGCAAAGACCCAGAAAAGGACTTGTTGCACAGACTAAAGTCGGGCATTTCCCGCCCATTGATTCCAGGACAACAAGGTGTTCGGGGTCTGAAAGAAATCTTAGCGCCCCCACGACCGAAGTGCCGATGATCTCCGACTCCGAGGGAAACGCATGAAAGAGACTGAAAACCAGAAGTGGAAGCACAATAAACCTCCATTCCCTGGACGTTTCTTTCTAAAAATCTCCAGTGAGAGGGATAAGATCGGCGTACGCGTCACACACACACAGACACAGTGAGGCACTAACTGGGCTTTCTCTTTGAACTGGGCTTTCCGGTTTTGGTTGCCCACCCTCTGTCAGCCCACATCTAACATGAATTGTTACTCTTCCTCAGGAATAAATTAGCAAACCCTAGGGCCTAGGGACGAGCGACGGAAATGGTGAAGTTTCTTAAGCCAAATAAAGCCGTAATCATATTGCAGGGCCGCTTCGCCGGTCGGAAGGCGGTGATCATCCGATCATTCGAGGATGGGACTCGCGACCGTCCTTACGGGCACTGCCTGGTAGCCGGAATAGCCAAGTACCCGTTGAAGGTGATCCGGCAAAGAATTCACGCGTGAAGGCCTTCATCAAGCTCGTAAACTACAACCACATCATGCCCACAAGCTACACCCTCGACGTCGACCTCAAGGACGTGATCACCCCGGACGCGCTCCAGTCGCGTGACAAGAAGGTCACAGCAGTCAAAGAAACGAAAGGCAGGTTGGAAGCAAGGTTTAAGAGTGGCAAAAACAGGTGGTTCTTCACCAAGCTCCGGTTTTAATCGACGGTGGCGATGGCGACGGTGTTGGTTTTTTGTTCAGTTCTAAGAGGAGTTGAATATTTTATTGATGATGAAGAATTGTGAGTTTTGGGTTTTAGCGAGGTGGTGAGAGAAATGTAAGATGCCACTTTTTGATTTCAAAATGCCAAAACAGGTTACAGAATCAATCTTCGTGGTGTCGTGTAAACATTTGTTCTTCTTGGTTGCTTGTTCATAATTGTATGAATTGTTCATCGGTGGAGTGTTGGATCAGCATCTCCATTTTCTCACTTTTGGGAAGAATGAGATTTCAACTTTATCATTGAGACTTGGGTTGGTTGCTCTTTATGTGTCAATGTGGGCATTTTTTTTGGAAGGAAAGAATATGACATATAAAAGAGGTAATTAAACACCCCAGAATTTACAGAAGGGGCAAATAGCACCAATCTATCTAAAATCAAACATCCTCTAACAATGAGGAATAGGTGAAAAAGCTAAAACCAATCCTAACTAAAGGCCATCCATCCTCTTACAAATGAGGGAGCAACACAGCCAAAAAACATCAAAGCAATAAAATAAACAACCAAAGAAGCAGACTAGGAAAACTGGAAAAGCAGCAATCAGTAGCCTTCCAAACCAAAGGAGATTGATCACTCCCAAGAACCAAAGGAGATTGATCACTCCCAAGAACCTGGAAAAAGAACACAGCAGCCAACAACAAAAACAGCAAACTGACAATTGAAGAAGCAAACAATGCAGACAGATTTTGCAGCAATCCAGGAGGCCATATGCAAGCACACCTAGCCTCTAAGAATCAACAAACAAAACCTGGAAATTCAGCAGCCAAATAACAGCAGCAACAGGGTTGATAATCTGGAGACAACACAGCAGAGGCATAAACCAAGAACAAAGAAACTAAAACAGCAGTCCATCTCAATGCAGCAGACGGGAGCAATCAGCTAGGTCTGATCCTAAGTAGCCAAGAACCTGAAGAACACATCAAGGGCACAAACCAAAACCAAAACCAGACCAAAAACAAAATAGCAGCCAAAAAATACTGAACCTACACCAGCAGTTCAAGAGTGCACTCCCTGCACCATAATGCACACTACCTTCAATCAGATGGATCAAACATCTCAAGAACAAAAAACACTCTAGGGGTTGAGGGAAGATGATTTCTCATTGATCGGGTGATCACTCTAGATTGTCTGATTTGGTGTCAATTTGGGCTTTATTCATTCAATAAAGAATAAAACAATGCTGCTGGTACAGCAAACAAACACATACACAAACACGCTAGCTCATTCTAATTAGCAGCTAAACTATTAGCTATCAAAAAATCGTGGACCCGCTTGTGCAAGTAGTTCTCTGCCTGCATCCTTTCCCATCAAAATCATGTCTTCCACAACATACGGCCCTTTTCTAGATGTTTCCACAACTGTCATTAAAAACATAAGTTTTAAAAATTTATTTCATTCTGCAACAATAGAAGCAAAAGATGTAAAGATACCCTGTTTTTACCTCGGGTTCCGTCGGGGGAAGCCACCAATCCTCTAAACAGACAGTTTCCATCTTGATCGCGACAAGCATATCCAGCAATCGGAGTTCGACAAGACCCATCCAGTGCCTGGAGAAACGCCCTCTCACATGCGACTGCTAATCTGGTTTCCTCATGATTCAACGAGTCTATGTAGTTGGCCTGTAGCCACAAAAATAGACCCCCCAAAAAAAGGATATTTTTTTTCTTGTTTAAAAGTACAAGATATGTTGTTTATTTTATAAGCTCTACGATGTTTATATAGATTGCCTTCATTTTAGTTGTAATCTAGTCCTTTCGCAATGTGTGGCGCCATTAAATTAGTCGTACTTAACTAACAACTAACAAGGCATAGGCTATGCTAGAACAATTACAAATTAGGTAACAAACTTCTTCTCGTTTGTGAAACTGAACTTGAATTCAAAGTTTGTTTGTTTCATGTACAAGGTAACAGTTAAATGTAGCCGCCCTACTAATATAATGGGTTTAAGAAGGCATTACCCTTCAAGACACATGGTTCGGATGGACATCAAAACGTCCCCAAGTCAAACAAGAATAAGAACCACCCTCTTATGATCCTATCTGAGACTAAAGAACACACGTACAATAAACAGGTTGTTGTATAGGGATCAATCTCTGAAACAGGTTATTTAGAGGTAAGCTCATAAAGTCGGGAGTGCTTAAAATAACCAAGTATAACAGGTAAACATTGCAGTCATACACTATCGAACATCTAAAGGGTTGCAGCAGATCAGAGAAGCAAATAGTAAAAGTTGAAGAAAATATAACATACCATTGTCTCATCATTGCTTCGACATGCAATTCCAATTGCCCCTTGAGCAACAGCTGGAAGCATTTCATCTATAGAAAGAATTGATGTCACGTTCTCTGTCATGTTTAGGCGCTTGAGCCCAGCTAATGCCAATAATGTTGCCTGGACCACCCCTTCATTTAGTTTCCTTAACCTCGTTTGAACATTACCCCTGAAGTTATCCAGCACCTATACATAATTTCTGAGGTGAATCAACATGGAACTAAGGATGATTCCACATATCAGACCACCCTTAAACTATTAAGACTGACTGCATTGCAGAAATTTACAAAATGCATCCCAGAACAAAAAGAGCTTTGATACTAGTCAAGTATGTGTCTGCCTCGGCAAGCTTCATTAAATGTAGAATTGAACTACCAGTCCTAAACCTAAAATGTCGTCTTTATCCGGTGAATGAGGACATAATGCTCAACAATATGTACAAAAAGACTTCTAAAAACAAGTAGCATATTATACTTCACAGAGTTCATGGTATCAGCAGCAGAACAACTACCATTTGAAACTACATACAATAGTGACCATTATCGAACAGCGCTCATGTAGGACAGCATGTATAAACTCTGAACTTTTATAGAGCCATGACTCTGAAAATTACATGTCATGTCCTCTTTAGACCCATTTGTGGATCAAACTGAAGCTAGCGCACGAACACATGAAAAATCATTTGAATGAGTAGAGAAACAATGTTGATAAGATACCATTAACGTTTACTGATGATGCCTGTTCAAGCAAAACATAAGATTAAATTGCAGTGCACAAATGCCCATTTAGCAACATATAAACATGCAGTAGTACAAGCTACTGCTCATGATTAAGGTGATCTTCTGTTACAATATCCAAAATCCATGCTGCATGGGAGCTTATAAGGGAAATGGACTCAGCCCGACATGTCATTGCTGTTTTTTAATAAAATTGTACTGAGTTTTGACTCTCCTAACATTTATCCACTGAGGTAGGGGTGAAACTTCTCAAAGGAAATATGGTATACTTACACTGAGTGATGGATATCTATGGAGAATTTGTGACTTTCTTCGAAGCGAAGCGGTACCCACAGTGCTTCCAGCTGGAAGTTCAGCTAGTGAACCTGCAGATAAAGAAATAAATGCATCCTGGACATCCTCGCGTTGAAGATTGCAAGGCAAGATTGTATTCTCTGGCAAATAAGTTGGAACGTCTTTCATTGAGTGGACTGCAATGTCGATTTCTCCATTTATGAGTGCCTCATCTATTTCTTTCGTGAACAAGCCCTTTCCACCTATATCCGCAAGTGGTTGACTTAATATTTTATCACCAGTAGTTTTTATCACCACAATTTGAATGGCTCCTTCTTCAGCCAATTCAGTGTGTTTAGCCATTAGTTTGTCTCGTGTCTCATAAGCTTGGGCAAGAGCTAGAGGGCTGTCCTAGACAAGAAGTACAAACAAAGGATATTCTTGTAAAAATTCAGGCAGTTTGTTCCCCACCAACGAAACGATTATACACACACACACACACACACACACACACACACACAAATCAGTTTATGCACAATCATATTAGTAATCATGCACACGAAATTTATTGTATTCGGTTAACATCTTTCATTGTCTTATTATGTGTATGATTAACATTTTGTTATGGTTGCAAGAAAATTTATGATAGACGCATGAATGAAGGTGCATTGTACAAAGACACTTTATCCCACAACTCCCAAGTCGAGGAAGCCCCATAGACTTGTTTCAAAAGCCTCACAAATTAAATGTATGATTCAACAAGTCCTTATCATGAAATTAAGGCTAATTAAACTTTCAGATATTAAAAAACAAGGAGTATGCCAGCAAGTGCCACCTCAAACTAGCTTGACACCAGATGCTGTCTTCCATTTTCACAAAAGAACAAGCGATAATCTGGTCCATCTCTTTCTAAATTTGTATGATAGAAGAGCAGTTAACATTTTAACATCTACATCTCAATTTAAGGTTAGACTAGTGAAATTTCACTTTCTTCATTTGGTTTTTGCCATTTCATGAGTTTAATATAGTATCATTTGCTTAATGAATTGGGATGCCCAAGAGTCATAAACATGGAAAGTATGAATAAAAATTCACTTGTAGAAGGTCAAAATAGGGCATTTCATTTCTTTTGGTATAATCTGGTTTGCTAAACCCATAAGTACTTGTCAGATGAGATACATATTCCAAAATATGTTATATCGTAAATATTCGTAAAAAACTGATTTGAATTATGATTTATGACCCCAAGTGAAAGAGAAAGGTCTCTCGATCGAAAGGCATATCCTACCCCAACCAGTCTTCATTCTCAGATCAAAAGATTCCTAAAGTACAAACCAGGCTAGAATTGCGACCCTGCAGATAACCTACCTTAATTGTGTACTCAAAGTCTCGAACCCATACCATGCACCGCAACGAATCGGGTTTCATGTAACATTGGGTTTGAACAAGCAGTGTATTGTCCCCTATTCTTCTTCCTGGTATAAAAGCAGATTGCACTGGACTTACAATACCCCAAGCACCCCTTTCAGTCTGTTGGCTAGTAATTTGGTGATGTCATTGTATAAAATGTTGCGGCAAACAATGGGCCTAAATTTTTACACTGTTTAGGGGATTTGAAATTCTGTAAGTAGTGCAAGTAGGTAGTTTTCTTAGCAGTTTGCTTTTTCCAATGAACTCCTTGATAGCATCACATGTGTGTGTGCCAATAATGTCCCAAGCTCTTTTGAAAAATGGTTGGAGTCAATTCTCAATAATTCTGCCTTCTGATTCAAATTTATGCTTTCTTGAACTACTTCATGGATAGCATTCAATTCATTACTAACCATAGTTATTACCGCCAAGCAGTGTTACTACATTGTTTTCCATGACAATAAATTTGATTTTCTTGATGGCGATCATGGAAAATAAAATAAAAGAACAGTATAACCCATTTACTGATGTAAGATGGCACTTGAAGTTTAAATTTTACTGACTGATTTTTGTAGGAGAATTTTTATTCTTATATTTTAGGGTTTTGATTAAGTGTTTTAGTGTTTTTGTAGGTCATGTATGGTTGAAATTGTTTGACTTGTGAAATGATTGCCTGCAAGGTTATATCTATATAGACAGATATATTGAGAGAAAGTGCCCAAACTCCTTGGCAGCAGTTGTTGTGAATGTGATAATGACCAAAAGAATAGCAATGGTAGTGTTGATTAGGCCTCTTATAGTTGGGATGGGGGTGGAATAGGTGGCTTACTTTGATTTCCGAATCGTAACCTGGACATGATAATTCTGTGTCATAAACTTAGAAGCATGTGTCAGGAACTGGAAAAGGGTCTGGGGTGCATTGAAGTTTTGGAGGTTCAAAGGCAGAAGTGCGTAAGAAGCATCTAAACTTTTTCCATGAGTATACCATGTATTTAATTATTTAGGGTGAAGTAATATGCTTGATAACATGTTTTCCCCCCTAAAAAACCTAAATCTTAGTGTCATGCAAATAAAAATATTTATGGTATAAGTATTTGCACACAAACTATTTCGAGGTTTTACCCTGGAGGCAGTGCGATGGGAATGCAATTTTGACTCGATAGGAATGAATTTGGATAAAATTCTAGTAAAAAGCGTAAAACTGTCGAATCGAGTCGGTCTGTTTGGAAGGTTTCTGCTACTAAGGACTTAAGGAGGAGATATAATTTACGCATATTTTGAAATTTCCTCATGAATCACTCATAGAAGCATTAAGCATAAAAGTGTTTCAGAAGCTCAAACACAGTCATTGCGCTCTATTCCATTGAATAAAGACAAATTTATTGCCTCTGTATCCTCATTATACTACATGTTAAAGATGAAGAAATTCTTGATTGTTGACTTTCACTATTGTAAACTACTCGGTACTCAAAATTAACCCAGATTGTTTAATTTGGCCCTTCGAAGATAAACCTTACAGAAATTCCTCTTGGCAATTAAAGACCTTATATAATTATCACTAATCTAACCCTTGATTGTGTTTAGCCCAAAGTGATGTGATATAAAACTTTAAAGTTCCCTAGGACATTTTACCTTGGTTCAAGTGTGATCCATGTTGAAGTATTAGTTTCATTTTCCATCAGTTAATGACTTAGTATCGACTCTATCTTAGCATGTCAATGGAGGCTCTAACTGCACCTAAGGAAAAGTTTTTAAATCACGCCACCGAATGTGGTCATGCCGTCAACCTCAAAATACTGATTTCAGGGTTCCA
This sequence comes from Eucommia ulmoides, assembly GCA_016647705.1. Taxonomy (NCBI): domain Eukaryota; kingdom Viridiplantae; phylum Streptophyta; class Magnoliopsida; order Garryales; family Eucommiaceae; genus Eucommia; species Eucommia ulmoides. The sequence goes on along the minus strand of JAENRU010000391.1, from coordinate 209,326 downwards.
AGCTTAATGGGAGTTGTTAGTATTAGAAGTTGTATCAGAATAACAACTTACATGCGGAAACATTTTAAATAGCTCACACTCCCACTTTAGACTCACGATTCTACCCTTCTTAATTACTAGCTAGTCAGAATCATGCCGCAATTACAACCAAACCTCAAAATAGCTTGCCAAAATCTCATTTTACTAGGAAGATACGGTATTGAGACTTTTAAAACTAAAATGTACCATCAATATTATCTCAATATTAAATCACAAAATCCTTGTTTTTTGATTAAATACATGATATATATGTCTAAATGTTGAACATTTCTCAAATACCTTGAGTTGGATAATTACGAAGTGAACTACATGAAGTAGTATATGGTCTTGAGAAATGGATATTTAATATCACATTACTTCGTCTATGTGTTTTGAAGAAATTGAACTCTTATATTTTAAGATACTGATTACATGCTTTGCAAGTTAATACTATGTTTTTCAAAAAAAAACATGGATTAGATGAAATTATGATCTATTTCCGTGTGCATTGAGATGTCATTTCTCATAGTTGATATACCAAGATTTGTGTTTAAACGGGATCTTTACATATATTCATATCACTACCGTCATCCCGAAACAAATGAACGTTGTCAAAGTTGAAGAAGAAATATGTAATCTTGGCACTAAACCGAGGAAGCCATAAAAATGGAAGCAGAAGTAAGCAATTGCATCATGCCGATAGAGTAGAAGTGAAAGTACCTTCCTCTGGTGCCAATCCTGATGAGGGCAACCTTGGTCTGTGTAGGCTGTTCAACGGCAATGGAGGCTCTGGCAACCATGAGCTTGGCACGATGGTTTGGGGGTGGACATTTAGGACCAGGTAAAGCTAAGCCGATAGCAGAAACAGAGGCATGGGTGAATAAATGATGTCTTTCTTTAGCTGGACAGAGCGTCTGATGTAGAGAGGCCATGGTCGCCATCGCAGGAGAAGGGAGGAGAGAGTTGATGATAGACTACTGAGGGAGAGAGCTGTTCCCGGGTGTAGGCTTGAGCCCAGTTGAGATCTCATCCCAAAGTTATCTTCCACGTCATCCGGGTGTGCAAAAACCCGACTCATACGAACTGACCCGACCAGAAGAACTGCTGCACCAGAAGCCTAGGGTTCGATATTCGGAATTTAACTCTTCAATCCGAAGCCTAGGGGTGTGAAAAAACCCTCAAATCGACAATGGAAATGGGATAATTTTGTGCAAGAAATTTGTATTAGTTCATCTCATCAATGCTTTGATGCTATGAAATTTTCACCATGTGTACACCTTAAGATATTCTTCATAGAAGCATGTTCTTTAAACGAGGAAGCCAATTAACATGTGAAACCATATGTCTAAAATGCATTTAGACATATCACTTCACAATAGCCAGTTATAGACATCTTATGTGTGGGTGGGTGATCCGACCCATTCAACGATTGTCTATCTCTCCGTGTGAGTGTGACCATGATTCTCATACGGCATGCCACATTTGAATGCATCTTTCAAATATATGCAACAACTTTCTAATGATTATTTCTTGGACCATTGTAAAATTAACCGCAAAAAGATATATCTAGCCTGGTAATGATCAAGTAATTTAACTTTCACGCTAACTGCCTATATTGTCCTAAATTAGGCAACGTTTCTTCTTGATTTGCCTACAATTTCACGTTCGAATCCATTGATGAGTTTATTGGTTTGGACATTATTAACATTCTTATTTCACTCAACCAAGTTAAGGAAATATTTTCTTTGAGAGATAAATGCCTTGACTCGATGATGTAACTTTGATATGAAGAAGTACTTCAACGGGCCCAAGTCTTTAGCCAAAAACTTGCAATGCAAAAATGATTTAAGGAGTTGAATGCCATTGTGGTCTCTCTTGTGATTACAATATTATCAACATACACAATTAAGAGCATAGGCGGCATAAACTATTCAAAGAGGATTTTTCCTGAAGATATGGGAATTCTTGCACTTTTAACGTGACCGATCTCTATACATTTCATGACTCTTTATTCTGAATACAACTCAAGGACGCGTTTTGTCTAAGTAGAGGGGACAAGTTGCTGAAAATTCATTAGATCATCAAAAGAATAACAAGAAGACCCAATAATTAAAGCCCGATACTGAGAAGGCCAATTTAGACTTTGTTTCGTAGAGGCCAAATTTACTTATATAGTAATTAAGTTCTATTTCTTTGCTTAGTAGCAGAATAAATAGAATGAGTGATAGATGGTAGATGTTTTTCAAAAAAAAAAAAAAAAAGTTTAGCTTTAACTAGTGAAGTGATAACTTTAAAGTGAACGTTGGTTGTACAGAAGAGAAGAGCGAAGCAAGAGGGATCATGAAGAATGCTTTGTTCCCGAGGCATATGTGTACATCAAGTTTACATTACGGGGTCAGACCTTTGGAGTCCTATTGTGGTTGCAAATACTAAATGTCACCATTTCACTGGCTAGGTTCGCGGTTGCAAAACGGATCAATTTGCACTCGTCTTCCATTCCAATCTAGATTCATTCATTCTCCATCCTTACAAATCCGGCTAGAGATTCAACGGTAAAAAGGAAGATGACTCCTTCGTGAAACTTTATTTCGGGTTAGGAATAAATGATAGGTTTTGACATTGCTCTTTATTTTTAGATTTATGAGAATAAATCTTATTCTTAAATCCATTTTAAGTTTTATTTTTTTAGAATGTTATTTTTAATATTTGTGAGTTAGATCTAATGGTCAACTCATTGATTATTAAATTAGATGATTTTATGTTTTGATTTTAATTCTCTCTAAAGAAGAGTAACATAAAAATTAATCTAAGAATTAAAAATAGATAATTTAAAATTTTGATTGTAATAATAAAAAAATAAAAATTACCACTTAAACCTATATTAAATATCTTATTATCAATACATTCCACATAGTTTAGGTTAGACAAAAAAATTTCATTAATTAGATTATATGCACTGTTTAATACCACATTAGACAATCCTAATTTTCAGTGGATATATTTGTTTTTCATGAGATTATAGGGATTGAAAATTTTCATATTCAACAAAATTGTTTTGTTAAAATTAAAATAACTATTGTTCTACACATGTTTTTTGTAATCTAATTATACATTCAGATTCATCTAAATAAGATCTACAAAACGATATCAAATTCACTAATTTTTTTTTATTAGTTTCAGTTTTCACATTTCATGTAACATTCAACATGGTACTTCTAGAAATTTCAGTTTTCACGCGTTAGTCGTTACATTTAACATCAAAATTACTTTTATCAGTAAGTCATGTTACATTCAACACGCATATAATTTATTCTATTATCAACATTAATTAATATTATTTTCTATTCAATTGGATGTTATATTCAACATTTACGGAGAATACATAATGTAATGATATTAAGTTGCGTTTAGATAAGGCATTTGACAAATCCAAGGGATTTGTAAATGATGAGATTTCAAAATTCTGGATTTTGAAATCATATCATTTACAAATCTCTTATTTGGATAATTATTTTAATTGAAGTATTTGATCATGTAATTTTACAATTTCATTGTTTGAATAGGTAAAGTATTTGTAAACGGAATTTACATGTCCATTGATTTTTAAGCTTCTCATCTTCCAGAATCTGACAATCCTCAAATATGCACTGCATATGCTTCCGAAATATATGATTATCTTCATAGCTTAGAGGTAATGAAAGTCGTTATGTTCGTTAATTGTATGATTTGATCAATGAATCTACAAATGTTTGAGCAATCTCTTACTTGAGAAACCCGAAATCAGTATATACTAGGGTTTGATAAATTTGTATTTTTCACAATCAAAAATTAGAAATCAAGATTAGGGTTTGATAAATTTTGGATTTATTATTCAAATTAGAAATCAAGATTAGGGTTTGCCAAATTTTGATAAATTAGTGCCGTTGTCAGATACGATTGCCCTTGGGATTCCAAATCGGCACACCATCGATTTCCAGACGAAGTCTCGGATTTTCTCTTTGGTGATGCGAGCCAGGGGTTCGGCCTCCACCCACTTGGTGAAGTAATCAATAGAGACGACAATGAATTTTCTCTGGCCGGTGCCCTGAGAAAAAGAGCCCAATAGATCTATTCCCCACTAAGCAAAGGGCCATAGGCTGGCCATTGATACCATAGCCATCGGTGGTAAATGAGGGTGGGGGCCAAAACGTTGGCACTTGTCGCATTTTTTTACGAACTCACTAGCATCCTCCAGCATTTTTGGCCAAAAATACCCTTGGCGGAGCAGTTTGCCAGCCAGAGCCCTGCCCCCCGAGTGGTTACCACAAATTCCCTCATGAACTTCTCTCATGACGTAGTTGGTCTCTTCCCGCCGTAGGCACCGAGAGTATGATCCAAAAAAAGAACGTCGGTAAATGACCCTATCTAGAATGCAATATCTAGTAGACCTGTATCGCATCCTCCTTGCCTCATTGCGGTCGTCGGGTAGCGTGCCATCTTCCAAATATTTTCGAATTGGCTCCATCCAAGTGGGATGGTCGTTGAGCTCACAGATTGGTGTCATTTGGTTAGATATCGCCGTGCTTGGAGCATCTAGGTACTCAAAGGGCACGCTTCGCTTCAGAGTTAACGCTACCACCGAGGCCAGGTTTGTCAAGGCATCAGCACGTCGGTTCTCTTCTCGGGGTTTTTGGGATACATGGATTTTTTCGAATTTTCCAGTAAGGTTTTGACCCTTTCAAGATACGTGGTCGTACTGGGATCCTTCGCCAAATAATCTCCATTGACCTGGTTGACGACCAGCTGAGAGTCACAGAAGACGGACAACGTCGTCACATTAAATTCCCGGGCTAGGCGGAGACCGGCCAGCAAAGCCTCGTATTCAGCCTCGTTGTTAGTTGCTCTCAACCCCAGTCTCAGGGCGTATTCAATCTTTTCGTTGTTTGGGGCAACGAGTACTATTTTCACCCCACAACCGTTGGTGTTGGACGATCCATCGGTGAACAACCTCCACGTTGCGGGACCGACATCTGAATTTGAGTCCCCTAGCGCTCTCCTTGTTTCCATGGTTTTAGCTTCCGGGTAGATGAAAGGTGGCTCTGGGTCCTCAGGGAATGTCAGCTCGGCGATGAAATCAGTCGGGACCTAGCCCTTGATGGCCGTTCTAGGGCGGTATTTGTACGCGTGAGGATTCACATCATCGTCCTCGCGGTATTGACTACTCGCAAGTATATGAGGTCTAATTTTAATATAATGAATCTTGTAAGATCGGATATCGTTCCACTGGGAATGACGTGTAATTCGTTTGAATTTTGTGATTAAAATAGTTTCATATTATCTCGACTAATCAAAATTTGTTTGTTTTCTATTTAATCTACTAAGATAAATGACAACTATGAGGTTAGTTCCAATTACACTAATTACTTAGGTATTGATCTCTTTCATATAATGCATAATTGACGTAATTAAGTTAGCTATAACAGTTTTTATCTATTCCGACAATCTCTGTATCAATAACTCCTCCGCTACCTCTCTCGAGTGTAAGACGGGGGGTTACACGATTTCGTGTCAACGAAGAAGTCCCCTTCAACGCCTTAACGACCCTAGGTCGCGTGAGTTTTGAGCCAACGTCATGTGCTGCATATGTTCTAACGCCCTCCCGGGTCGTTAGAACGTCACGTTGTATTTACCCTAGTCCGAATCCGGGGTTACCTCTCCTGAGTGTCAAACCCCGTATTCTCGGTTTATCAATACAAGCATAATATCAAGAATAACGGTAACACGATTAGATTTAGACAAACAACACATTAAAGTAACATTAATTCATACAACTAAACAATTACATGATTTCAACTATACCTAAGTAACATTTAACTACTACTACAAGATCTTAGCCATATACCATACAAAATAAGAGGGATTCAACATTGTTAGATATGAAAAAGTAATTACAAAGATAAAAACAAGAGAAGAACGATCAAATCTGGAAGTAAAATGGTCCACTGTCGCTAATGATCGATCCGCAAGTGATTTGTCTTTGTCCGAATGATGAATCTCCTTCTTGATCTTCAAAATATAGCTTAAGAACTCTCTACTAGGGTTAGGGTTCATCAACAACCTTTTTCAGACGTGGGAAAATGGTATAAATAGGCCTAGGGGTTCAAAAATATCTAAACAGATATTTTAGCCTGTTCTGTGAAATGCGCCTAGGCGGTAGAAACTTCGCCTAGGCGGAGTTTAAGTTGGTTAGAAATCCTCCTAAGCGATGGTTTATTCGCCTAGGCGGAGGACTAACTTCTTCGTCTTCATTCTTTCTGATGAATTTCCGCCTTGACGGTAGAAACTTCGCCTAGACGGATTTTAGAAATTCAGCACTTCCAGCAGTTCAGCATGTCCAGCCTTCTGACAGAATTCCGCCTAGGCGGTGGAAACTTCACCTAGGCGGATTTCAACATTTCAGCTCTTCCAACCTTCTAACGGATTTCCACCTAGGCAGTGGAAACTTCGCCTAGGCGGATTTCATCTTTTGAGCTTCTCAGTATTCTGACGGAATTTCGCCTAGGCGATGGAAACTTTGCCTAAGCGGATTTAAGCTTTTCAACACTTTCAACCTTTTGATGAATTTCTGCCTAGGCGGTGGAAACCTTGCCTAGGCGGATTTGAGCTGTTCTTTGAAACCTCATTTTTTTCATCTTTTGGCTACCATTTTTTCCACTATTTCGCTCAGTTTGTCGATTGTTTATGTCCCTACTCTTGACTTATAAAAACGGTTAAAAAGATATTAAAATTTTAATAAAATACTCAAAAATTGGCAAACTCGGTTTAGAATTAGATAGGTATTTTACACCTATCAAATACCCCCAAATTTGAAATTTTGCTAGTCCTCGAACAAAACACTCTAATAATAAATAACACTAACTACACTAATTAGCTAATCTCTAAACTAAAAATAAGTAATCATTAATAAATAAGAAGTACACACCTGTGAGATTTAAGTTCAAACAAAGAGACCATGTGGTTCTTCCCTCAACAACCCGTAATCAGATCCGGTTAAGGAATAACACACACCACGTGGTGTTTGATAGGTATGAAAAACCTATCTATTTCCAATATGAATTGGTTAGTTTTCGAATATGTTTATAGTTATTTTTATTATGTTTTAATTAGTTTTCATACTTTTTGTATAACTCAGGTGTGTGGGTCAAAAAGATAGGAAACTGGAGCTAAAACGATGAGATCAAACCAAAGCGGTTCGAAGTTACGATGGATAAACAAGCTTGGAGGCTAAAAGATGAAACAGGCCCACCACTTAGGCGTCCAGACCACCGCCTAAGCAGTGAAGATGCAGAGAAGAGCAAAATATTACTGATGGATGATCGCCTAAGCGAAATTTCTATCGCCTAGGTAGAAATCCAGCAGAGGACGAAGAACGGCTATTGACAGCCGCTCGCCTAGGCGGAAATTCTACCGCCTAGGAGAAAATCCAACAAAATGTTCTCCCAGTCCACCGCCTACTTCACCGCCCAAGCGATTAGACCGAACCGACCTAACTCCGCCTAGGCGCAATTTCCACCGCCTAGGCGGATTTGCCCTACACAGTCTTGAGATATTTTTAGAATATTTTGGCTATAAATACCCCCTCTCCTCCCCCTTGGCCGGTATCTCTCTTCTCTCTCTCACATTTTTGAGCCCTTTAGGCTATAGTTAAGCCTAGGGTAAGGATTTTTAGTGGTGGAGCTCGCATCCCGAAGTGGAGAAGGCGGCGAATCGATCGTGGAGCGTTCTTAGCGGTTTATCTTCAGACGAGACTAAGTTCTTTGATCGTTTTTTTCCTTATTTCTTTATCTTAGGAGCATGTGAGCATATTTAGCTCGTTATTTTCATTGTATATGCGGCTATGGCCCTGAGTTAAATATGGATTGTAGTAGGGATTAACATATAATTTATAAATACGTTGTTTGGATGATTTCGGTGTTTCGTTTGTGATTGTTCTTCGTAGTTTGATTGTATTTATCGTATTGTTTGTTTATTATGCTTGATTTGATAAATGGAGAATACGGGATTTTGACAAACCCCGGATTCGGATTAGGGTAAACAAACGCCACGATTCTATAACCTGGTCGGGGTTCGAATCGTGGATAATCGATGACGTAGGGCAAGACACACGCGACCTAGGGTCGTTAAGACATTGAGGGGGGCCTCTTCGTTGACTCAAAGTTGCATTATATCCCTCGTCTTACACTCGGGAGAGGTGGCGAGGGAGTTTTAGAACGGAGATTGTTGATAGGGTAAATACAACGCGATGATCCAATAACCCGGGAGAGAGTTGGATTATGTGCAATCAATGACGCTGGGTGAGACTCACGTGACCTAGGGTCGTTAAGACGTTGAGGGGGACTTCTCCGTTGACTCGAAGTCATGTATTCCCCCGTCTTACACTCGGAAGAGGTGGCGGCGGAGTTTACGTACCGAGGTTGTCAAATAGATCGAAAAACGGAAACGCGAGTAAATCGGAATCGAACACGTATTTGTAAACACGTTAATCCCTATATAATTCTTCACCCGAAAACATATTAGCATAATAGTGTAGTTAATTTAGGTTATATTAGTAGTAGTTTAATTAATTAATTACATTTATTTTTCGCCTAGATAAAATTAGGTCACGACAAACGCGGTATTCGATAGTAACGACAACAATCCCTGTGGATACGATAACCCGATCTTAACGATCACGCTATACTAAAACTTAGACCTCGTATACTTGCGAGAGTAAGTAGCGGGGTGTATTTACGCCTCTACCAGTGTTCCAGAATTTCAACACTCAATATCAGTAAAAATCATTTTAGATCCAATTGAAATGTGTATGTGTGAGAACTCATATGTATAACTAATCAAACACAAGATTGGATTATTCAATGAATAAGGTCATGACTTAAACTTGTTAAAACATTCAGAAAAACCATATGCTTGACTGGGCTCAACTATCCACTAATGTAAGTTCGGACATTCACAGAGATCAATAGGGCTTGGTTTGGCTTTGGAGAACGACCAAGGGTATCGTACAAATAGAAACTCGTTATAATTTTAACGATACCCGAGGCACAAACGCTTGTCGCTATATCTCTCTCGTAACCCCCTATCTTTGAAGAAATAACCCTGAACAAGATTACGTAAACTTGTATCACTTGTCACAAAAACCAAGATTAAACACTATATTCACATAGTGGTTTTTTTTTTTTAGATTCACACACCCCCAAACTTATTCAATTATGTACAATTTTAGGGGTGCGTAAATATAACTAAAGGATTGACAAATGAATACTCGTATACTTAACCAAAAACATTTAAACTGAAACCCCGATTGCCCGCTTCAAGTTAGCATAATCTAATGCTACTTGTTTTCACTCAATTTTTACTTTTATTCTTAGCGACAATGGTTTTGAAAGATTTACTTGGTTAAAGTATAGAAACAAGTTCAGAATTGAAAAGTTTATGGCTTCGATAGGAGAACGAGGGAATAAAATTTCAGGTTAGTTTCAAACGGTTCAAGCGAAAAAATTTGAAGGCCTATATCATGCCTCCGGAATTACCTTACCTATAATTTCGCCTCAAGCTTCCCCCAATCAAGTTCTAAATTTCTCATTTCTGTCATGAACTTATTACGGAATAATCGGCGTCAAATCGTTCAACTAATTATACAATGAGTTTATGTGATCGTGCGATTTAGGATCAAAATAATATTTACCTAATCGACATACTAAGTACACAAAACACACGTGAATGGCATTACCCTCGACCTCAAAATGCAATTTAGGGGGTAATTTTCATCATCGGGACATGGTTCGAACGAACTCAAAAACTTAGCATGCACGTACAACTATATTCATTAACATATCTACTCTAATTCTACAAACTAATATTACTTATTCTAATTATCCTTACACATGCATAACTAAACATTACACATGCATAACAATTTTTTTTTTAAAATTTACAAAATTTAAACATTAATACCATTATAAGCAAAAAATTTGTACACAAAAAGAATTTTGTCCCATTTACATCAAAAATTTTCATCCTTCATATCCCCTCCCCCCCCCCCCCCCCCCAAAAAAAAAAAAAAAACTACATGCTTGCAGGTCATATACCCCCAAACTTGAATGAGGCAGTGTCCTCACTGCTTAGGCAGCGAACCCAATAACAGAATAGAAAGTTAAGTATTGAATACTGGGGCAGACACATACCTAGGAGGGAAGACATACAAGTCTAACCTCCTACCGTTCATTAGAGAGGAGATGGCGGTTGCGGCTCATCAGTCTCGGAAGGCGGCACGGGCGTATAACGCGTCATGTCAATTCCGAGGTACTCAAATAAAACCCGTTGATTTTGATCTTGATGCCGAATGTAGTTATCCATGTAGCTCTCCATCCGAGAAAAATTAGTTTGGAGCTGGGTTATGTCGGATTGGAGACTACGGATATCTCGTGAAATCTGGGTGAGTTGGTTGCGGCGGGTTGTGGGCGTCGGTGGATCTGAAGGGCCGACTTCTTCCTCTTCAGGACCCTCTTCTTCCTTAGTTGGTCCTCCCTTCCACAATATGTTAATCATTGAAAGATCGAGCGGCTTTATAGGTGGAAAGGGGCTTGTTGACGTGACACGAACTCCGACACGTAGAAATAGAGCGGTCAAGAAGGAAGGAAAAGTAAGGCCACCATTCGTCATCCTGGCAGTATGAATTATTGAAGAGTAAATGTGCCAACCGATATTTACGGGGGTCCCTCGATTAATGCCATATAGCATAAACGCTCGTTCCTTGGAAACATTGGACACATGGGAGGTAGGGAGCAGATTGGCACAGATGAATTGATGCCAAATCTTTGGGATTGGTTTCAGAAACCACGCCTTGAAGATGGCTTGACCCTGCCATGTGTTCTTTCACTGGGCATTACCCGTTGTCAGGGCCTAAATTACCGCACTCATTATTGGTGTGGCAACATCGGATAAATCTCGGGAGGCTTCCAGTCCCGTCAATCCAAGCAACTCATTAAAGTGGTCCATACTGAACAGAATTGGGATGCTCCGGACCCTTGTATGAAATCCAGTTACCTCGGTAATGTTTGCATAGAACTCGCGTACCAGGGCCAACTCCCTTGGTGGGGGTGAAGCACAGAACTGTTCCCATCTTCTACGTTGAATGACGGTCCTGAATTCTTCAGGGAGTTCATGCAAAGGTCTGAACCCCCTCTGGTGAATGCCGGGACGCACACTTTCATGTTTATTGTAATGGTCCTCAGCTTGCTTGGAGACGAATTTTAGAGAGTTGTAATCCGAGGCAGCCGAAGGTTCTTCCGTTCGTGGTTGCTTGGATATGCTCCGCTTTGCCATTTTGGCTGTAAATCAAAATCACAACACCAGCCACAATAATAACAGTAGAACACGCAATTCAAACCCTTGTCAGCGAACACACAATGCCCTTTTTAACAAACACATGCTAACCAAAACCAAACAATACAAATTTCACAAGATATCCTAACAACCAAAACCGAATCACAATTTTTTTAGCAATGTAGCCTAAAATAAACGATTCACATTATATATCTACACATAAACATGATAGGTTTCACCAAAAATCATTCCTAAATCCTTAATAACGTGAAAAACAAAATCCTAGGGTTTAAAAAGGTTTAGGGTTCTTGCCAAAGCCAATGATTTTTGAAACAAATGAGCAAATGAAACAAATATTTCAATAATTAAATGAAAAATAGGATCATTGACACTTGTTGAAAAATTTCATTTAAATCGCTTGAAGATAGCAATTTCGCACTGTTCACCGCTTAAACTCTAGCTTATCGAAAATGGGAAGAGGAATCCAACGTTTGGATGAAGATTCTTGGTGGAATTCGAAGTTTTTCGCCATTTAGGATGAATTTTCAAAGGGAGGAAAGGATTTGGGATTATGAAGTTGAGAGTTTCTTGAAAATTTTAGGAGGGAAGTGCCGTTTGCGAAGAGGACTGCTGCGATTTTAAAACAGGGTTGTAGTGAATTCTCCTAGGCGGAGGTTTTTCCGCCTAGGCGAAGTAGCGCCTTTTGTGTTTTAAAAAACTTTCTGATGTTAATTCGCCTAGGCGGTGGTTTTTCCGCCTGGGCGAATTTACGCCAGTATGAAACCCTTTATTCTGTTGTAAATCAGCCTAGGAGGTGGTTTTTTCCGCCTAGGCGAATTTACGCCAGTATAGAAACTCAACCTTTCTTCATTTTTCCGCCTAGGCGGTGGGTTTTCCGCCTAGGCAAAGTTACGGCAATGTAGAAACTCAGAACTTTTTTCCAATTTTCGCCTAGGCAGTGGTTTTTTTCGCTTAGGCGAATTTATGCCAGTATGTTTTCTCAGCCTTTTGTCCTATTTTCGCCTAAGCGGTGGTTTTTCCGCCTAGGCGAATTTAAGCCAATGTGGACTTTGACTAGATTCCTTCAGGTTTTCACATTTTTGCTCTACACCTCTTACTTCCACTTCGTTCCTCAAACGGTTTTTAGCATGCAATTCAATCCTAAGTATCTAGCCTCATCAATTCACCACAAAAAATAATATTCTGAGATAAATACGATCTCCAAAAAGTAATTTATACAAAAGTTGAGAATGTTCGTTACCCTCGATGACATATCAAAAGATGGTGCTTGGTTTTACGTCCCTAGCTGGACGTTTATGAATTCCAGCTTTATCCTTTAACGAGGGAGATGTTCTTCACAACTCGCTCTTCATCCTTGAAGTAGTGCTTGATTCGCTCCTCGTTGACTCGAAAAGTTCGTCCGTCTTCGCCTTCTAATTCGATAGCACTAAATGGATAAATATGCTTGATCCGGAACGGTCCAAACTACCGGGACTTCAACTTTCTGGGAAAGAGTCTCAGCCTTGAATTAAACAATAGAACTTGTTGGCCCAGACTGAACTCCCTCCGGACTATCATTTTATCATGCCACCTCTTCGTTTTATCTTTATAAAGCTTGGCATTCTCATAAGCCTCGTGCCGAAATTCCTCCATTTCATTTAATTGGAGGAGACATTGCGTACCAGAAGCTTTTAGGTCAAAGTTGAGTTTCTTAATCGCCCAGAATGCATGGTGCTCCAATTCAACGGGAAAATGACACGCTTTTCCAAACACCAATCGATACGGCGACATGCCGATCAGTGTCTTAAAAGCCGTGCAGTATGCCCATAAAGCAACATCAAGCTTCACCGCCCAATCCTTGCGATTTGTATGAACCGTTTTCTCCAGAATTAGCTTGATTTCTCGGTTTAAAATTTCAGCTTGACCATTTGTCTGTAGGTGGTATGGTAGCACTACCTTGTGTCTAACCCCATACTTTGCCAACAAAGCATTGAGCAATTTGTTACAGAAGTGGGTTCCCTCATCACTGATTAAGGCTCGAGGTGTCCCGAACCGTGTCATGACATTTTGTTGAAGGAACTTTAAAACCACTTTGGCATCATTGGTAGGTGTTGCCACGGCCTAGACCCATTTGGACACATAATCCACCGCAAACAGAATATACTCCTTGCCAAATGATGGTGAAAATGGCCCCATGAAATCTACGCCCCACAAATCAAATAACTCAAGCTCAAGAATAGATGTTAATTGCAATTCATGCCTTCTCGATTTGTTACCCACCCTTTGACATCTATTATAGGTTTTCCCAAACGTGTATGGATCTTTAAACAAAGAAGGCCAGTAAAAATCTGATTGAAGTACTTTCGATGTTGTCCGAGTCGCACCAAAATGGCCGCCACAAGGTGATGAATGACAATGGTAGAGAATACTAGCCATTTCCTCATCCGGATCACATCTCCGGATCACCTGATCAATACATTTCTTGAATAGAAATGGCTCGTCCCACAGATAATACTTTGCATAAAAAAGAAACTTCTTCCGTTGGGCTCTCGTCAAATCCGGTGGTAACACATTACAGGCAAGATAGTTCACAATGTCCGCATACCAAGGAAGTTCATTTTCGACTGAAAATAGTTGTTCGTCAAGGAACATTTCCATGATACTAGACTCCTCACCAACGTCTTCTTGTATCAACCTTGACAAATGGTCAGCAACAACGTTCTCACTCCCCTTTTTATCTCTTATTTCAGCATTAAACTCTTGCAATAAAAGAATTCACCTTATCAATCTTGGCTTGGCATCTTTCTTTGCAAATAAGTACCGGATAGCCGCGTGACCCATGTTGACGATCACTTTTGACCCAATGATATAAGACCGGAACTTATCACAAGCAAAGACAACCGCTAGCATTTCTTGCTCAGTCGTGGTGTAATTCTCTTGGGTATCACTCAATGTCTTACTTGCATAATAGATCGAGCGGAAGATCTTCTCCTTCTGTTGGACTAACACTGTGCCAACGGCATAGTCACTCGGATCGCACATAATCTCAAATAGCATCTCCCAGTCCGGAGCGACCATTATTGGAACCGTGATCAACTTCTCCTTTATCGCCTTAAAAACCTCCATGCAAGCCTCATTGAATTCAAATGAAGTATCCTTCTCAAGAAAGTGACATAACAGCTTTACCGTCTTCAAGAAGTCCTTAATAAAGCGCTGGTAAAAGCCGGTATGCCCCAAGAAACTTCAAACTCCCTTCACATTAATCGGTGGTGGAAGCTTCTCAATCGTTTCAATCTTTGCTCGGTCCACCTTAAGCCCCTTGGAAGAGACTCGATGACCCGAGACGATCCCCTCTTTAACCATAAAGTGGAACTTCTCCCAATTAAGAACTAAATTCTTCTCTTCACATCGGTCAAGAACAAGCGCCAAATTGTAGAGACAGTGATCAAAAGACGACCCAAAGACTAAGAAGTCATCCATGAAGATTTCTATTTTTTCTTCCACCATATCAGAAAATATTTCCATCATACACCGTTGAAAAGTTATCGGTGCATTGCAAAGGCCAAACGACATACGTCTATAAGCAAACGTCCCATACGGGCATGTGAAAGTAGTCTTTTCTTGGTCCTCCGGTGCAATGGCTATTTGATTGTAACCTGAATAGCCATCAAGAAAGCAATAGTACTCATATCCGGCTAATCGATCTAGCATTTGGTCAATGAAAGGAAGAGAAAAATGATCCTTCATCGTCGCCTTATTCAATCTTCTATAATCAATACACACACGCCATCCCGTAATGGTCCGTGTCGGAATAAGATCGTCCTTATCATTCTTCACCACCGTCATACCTCATTTCTTGGGCACCACTTGCACCGGGCTAACTCACTCACTATCGGATATAGCATATATAATTCCCGCATTCAAGAGATTCAACACCTCCGCTCTCACCACTTCTTTCATAGCTAGATTTAGCCACCGTTGATGTTCAATGGAGGGTTTGAACGCATCCTCCATCAAAATCTTATGCATGCACACTGACGGGCTAATTCATTTGATATCCGATATAGACCAAGCAAAAGCGGATCGATGCCTCTTCAAGATTCTTAGTAACTTACTCTCATCTTCTTCCGTCAATGAAGATGAAATTATAACTGGATTGGTCGAATTCTCTCCCAAAAAGATATACCGAAGATGTTCCGGTAATTGCTTGAGTAATAATCCACCGTGAGGCGGATTTGATTTCTCGGGAGAGTTTTCAACGTCTTCAATCTCTATCACGTGAATAGGATCCTTTACGTCTTTAGATTGAGCATCCAAAGTCAGCACGTAGTCCACAACATCATGTTCCGTAGTAGAGCCTTCCTCACCAAGATCCCCTATAGATAAGGAACTTGTGAGAGTATGCTCTAACGAATCCATCTCCATATTTGCAAGAAAGAACTCTAGCACGCAAGAGTTCACAACATCAACTCGATTGCAATTGGAAAGTTCATCCGGAAAGTTCATAATTTTAAAAATGTTGAACCTTATCTCCTCATCATTCACTCTTAACATCAGATTTCCATTATGCATATCAATTAAGGCCTTTCCCGTTGCAAGGAAAGGTCTTCCTAGGATGATCGAGATTTCTCTATCTTCTTCCATTTCAAGCACAACGAAGTCCACCGGAAATATGAATTTGTCTACCTTCACTAGCACATCCTCAATGACACCTATTGGATAGGTTAAAGAACGATATATCATTTGAAGATAGATCGTTGTCGACTTTGCACTTCTAAGTCCTAACTTCTAATAAACGAAAGAAGGCATCAAATTAATACTTGTCCCAAGATCACAAAAAGCCTTATCAAAATGAGATTTCCCGATAGTACACGGAATTGTGAAACTACCCAGATCCTTCAATTTGGTAGGCAACTTCTTTTGTAGTATTGTACTACACTCCTTCGTTAGCTTCACCGTTTCGTACTCCTCCAACTTTCTCTTCTTTGTCATAATGTCCTTCAAGAACTTGCTATAATTGGGCATTTGTTCCAATGCATCGGCAAAATGGATGTTGATATGGATTTTCTTGAAAATTTCAAGAAATTTTTCAAATTGAGCATCCAACTTCCTCTTTTGGAATCTTTGAGGATATGGAAATGGGGTTACAAGAATCAGTGGATTATCTGAAAATGTTACTCGCCCTGGCATCACCCTTTCATATCTTCTTCTCTCCTCGACTTTCTCTTGGTTCTTACCCTCATTTAAGTCTTCACTCGGCTTCTCCTTTCTTTCATCGATTTTTACTTCAACTTCCTCCTCCGCACTTGTTCGTGGTTCATCATGATGAAACTCATGACTAACTCCTGGCTCATTTTCCATAGGCCTGCTCACCTCCACTTCTCTTCCGCTTCTCAACTTAATCGCCTTGTATTCCCGAGGGTTGGTTTCCGTGTTGCTTGGAAACTTTCCCTTTTGTTGCTCTTGGATGGACCTCGCAACCTGCGTGATTTGAGTCTCTAAAGCCTTCACCATGTCATTGGTGTTTGTACAAGTTGTATCGATAGAGTCAAGCCGTGTTTCATGTTTATTCAGCCAGTTATGCGTCTCACGCATCATAGTCTGAGTCTCCTTCATAAACGAACCCAACACTTCATCCAAATTTGATTTTGGATTATGGATTGGTAGTTGTTGCATTTGACGATTGGATTGCATAGGATATCCTGAAACTTGATTTCTATATCCCGGAGGTGGCCGCAAAGCGTTCTGATTGTTCGCATATGAGAAGTTCTCATGGTTGCGAAGTCCAAGATTGTAATGAGTCGGAATGTTGGTAGCGGGCCTGAAACTATAGGCATGATTGTTTAGAAAATGGCATTCCTCGAACTCATTATCCTATCCGGATTGAGAACAACTTGCTGCTATCTCCTCCCCTTGACTTGACAAAGCTCATTTTGTAGACATGGCGACCAATTAATCCTAGAGCTTGGACACTTGGGCCAATAATGTTGCAATATGGTCAGATTCTTGGATAGAAGAGACCCGTCTTCCTGTGTTCCTCTCATTCAACCATTGATAATTGTTAGCCTCCATTTCTTTCAATAGTGCATTAGCTTCGGTAGGGGTTTTGGACAACAACGATCCCCCTGAGGCAGCATCAACGATCGTTCTAGTCTGGCCATCCAACCCGTTGTAAAATAATTGGGTTTGAAACCAATTTTGATACCCTTATTGGGGGCACCTTCTCAACAGATCCTTGAATCTCTCTCATGCCTCAAACAACGGCTCAAAGTCTCTCTGGCGAAACTACGTAATCTCGCCTCGGAGTTGAGAAGTCTTCGAAGGTGGAAAGAACTTAGTAAGGAACCTTTGTGCAAGGTCCTCCCAAGTATTAATGCTCCCTAGTTGAATCGACTGAAACCAACTCCTTGCTCTGTCTCATAAAGAGAATGGAAATAACCTCACCCGTATGACGTCTTTGGCAACTCCATTTATCTTGATAGTGTCACAAATCTTGAGAAAGGTTGCCAAGTGGACGTTGGGGTCTTCGTGAAGATTCTCGCCATACTAGTTTTGCTGAACCATGTTAATTAAGGTGGGCTTCAACTCAAAGTTATTTGCCTGGATCGGCTGCCTCCGGATCCCAGAATAGTTATCCAGCATTAGTGGCCGATAATAGTCCCTAAGGACTGGTTGTGGCCTCTCCTTCTCCAGAGGCTGAAGTGCGTGTGGCTCCGGTGGTTGTGGAACATTTTCATGTCCCCCGGCCATAGTGGTAACTTTCTTCTCTTTCTGTTTACCAATGCGTTGACTACGCCGCATGCACTGCTTAGTTCAAATAAATAAATCAAATAAACAAATGAATTGAATGAAATTAAAAGCAAAAGAATTATCGTGATTAACATTCAACTACTTGATCACAATATCAACTTAATTGAAAAACACCGTACATCCCCGGCAACGGCGCCAAAAACTTGTACGCGCAAGGATTCACATCATCGTCCTCGCGGTATTGACTACTCGCAAGTATACGAGGTCTAGTTTTAATATAATGGATCTTGTAAGATTGGATATCGTTCCACTAGGAATGACGTGTAATTCGTTTGAATATTGTGATTAAAATAGTTTCATATTATCTCGACTAATCAAAATTTTTTTGTTTTCTATTTAATCTACTAAGATAAATGACAACTATGAGGTTAGTTCTAATCACACTAATTACTTAGGTATTGATCTCTTTCATATAATGCATAGTTGACGTAATTACGTTAGCTATAACGGTTTTTATCTATTCTAACAATCTCTGTATCAATAACTCCTCCGCTACCTCTCCCGAGTGTAAGATGGGGGATTACATGACTTCGTGTAAACGAAGAAGTTCCCTTCAACGCCTTAACGACCCTAGGTCGCGTGAGTTTTGAGCCAACGTCATGGGTTGCATACGTTCTAACGCCCTCCCGGGTCGTTAGAATGTCACGTTGTATTTACCCTAGTCCGAATCCGGGATTACCTCTCCTGAGTGTCAAACCCCGTATTCTCGGTTTATCAATACAAGCATAATATCAAGAATAACGGTAAACACGATCGAATTTAGACAAACAACACGTTAAAGTAACATTAATTCATTCAACTAAATAATTACATGATTTCAACTATACCTAAGTAACATTTAACTACTACTACAAGATCTTAGCCATATACCATACAAAATAAGAGGGATTCAATATTGTTAGATATGAAAAAGTAATTATAAAGATAAAAACAAGAGAAGAACGATAAAATCTGGAAGTGAAATGGTCCACTGTCGCTAATAATCGATCCGCAAGTGATTTGTCTTTGTCCGAATGATGAATCTCCTTCTTGATCTTCAAAATATAGCTTAAGAACTCTCTACTAGGGTTAGGGTTCATCAACAACCTTTTTCAGACGTGGAAAAAGGGTATAAATAGGCCTAGGGGTTCAAAAATATCTAAACAAATATTTTAACCTGTTCTGCGAAATGTGCCTAGGCGGTAGAAACTTCGCCTAGGCGGAGTTCAAGTCGGTTAGAAATCCGCCTAGGCGATGGTTTATTCTCCTAGGCGGAGGACTAACTTCTTCGTCTTCATTCTTTCTGATAAATTTCTGCCTAGGCGATAGAAATTTCGCCTAGGCGGATTTTAGAAATTCAGCACTTCCAACAGTTTAGCATGTCCAGCCTTTTGACGGAATTCCGCCTAGGCGGTGGAAACTTCGCCTAGGCGAATTTCAACATTTCAGCTCTTCCAACCTTTTGACGGATTTTTGCCTAGGCGGTAGAAACTTCGCCTAGGGGGATTTTATCTTTTCAGCTTCTCAACATTCTGACGGAATTCCGCCTAGGCGATGGAAACTTTGCCTAGGTGGATTTCAGCTTTTCAACACTTTCAACCTTCTGATGGATTTTCACCTAGGCGGTGGAAATCTCGCCTAGGCAGATGATCGCACCGTATTTTGTGCGATCTAATACTACTAAATTAAGTTTTGTTAATCTTTTAAATAAATTAAAATATTATAAATTAAGTTGTTTTATTTGTTTTTGTAGGATTTTGAATTTGGAACAAAACAACGTTAATTTAGAGCAAAATACAGAGGAAATGATCAAACGGATAAAAGTCTTGATTTTTGTTGCACTAGAATGAAGACCATTGTCCACTCTTTTGGATATAACTAAATTCACAGTTGGAATTTTGAGATGAAACAAATTGCATATGAAAGTAGACTCTCTAAGCTTTTCAACGACTGGTTATAGAGCCAAATCGGAGTTCGTATGAAAAAGATACAACTGTTTGAAGATGGTCCTTCCTTGCAGCTACATAGTGCTGCGGGCCAAACCGTTTTGATCCGAACTCGGCCCGATTCGGCCTGACCCGCACCCACTCCGGTGGACAAATTGCACAACAACCCCATTGGCCTCCATATTTGACTTTTTGCACCCCTAGCCTCCTCTTTTGACTCAAATTCACCTAAAAACTCACCTTTTGGATTCTATAAATAGAAGGGAGGTTTGAGAGCAAAAAAAGAGATCGATATTCCTACTTCATTCTTAGAATAGTTGTAGTATTTTCTTCTTTGTTTTTCTTTTATTTTTATTTTTATTTTTGGAGGGGAGAATAGTTTGGGGTACAAAGTGTAAATGGTGTTTGTGAGGATATTATCCGAGAAAATACCACTCAATGCAACAATGAGAAGCTAACTTCCTTCAATCAGGTTAGAGTTGTGGTATTGTATTTTTGAATTTATGTAACATTGTATTTTTCTTATTTAAATTTGGATTTCATATAAACAATTGTGTAGAAGGAATTCTATTCGTAAAAATGAATTTAATTATAATTGAATTTATTGTCCAAATGTTCTTGAAGATATTTTGATTTGAATTCAATTATTGCTAGAACATTAAATCTTGCATCTGTGGTCTTGATTTAATGGCCACACAATCGTATTCTTGGGGATTGATTATTGGTTTGGATGGTTTATGCCTAGATTTTAATTCACCTTAGATTTGTTTAATGTAGGAATTAAATATCGAAGATAGATCATACCAGAGAATAACAATCCATATATTTCTGAGTAGTTCCGGCTTGTAGTTAGGAACACTCGTTTATACAAATCCGATTTGAATAGACAATACGAGAAAAACATAATTCTCAAAATACTAACCCCACAATTCCTATCCTGATTCTTTATTTTATTTTTATTTTAGATTTGGTATTTTCTTTTCTTATTTTAAAAAAAAAATCAAAATTATTTTCACTAAAGAAAGAAAAGTAATCAGAAATTGATAATTACAAGACCGATCCCTGTGGTTCGACACCCTACTTGAACACCGTACTACATTAGTATCACGGTACCAATTTAAGGGTATTATTTTTGAGCGATCAGCGGATTTGAGCTGTAAGATCCTGTCTTTTCATATACGAATAATTCAAGCAGCGTTTTAAAATATTTTGAAAATGTCGGGGTGGACTACGATATTAATTATGTGAATTAAAATTTTAGGGGGGTTGTATTGAAATTTTTATGTACATTAAAACATAGTTTTGGGTTTAATTTCTACCCTAACATAATATAAGGGGATGATTGTGTAATATTGCAAAAATATCTTCATTATATATACATATATATATATATATATATATATATAGAGAGAGAGAGAGAGAGAGAGAGAGAGTGGAGGTTTGGTGAAAGGGGTATGGGGAGCTTGGGTGGTGTCGGCTGTTTGAGCATTCATATATATATATATACATACAAAGAAAAAAATTGGGAAGAAAATTCGAGAAGCCGAGCAGAGAAGAAGAAGAGAGAAGAGAACCGGAGAAGAGGAAGAGAAGGCAGCCGGCGGCGGTTTGTGAGTCGCCACTGGTCGACTGACTTTTGACGAAAAACGGAAAGACAAAGAGAAGCAGAGGAAGGAAGTGACCGACGATGGGTTGCCGTTCGGCAGAAAGTAAACCGAATAGAGAAAAAGAACAGTTGGTCCGATAGCGCGTAATCATCGTCGTCGATCGGTAATGGTGTATTTGATTAACCGTAGGGGTGTTCATTTTTTATGTTTTCTGTCCGTCGTTGTGGATGTGTGAGGGTGTGATCGTCCGTCAGCATTGGTGGCGATGTTGTGTGCATGTGTTATGTTTCTATTTGGGCAGCTGTGTGTTGGGGGTGAGCAGTGGGTGCTAGAAAGGGGTGGCCATAGGCATGAGTTGGGTCCGAAGGCGGTGAAAGTGGTGGAGTTGGGTGGAACTGACGGTGGGTAGGTGGATGTTTTGACCATCAGGGTGTGCTGTCTGTGTAGGAATGTTCAGAGAGAGTGGTCGTCGGAGGAGAGAGAGAGAGTTTCGGCGGTGTTGTTCGTCCGGTAGCGTCACCGGCGGTGAAGGGAGTGGCGTGTGTTGTTGTGTGTTCGGTGTTGGGTGGTGACCGGTGTGTTTTGTTGGCCGGTGAAGGTGGGGAGGAGTGGAAGGAGGTCGGCGGTTTGGGTTGAACCAGAAACGGACGCGAACAAGAAAACAGAACATGAAGCAAAAACACAAATCAGAAGCTGCGGGGAAGAAAGAAAAAAGTAAAAAGAAAAAGGAAATGGAGAAATTGCACAAACCACTCCACGAAAAACATAAATCCAATCTCGCGGCCGGTGGAAGATCAGTGTCAGAATGAGAGGAAGTTCGCCTAAGCGGAAGTTTCTCGCCTAGGCGGTAGGTCGTCAGTGTCTAACTCAGAAACTGTAAAGCAGCTCGGTCGCTTAAGCGATGGATTTTCGCCCAGGCGGTGAAAATGCAGAGTACAGTTGAGAGAAAAGAGAGAAGCAGTCACTCGTTCGCCTAGGCGGTGGGATGTCGCTTAGGCGGTGGGACGTCGCTTAGGTGGTGGGGAACAGAATCAGAAATACATGGAATTTTAGGGAAATCCATGATTGGTTCGGAACAGGTAACCTTTCTAACTTATTCTGTGAATTCTAAATTTAGTTTTCTAACCTTAGAGTAATAAAATGAAAATAATAAATCTTGAGATTATTTATAAGAACAAAGTTTATAAATAGTAAACCGTAACGAAACGATACTAGTTGAATAGTTATATTTCTTAATAAAAGATGGGAAATAGGAAATTAGGATTTCATGGCATGATTAGTTTGCTTTTATACAAAAATATTAATTTAGACCCTGTCACCGTTAGGATTCGCAGGCACCGGAGTTTGGATAGGGGGATAGTCGGTTAAAGTTTACGAAAGCGGATATCAGGTGAGTGTACTTCCCTTCTTACCAAGCTATTTTCATATATATATGATGAGATATGTGTATATTTAACTGTACGAATTTGATCAATTATATGGATCAAGCCAGTTGTGGGTGAGTTGGTAAAATGGATTTCCCTTGAAATGTTTGGGTTTTAAAAAGAAAGACTTTATAAATAATCTGTTGGATTTGGTGGTTTTAATAAAAGGTGGGAAAAACATGACTTTTAAAGTAAAGCGGGTTTTGTTAAAAAAAAAGAGATGGATAAGAGTGATTTTGTCGATATTATTGAAGCGGTGATTATTATTATGGTCTGTCCGGAGGGTGGTCCGGCAGAGAGAAAATAAATTGTGATTTGGTGATAATATTATTGAATTGACTATGTCATAGTTTATATTATGATCTGTCCGGAGGGTGGTCCGGCAAATGGATAATTACTATATGGTGATTGACGTTATGTGGTGATTTATATTATTGGCCTCCGGAGACGTCTGGTTGGTGGTGATCTGCGCAGTTAGGTCCGCTAGGAAGGCATATCTTACGGATGGCTACAGTACCGTTGTAACTCCCGATCGTGAGGTTAAAACGATCATTATGGCTTAGCCGGTGGGTATGGGATTGAGATCTGTGTTTGAGTTGGGGTGTTTCATATATATACTGGGTAATTTATTATTGATTATGGTGTTTGGAAACTTATTTTTACTGCTTTACTTTCATGGTTTATTTGATACTAGAGATTTTATCAACTCTGTGTGGTGTTTATTTTTATTTACGCTTGATCCATTTAAATGTTGGATTTTATGAAAATGTATTTGTTGCTATGTTAAAAATGGATTTTTACTAAGAAGGCAGTACACTGGCAAGTGAATTCTTTAGGAGACGGTCCCCTACTGGCATTAGGTGGAGTTATCTGGGAATATGTTTGAGTTGAGCTGTCAGAGAGGAACAATAAGAAAGTGAAGATTATGTATAATTTGTGTAATGAATTGTATAGTGAATTATTGAAATTTGTAATGTATAAGAAAATTTAGATGTAATAGGTGATATCATATTGTCGTCACGCCGGTCCTGGGATGATGGGTGTCCGGGACGGGTCGTGACATGAGCTGTTCTTTGAAACTTCCTTTTTCAATCTTTTGGCTACCATTTTTTCCACCATTTCGCTCAGTTTGTCGATTGTTTACGTCCCTACTCTTGACTTATAAAAAAAGCTAAAAAGATATTAAAACTTTAATAAAATACTCAAAAACTGGCAAATTTGGTTTAGAATTAGATAGGTATTTTACACCTATCAGTATTCAATGTGAAACTAACCCAGCTCGAGGTTATACTTCATTAGGCATCCTGAGATGTCTGGCGAATGCAAAATTTTCTTTATTGGCTGGTCAGTGAGGACGATGATCTCGTAGGCTTGAAAGTATTGTTTCAGCTTCCTGGAAGCCACCAGTAGGGCATAAGCCAACTTTTCAAATTTAGTGTATCTTGTCTCGGCATCCAAGAGGATCCTGCTAGATTAAAAGACCGGGTGTTGAACACTGGTGTTGTCCCTTACAAGAGCAGCGCTAATCGCCGTTGTAGATGCGGCAATATATAAGTACAAGGTTTCCCCCTCCTTTGGCGTGTTAAGCCGAGGAGCCGAGGAAAGATAATTTTTGAGCCCTTGGAAAGCCGATTCACATTCTTCTATCCACCCAAAGTCGTTGTTGCCTCTTAACACTTTGAAGAATGGCAGACATTTCTCCGACGCTCGAGATATGAAGCGGTTGAGGGCAGTGAGTCTTCCTGTCAGCATCTGCACTTCCTTCTTATTCCGATGAGAGGTCATCCGGAGGATCGCATGTATTTGGTCAAGGTTAGCATCGATGCCAAGCTGGGAGACCATATACCTCAGGAACTTCCCCGCTGAAACCCCAAAAATACATTTGTTAGGGTTAAGCTTTATGTGGTGAGCCCGGAGTTTTTCAAAGCAGTTGTGGAGATATTGGGTGTGGTCAGGGGCCCTCGATCTCTTGACCAACATGTCGTCGATGTAAACCTCCATTGTTCGCCCGATCTCCTCCTTGAATATTTTGTTCACCAGTTGCCGATAAGTAGCTTCGGCGTTGTGCAAGCCAAATGGCATTACCTTGTAGCAGTATGTATCCTTATTTGTGATGAATGATATTTTTCTCTTGTCGAGGGGGAACATCAAGATTTGGTTGCACCCTGCATAAGCATCGAGGAAACTCAGGCACTCGTACCCTGCTGTGGCGTCTATGACGATGTCAATCCTGGGCAGAGGGAAGAAGTCATTCGGGCATGCCTTATTCAGGTCTTTAAAATCAACGTCAAGGTACCACATTCGCCAACCAATCGAGGAATTTGACTTCTTCGACGACGCCAGACTTGATTAATTTATCTATCTCCACTTCAATTATCTTTTGGAGCTCTGGATGAAATTTTCGTCTCTTCTGTCGCACGGGAGGATGGTGTGGGTCAGCGTGAAGATAGTGCATCACTTCGCTCAGATCGATCCCTGATAGCTCATCATGGGACCATGCGAAAACGTCGTAATTTCTTTGGAGCAACTGGATGAGTTTAATTATCTACTCCGATCCTGACTGTTCGTTCTTCTATGGTTGGGTGTATAGAAATCTCCACTAGTTCCTCGTGAGGTTGGGGATCGGTCTCCTCCTCCCGTGGATCATCGATGGGTACCGACACCGGCCCCTAACTCAAAGACATGAGTTTGGAATCTCTGAGCTTCGGCTCTGCCTTTGATTGCTATTTCTTTTTCTCTAGCGCCCTCCGGGCACAAGCTCGAGATGACTCTTGGTTACCCCTCACTACTCCCATACCTCTCTCCGTGGAAAACTTCATCGACTGGTGGTATAGTGAACAGACTGCCTTGAGAGCCGCCACCGTGAGTCGGCCTATGATCGCATTATAGGGCGACGACCTGTCCACGATCAAAAATTTGGTCCGAATAGTTGAGGCCCGTGGATGGGCTCCGATGGTGACGGGAAGTGAGACCCACCCGGTAACGTTGATAACGTCCTCCCCAAAACCGACTAGGGGGTTGTTGATGGCTTTACCGCACTGGGGTCCACATTCATTTTCTTGAATGCCCATTTGAAGATGATATCAGCGGAACTACCACCGTCCACTAGGATTATTCCCATTTTGAAGTGATTGATGGGAGCGACGATGACAAAGGCGTCGTCATGAGGGACGTGTACATCCTTGAGGTCCGCCTTGCATCGATCGTGCTTACCTCAAAGATGTCTTCGTTTGTTTTTCTCTTGGATTTGTGCTCGTATCTCTTCTTGGAGGAGAGTCTCTCCCCCCAGGCTTAACCCGCCATGGATGAGGTTGATCTCGCCAACAATCTTTTTCTCGTCATCACCCCTATCCCCTTCTGATCTGGGAGGGGGGTGACTCATGTTCCTCCTCCTTCTACGACGCCTATGCTCTTCGCGGGGATTATTTTCTTCCGTTCTAGGAGTCCGATCGTCCCTTCGGACGTAGCGGCCAAGATACCCTCTGCTGATGAGGGCCTCGGTTTCTTCCCAGAGTCGGAAACAATTCTCGGCAGAATACCCCCGATCCTGGTGGAATTCGCAATATTTATCCATTGACTTCCCCATTGATTTTCCGCTAGAGGGGAGGGGGAGGAAACAAATTCCTTCCTGTATTCTTAGCGAAGACGGTGGCCACTGAGACCGTGAGCGGTGTGAAGTTCTGCTGGCGGTTCTCCTGGGGCGGGAATGGTCTCTGATCCCTAGGCAACGGTTCTAGTCTTTCTTCTACTTATAGACTTTTGGACCCATGATGTCTGCTCTACCCTTTTTCAGTCTCCCCATTCTTCTTTTGACCTTCTCCGCGATCCTTTCAGGCTGCTTCCCTTTCATCGGCATTATGGAACCTCGTGCCCTTCTCCAAGGTAGCATCCAGATTAGGAGTGGAGTTAGAGCAGAGGTTATACATGAGACATCGATGCTTCAGACCGTCAATGAATGCGCTTATCGCGACCACGTTGCTGAGCTCATCACAACCAATAATCTCTTTATAAAATCTCTCTACATAATCTCTCAATGATTCATCGGGCAGTTGCTGGAGTGCGAGGATGTGGGCCATGGTTTTTGGCCTATGTCACGGTTGCCCAAATCACAAAAGGAAGAGTAGTTTGAGCTCGTGAAAATTAAAGATGGATGCTGGGGCCAAAGTCCTGAACCACGCCCCGGTAAGGGTAAGGGGAAATGCCTTGCACCTCATCGCTATCGAGGTTGTGTGTAGGTCTATATAGGACCTGAAGATGGACAAGTGGTTTGCCGGATCAGTGATCCCGTCATAGAGGATCATTTGGGGGTGGGTGCATCGTGCGGGCAGTGGTTCTTCTAGAATTTCATTAATGAAATGAGATCTTACCTCCGCAAGTAGCCCGGCTGGGCCCTTGGTTCCTCAGATCTGTTGTAGGGCTATTTCTATGTCAATTAGGTGCCTCTCCACCACCACCTCGGCCCCTGGTGGGACTCGAGCTTGACTAAAAACAACACGAGGTGGTAGCCGTCGTAGCGGAAAATATGAGTCTATCTCCCGAATGTGCTGGAAATGGTGGTTAGACCACACGGTATGGCTGTGAGTTGGGGGAGACTCATTATGGTTGCTTCTCCTGCCTTGGTAGAGGCGGTGACGGAGATCCCAAGACCTCAGGAGGTGCTAATTCAACCTCCGTTATGGGCCCGGGGCCTCGAGACGTGCCCGTCGGAATGGATGATGCGCTCTTCAACTCCGACCGCTTACTCCTCCTGATCCGCAACCTGGACTGCCAGAAGCCCCATTGGAGGGGCCGGTGGCAGGCTGGCTAAGACGATTTGGAAGAAGGTTTGGAACTCGCCGAGCTGGCGTTCAAAGATATCGACGCGGGCCGCCTCTAGGGCCCCGAAAGTCTGCCCAACAAACTGCCCAATGGGCAAGATTGGACCCACCTGAGTGGTGGGCTTAGTCATTGAACCTACCACCCCGGATGGCGGGCTGGTGCAGACTCTCCGCAAGTTGTGCAGGGGGATCCGACCTGGGAGCCTTCGACATGTTCTGCACGGATAAAGGCAGTGGATTACTGCTGGGGGCAAGCGTTTAGTTGGCCTGGTGGATTTTCTTCCCAGACCTTGTGATCATCAAGTCTTAACCTCGTGGGGAGCTGACGACCAGATGGGGCTTTTAGTGCATTCCCACAAACGACGCAAAACTGTTGATGTAAAAAAGTGGTGACGAGTCAACAATATGGTCTGTAAGGATATCGGGGACACAAGACGACTGATGGTATAATTAATTGGTTGAATTTAGGGGGGGTGGCGATCTCCTAGCTGAGCTCTACTCTTTTACTCAGAGTACCTGCACAAAGACCCACCAGGGTTGTGCCCAGTAAAGTCCCTCCGGCGTGAGAGTAAGTATCCAGGAGAGAAAGGCAAAAAATGTTATGATTTCAGTAGAGGTCACGTACCGTTGGGCAGTGGATGCCATGGTGTATTTATAGGCGTCGGTGCTCAATTAGTGTCTCTAAATTAGGGAGCCGAGCTCGGGTTGATTGACCTAATCCGCTAAGAAGCCAATGAGCAGGCGGATTAGTGCTCTAATCGCCTGGGCTGGGCTTTTGGGCCCACCTGTAGAGGCCCATGGGCCGGAACCTCATGACGGCCCGGTGAGATCCTGAGTGCGGAGATGGCGAGCAGAGGATGTCTGAGTTCGTCAGTTCGGATTGTAGTCCATCGGCCTGACTCAGCATTTGAGGGGTTTTCAGCTCCCAGCCCGGCATTGAGGGGATTTCAGCTTTTAGCTTGGCATTGATGGGATTTCAGCCCTCAGCTCGGCATTGAGGGGATTTCAACTCTCAGCTCGGCTGTTTTTCTATATTTGGGCGGATATTAATCACGTGGTACACCTGACGAGATTCCCCTATATCAATATATATGAACAATAATATTAATATTGTTAATAGTTATTTAATATTTTTCTCTCTAGTTAAAATATTAATTAATAATTTTCATAAATGTAACTATAATATTTTAGTTGTAAAATTAATATTGGGTTGAGAAAATAAAACTTTTAATTTTGATAAATTTTATTAAGAAAAATTGGGAATGAAAAAAATTTCATTTTAGTGTCATGCCATGTATTGTATTTCATATTAGATTATTTAGATAAATTCTTAGTTTAGGGCTTATCGTTATTAGGTTCACAGATGACACCGACTACGGTAGTATTTCAGCGATAACCTATTAGCAGCGCAATTTTTGAGGTGAGTGTAATATCTTTTATGTAAATTGTCAACTTATATTTTCGTACTAAAATGTGAAAAGAAAAAGTTTATTAAAATGAATTATTTTATAATACTAAATGGATCAAGTAAATGATTAAATGTGAAAAGTGATTTTTATTATTATAGTACTATACCATAGTGTGATTCCGACAGGAGGTCATGTCCTGTAAGACGTTAGGTTGTGACATGACAGAAGGGTAAGTTCTGTAGGTGGTCGTTGTTGTTGTTGTTATTGACGATGATGATTATCATCATGATATTGTAGTTTATACCACATGTTGGTTCCTACTATTGGAGATATTGAATTGCCCTGATACTGATGACAACCTTAGATTGCACAATTGTACAAGTTATAATATCGTTATAACTCTCTATCGTAAAATGAAACGATCCTATGGCTAGTAGGGAAGTGTGTTTCTGATATTTTATTATATAAATGTGATTCGATTGGTTGAATTATATTTAATTGTTATATGATGAAGATATCTGTGAATTTCGTTACTATTCAGTACGGGTATATTATGTTTTGAAAAATATCGTTGTGATTATATTCTGTTTTGGAAAATAGATTCTGACAAATATATTTGATTTATAAATTATTTTTATATTTTGAATACAATACACTTATAAAATATTTTATTTCAGGTACCTTAGCTAGAGGCAGGTCCACTACTGGCGCTAGGTAGAGTCAAAGGATTTTGTGATTTTATTTTTGAGGTTGTTAGGATAGCTGTTGGAAGAAAGTGAGTTGGACATTTTTGTAATTTTGTTACGAAATAGTCAATTTTATATAACCACTGAATTTTGAGTTTGTAAAATATTTATATTTTTTTTGAAAATCTATATTAATAAATAGTTTATAAAAACTTGTGGTTGGTCGGGTAACATCAAGTCGAAGTCACGTCCGGCCTCGAGCATTGGGGCTCGGGGTGGGGTGTGACGACGGCGGCGAAGATCGATAAAGAGCACGACGGTTAGGAGTCAAGAGCGAAGAAGACGACAACAAAGAAGACCCACGAACGATGGCGACAACAGAGCAACGACGAAGAAGAATAATGGACAACGGCGACAACAGAACAGTGACGAAGACGACGACGACGAAATGGACAGAGCAGCTACGAAGAAGAAAATGACCATGGACAACGACGACGAAAAAGGCCAAAGACAGCGGGAAGATCGATGAAGACAGCGACAAAGGTTGGGCCTTAGGAGCAAAGACGCGATCGTGGAGATAGCTAGGAGACAATCAACGACGATGAGAGCTCGAAGCTGTGTGGAAGGTTTGAGGAAGAAGAGAGCTCACGGTGTGAGAATTTCGGAAATCCTTCTTTGGATGGATTTCTAAAATGACACCTAGTTTAAAAAGATTTCCAAATCCCACTCTCACCACTATTTTTTAATTGAAAGGATTTTATAAATTCTTCCTCATAAATACCTAAACAAGATATTTGTCAAAAAGGGATTTTTAAATCCCTTACCCAAATAAAATCTCATACCCAAACACAACCTTAATTTTATATATAACATCCACATGCATCCCAATTTATGACTAAAAAAATAAATAAATTAATATCAATTACTGAATGTTACATTCAATTTTGTTGTCACACGAATTATAAGATGTTATATGTAATATTTACATGAAATACGATTCACATCTCTAAAAAAATAATTAATATATCATTTTAAAGATGACGATCTCTCGATGATAATTGTGTAAAAAAAATAATTTTTCAATAATATGTTTATGATAAAATCACATGTTTCATGTTCAGCCTTTTCAATTGGAAGTTACCAAATTTGTTTTCATGTTTTTAGGAGTAATAAAAATTGAATTAGAGTGCCGCATATTTTTAGGAAGGTACTAGACTTGATTCGCACATATTAACAAGTTAAAATTTTATTAAATAAGGGAATTAATCCATAAAATAGCAAAAAAAGTGATTGGTGCAAATAAAATCTGATATAGGGAAATCTGGTAAGGGACATCACGGGGTCAAAAGTTCACCCTGTTATAAAAAAATGGCCGGACCGAGGGCTAAAAAACCCCTCAATACCGAGCTGGGGTGTCCCCCAGCCGAACTGAGGAAGCTGGGATGTCCCCCAGCCGAACTGAGGGTCGTCACAGTGAAGAAATCAGGACCGACGAGCTGAGGTCCGACCTCCCGAACTGACGATCTGTGGCACCCTTTGCTTGCCACCACAGCACTCGGGAGTTCGCCAGGCCGGTGTGAGGCCATGGCCCATGGGCCTCCAGTTATGGGCTCAAAAGCCAGCCTAGAGGATTAAAGGGCTGACCTGTCTGCTCATTGGTTGTCCAGCAGATTTGGTTAATTAACCTGAGCTCCCCCCTAATTTTGCGGCACTAATCAAGTGCTGGCGCCTATAAATACACCGGGGCATCCACTGCCCAACGGTACGTGACTACTACTGAATTCAATCTATATTTTCATCCCTTCACTTCGGAATACTTATCCTCACGCCGGAGAGACTTATTGGGAACCACCCCAGTGGGTCTTTGTGTAGGTACCGTGTGCAGAAGAGTGGAGCTCTGCTCGGAGTCCGTCACCACCCCTGAATTCAACTTCCTATTGCATTGCTGATCGCCCCGCGCCTCAGGTATCCCCCGGACCATACTGTTGACCAGCAACCACTTTTTGGCATCAACAGTTTGGCGCCGTCTGTGGGAACGCACTAAAAGCTTCCCTTGGTCGTCAGCTCCCCACGAGGTTAAGATTTGATGATCACAAGGTCTAGGAAGGAGATCCTCCTGGCCGACCAAGTGCCCGCCACCAACAACAATCCACCCCCCATATCCGTGTAGGATATGTCTCAAGCTCCCAGGTCGGATTCTCCGGTACCCCTCACGGAGGGGATCCGCCTGTCCGCCATCTCGCCTTCCGGGCTGGAAGGCCCAGGTACCCGACGATCCACCCAAGTGAGGCCTCTCTCCCCAGAGCAGCTTGTTGGGCAGGCCTCTATGGCGCCGGAGGCAGCTCGCATCGATCTTTTGGAGCGCCAGCTCGGTGAGTTCCAAACCTTCTTCCAGATCGTCTTGGCCCGCTTGCCACCAGTCCCTCCAGTGGATCTTCCTACAGTCCAAGTTGTGAGCAGGGAAGGTCGGGCGTTCGTGGGTGACGAGCATATCGTCCGTCTCGACGGACGCGACCCGCCACCTCGGGCTCGCAACGTTTATCAGAGGGAAGTGGAGTTGGCACCCCATGAGATCTCAGGATCCCCGTCGCCATCTCCACCGCACCGAAGGAGAGGCGACCATGCCGACTCACCCCTCGCCCATAGCGCTACCGTGTGGTCCGATCATCACTCCCGTCACTTTCGGGTGGATGGTTCCCATTTCCCACCACGACAGATCCCGCCTCGGGCCGCTCTCAGTCGAGCTCAGGCCCAGCCAGGGGCTGAGGTGGTGGTGGAAAGGCGCTTAGCTGACATGGAGGCGGCCCTACAACAGATCTGGAGAACTAGGGGCTCACCGGGGCTTCCCTCGGAGGTGAGATTTTTTTTCATCAATGAAATTCTGGAAGAACCCCTACCCGCGCGGTACACCCATCCTCAAATGGTCCTCTATGACGGCGTCACTGATCCAGCGGATCACCTGTCCATCTTCAGGTCGTATATGGATCTACACATCGCCTCAATAGTAATGAGGTGTAAGGCATTCCCCCTCACCCTCACGGGGGCCACCAGGGCTTGGTTCTGGACTTTGGCTTCAGCCTCCATCTCCAATTTTCACGAGTTAGAATTACTTTTCCTATCACGATTCAGGCGATCGTGACGTAGACCAAAAACCATGGCTCACATCCTCGCACTCCAACAATTGCCCGATGAGTCGTTGGGGGATTATGTGGAGAGGTTTTACAAAGAGATCATCGAATGTGATGAACTCAGTGACGTGGTCACAATGAACGTATTTATCGACGGCCTGAAACACCGACGCCTCATGTATGACCTCTGTTCTAACCCGGCTCCTACCTTGGATGCTGCCCTGGAGAGGGACACGAGGTTCCATAATGCGGATGAGCGGGAAGCAGCGATGAAGGACCAAGGAGGTGGTCACAAGAAGAAAGGAAAGGCAAAAGAAGGGCCAAACAAACACCATGGATCCAAAAGGCTACAGGCGGAAGGGAGGCTGGGGCCATTGCCCAGAGATCGGAAATCATTTCCATCCAAGGGAAACCGCCAGCAGAACTACACGCCTCTCATGGTCTCGGTGGCTACTGTCCTAGCTAAAAATGCAGGGAGGAATTTTTTCCTTCCCCCTCCTCCACCCAGCGGAAAACCAATGGGGAGATCAATGGACAAATACTGTGAGTTCCACAAGGACCGGGGACATTCCACCGAGAATTGTTTCCGACTTCGGGAGAAAATTGAAGCCCTCATTAGCAGGGGGTACCTGGGACGTTATGTTCGGAGGGACGCCCGGGCTCCCAAAATGGAGGAACGCGATCCCCGCGAAGAACATAGAGGTCGCAGAAGAAGAAGAAACAGAAGTCACCCCCCTCCTAGGTCGGATGCAGGGAGGGATGATGACGAGCACAGGATTGATGGCGAAATTAACGTCATCCACGGAGGATTGGGCCTTGGAGGAGAGACCCTCTCATCCAAGAAGAGATACGAGCACAAAGCCAAAAGGAAGGTGAACGAAGACGTCTTCGTGGTCAGCACGGTGGATGCTGAGGAGCACAACATTATTTCATTTAGCGAGGCAAACCTGTGGGACGTGCACGTGCCCCACGACGACGCCCTTGTCATCGTGGTGATCATTCAGCACTACAAGATGGGACGAATCCTGGTCAATGGTGGTAGTTCCGCTGATATTATCTTCAAATGGGCATTTGAGAAAATGAGCATGGATCCCAGCGTGGTAAAACCATCTACAGCCCCCCTAATCGGTTTTGGAGGGGACGTTGTGAACGCCGCCGGGTGGGTCTCGCTTCCTGTGACAGTCGGGGCCCATCCACGGACCTCCACTGTTTGGACCAAATTTCTGATCGTGGACAGGCCCTCACCCTATAACGCAATCATGAGTCGACCTACAGTAGCTGCCCTTAAAGCTGTCTGTTCCCCGTATCACCAAGCGATGAAGTTCCCCACTGAGGGTGGTGTGGGAGTTGTAAGGGGCGACCAAGAATTTTCCCGGTCTTGTACACGGAGGGCGCTGGAAAGAAAAAAATAGCAATCACAGGTGGAGCCAGAGCTCGGAGATTCCGAACTCATGGCTCTGGGCCGGGGGCTGGAACCTGTGCCCATTGACGATCCTAGGGAGGAAGAGGCTGGCCCCCGACCTCACGAGGAACTGGAAAAAGTTTCCATACACCCAACTATCGAAGAGCGAACTGTTAGGATCGGTTCTAGTCTCCCGTCCAAACAGAGGGATGAACTCATCCAACTGCTCCGACGCAATTATGACATATTTGCCTGGTCCCATGACGAGCTGCCAGGCGTTGATCCGAACGTGGCGATGCACCGCCTGCATGCTGATCCACATCATCCTTCCGTACGGCAAAAACGACGGAAATTTCATCCGAAACGCCAGAAATTAATTGAAGCAAAGATGGATAAGTTGATCAGTTCTGGCGTGGTTGAAGAGGTCAAATTCTCGGACTGGTTAGCGAATGTGGTCTTGGCCCCCAAGGCTGGCAACAAGTGGCGCCTCTGTGTTGATTTCAAAGATCTGAATAAAGCTTGCCCGAATGACTTCTTCCCCCTACCCCGGATTGATATCGTCATAGACGCCACTGCGGGACATGAGCGCCTGAGTTTCCTCGACGCTTATGCTGGATACAATCAAATTCCACTATTCCCTCCAGATAAAAGCAAAACGTCGTTCATCACCGATATGGGTACATACTATTACAAAGTAATGCCGTTTGGCCTGCGCAACGCTGGGGCCACTTATCAACTGCTGGTGAACAAAATGTTCAAGGAAGAAATCGGACAGACAATGGAGGTTTACATTGATGACATGTTGGTCAAGAGCTCGAAAGCCCTTGATCACACACAATATCTCCACGAATGCTTCGAGAAACTCTGAGTCCACCGCATGAAGCTCAACCCAAGCAAATATACTTTTGGAGTTTCTGCAGAGAAGTTCCTGGGATACATGGTCTCCCAGCGCGGCATCGATGTCAACCCCGATCAAATACATGCAATCCTCAGAATGGCCTCCCCTAGGAACAAGAAGGAGATACATATGCTTACGGGGAGACTCGCCGCACTCAACCGCTTTATATCCCGAGCATCGAAAAAGTGTTTGCCGTTCTTCAAAATGCTAAGGAGCAGCGGCAGTTTTGGGTGGACGGACGAGTGCAAGTCAGCTTTCCAAGCACTCAAGAACTATCTGTCCTCTGCTCCTCTGCTCAGTACACCGAAGGAGGGGGAGACCCTTTACCTGTATATTGTCGCGTCTGCAACAGCGGTGAGTGCTGCTCTTGTGAGGGATGACGCCGGGGCCCAATATCTGGTCTTTTACTCTAGCAGGGTCCTCTCGGATGCCGAAACGAGGTACACTAGATTTGAGAAACTGACGTATGCCCTGCTGATGGCTTCTCGGAAATTGAAACAATATTTCCAAGCACACCAGATCGTCGTCCTTTCAGACCAGCCGATAAGACAAATTTTACATTCACCAGACATCTCGGGGCGGTTGATGAAGTATAGCCTGGAGCTGGGTCAGTTTCATATTGAGTATCGCCCTAGGACTGCCATTAAGGGTCAGGTCCTAGTAGATTTCATCGCTGAGCTCACGTTTCCCGAAGACCCCGAACCGCCCACTGCTCAACCAGAGGCAAGAAGGACGGAAGAAGGGGAGGTGCAGGGTGAATCCAGCCCAGGTAGTGGTCTGATAGCATGGAAGCTGTTCACCGATGGATCGTCCAACACCAGCGGATGTGGAGCAGGAATGGTGCTCGTTGCCCCAAGCAACGAGGAAGTTGAATACGCCCTGAGACTGGGATTTAGAGCAACTAATAACGAGGCCGAGTATGAGGCTCTGCTGGCTGGGCTCCGTATGGCCAGGGAATTTAATGTGACGATGTTGTCCGTCTTTTGTGACTCACAACTGGTCGTCAGCCAGGTCAATGGGGAGTACTTGGCGAAAGACCCTAGTATGACTGCGTATCTTGAGAGAGTCAAAACACTGATGGAGGAGTTCGAAGAAATCAAAGTATCCAAAATACCGCGCGAGGAGAACTGGCATGCCGATGCCTTGGTGAACCTTGCTTCGGCAGTAGCGTCAACCTTGAAGTGAAGTGTGCCAGTTGAATATCTCGATATTCTGAGCACAACAGCGTCTGATCATATAGCTCCGATCTGTGAGCTTAATAACCGTCCCACTTGGATGGACCCCATCCGTAAGTATCTAGAAGACGGAACGATCCCCGATGAACGCAACGAAACAAGAAGGATGCGATACAGATCAGCCAGATATTGCATTCTGGACGGAGTCCTGTATCGGCGCTCCTTCTCTGGGCCATACTCACAGTGCCTGCGGCCGAAAGAGGCCGACTATGTAATGAGAGAGACCCATGAGGGAATCTGTGGCAATCACTTGGGGGGCAGAGCCTTGGCGGGCAAACTCCTCTGCCAAGGGTATTTTTGGCCCAAAATATTAGAAGATGCGAGTGATTTCATTAAAAAGTGCGATAAGTGCCAATGCTTCGGTCCCCACCCTCATCTACCGCCAATGGCCATGGTGCCCATGGCGAGTCCGTGGCCCTTTGCCCAGTGGGAAATCGATTTGTTAGGCCCTTTTCCGCAGGCCACTGGTCAAAGGAAGTTCCTCGTGGTCGCCATCGACTATTTCACCAAGTGGGTGGAAGCCGAACCACTGGCCCGCATTACCAAGGAAAGAATCAGGGACTTTTTCTAGAAGTCCATGGTGTGCCGGTTCGGGATCCCGAGGGTAATCGTGTCCGACAACGGCACTCAATTCGACAACGACTTGTTTACGTCTTTCTGCTCCAGCTTGAGAATCCGAACACACTTTGCGTCTCCTGGCCATCCACAAGCTAATGGACAGGTAGAAGTCACGAATCGGACGGTTCTACATGGTTTAAAGACCAGGCTCGACAAAGCCAAAGGGAGGTAGGTGGAGGAACTTTACCCAGTCCTTTGGGCATACCACACCACCTCCCGGACCCCGACTGGTGAGACGCCGTTCGCAATGACTTTCGGATCCGAATCCGTAATTCCTACGGAAATTGGATTACCTACCTTCCGAACATCATCTAATGGGCAGGACCAGCAGACGAACGACGCAATACTGGCCCTTAACCTGGACCTTTTAGAAGAACGACGGGAGAATGCTCGGGTGCGCCAGGCAGCATACCAGCAACGAGCAGCCCGATACTATGACAAAAGGGTACGACCACGGCATTTTGACATTGGAGACCTAGTCCTCAGAAAGGTGACCCTTGCGACGAAGGAGCCAAACGCAGGAAAGTTGGCCCCCAGCTGGGAGGGACCTTATCGCGTGATGAGAATTGCAAGGCCGGGTACGTATGAACTCGAGACTAAGGAAGGCGTTCCGCTGCGACACCCATGGAACGCTGACCATCTCAAACAATACCACTATCGGACAGAGGTCATTTTGTAATCTCTCATCTATATACCACTAAGTATCAAATATTTTGTTGTTAATATGACGACTTTGTTACTTAAACGGACCTTCTAGCACACTAGGGTGCTCCTATTGCAGGCTGGGGGGGCAGGATGGTTGTAACCCCAACAATTAATCACTCATGAGGTGCCATAACATCCTTAAAGTTAGAAGCATTGAGATTTAAGATCCATTAGAGCTTGACACGCGTGCAGAAAAGAGGGGGTTGTATTCCATTTCTTCAAAAATCAATTGTGTTGTATTCCATTTCTTCAAAAATCAACAAGGGCTTTACATTGGTGGGCTTCTAGCCCATATTTCAAAAAAAAAAAAAGAAAAAAAAAAGAGGTGTACATACAAAGAGAGTTTAGCAAAAATCCAAAAAACCACAATTTTTTTTTCTAAGTCTTCAAAAAAGGCCGAGGTGAAGATCTATTCTTCCCCAGAAGCACCTTTGACGCCCACGACATCTACATTGGTGTCTTCCTCAGCCTCAGCCTCCTCATTGCCAGCACCTTCAGCACCAGTTTCGCGTGCTGGACCCTCAGCCTCCTCTGCAACTGGCTGCTCCACCGCCAACTCGCCCTGCTGGGGAAATTCCATCCCAACACCCGAGCTGTCAAACTCCGGGTAGTAGCGCTGGAGGTAGAGGATCGTAGCCTTGTGCCCGTCATCCATGAATTCGGCAGCAAGCTCATACTTCAGATTTTCAAATTCCTCGTTGGCTTTATAGCCCTCAACAGCTTTCTGCTCCGCCCGACGGATGGCTTTTCCCCTCTGCTGCTCTTCCATTTTCAATCTCTTCTCCAGCTCCTCCACCCTCTTCTCCAGTTGCACCTTCTGCCTCTCGGAGTCGTCCCGTTCTTTTGTTACGAGGACGTGCCTAGCTTATAGGCCCTGATGGGCCTGGGCGGCAAGCTGAAGGTCATCCATCAGGCGGTTCACCTTGGCTTCAGCAGCGTTCTTCTCCGACCTCAGCATGGCCTCCTCCATGGCACTCTCCGAGATCCGGTCAAAAACCACGGACATTCGAAGCATACCCTGTGGAAGAAAGAAAATGTTACCATACTTAGAAAAATTTAGCCACGTAGTGCAAAGCAAAAAAGCATAAGTGTGAGAAAGTGTTACCGCGAGTTAGTCGCAGATGGCCTGGCGCATCAGGTTGCCAGTGCTATCCCCCTCCATCAAATCTTTGTCATTGGGAGGCGTTATGCGGCGGAGATAGCCCGAAATCACCTCTGGGCTCTTCAGCAAAGCACGGTCGGCCGGTAGCCCGGTGTTCGCCACCCCAAAGAAGGATCCGTCCACCGTCAGCTCGGATGACGCCCCGGGCACAAACTTCGCCCTCTTCGAGGACTTGTGCTTCTTGTGTTTCCCCTCGTGGGCCTTCCTCTTCCCCTTGTCAGAATAGAGGGGAGAAGAGTCACCGCTCAGGTTTTGCACGGAGTGCCGAAATCTCGATTTGGACTGGGACGTATCCCGGATAACTACGCCCGGCAGGGCAGGTGAGTGACTACGGGCTGGCGTCCCGAGATTCTATGCTGGTTCTTTCTCTATTTTCTCCGCCCCGGCAGCTTCCTTTGCCTTTTTCTCCAGAAGCACACGAACTGCCATTGCCTTATCCATAGCTGCAATATTTAATAAGATTTTTAGAAATTCTTCCATCCAGGTCGGCAGCATCCGGTTCTATACAAGGATATCTGCGTGAATTAAGCGTAGCACGGGTAAAAAATTACCAAGCCTGAGCAATTGACATAGCAGGAAAGTCCTTACCGTTGTCGGAGTCAAGTAAGAAATCTGGTGAGGTTGAGACGTCCGGTGGAGAAAACCACAAGGCAGAAAATAGTTGAGACGCGATCAAGGTGTTTACGTCCTTGAAGGCAGTCCTCAAGACCTTGTCTCTCTGCTCGCAAATCAATCTGCTCGGCTCTGGTCTTTTCTTCTTGGGCGTCTCCTTAGCTACACGAAGCCACGGAAACAAATGTATCAATGCATAGACCATATTGAAAACACCAAACCGAAAGCTCCCCTTACGGGGTCCTAACCTTACCAACTCTTCCCCATTCCATCTGGAGGGGGTACATTCCTTCTTCTTCCAAGCCGGATTGCCAACCGCTCCCTCCGATATAGAAGAACTGGGGCTTCCATCGATGAATGGAAGAGTCCAGGTCCTTCAGGAAAGTCGACCTGGACGAAATATAACACCACCCAGCGCCCCGGGGGAGTGGCTTAAGGAAGAACAGAGCCCTGAAGAGATCAATGCTCGGCTCGAGTCCCTCGGCCTGGAAGATGATGTACGAAGCCACTAGAGCTCTAATGCCGTTCGGAGTAATTTGTGACGGACACAAATGGTACTCCTCACAGATGGCCCTGACCCACCAGTGGAGGGAAAATCGAAGACCCGCCTCCAGCTGTTTCCTATATACTGTCATAAACCCAACTGGTGGCATGCAAGCCCGATCGTCGGGCCCAGGAACAAGTGTCGTGACCTCCTCCGGAATGAAGAACTCACTCCGACAGGAGAGCACAGCTTCCTCGTTCATGGTTGTTTTAATTTTCCAAACCAGACTCGAGGGCGGGACCTTTACGAACAACTTCTCTGGCCCGGCATTGTGCACCTCGTTTTCACGAAGCAACTGGGGAATGGAGACGCCGGTGTGGATCTCCACCACAGTGACGGGTTCGGGAGGGACCCCGACCCCAGCGTCAAGTGATGTGGAAGCCCCACCACTCTCGTCGGCACGACTCACCACGAAGGCACGGTCTTCCAGGCATGACTGGATATCACCAATCGTTTCGTGGATCCTAGCCATAGCACTCGAGGAGGCGTCTCCCGGAGCGGGGCGCCTCTCCACCCTAAATTGAGGGGAGCTAGCGGACGACCGGTCCGAGGAGCCGAACTTCGATCCGTCCGAAGAGCCAGAAGATGAAAAAGAAGAGTAAGAAGGGGATCCCGACATTTTGTTCGGACACAAAGAAGCCAACAACAAAAAAAAAAGAGAATACCAGTACCAGGGAGGAAGAAGGGGCTCTGGACTTTACGCAAATGTCAAATGAATGGTAGGGGCCACCATTTATAAAAGGAAAATGTGCCCAGACGAAAGGTCGCAAAGGTCAACGGCTGAGGACGCCTTGGTTTGCACGCCCCTGCCACGTGGCACCCATCCAACGATGGTGGAGTGACCTATCACACGACTCAGAAGATGGGGCATGTGTGCCACGTTCTGTCACGTGGGAAGGGGGCAGGCTCTCACACTTCCCACCCTGAAAATTTTCTAAGGCATGCAAATGGCCGAGCTCACGACCCTATAGGCTCTCAGCTCGGACAAAATCAAAAGGGGGAAGGCTCTCAAACTTCCCACACTGAAAATTTTCTAAGGTATGGAAATGGCCGAGCTCACGACCCTACGAGCTCTCAGCTCGGATAAAATCAAAAGGGGGAAGGCTCTCAAACTTCCCACACTGAAAATTTTCTAAGGCATGGAAATGGCCGAGCTCACGACCCTACGGGCTCTCATCTCGGACAAAATCAAAAAGGGGAAGGCTCTCAAACTTCCCACCCTCAAAATTTTCTAAGGCATGCAAATGGCCGAGCTCACGACCCTACGGGCTCTCAGCTCAGACAAAATTCAAAGGGGGAAGGCTCTCAAACTTCCCACCCTCAAAATTTTCTAAGGCATGGAAATGGCCGAGCTCACGACCCTACGGGCTCTCAGCTCGGATAAAATCCAAAGGGGGAAGGCTCTCAAACTTCCCACACTGAAAATTTTCTAAGGCATGAAAACGCCGAGCTCACGACCCTACGGGCTCTCAGCTCGGACAAAATCCAAAGGGAGAAGGCTCTCAAACTTCCCACACTGAAAATTTTCTAAGGCATAGAAATGGCGGAGCTCACGACCCTACGGGCTCTCAGCTCGGACAAAATCAAAAGGGGGAAGGCTCTCAAACTTCCCACCCTCAAAATTTTCTAAGGCATGCAAATGGCCGAGCTCACGACCCTACGGGCTCTCAGCTCGGACAAAATGCAAAGGGGGAAGGCTCTCAAACTTCCCACACTGAAAATTTTCTAAGGCATGGAAATGGCCGAGCTCACGACCCTACGGGCTCTCAGCTCGGACAAAATCAAAAGGGAGAAGGCTCTCAAACTTCCCACACTGAAAATTTTCTAAGGCATGGAAATGCCCGAGCTCACGACCCTACGGGCTCTCAGCTCGGACAAAATCAAAAGGGGGAAGGCTCTCAAACTTCCCACCCTCAAAATTTTCTAAGGCATGCAAATGGCCGAGCTCACGACCCTACAGGCTCTCAGCTCGGACAAAATCCAAAGGGGGAAGGCTCTCAAACTTCCCACACTGAAAATTTTCTAAGGCATGGAAATGGCCGAGCTCATGACCCTACGGGCTCTCAGCTCGGACAAACTCAAAAGGGGGAAGGCTCTCAAACTTTTCACCTTGAAAATTTTCTAAGGCATGCAAATGGCCGAGCTCACGACCCTACGGGCTCTCAGCTTGGACAAAATCAAAAGGGGGAAGGCTCTCAAACTTCCTACCCTTAAAATTTTCTAAGGCATGCAAATGGCCGAGCTCACGACCCTACGGGCTCTCAGCTCGGACAAAATCCAAAGGGGGAAGGCTCTCAAACTTCCCACACTGAAAATTTTCTAAGGCATGGAAATGGCCGAGCTCACGACCCTACGGGCTCTCAGCTCGGACAAAATCAAAAGGGGGAAGGCTCTCAAACTTCCCACACTGAAAATTTTCTAAGGCATGGAAATGGCCGAGCTCACGACCCTATGGGCTCTCAGCTCGGACAAAATCAAAAAGGGGAAGGCTCTCAAACTTCCCACCCTCAAAATTTTCTAAGGCATGCAAATGGCCGAGCTCACGACCCTACGGGCTCTCAGCTCGGACAAAATCCAAAGGGGGAAGGCTCTCAAACTTCCCACACTGAAAATTTTCTAAGGCATGGAAATGGCCGAGCTCATGACCCTACGGGCTCTCAGCTCGGACAAACTCAAAAGGGGGAAGGCTTTCAAACTTTACACCCTGAAAATTTTCTAAAGCATGCAAATGGCCGAGCTCACGACCCTACGGGCTCTCAGCTCGGACAAAATCCAAAGGGAGAAGGCTCTCAAACTTCCCACACTGAAAATTTTCTGAGGCATGGAAATGGCTGAGCTCACGACCCTACGGGCTCTCAGCCCGGACAAAATCAAAAGGGGGAAGGCTCTCAAACTTCCCACCCTCAAAATTTTCTAAGGCATGCAAATGGCCGAGCTCACGACCCTACGGGCTCTCAGCTCGGACAAAATCAAAAGGGGGAAGGCTCTCAAACTTCCCATACTGAAAATTTTGTAAGGCATGTAAATGGCCGAGCTCATGACCCTACGGGCTCTCAGCTCGGACAAAATCCAAAGGGAGAAGGTTCTCAAACTTCCCACACTGAAAAATTTCTAAGGCATGGAAATGGCCGAGCTCACGACCCTACGGGCTCTCAGCTCGGACAAAATCAAAAGGGGAAAGGCTCTCAAACTTCCTACCCTCAAAATTTTCTAAGGCATGCAAATGGCCGAGCTCACGACCCTACGGGCTCTCAGCTCGGACAAAATCCAAAGGGAGAAGGCTCTCAAACTTTCCACCCTCAAAATTTTCTAAGGCATGCAAATGGCCGAGCTCACGACCCTACGGGCTCTCAGCTCGGACAAAATCCAAAGGGGGAAGGCTCTCAAACTTCCCACACTGGAAATTTTCTAAGGCATGGAAATGGCCGAGCTCACGACCCTACGGGCTCTCAGCTCGGACAAAATCCAAAGGGGGAAGGCTCTCAAACTTCTCACACTGAAAATTTTCTAAGGCATGGAAATGGCTGAGCTCACGACCCTACGGGCTCTCAGCTCTAACAAAATTAAAGGGGGAAGGCTCTCAAACTTCCCACCCTCAAAATTTTCTAAGGCATGGAAATGGCCGAGCTCACGACCCTACGGGCTCTCAGCTCGGACAAAATCAAAAGGGGGAAGGCTCTCAAACTTTCCACACTGAAAAGTTTCTAAGGCATGGAAATGGCCGAGCTCACGACCC
Organism: Eucommia ulmoides; assembly: GCA_016647705.1. Classification (NCBI taxonomy): domain Eukaryota; kingdom Viridiplantae; phylum Streptophyta; class Magnoliopsida; order Garryales; family Eucommiaceae; genus Eucommia; species Eucommia ulmoides. Next base: position 165,226 of record JAENRU010000391.1, on the reverse strand, counting down.
TACGGGCTCTCAGCTCGGACAAACTCAAAAGGAGGAAGGCTCTTAAACTTCCCACCCTAAAAATTTTCTAAGGCATGCAAATGGCCGAGCTCACGACCCTACGGGATCTCAGCTCGGACAAAATCAAGAGTGGGAAGGCTCTCAAACTTTCCACCCTTGAAAAGTTCAGAGGCAGTGACACTGGCCGACCTCACGACCTGACGGACTCTCAGCTCGGACAAATTCCCAAAAAAAATAAAAATAAAAAAAAATAAAAAAAATGATGAATTGCCAAGCTCAAGACTCTACGGGCTTTCAGCTCGGCCACTTTCAACAAGGGCAAAGTTCTCCAGACTCTACTCTTTACCTTCCGTTTTCCAGTCGTTTCTCCCCCAGGGCTCTGTGGTGTGCCACTGTCGCATTTTGACCCCGATGTCCTCACCTCCTACTACATACTTGCTCCTTCAAAATCCCGAGGCCATCACGTTTTACTCCTACCCTCGGGACTTGGGGGGCAACTGATATAGAAAAATCTGGTAAGGGACATTACGAGGTCAAAAGTTCATCCAGTTATAGAAAAACGGCCGGAACGAGGGCTAATAAACTCCTCAATACCGAGCTGGGGTGTCCCCCAGCCGAACTGAGGAAGCTGGGATGTCCCCAAGGCGAACTGAGGGTCGTCATAGTGAAGAAATCAGGACCGACGAGCTGAGGTCCGACCTCCCAAATTGACAATCTGTGGCACCCTTTGCTCGCCACCACAGCACTCGGGAGTTCGCCAGGCCGGTGTGAGGCCATGGCCCATGGGCCTCCAGTTATGGGCTCAAAAGCCAGCCCAGAGGATTAAAGGGCTGACCTATCTGCTCATTGGTTGTCCAGCAGATTAGGTTAATTAACCTGAGCTCCCCCCCTAATTTTGCGGCACTAATCAAGTGCTGGCACCTATAAATACACCGGGGCATCCACTGCCCAATGGTACATGACTACTACTGAATTCAATCTATATTTTCAGCCCTCCACTTCGGAATACTTACCCTCACGCCGGAGGGACTTACTGGAAACCACCCCAGTGGGTCTTTGTGCAGGTACCATGTGCAGAAGAGTGGAGCTCTGCTCGGAGTCCGTCACCACCCCTGAATTCAACTTCTTATTGCATTGCTGACCGCCCCGCGCCTCAGGTATCCCCCTGGACCATACTGTTAACCAGCAACCACTTTTTGGCATCAACAAAATCTAATAAATTGCATTGATAATTTTTATACTAAAACGAAACTCCTCCGTCTTTGAGTGGGCTTAAAAAAAAATACAAAGGTAAACAAATACTTTTGCAAGATGAATGTGAAGTTCAGAAAAGAAAAAAAAAAAAAAAAAAAAAAAAAAAAAAAAGAAGGGAACAATTCTCTCTCGCTCTAGCCTCTAGGTAGTAGGCACACATATTATGTACTTTTGAGCCAAAACCTCGTCATAAATATAAGAAAAAATTATATTTTAAACCCTCTAGGTATTGACATTTTTTTTAAATGATTCCTCTTCGTTTGAGCGTTTCATTTTAAACCTTCTAGGTATTAACATATTTTTATTAGGTCATTCCGTCAAAAAATCTACTAAAACTAACAGAATAGAAAGGCAAAACCGGCATTTTACATATTTTTCTACTTTTTAATGATTTTTTCCTACATTTCTCTCTCTTTCCTCCTTCCCTTTCTCTTTTTCTATTCCTCCTTCCCTCCTCTTCTCTCTCTCCCTCACTCCTTCTCTCCGCCGGCCCGAACAGGGGGTTGAAAACACCCCTGTTTCCACTCTCATGCAACAGGGGGAGAACCACCCCTGTTTCGGGGGTGATTCCTCCCCCATAACAGATAGGGGTGGGCATCAGATCAGTTCAACCCGTAAAAATCGCCCAACCCGCCCAAATCGTACTGCAAAAAACCCGTCCAATACTAACCCGTACATTGCACGGGTCATAAACCTTGAAACCCGCACATGAGTGGGCGGATCACTGTTTGGGCCATTTTTTTATGGGTTCAACCCACTCGCCAAATAGAACACAAAATGATGTCATTTTGTGATGATATAAGTAATATCTAAGCTTTTGTCTACCGTTTTTATCTGTTCCAACCACCGTCAATCATTTCTCTTGCATCTTGTTATTTTTGTTCTTCCTAAATCATAATTCATTCTCCGCCTTTATGAAAAATTTCTTCCTAAATTCATTCGCCGCCTTAGGCAATCCGCGGTTATAGTTAGCTCAACTCGAAAATAGACCCAACCCGCCCACTATTGGGTAGCCTACGGTTTAAACTAGCCAATTCGGACACTCCAATCTACCCCAACCCGTATATTATTGGGCGGTTCACGGTTCAAATTAACTCAACCCACCTAATATTGGTTTGGTCTGCGATTTTGGTACAAACTGCCCCAAACCACCCGTTGCACACCCTTAGTAACAGGGGGTGCCACCCCCATAATAGGGGGTGGTTTCGGTCGGCGGGACAAGGAGGGAGAGGGAGGAATAGAAAGAGAAAGGGGAAAGGAAGAAGAGAGAGAGAGAGAGGAAAGGAGGAAGAGAGAGAGTTTTGAGCAGGAGAGAGAGATGGGTCAAATAAGAAAAGAAAAAGAAAATGAAAAAAAAATGATTAAAAAATGAAAAAAATGTAAAATGACGGTTTTACCCTCAAAATCCTGTTAATTTAGATGAAATTTCTGACGGAAGAATCAAATGAAAACGTGTTTATACTTAGAAGGTTTAAAATGAAACGCTCAAACAAAGAGGGACCATTTAGAAAAATATCAATATCTAAAGGGTGTAAAATGTAATTTTCCCTAAATATAAATAGTAATACGGCTTTGCCACCTCTACTGCATGCTTTGTTCGTTTCTTCTCTACTTCAACTCTCCTCCACATTTCTCTCTCTCTGGCCCTGCCTGCATCTTCGTCGCCACAAACAAGAAAAGAATACTATAGAGCTCAGCTACCTACATCGATCATTACTTATGTGTATATAGAGAGTCGAAATATATCGTCCTCTCTTTCCTCCTCAGCTTTTACAAGCACTGCATAGGTATGGTATTCCTCGCTCACTTCCATTGCTCATATATCTATAATTTCTGTTTCCCTTTTTATCTGCACACATAAAATTAAGGAGGTGATTGATTCAATATATATATATCTACCTAGGTATTAACAGAAATGAATTTGATCCGCAACAACGGCAATTTATATAGAGCTCCGATAGGAAACGGAATGCTTCCGTTATCAGGAACGACGACGGAGCCGCTGCTTCCGATATACGACTCTTCTGTCTTGACGGATTTGATCCAGGCTAAGACTCCAATGAGGTCCGATAGTGGTCTCACTTTCGCGTTCCCGGTTTCAAGAAAGCGCTCTAGAGAGAGAGACGCCACGATCACTCCCAATCTGAGTCATAATGGCTGTGGCGCTTTCACCTTTCTCGGAGAGGACATTTCCTTTCAGATCCAACAACAGCAATTAGACGTCGATCGATTCATTGCTCGACATGTACTGCCTCTCAATCTCTCTTCCTCGCGCGTTCCTGGTTTTGCTCCTTGTTTTAAAATGCTTCCTAGAACTAATTATATATGTATCTGGCAGACACAAAAGGTGAGGTATGAAATTGAAGAGTGGAGAAAGAGAGATTCAAGGAGGATTATAGCGGTCGTCGAAGAAGGAATGACGAAGAAATTGAGAGCCAAGGAAGAGGAGATCGAGAAGATAGGGAAGTTAAATTGGGCTCTAGGGGAGAGAGTGAAGTCTTTGCTCATTGAGAACCAGATATTGAGAGACCTGGCCCAAGCAAACGAGGCAACCGCAAATACTCTGCGAAGAAACATCGAGCAGATCTTAACGGAGCAGCAGCGGCACAGCAGCGTCGCTTTAATGGAGGATGCGGAGTCGTGTTGCTGCAGCAAGTTGGAGGGTGGTGAGAAAAATGTGGTGGATGGTAGGAGGAGATGGTGCAGCAGCTGTGGGAAGGAGGAGTCGTGCGTGCTAGTGTTGCCATGCCGGCATCTGTGTCTTTGCAGTCTTTGTAGCTCGTCCGTCCACACCTGCCCGATTTGTAGATCCGCCAAAACCGCTAGTCTTCATGTCGACATCGACGTCTCTTAATTACTTGATGTGAATGCAAATTATAAATTATAACAATTGAGGAAGCTAGAAAACCGAGTGTGCTTCATTATTTGTTAATTGATTAAGTGGGCGCATCCTCGGTGTTCGTGATCCATTAATTTTAATTAGGCTGATATTGATATTGGGGGGATTTGGCATTTAATTTGGAGGGAGGGTAGAGTGAAAGCGATACGTGCAATGCAGTGGTAAAGCCATAAATTTCTACGAAAAGGGTTGGGGAGATGCGTATCAGAATCATCGTCATGGTGAGTAATTACACATAACAAGGATAATTGAAGGGGGAAAGGAAAAGAAAGAGGGAGAGAGAAGGCGCATCGGTCACGAAAGATTAAGGTATGTGTGGTTGGCAAATAGAAGAGAGACTAAAGAAAAAAAAAATGACAAGTTATTATTTTTTATTAATTAAGAAAAAATATTTTTTTAATATTGTTTAGTAAAGAAAAAAATAAAAATAATAATTGTTAGTGTAATAATGGCTTAGCCCACTTGGCCCGGGCAAAACCCTAACTCTACTTTTCCTATAAATACTCATGTATAGTTTCTATTATGTATATTCTTAATATATGTAACCTTATATTTCTTTCACAATATATCAATATATGGATAATTCTTCACTTCTCAATTATCTTAATATGGTATCAAGAGCAAGTTTTCCTTAAACCTGTTCTCAATAAAAAATTTACAATCCTAATGCTTCTACCGCTGCCACCCATATTTTCCCTAGACTTTCGTGGCTATTGTAGGCTTCATCCCTTCTCCGGTATCAACAAATATCATATCACTGACTTCGTCTTGCAGAGATGAATAAAACGACACCAAAATCACCGTCATCGGAGTCCGGACGCGCTCTCACGCGCCTCCAACAGCCAGTAGTTCCACCACCCTTTGCCGTCTCGGATTTTGGGCTCTACCGTCTCAACCAGGACTCCAAATTCACTCCACAATATATCATCGCATCGTCTCGACGAGACAAATCCAACGACGCAAAAATCAACTCGATCAGATATTTAACGCACCTACATGCGCGACCTAAGTGATCGCGCTTCAGATCCACGCTCCACCTTCTGTCGTCTGCCACGTCAGTTGCTACGCAAGCGCCACATCAGCGTTGATCAAGACACATCAGTCGCCACGTCAGGTTCCATGTCAGCAACTTTGGTTTGATATTTGGCCACATCTTGAGTTTGAGGGAAGATGTTAGTGTAATAATGGGTTTAACCCACTTGGCCCATAGGGCAAAACCCTAACCCCACTTCCCCTATAAATACTCATATATAGTTTCTATTCTGTATATTCATAATATATGTAATCTTGTATTTCTTTCTAATATATCAATACATATTTCATTCTCCACTTCTCAATTATCTTAACATGGTATCAAGAGCAAATCTTTCCTGGATCTGTTCTCAATAAAATTTTTGCAATCCTAACGCTTCCGCCGCTGCCACCCATATTCTCCCGAGACTTTCATCGCTATCGTAGGCTTCATCCCTTCTCCGGTATCAACAAACATCATACCACCGACTTCGTCTTGCAGAGGCGAACAAAACACCACCAAAATCACCGTCATCGGAGTCCAGACGCGCTCTCACATGCCTCTAACAGCCAGTAGTTCCACCACCCTTCGCCGTCTCGGATTTTGGGCTCTACCACCTCAACCAGGGCTCCAAATTCACTCCACAATATATCATCGCATCGTCTCGACGAGACGATTCCAACAACGCAAAAATCAACCCGATTAGATATTTAACGCGCCTACACGTGTGACCTAAGTGATCGCGTGTCAGATCCACGCGCTACCTTCTGTCGTCTGCCACGTCAACTGCTACGCAATCACCACGTCAGCGTTGACCAAGACACGTCAGGTGCCATGTTAGCAATTTTGGTTTGATTTTTGGCCATGTCACTGACAAGTGTCCGCTATGTCATCTTTGACTCTCAGGCCACGTCACCGTTGACCGCCACATCAGCGTGCAGTTAAACCATCTTCTTCCACGTCATCGGTTCATTGAAAAATATTCTTGGGGCCAGTTCAGGCATTTTTTAACCGGTTTTCTTCGAACTTGGACCGATTCCTAGGATTTCTCGACGTTCTAATTCTGTTTCCGGCTTCTGTTTTGTGGTTTGAGACTTACAAAATATACTTTCTGTTATATCCATGTGGTTCCTATACCGGTTCACCCGTTTTTCACACTATCCTTGAAGATTCAATATTGGTTCCTGGACAATTTTAACATCCTGAATCCATCCGTGACAATAGTTTTTCCAGGCTCAACAGCGATGTATGTGGGTTCTTCGCTCATTATCAATGCCAAAGAGGGTTCAGATCCTACCTCCACTACTGTCACCATGTCTATGTCAGATTTAGCCTTACTCCTCCTTCATATCTTCTCCAACATTGATAATGATACAAACCTTTCCCTTAATCTCTCACTTACTACAGGTAACTCATCTTGGTTCTTTGATTCTACTTGTTGCAATCATATGACATCTGATCCTTATATTTTTTTAACCAAACTCTCCGCTATGAATATCCATAGTATTCATACCGCTGATGGTTGTCAAATGAGTATTACTCATACCGGTCAGGTTTTTATTTTTCATCTTTCTGTTCCTGACACGTATTTGATTCCAAAACTCACCTTAAATCTCTTGTTTGTTGGACAACTTTGTGAATTAGGATTTGAAGTCATATTTTCTTATAGTGATTGTCATGTGCAGGATCCTCGGACAGGAAAAACTCTTGGGACTGGTCGTAAGGTTGGACGCCTATTTGAACTTTCCAGTTTGCACCTTCCATCTCCAACTCTATCACCACCACAACCCCAAGTCCCTTCATCAACCTGTGCAACCTTACCACCACCACCGGTATCCTCATCCTTATCTCCACAACCACCAGCTGATCTCTCACTATCCCAAATGTGGCATGCTTAATTAGGCCAAACTTCTGACTCAAATCGCTTATCTCTAGTGGTCAGTTAGGTTCAGTTCAACATGAGTTCTTCAAATGTATCTATTGCCAACTTGCCAAACAACAACCCTACCTTTCAAAGAAAGTCAATCTATTTTCCTTGCACTCTTTGATCTAATTCATTCTGATATTTGGGGGCCTTCTCCTCATGCCTCAATGGGTGGCCTTTGTTACTTTGTTATCATTGTGGACGACTACTCTCGATATATATGGTTGTTTCTTATGAAACATCGATCCAAAGTATTCCAAATATATTTTGAGTTTTTTTCTATGGTTCAAACTCAATTTTTTAGAAATATCAAATTTTTTCGCTCAGATAATGCAATGGAATACAAGGATCGTGTTTTACTTAACCTGCTTTGCAAAAATGGCACACTTTCCCATCGTTTGTGTTCTAGTACATCCCAACAAAATGGACGAGCTGAACGCAAATATAGACATATTTTTGACACAGTTCGTGTTCTTCTCATTTCTTCATAATGTTAATAGGTGTAATTTATCTATTTATTCTTAAATCGGTTTTGTTAGTTTTAGAGTATTTTTATAGTTCTTTTTATATGTTTTAATATATTTTTATTCTTTTTGGTATAAATCAGGTGTGTGAGGGTAAAAAATGGATGATAACGAATGACAAACAATCATATCAGTTCAAGAATGATAGAATAACGGTGAAAAAATAAGCAAGGAGGCAATATTCAGAATAGCAGCTTACCGCCGTGGCGGTGAATATGTAGAAAGGGGCCTAAAGTTGCTGTAAACTCACTGTCGCAGTGGTGATATCTACCGCCGTGGCGGTGAAACTACAGAGAAGTCCCTACGCCCATTGCTTCTTCCACCGCTGCGGTGAAGACTGTGCCGACATGCCCACCACTGCGGCGATCACTCTCCACCAGATTTAGATATTATTTTGATATTTTAGGATATTTTGTTCTATTTAATCCCTCATCCTCCCTCATTTTCGGGCATATAGTTCCTTAGAGCATATTTTGAGAGGATTTTGGGGAGTTCAAGCAAATCCTAAAGAGAAGAACACAAAGCGAAGACGGATAAGTGATCTTAGAACGTTTTTAGTATCAAACTTTCGGACTACGGCTAGTTCTCTTTGTTTCTTTCTTCATTTCTTAATTTAGAATTATTGTTTGAGCATATTTAGCTCGTTATTCATTGTATATACGGTTATGGCCGTTAGCTAAACATGGATTGTCTTAGGAATTAATATAAATTTATGAAAATGTTATTTGTTTGAGTTTATGCTTCGTTAGCGGTTGTTTTTTGATGTTTGATTGTGTTTATCGTTATTGTATTGTTTGTATGTTTGCAATGATATATAGAGAATACGGAGTTTGACACTAGAGAGAGGTAACCTCGGATTCGGACTAGGTTAAAACAACACGACGATCCAATAACCCGGGAGGAAGTTGGAAAGTATGCAATCAATAACGTTGGGGCGAGACTCATGTGACGTAGTTTCGTTAAGATATTGAGGGGGACTTTTCCGTTGACGCGAAGTCGCATATTCATTCGTCTTACACTCGGAAGAGGTGGCGAGTAAGTTTACGAATCGAGATTGTCAGATAAGTCGAACGCCGTTAACGTAAACTAAAACGAAATCAAACGTATTTAAGTAAATGAAATTAAGCCCTAGGCACTCTTTTCCCTTAAACATCTCAAAATAATATTATAGTTTAATTAGATTAATTAGTATTTTAGTATTAGTTTTTATTAATTACAAATTACAATTTTTAGCACCTAGATAAAATTAAATTATGATAATCACGATACTCGATAATAATCTCAACTAATTCCTGTGAACATGATACCCCTACTCTCCCATCTATACTAAAACTTGACCTGTATACTTGCGGTGTAAGTTAGCGACGTAATATTCCGCTACTAAGCTTTTGGTGCTGTTACTAGGAATTGGTTTTTTGATTATTATAGATATTGTGAGTAAATGACTCGATTTTACTTTAGGCATTCTTTTGTGTATAATTTTTCTTTGTAATTTTTGTTTTTGTTTTCCTGCAGGGTGCTTGGAGATGTTAGATCGACAGGTACTTTTGCGTTTCTTTCAACGGGATTCCGAGCCATTTTACTGTTCTTGGGATCGATACAAGGATTTGCTACTCCGGTTTCTGAACCATCGTTTCCCGAGGGAGTGTCAACTACTGAACTTCCTCGATGAGTTACAAGCCGCAACCAGAATGTGAGTTAAAAGAGAAAATGGTACCACCTCTTTCGACCAACTAACCGAGGATGAAGCCCATTGGTTGTTGGAAGATATGACGGCCTTTGATTATCAGATTTTAAATACTATAGCACCATGGATTGATACCCCGGACCAATACGTTGAGTCTTCTCCCATCTTGGAGGAAATATTCGCTGATTTTATTAGGGAGACTCAGGCATTTTGGAGAGAGACGAATGACCGGCTAAAATAGTACAAGAATCGTCTTGATTATATCGAGACGGTCTGCCCCGACATCAATATAACCGTAACGTCTTTTCAGAAGCAAATCGATCAGCTTATCTACTTGATTGAGGCTGAGTCAAACTTGGTGGCACTGGGAGATACACAAGCCACATTCATCGAAAGCCACCACAAGGAACCGGAGACAATCGAGAGGTACTTGGGTGAGATCGATGAAGATTCACACATTAATCGTTGTGAATTTTCACCGTTCGAATTCCAGCTGGTGATGCCACCATCGATCCCAGACGATCATATTTACGAGGATTCGATGTGGCTCACTTGTCCATCACTGCCATTAGTAACGTCCTTTCATGCCCACCAAGTACATGAGCCGATGGAGCATCCTGTTGAAAGCTTGAGCCAATCAGAGCCTAATCTCGCTAGTCTTGAGGGCGTACTGGACCAAGACCCACATGTAGTGTTGTACGACACTTACTATGGGCGGAAACCGCTATTTGACGAGTCGTTCTCTATGTCGGGCTGAGGACAATAAACCACACGCTTCTTGGGAGGCAACCTAAGTCTAAAATAAATTAAATCTGTCATAGTCGACTTGATTCGGAGGCGAGATTCTCTCTTCTCCCAAGTTTGTGTTCTAAAATCCTTTCGTCAGTATGCTATATTTCATATATTGAGAATGATGATTGGGTCGCTGAGGACACTATCCATTTTAAGTTTGGCAGTGATGTGTATGATATTAGTATGTTTTAATGTTTTACCATATTGAATGTTTGTTTAGTGTAGAATATTTTTGTGTTGTTGTTGTTACATGCTAAGTTTTGCGTTCATCTGGGCCGTTACCCGATGATGATATTATCCCCTGGTTGTTTTCGAGGTCAATGGTAATACCCATGCATGTGTGTTCTATGTGCTTGACAATACGTTTTGGTGAAAATTATTGTAAATCCTAATTTGCACGAGCACATAGACTCAATGTATTTCTATTCAATTGATTTGAGGACAATTATCGATTAGTCAAACTCATGAAAATTTAAGGATTCTAGAACCTGATTGAGGGGAAGCTTGAGACGAAATCCTAGGCGAGGTAGTTCAGGAGATATGATTTGGGCATTCATTTTGTCACTTGAGCCTTTTAAGCCTACCATGTTATATGTTTATCCATCATTACCCTGTCGAAGCCTAATTGTCATTTCAATTCTGAATACATGAACAAATACCCTGGCCAATTGAACTTTTTCCAAACCTTTATCCCTAAATTAAAGGCACATTTGAGTGAATCAAGTTAGCATTCGAATATCCTGCTTGATGTGAGCGGTTGGGTTTAGGGTGAGAGTGAATGTGTCAAACGTTGAGCCTTGGGTAACGTTAAGCTTACATTTAAGACCGACATACTCACTTGTCAAAAGAAATGAAATTTTAACAATATTTACATATGTCTCTTCTATTTTTAGATAATAATAAACCAAACCCGTGAAATAATAATAATCGAATAAGTTTGGGGGTGTGGTAGCGTGAAAAAAAAAAAACATATGTAAATATCGTTAAAATTTCATTTCTTTTGACAAGTGAGTACGTCAGTCTTAAATGTTTGTTCGGGATTGTTTCCAATTTATCTATGGGGGTTTGAGAGTGAATGTGTCAAGCGTTGAGCCTTGGGTAACGTTAAGCTAACAACGTTAACCCGTTTTCTATTCCGAAATACCCTTGGTCAAATATTCCAAATTCGAACCAAGTCCTTTTGATCTTTATAAACTACTCAGCCTACATTAGTGGAGAGTAGACCCCAATCAGACATATGGATATCCTAATCTTTTACGGTCTACGTCGTGAGTTTAGTTGGTGGATAATCCAATCCGGTCGTTGTATAGTTATATTATTGAGTCTCACACAAACACGTTAACATGATCTAGAATGGCGTTCACCATCATTGAATGTCGAAATTCTAGAACACCACATGGTGCATTTTACCGCCTGAACTCGATATGATTGGAGGTTGTTAAGGGAAAAATGACTTGGTCGATAGAAGAACTCAAAACTCGCATATCGTTACGTTTAGATTGTTTGTGTTTAGGTTGTTCATGTTATTTAATTTAGTTGTGTTTGGGGGTATTTGATAGCTGTGATTTATTTATTTTTTTTCAAATAGGTTTTGTTAGTTTTAGAGTATTTTTATAGTTCTTTTTATATGTTTTAATATGTTTTTATTCTTTTTGGTATAAATTAGGTGTGTGGGGTAAAAAGGGATGATAATGGATCATAAACGATTATATTGGATCAAGAACGGTGGAAAAACAAGCAAGGACGCAATATTTAGAACAACAACCCACCGCCGTGGTGTCCAGACCACGACCGCAGCGGTGAATATGCAGAGAGGGGCCTAAAGTTGCTGTAAACTCACCGCCGCAGCGGTGAAACTGCAGAGAAGTCCCTATGCCCACCGTTTCCTCCACCGTTGCGGCGAAGACTATGCCGACATGTCCACCGCCGCGGCGGTCACTCTGCACCAGATTTAGCTATTATTTTGATATTTTAGGATATTTTGTTCTATTTAATCCCTCATCCTCCCTCATTTTCAGGCATATAGCTCCTTAGAGCATATTTTGAGAGGATTTTAGGGAGCTCAAGCAAATCCTAAGGAGAAGAACACAAAGCGAAGAAGAAGAAGCAATATTAGAACGTTTTTAGCGTCAAACCTTCGGACTACGGCTAGTTCTCTTCGTTTCTTTCTTCATTTATTAATTTAGGATTATTGTTTGAGCATGTTTAGCTCATTATTCATTGTATATACGGTTATGGCCGTTAGCTAAATATGGATTGTCTTAGGAATTAATATAAATTTATGAAAATATTATTTGTTTGAGTTTATGTTTCGTTAGTGGTTGTTCTTCGATGTTTGATTGTGTTTATCGTTCTTGTATTGTTTGTATGCTTGCAATGATATATAGAGAATACGGTGTTTGACACTCGGGAGAGGTAACCTTGGATTCAGACTAGGTTAAACACAACGCGACGATCCAATAACCCGGGAGAGAGTTGGAAAGTGTGCAATCAATGACGTTAGGGCGAGACTCATGTGACGTAGCGTCGTTAAGACGTTGAGGGAGATTTATTAGTTGACGTGAAGTCGCAGATTCACTCGTCTTACACTCGGGAGAGGTGGCGAGTGAATTTACGAATCGAGATTGTCGGATAAGTCGAACGCCGTTAACATAAACTAAAACGAAATCAAACGCATTTAAGTAAATGAAATTAATCCCTAGGCAATCTTTTCCCTTAAACGTCTCAAAATAATATTATAGTTTAATTAGATTAATTAGTATTTTAGTATTAGTTTTTATTAATTATAAATTACAATTTTTACCTCCTAGATAAAATTAGGTTATGATAATCACAATACTCGATAATAATCTCAACCAATCCCTATGAACACGATACCCCTACTCTCTCATCTATACTAAAACTTGACCCATATACTTGTGGTGTAAGTTAACGACGTAATATTCCGCTACCTCATGTCCTGAGCGTTTTTGAGGTGAGATTGCCTTCACAGCCATCTACACAATAAACCGTGTCTCTTCCGCTACAATCCAAAATCAGTCTCCATTTAAACACTTTTTTGGTAAAACTCCTGATTACTCCGAACTCAGAGTCTTTGGTTGCGCTTATTTTGTTCTTCTCAAACCACATGAACACAACAAACTAGAACCAACGGCTCGTCTATGTTGTTTTCTTGGATATGACATCGAACATAAAGGGTATCGGTATTGGGATCCTATTTATAAAACCATTTGTATCTCGCGACATGTTATTTTTGGGGAATATCAAATGTTTTCTTCCTTACAATCATTTGACATGTCAACCCTCACCAACTCCAGATTCTTTATTGATCCATCCATTTAGTTATTTCCAAATGATATAGTTCCACGTACTGTTGAGTCCACTCTAGCACCACTCATTACTTAGTTAGTTCTTATCCGCTCCTCGGACCACTCATTACTCGGTTGTTCTTCGCATTCTTCGGTATGTCAAGGGTACTTTATTTCATGGGCTTCATTTCTCAGCTCAGTCTGCTCCCGTCTTACAAACTTATTCTGATGCCGATTGGGCCGGAGACTCCACCGACAAACGTTCAACCATCGATTATTGTTTTTTTTTTTTTTTTTTGGCAATTCTCTCATTTCCTAGTGTAGTAAGAAAAAAACTGTGGTTGCTCGCTCAAGTACTGAAGCTGGATATCGTGCCATGACTGATGCAACTCAAGAGCTTTTTTGGCTTCGATGGCTACTAGCTGACATGGGTATTTCTTCTCCTGTAGCCACTATCCTACACTGTGACAATAGGAGTGTTATTCAGATCGCTCACAATGATGTATTCCACGAGTGTACAAAACATATCGAGTCTGATTGTCATTTCATCCGTCATCACATTCTCCAGAATACGGTTCATCTACAATCCGTCAATTTAGCCAATCAGACAACAGACATTTTCACTAAGGCTCATCCACCCGGACGTTTTCACTATTTGATTTCCAAACTCAAGTTCATCTCACACTTACCGCCTTGAGTTTGAGGGGGGATGTTAGTGTAATAATGGGTTTAGCCCACTTAGCCCATAGGCCAAAACCCTAACCCTACTTCCCCTATAAATACTCATGTATAATTTCTATTTTGTATATTCATAATACATGTAACCTTGTATTTCTTTTTCAATAAATCAATACATGATTCATTCTTCACTTTTTAATTATCTTAACAATAATAATTTATGTTAATACAATTATTATTTTATCCTTGTAAAAATAAATTAAAAATTTAATTACCAAGATATAATTGTATATTTCTTCTTTCTATATTAGTGATAAAAAATTTACTTAAAAAATGTGTACTAATTTTGTTTCTCATTTTTCATTCAATCCCAAAAGGAGGGGGAAAAAAAAAAAAAAAAGCAGACACGACAAGAGGAATAGGAATAAGAATGGGTGGAGAAAAAAGTGGGGAACTTTAGAGGGAAGAGACTGTCCAATCATAAATCATTGTTGGGTAATATAGATTGAAGGAGCGAGAGATTTTCCTTGGTCCTTACAACACGTGAATCAGATTCCCACTTCTCTTCTCGCCTATACACTAGTTCGAGTCAATGTTTAGATTAATTCACGGTGGATTGTGACATTCTCATTGACCTCTTTCTTTTTTACAAATAAACATCTAGTAGTGGATGACTCATTCCATCATTACCCTTGTTCGATTATCACCCATTTGTGGATTATTTATTCACATTTCATATATTATAACTTAATTGAATTCACTTGGATTCTCATTGGTAAAGGATGGATGGCATCTTCTTCTTTTCTTTTCTTTTTTTCTTTTCTTTTTTTTTCTTTTATTATCTTGGTAGTGGTGGTGGTGAATGTCAAAGGGGCGGAATTTAAGTGGTATATATCATGGTTTTGGTTCATTGCACTTGCACCCACCCACCAACTTCTATTTTCTCTACTGAAAGCACAGACAACACCTCCCCCATGTCCATGTGCATGCGGTCTCCCCGTGGCTGTGATAGAAGGACCCCCATGAAAATGGAAATTAATAGAAATGACCCATTTTGGGTTTAATTATTGTGCGCGAGCGGACACAGAGAGAGAGAGAGAGAGAGAGAGCGCTAGTACGAAGCATCTAATCTCATAAATCGAAGAAAATCATGGAGGTGGGGGTCCCCACACACCATCCTTTCCTTTCCCTGTTAAAAGGTCCCCTCTTCCTCCCTCCCTACTTTGTATATGCAGCAGCAGCAGTATTCACATTTGATTTTGTTTGTACCCCTAAAAAAGTATCTTTCCTTTTTCTTTGTTGTGAATGCCTATCCATGTGCCGGCTGCTGCAGCTATCAATTTTCAATTTAATGATATGCCCCATCAACACCAATAATGCTTTTTTTTTTCCACCACAATTTCATCATCATAACAACAAAGCAGAGGATCAAAAAGTTAAATCAACTATTCACATTCATTCATCATTGGATTGGACACACACATCACCCTCTAATCGTTCACCATCATCTCAACAGCTAGGCATGTCGCATGTGGCAGGGCTAATCTAATCTTTTCAACACAAATCAATTGAACGCCCCTTACTTACCTCAATATTCACCTTCATTTTCACCCCAACAAAAGGAAAGAATTTCGCTCATCTTTGACCTTCACGTGGATCGCTGTTCTGTTAACATTAAAATCCTTTGCATCCTGCAATAATAAAATGTTAACAAACACCTGTGTACAATATCTTCTTCACTAACACAACTTCCATGGTTCATCTCAATTTTAAAAATGCTTAATAAGTAATCATTCAAGGAATGAGGTTCCCTTCATAATGTGTAGTGGGTACCCAGCCAAAAAGTTTATCCAGCTGAACTTAAAAAGTATACGCTGTCCCATGAAATGTACGAGACAGAAAATTATGGAATCCAACCAACTAAATGAAAACAATGATTGACCTCAATACATTAATATGAAACAACAGGCAGCATGATAAATCACCAACGGGTCAGAGAGTGTGATCAATCATGAACTAAAATTCTGTTCTGAGCTCTTATTATAAGCACTAAATTTGATTCAACTAATGTTGGGCAGTATAATGGACAGTTTGCGTTGAGTCCTAATGACTTGGCCATTGTAACTTGTAGCATTATGTACCATCTTTGACATCATTCATAGGCCTTTACAACAACTAGTGAATTGGGCACATGCAAAGCTATTTTAAGGAAGAGGGGACTCCGTCACACTAAACATCCTCTCCATTGATATATAGTAATAGATAACTAAGCAAGATGTTCTATATAATGATTGCTCATTAATCCTAGTAAGTAGAATCATAACATCTGAGCCCGTTCACATTTTCCGAAGAAAATATATAATCTCGAAATATTAATAGAGCAAATCAAATGTTTCTACTTCAAAAAACACAACAACAACAACAACAAATCATTCCTCCCACTTAAATAGGGTCAGCTACATGAATCGTTTCGCATTTGACGGATCCTTCACGGGCTATCCCGTTTGTTAACTTCAAAGTAATCAGATTATTCCTAATTGTCTCATCCCAAGTTTTCTTAGGTTTACCTTTCCCCCTTTAAGCACATTCCACTTGAATTAAATTATATTTTTGCACCGGTGTGTCCTCAGGTCTTTTATACACGTGCCCAAATCACTGTAAACAATTTTCTCTCAACTTATCTTCAATGGATGTTAATCTTATCCTTTCCCTAACAATCTCATTTTTCACTTTATCCATTCTTGTCTTACTACTCATCTATCTTTAACACCCTCATTTCTGCCACCCCTACTTTTTGAACGTGCTTCTTGTTTACCTCCCAACATTATGAACCATATAAAATCTCCGATCTTATTGCAATATGTAGAACTTCTTTTTCAATTTGAATTGTATCCTACAATCACCAATCACCCCAACCATACCTCTCCACTTTAACCATCCTAGTTTGACTCTATGTGTCATGTCCTCGATTTCTACATTCCACTTTAGTATAGAACCTAAGTATCTAAAATTATCAACCCTATTGGCCTCATGATCTCCAAGTTTTACAATGCCATCATTTCTCTGACTCTGAGTATTTCCAAAATTGCAATGTCTACATTACGTATTAGTTCTACTGATTTTTCATTCCCTAAACTCTAATGCTTCCCTCCAACGTTGTAACTTAATGTAAAGACCTTCCCTACTATATCATTCACAAACAACATACTTCATCGTACCCAATCTTGAATTTGTTTCACTAGTTCATACATCACTAAACCAAAGAGGTAAGGACTAGACAATCCTTGATGCAACATATATTAATTGGAAAGGCACAAGTATCACCTCTTATGTTTCGAACACTAATAACTCTACAACAAAAACTACAAAATAGAAATTTTGAATCATAAAATCGACATATCACATTATTTATTTATTTTTTTTACGAAAGAAATCGAAGGTAAGTATAAGTTGTACCTAAAACAAAGAGATTATTACTATATCCCATGTTGTTTCCTATCAGTGGTATTTGATTGTGTTCCACACCACTCATGCCCAACGTTTGGTTCTAATTTTTCAGCTTGGGTGGTCTGTTCATCCCTTTCTTTTCTTTAGCCTACTTTTTTGTTTTTGGTTGTTGCAAGGAGATAAGGTTTATCAGATGCTCCTTTGCTCTTGAGTTCTATAAGCAAGCACAAAGGATTGGTTCTAGAATGCAAGTTTAGTCTTTCCCTCCAATTTATGTACACGTCTCAAGATATAAATATACACATAATATTTTAAAGGCATCAGGAAATACATATCCAAGTATATTGCTTCTAAGACTCCAGAGTTCTGTTTGGTTTCTCACTTGCCCATTAAAACATTAAATGAAATGGATGCTCACAAAACAAAAGCCGATTCTGTCACAATCTAGTTGACTGGTCACTGGAGATAAACCCATTTTCAAAAGAGAGTCATTTCTAACGAAGCTAATCAACAGAAGATTCCAAGATATATATACTGATCTCATACTATACCTAAACAGATAGCCAAAAACAAAAGCAGTTACCTTGTTGGCCACTTTGCTGGTTGAGCAGCCTATCATTTTCTTTATTCTCTGTGGGCCCAAGCTAAAGTTCAAAGGAATGGACTATATTCATCATCATTGTTTGATTAACATAGTAAGTCGTCCTCTCTCCAGGGACATAATTAGGATCCAATATCCTGACCTGCAAACCAGTTGATACCCTGCCAGCGAAAACACAGCCAAATGCAAAGAACATACCCTTATCAGATGGCGGAATCATCTCAGAAACATAAAGCATTAGAGGTCCCTCAGTTCTTTATGGTTTTCCCAATCAAATCTCTATCTTCAGAATTCATGGTGACACCAAGCTTCTGCAAGATATGACACGGTTTCTCTTTCTGGTCGTTCATGCAAGTGTTGATGATCTGCTTGATGGGACATAGCAGAATTCTTTCTGTTTTCTTTGTAGTTCTGTCTAATTACTTTTTTTAAAGAAAAAATAATAGTAAAAAGTTCACTTTTATCCTATAATTGAAGTAACTAACTTCTAGAATAAGCAATTCAATAAAATAAAAAGATTGTAATAATACAAAACTTATAACATTAACTAAAATTGCTTAGAAAAAAAATAAACCCAATAATAAAATTGTAAAAAAATAAAATAAAATTATGAGGGTAACATAATACTTAAGCAACTTCAATGGGGACTCGACTTCGCAAAACCTTGGGAATTTTCCAAGTCTAACCATCTCCCCAATAAGGAACCCCAAACCATTACCATTCCAGGTGGGTGGGTGATTGTAAGAGGAGCAGCTTGATGATCCATGCCATACAAACGCCATCTCATCCCAAGTCCAAACCCAAGCCTAGTATATATATGTACTTGAATCCATTTATGTGTTGGTTGATATAGTACAAGTATAAACACCAGCAATTTGAGATCTACATTTACATTCCATGATGACATGTAACTTGATAGCACAAACCATCACAGCCTCTGCCAGCATGCCATGCATATTTATTTGCATCAGAAGACCCAACCCATCTTAAGCAGCCTAGCCTTCTCCTCCAACATTTTATTGATCTGGGAGATTGACTGCAATGGCGGGCTTATTTAACTGGCCTTACACCAACCGTTCTCATACGGAATCTATAATGAGGCTGACACTCTTCTTCTTCTTCTTCTTCTTCGTCGTCGTCATCATCTTCAACCCTATCCCACCTCGAGTAGTCAAGGTGCGAGTGTCCCTTCGGTTTTGGGATTGCTTGCCATGCTGAGCTACATTCCTCCTTGATGCTTTCAGAATTGGCCTTTTGGTCTGCATCCCTCTTTTCCTTCTCATCTTGTCTCTCTTCCTTCCATTCGGCCAACTCTTCATCCTCTTCTTCCAACTCCACATCAGCTTCTGGTATTGGGGCAAGTGACTTCCCTTGACCAAAAGTACAAACTCTAATTAGAGACAAGACAGTGCAACATCCATTAAAATCACGGTATTGAAGCAGTGGTCAATGGCACAATTATTAAGGCCGACGGAAAGAAAAGCAAGACCATACCATTTAATGCTGTTTACAATTATCAATGAACACATATTTTCTGATACTGCATCCCACTGTCGGAGGAGTTTATGCATCATTGCCCGTATAGTCTAATTAAATGTGGAATCAAAATATCTTAAAACTAAAAATAACTTTTATAAGGCGAGGAGAGATGTTATGAAGATGAAACTTAACATAATTTGGATAATATCTTGATTCAAAATATATTCCCATTCTCATGCAAAAGAGTAGGTGCAAAAATAATTTTGAGTAAAAAAAACACGAGTTAATAAATTTCCTTGCTTGCGCACACGCACACACAAAAAAAAAAGAAAAGCAGTAGAAGTAGAGATTTAAGATAATCCTATACACAACAAGCGAACATGATTCGCACCAGAGAATCCAGATACAGCCTAAGCAGAAAAAGATGCAAGGGGCAGGACAATTTAGTCCAAAAGCTAAAAAACAAGGCAAATACAAAAGAAAAAGAAAAAGAAAATAACTGTGCATAAACTACCAATTGTGTCTTCAAACGGGCTTGAAGATTTAGATACACTTCTGATGATGGATTCAAATCAATTAGCCTATTGACATCAAAAAGAGCTGACTGGTACTCCTTGAGGGTGACAAGAGTTTGTGCTCGCAACATTAATGCTCCAGTGTGTCTGTGATCAAGCTCCAGTACAGAGGTACATTCTTCAGCTGCCTAACAAGAAGGTAAGACAAGATTTACAACAGTTACCCGAAAAACAGAAAAGAAAAAAATTCTGGACAAGAGGCTACATCTACTCCCTTTTTCTTTTCCATGATAGTAGCCGATTAGCCAAGATATAAAAAAGGAAGTTCAAAGCATTATAAGTAGAAATGTGACATGTGTCCACCAAGGATGCACATAATCTATTTGGGAAAATTAAATTATAGGCCCCTAAAATATGAGGTGGGTGTCCATGTGGAGACAAAGGTTTACCAAATCGCACATTAGGTGCCTCAAGTTTCACGTTTATTTCAATTCCGCAAAATTGAAAACGTTATTACGATTTTGGACAGGAATAGATTGTGCTCAGCACATGACATTAAAGGAGATATTATCGTCATTTCATCACTCCACTAAACCTAAAACCTTTTCTCTAATAACAATTCGTGTGAAGAATGAGAGAGAAAAGCCTTAATTGTTGTTATATAAAGGTTAGGGAAAATCATTTTAGGTTTAGTGGAGTGATAAAATAACGAAAATATCTCCATTAGAAGACCACGTTGAGAAAAATCCATTTTTTATTCAAAATCATAAAAAATGCTTTCAATTTTGAGAGGATTGAAACAAATGTGACACTTGAGGGATCAAATGTGCAATTTGGCAAACCTCAGTGCCCACGTAGATATCAACACCATACTTTATGGGCAAAAAATGTAATTTTCCCAATCTATTAGATGCCTCTTCTCAACAGTGCAAGATTCAATATCACATAATATTTCTCCTAGTTCTAGTCTAAGGTCTGAGAAATAGCAATAGCTGAAAGCAGAGGTCTGATTGGGGAATTGTCCCTAGATAATCACCATTACTGTTCATCGAAAGAAATTACACATGCTTCTGACACTCATCCATGCAACGAATCATGTTAAATCAGGGCTATTCTACTTCTTTCAAGAATTTTGTATCCGAAAAATATGTCCCCAAAATTCAGAAGATAAATAAAGGTTTTTATTATATGCTTTAATATACGTGAAAATCTAGGATAGCTTGTTATTGGGAAGTCTTTTGTATGCAAATTTCTGTTAGATGCACTATTTGAATATTGTGTATATTTTATATGAGAAATTTGCTGTTCGAATTGAATGCTGCTGTTTCTTTTTGAATTAATTGCTTGCCGTACAGATCTCAACCGAATTAAAAACTTAAACAAAAAATTAAGTAGCTACAAATTTTGATCCCCAAGTACCTTTTTATGAATCTCTATAATTAGAATGTAGCCGAGTAATTAAAACTTAATGCTTTTTCTAAAAGAAAACAAAAAATCAGTATTTTACCAAAGAATTAATAAGCGGAATCTGAATCTAAGATTTAGTAAAATTACATTGACAAAGAGACAGTGCCAACTGCTTTAAAGTTCAGTACAACTCTTACTAGACAAATAAGTAAAACTTAAAAGTACATGTTCCGCATAAACTTTGCTACATCATGGCAAAGTTCTACGGAAACAACAGTGAAAAAAAAAAATCAGCATCCATTGCCGTAAAATATGGTAACAGTTCCACTGATTTTTGAGCATTTCCTATTTAATATATAACATCTCTATTAATTTTGTAATGTTTAGGAATAACTTCTTTGTGATGTTCTACTAGATTTTTGGTTAATTTAGTAGTTTTCTAATCATTAATACCAAATGCAAGTGCACTCTATTTTACTGAATTTTTGGTGACTTAGCAAACCAATTTCAGTGAGTTTTTTTATGGAGTTCTATTCAATTTCAAAGATAAAAAAGGTAATAAAGGCAAGCAATTTTCTCGAGTGGAAGTTCATAGATTTTTATTTGATTCCAAATATACACAATTCAAATAAAATGGAGTCGTGAATCAAAAGTTTTATCCTTTTAAAGTTTTCAAAAAATTTGAGTTCACTACCACTGGGACAATAAATCAATTGCAATGAAAAAATTAAGGCATGTTGGAACAAAAATAATAAAAGAATTTCTTCTTATGAAACTTTGCACAAGAACTATTTGGTATATATTATACCCCCAGTCCATGGGTTTGAGTTATGTCGTAATTGCTAATTTGTTATCCTTTCATCATATTTTGGAGCTTAGTTCACTATCATTGGGACAATTAATCAGTTGCAATGAAAAAATTAAGGCATGTTGCTACAAAAATAATAAAAGAATTTTTCTTATGAAACTTTGCACAGGAACTATTTGGTATATATTATACCCCAGTCCATGGGTTTGAGTTATGTAGTAATTGCTAATTTGTTATCCTTTCATCATATTCTGGAGCTTAGTTCATGGGGAGAGGAGGGGGGAAGCACGTTCAAGGGACTTGAATATATCTTAAGTTAGATTGCCATTTCATCTATAAAAAAATAGCAACATGTCATGAAAGAATCACATGTTTTGACCTGTCTCGCCCGGGATAGGTCAAAACGCGCCGCCCTCGCCTTTTACAACATTGGTCACACCTATTATAGAAAATACGTGTGTGTAACTTGATGGCTGAAACATTTATTTAATCTGAGACACTCCAAAGACCTTCTTTGATGGAAAATTTCTTTGGTACTATTACTGCAGTTGAGAGAATTTTTCCTTTGATAAAAGGGCACTTTAAATAGCAGGTTCCCCAAAGGTAGTGAACTATTTCAATTTTAGAATGGAAAATTGTTACATGGACTTTAAACAATTTGGTTTTGAATGATTAATAAGAGTGAACCTTGGGTACAATGGTAAGGTTGCTCCATTGTGGTATGGAGGTCTCGGGTTCAAAACTTGAAAACTGCATACACCTAACCCTCCTCAGATGCTGCAATGGAGGGAGTTTTCCTACATTGGCCTACCCTTTAGGTTTTGAAAGATTGATCTTTTTCCCCGTACCAGTTGGAAGTGTAAAACAAGTTTATATCTGGCAATGATTATGGCTAAATTTACTAATTATGTAACTTCAATTATTTACCCTGAAATCATCGTCCTTTCTCCCCTCTGCAGGAGAAAACATGCTTAGATCTTCTGGTTGAATAAACTTCTTCAATTGTATATATTAAATTTTAATAAGATGTAAAACGTGTGGGGAGGTTGGGGTTGCGCAAGTTGGAGGTGTTGGTGATGCAGGTAGGGGGGAGGCACTGGGTATTTAGTGTTGCTTGATTGAGTAGGGTGGTCTACTAAGTATTGTCTGGTTCATGGTCTGTAATTGTATACCCCAAACAGCAGTTAGGAGACCCCAAATAACTGATTTTGGATGTTTCAAACCACGGTTTAGGGCATCCAAATGGTGCATCAAACAACTACTAATAAGGGAGGTAGGTTGGGGAAGGGGAAACTGATATATAGCTTTTTCAGATTCATTAGGATTGGGTGGGATTTTATAAAGTCAGTGACAATCATATTCACAGTGTGGAAATACACCACATGACAGACCCCTCAAATTGAGCTCGTTAATTTTCGGACTCAAGTCATATGCAGTCAATCAGAGAATTTTAGTCCTGTCCAGGAATGATCATGACCAACATCACATGGAATGTAATCCACTAGAAATAAACATCGGCTATTTAAGTTTTCTTATAGAGACAGCAGCCAATAAAGGAGAATATCAAAAAATAGCAAGGCCTCGTGATCCTCAAAAAATGAAGATAGAGTAAGAGCAAAGGAATAATAATAACCTTGTTGAAATCTTGGAGCTTCAAGTAACAAGCGGCTCGATTACTGTGGAGAGCAATCTTCTGAGGCTTGGTCTTAGACATGGCAAGTGCTTCAGTATAAAAAACAAGCGCTTCCTCGTATCGACCATCCCTGTACATCTGGTGAGCTCTTTCTATCTTGTTCACCGATGACATAATTTAATCTGCGCTCACCTCCCCTGCATAAATAACTATACAAACTTCCAACACCCTAATATGAATAAAATCGTTGGATCTCCGAAGCAATAATCTCAGATGCCGGAATCTGGTCGCCAATTAGCAATTTCGACATTCCATTCGATGTTCAAACTTGAATCTATATGGAATGATTAAGTAGTTCGGTTCAGGAATTGTGTGTGAAGTTTCGCCCGGCCCAATGGACTCCAATAACGCCGCCGGGTGTCTCGAATACCAATTCTTTTTTAATTGGTATTGTGGCCGGAAACATTTTAATCATTTACTCCTCTTGAGAGTTTGTGTTTCATTTTAAACTCTCCACGTATTAAGTTAATTTTAAAAAGTTTATATTTTTTATCCAAATTAATAGAATTTAGAGAATAAATTTGTCATTTTATATATTTTTTTAATTTTTTAATCAATTTTTTCTTTTGCTTTTTTTTTTTTTACTCCGTTTTCACGAACCTCTCTCTCTCCCCCCTCTTCACCCAACCTTTCCCTCTCTCCAACACCTTCTGCCGCCACCCTCCATGACATAGGATGTTTCACCCTCTGTTACCGAGAGTGGTTCCCTCCATAACAGAGCGTGACCCCTCAGTAACAAAGGTGAACAAGGGGTGGTTCACTCCGTTGGCGGTATCGGTGGAGGCGGAAGAAGGTGGTGGAGAGAGGGAGAGAGAGAGAAGAAAAAGAAAAATAGAAAATTGATTAAAAAATAAAAAATTACTATTTTGTTATATAATTCTGTTAGTTTGGATAAAATTTCTAACAGAAAAACCTTTCAAAACTGTGTTCGTACGTAGAGAGTTTAAAACGAAACACATAAATTTGAGAAAATTACTTAGAAATATGTTAATAATTAGAGAGTTTAAAATGTATTTTGCCCTAGATTATGTGTTTGTTAATATATATAATATATATGGATTTTGATCCATTAAGTTAAAACTCTAATCATACTAGAAAAACTCTACTCACTGTTTACATATAGACCATTTGTACATCATAGTAAAATGATATTTTTTATACGTATCCATATAATCGTCTCATATTCTCTCAATATTTTGCCTCTAAATTATTCTAATAGTCCTTTTCAAAATGAGTAAAAAGAGGGTCAAATGAATTTTTGAAGGGTTAATATCATTTATACCCTTCAAATCTTCACTAGAACCATGAGAATCCCCTATAGTATTAAAAAAATTTAAGACACCCCGTATAATATTATGTTCAAATATATTAACATCCTTTCAACGAAAAATAAAAAAAATAATTGTCAATTTACCCTTTGAAAAGTTAACTCATATTTTTTTTTGAAAAATTTGGTGAAAGGTCTCATTCCATAAAATTATCACTCTACGGGAACCTGTAACAGTGATTTTTTAACACATGATATGAGACTTAGAAAGTGATTTTTGAAAACTTGAGACTTCTCAACAAGATTCCCTATTTTTTTTTACTAAATTAACTCTACTCTCTTTATTTAAAGACTAAATTACCTATGTTTTAAATGTGATGGTTCAAAATAAAACTTTAAGGGTACCTATTGTAATTAGAGGGTTGCTCTTTTAGTCTTCTTCATCCATTTTCCCTGTTCCCGCCCCCAAATCCACCACCACCACATCCTCCCACCAACTGCCACTACAACCACCACCACATCCTCCTATTTTTTTTTATTTTTTTTTCATTTCTTTCATTCCATTTCTCCATTTTTTTGTCCAGTTTCTTTGTTTTTTTTTTTTTTTTTCTTCCACATTTTCCTCCTCCTGCCATGCACCACTGAATTGAAATCGAAATCGAAATCAAACTCGAGTTTGTTCAAGTTCGGAAGAATCGGGGACCACAAATCCACCATGCCGATCCATGTTCTTCTCCTCTTCTTCTTTTATGCTTTATTATCTTCCTATCTTCCCATATATGCATATATAACACAAGTAAAGCACAGATCCGCCAAATCCACCACTGCACGCGGTAGATTTGTTCAGTTTCGCCAAATCCCCCTCGCACAGTGGCAAATCATCTATCTATCTATCGAGAGAGAGAGAGAGAGAGAGAGAGACGGTTGTGTGCTTCGGTTGTGAGGTGAAAGATGAAGAAGGTGGTGAAGTGGAAGATGAAAAAAAAAATGAAAAGGAGAAAAGAAATCAGAAGATGAGGGAAAAAAATAGAAAAAGAAAAAAGAAATTATTAAAAAAAGGTGATCATAGTTTGGTAATTCAGTAAGTTGGGTTATTTTATAATTTTTTTGTTTTATTTTATCTTTGTTGAATACAGGAAGTATGGTCATTTCTTCCAAAATTATTTTAATGAGGGATTCCCATGGTAATTTGAGAAGTTAGTGAAATTTATTTGAAATATTAAAAAAAACAATTTTAAATTGTGGCATGTCTCAATTTAAGTGGGACAAGTGAACGAGGGGGGGGGGGGGGGATAAGGAGGATTATGGCTGCTCTTCATCCACAAGTGAAGAGAATGAGTTGCGGCATGTGGCATTAATGATGTAGCAACTGCAACCGCATCTCCCATGGCTGTTGACGACATCCTCGTCTTGGTACTCTTCTGCGCCTTTCTTTTTCTGACGATTTACTACTGCATTGGTAGTAGCGGTAGTGGTCTGCCGACAAAATGGCCTCTGGTGGGTATGATGCCTGCGCTTCTACCAAATGTTCATCGGGTGCATGACTTTGCGACGGAGATTCTGAAAGCAAGCGGAGGCACATTCGAGTTCAAAGGTTCTATTCTCAATATGGACATGTTGGTCACCTCCGACCCTGCCAATGTCCACCACATCCTCAGCAAGAACTTCTCCAACTACCCTAAGGGTCCTGAATTCAAAAAGATCTTTGATATCTTCGGGGACGGTATTTTCAATTCTGACTCCCACTTGTGGGAACTCCACAGGAAGACCACACTCTCCCTCCTCAACCACTCCACCTTCCACCATTCCTTGCTCACCACCCTCTCCCACAAACTCGAATCAGGCCTCATCTTGGTTCTTGACCACTTCGCCCGTCTCGGACTCCAGGTTGACTTGCAGGAGCTGTTTCAGAGGTTCACATTTGATAATATCTGCATCCTCCTTTTAGACCACGACCCAGAAAGCCTCTCTATTGATTTCCCATATGCACGTAGTCCCTGCGGGCAGGCGCTTGTTGATGCAGAGGAAGCCTTACTGTATAGGCACGTCTTGCCAGAAAGCTTTTGGAAGTTGCAGAAAAGACTTCGAATTGGTAAAGAAAAGAAGCTGAGCAAAGCTTGGGAGACTTTTGATCAATTTATATACCACTGTATATCATTGAAAAACAGCCAGGGGAGTGGGGAGGAGTTGGACGTGTTGAGAGCTTACGTGAAAGCATATGAGGAGGAGGAAGGCGGGCATGATCATCATCAATCGGGCAATCAGAAAAGGTTTCTGAGAGATACCTTGTTCAACCTGATGGTTGCAGGAACAGACACCACAAGCACAACTCTCACTTGGTTCTTTTGGCTGCTCTCAAAAAACACCACCGCTGAGGAAAAAATCCGACAAGAGATCAAAACAAAACTAAAAGGAGGAGAAGGAGATCATAAGTACTGCTGGAGGCTTTTTGAAGTGAAGGATTTAAAAGAACTGGTCTACCTTCATGGAGCTCTGTGTGAAGCTCTACGACTATTCCCACCAATTGCGTTAGAGCACAAAGCTCCTCTTGGACCGGACGTGCTTCCAAGCGGTCATCCAGTCAACGAGAATAAGAGGATAGTGTTGTCCTTCTATTCCATGGGAAGGATGGAGACAATATGGGGTAAAGATTGCCTAGAGTTCAAGCCCGAGAGGTGGATTTCTGAGCGAGGAGGAATCATACATCAACCCTCTTTCAAGTTCCCCGCATTCAACGCAGGACCAAGGACTTGTATGGGCAAAGAGATGTCTTTCATTCAAATGAAGATGGTTGCTGCAGCCGTCCTATATAACTACCAAGTTCATGTGGGTGAAGGTCAACCCATCTGCCCAAGTGATTCTATTATGCTTCAAATGAAACATGGTTTGAAGGTCAGAATTACCAAGAGACATGTTTGATGATTAATACTTGTTTTGCTGATTTGGCAGTTTTCTTTTTTGTATCTGGTAACAAACAGATCTTTTACTGTAAGGAGAGAGAGTTATGAACTTGCAACTGAACGACTATATTATGTACAAGTCCAGCAACAGATGAACAATCAAGTCAATCGCAAACATGCATGCACAACGAGGCAAGAGAAAACCCCATGCTATGGCAGATTAGTCTGTAGGAGTAGGACAGTTACATACTCCATGTCAGGCAAAATAAAAGGTTGTCGAGACAATAGGCAAAAAGGCTTCTCTGCTAATGGAATATCGGAATTTATTACGAATAAATAAACAGATACGGGGTAGAAAGTGATACAAACATAAAAGCAACCCAAGGAAACAACCAACTCAGGTGAGTTACTGAAGGATCAAGAGGCCTAGTTTGAAGTACTGTTTTATCCAATCTCTCTCTCCTCTTCTCATTCAATTATTTACAAGTGAAATAATAAATATCTCATCTACCCTCTCCAATGACCTCATGAATCATAGGTTTGACGTCATTCAAAGGCGAAAAATTTGGATCAGCTACCATGCTTGTACTGGCTGATGAGCTGTGATAACTATTATCTTTTCCTGTGGTCGAAGCATGGCTGCTCACAAAGGTGTTTGTATCATTAAATTTCCAGTCGGTCAGGTATCCGGGCTTCGAAGCGATGGTGCTCACCTCTATGTCACCTGCAAGCATTGCCACTGCACGAGACATTGAAGGGCGTAGAGCTGGCGATGTTTGAGTACACAAGAGAGCAACTCCTATCACTCTCTTCACCTCACTCTCATTGAATTCAGACAATTTTGCATCCACCAGATCAATGTCACTGTTATTTTCGTGTAGTTGCCAAGCCTAAGAAAAAAAAAGGGAATTATTAAACAAACACTGCTCAAGGAATTCAAGATTGCTACACAAGAGAATTCGACATATATACCCGTGCCTAAATGCAGTCCTGTGACATGACAAACGAAACCAGATATTTCCATCAATTTAATTAAATTAACAATCATATAATGTAGAAATATACTGTCGATTAATTACAGACTAATTTCAAATAATTGATTAAGTGATATAATAATCTGAATTAATTTGAATCTTGAGCATAAAACAACAATTTTGATGTGAAAGTTTGGTTTGTTTGAATTTGAATTCAGGGTGATGCGATGGTTATTGGTGTGAGAGAATCCTTTTTGGTTGATATTTCTTGTACCATTGGATCTCTATTATGTGCAAATGCGAAATAAATCTCATCATTGTATGACGTGACAATTTATGGAGGAAAAGGCATAACTCCCATATTATATAGTGTTTGTATGTGCATAAACATGCTAATAACCATCTTCCCATAATGCTAATAGCCATCAGTTTATACACATCCTGCATCTGTATAAACATATAAACATGCTAATTAGGGTGCAAGGATAATTTGAATCTGCAGAGGTTCAAAGTTTGAAAGTTGGATTGTGTTAAAGCGTTAGCGTCACAGTTAAACAATAATATATCCTTCTAAAGACACTTTTTCTCACTAAAAAGTTATCATGGTTAAAATTGAGTAAGATAAAATACTAGAATCTAATTTCGGAGCTCATAGAGATCTTTTCGTGAAGGGAGAGAGATCACTTGACAGGGGTAAGGCTGCAACAGGCTCCTAAAGAAAGCGCAGAATTGTGAATCGTAAACAGGAAATTCAACCTATTCAAAGGGTTCGTGCAACTGAGGATAGTCACATTCAGTTAGCATGTTCCAAAAAATTGTAGCCAAAGCAAGGACTAAAATGCAAGCAGTTAGAACGTTTCAAGGATCCATATGAGGGAGTAGCGATCAACCAGCAAATTAAATAAACAAACCGTACCCATTCAAGAAGATACATTTGTTCTCCTTCCAAACTCAAGTCAGAATTCGGCCTTCCACTGACGATCTCCAAAGCTACAACTCCAAAGCCAAACACATCAGCCTTTTCTGTAAGGTGTCCTCGCATGGCATACTCTGGTGCAAGATATCCACTATAGGAGCAAAGAAGAAACTCACCAACTACTAGATATACTTCTATAAGGAATGAAGTCCAGATCTAAAAATGGAAAGAAAAAGAATAAAAGAGAAAATTGAAAAAAAAATATCAATGATCAATGATATTAAGAATCTTACATAGTGCCTGCAACACGGGTACTTATATGGGTCTTTTTGTCGTCGTATAGTTTAGCCAAACCAAAATCGGAAATTTTTGGGTTCAGATTGGAGTCAAGCAAGATATTACTGGCCTTCACATCTCTGTGTACGATTCGAAGTCTTGATTCCTCGTGAAGATAAACTAGACCCCTAGCTACTCCCAGGCATACATCAAAACGGGTTGGCCAGTCGAGAAATAAGCTACTCTTTCCTGCATAATCAATGCAGAACATGACTTGACATCTCTGTGTGTATCCATTATTTTTTCTTTTCGGATGGACCAAAAAAAAATATCAAAAACAAAGTATGCATAGAGCACTAAATATGATATTGTCATACCAAATAATGCTTGATCAAGACTCCTGTTTTCATGATACTCATATACAAGCAGTCGCTTGTCTCCCTCAATACAGCATCCGAACAATTTCACAAGGTTACGGTGCTGAACAGCTGATATCGTAGCAATCTCTGTCATAAACTGATTGTTTCCCTGGTGTGATGCTACAGAGAGTTGTTTAACAGCAATTACTCTGCCATCAGGAAGTGTTCCCTGCAAAAGATAATTGAAAATTTTGATAATTCTGTGTTCATAATCATTGTTTGTAATCTCATGCTTCATTTACAAATACCATATGAAGGTTTCTTGTATGGCCGTATGAAGCACGATATGAGTGTGCGGATTTTTGGATTCAATATATTCTAAAATTTTAGGGACAGCAGTGGTAGAAATGTGTATCCATATATGAACAATATATACACACATATATGTAGTCAATGTAAAAAGAATAAGCAAAAACAT
This sequence comes from Eucommia ulmoides, assembly GCA_016647705.1. NCBI lineage: Eukaryota > Viridiplantae > Streptophyta > Magnoliopsida > Garryales > Eucommiaceae > Eucommia > Eucommia ulmoides. Next base: position 134,028 of record JAENRU010000391.1, on the reverse strand, counting down.
ATAAACAACGATAATATGAATAACAACAATCCCGTTTAAAGTTTCATATTCTTACATAGTAATTTTCAACAAGAGTTTTAACCCAAAAATGAAATTAAACTAAAGTATTAACTTATTTTCAACAAATGAAATGCAAAAAAGACCAGTATTAAAAAATGAACAACCATACTCTGTTTTTGCACTAAAAATTAACAAATACGGGGTTTGTAGACCTAAACAATCACAGATAAAATGGCCCTGATTGAGTCCAAATGAATCCCTGACGTCCTCTGATAATTTTTTTTTTATGAGTCGCGCAGCACCCCAAATAATCTAGCTGTACCTGCATCAGTTGCATGTCCAACCAGTGCTTCTGTAGTTAAGAAGTACTCACACTTTATAGGTATGTCCATACAAGAATCTTCTGTGTACCAAATACGTATCTTACTATTTGGGTAGGAATTTATTCAATATCGGTAGTTAGAATTTTCAATATTTTATTTATTCAGAAAAAAGGAATAGCAATCCCTCGCCCCCTTCAGTGTTGGCCCACAATGTAATAACAGGAATGTATGGCATAAACAAATAGCATAAAGAAAGAAGGCAAAGCGGTGATGAGGCAGCAGTGCATTTGTGACAAGCAACTCTGCAGCGGATGGGTGAGAATGGGTTGCGGAAGTAAAGGGGAGAGGGTTTAAGGAGGACAAACGTCAGACCACTTGTCCCATTTTGTGGAGCCTTTTAATAGTGGGGAGAGGGTTTAATTGTGTGGTTCACAACTAATAGAATGACGTACCTTGAAAACAGGTCCAAATCCTCCCTCTCCAAGTTTATTAGCCGGATGGAAGTCATCTGTCGCAGTTCTTAGTTCGGCATAACTGAATGTGTATGGTCTGGCATCGATCCCCAGGAACTCTACAATTTATGCACAAACACAGATTTAGTTTGTGTCATATCAATCAACTTATCTAGGTCATGGAGCATAGCATTTCCAGTATATCATAATGACATCTTCTAGAAGGCTCATAAAATGTAGATGTATGGTCTAATACATTGTTTCATAGAACTGCCTATAAATCAAAGAAATACCATTTCTTCAACATGATTTTGTGTAAATATCCCGAAGAAATATCTAAATAGCAGTTGCAGAAAATATTGAACCACACACAGGCAAACAGCTTCCATCCAAGCAATAAAACCCCGTTAAGTAAAAAGATTGCAATGCTGACCAGTGCATATTCTTTATTTTTCTTTACCTTCATCCTTGTGGGAGGACCTTGATCTTTTTTTTCTCTGCACGAAATAATAGGCTGCCAATACACATACAAAGCTGACAACGCAGACAGCAACTACAACGCCAACAACCACTCCGGTCATATTTCTGTTTCTGGAGGGAGGATTGTTACTAACAGTTGGGTTGAAATCTGTCACATCAATATCTTGCAATCAGTACATTACGAAATAATATCCACACTTTTTAACTGTCATATATCTTGAATTACATTACCTGGGGTGGCACTGATTGCTGAAATGGAAGGTCCATATGTACCTTGACTAGGTACACAGCAAGTCCCTTTTCCAGCCCAGAAGAGATGGATTTCAAGATGGTTCTCTGACACATGAACAGTGAAGTCCCTCTGAACAGCTCGGAAACTGTCACCTGCCTCTTCTCGTATGTCAAAATCTTTTAACATCAAGTTCCCCTGTAACCAAACAAAAACTAGCAACTTCAAGTCTTGAACAGAATGTCATATAATTACTTTTCAATCCTCTCTACTGAAATCTATATTATAAATCACGACATTTTTTTAAAATATATTTTTCATTAAGGGTCGGGGTTGATTTGAGGAGAATGAATTGATAAGATTGGATTATAGAATTAGTTCCCGCCCAAACTACACACCGATAGGCCCACCACCAACTCCCACGTCACCCTTACCCCCAACCCCAAAATCAACCCCGTGTATTCTCTCTCTCTCTTCCATCCTCACAACGATCACAAAGACATGACACTATACATCGGGCTCGACCACCGCCGCCAACAAGCGACCTTCCCGAGTCTCTTTACAACAATGCTTTTTAGCAGTAAACGACCCCCTCATTGCCTTCCATTTCTCAATTTACCACCAAAAAGTATGCAGTTATCCGCCGTTTTTGCCACCGTCCTTATCCGTACCTCCCCCAACATGATCCACTCCATTGCAGCATCGGTTAGCCTGTCCAAATCCAACACTCGCAATCAGATTGAACACCCATGGGCCATGTTCCGTGAAGCCGCTTGGTTTAGAATGCCATGAAGGGATTGATGGTTTCGGAGGAATAAGGGAACTGAGGAGTGAGGTAGGCTGTTGGACCCTAGACTGGAGGCTCAAGCTGCGCAAGAGCTCAGGAAATATGTTTCGGTTGATGAAGCTAGTAACATTTGGGTGTTCTGGAGAGATCCAATTCATTGTGATATTCTGACTCGCAAAGGTCAACTCGTGGTGGCTAAGATAACTCAGAGGTTGCTTCGGCAGGAATTCCTAGTAGCAGTGGTTTATGCTAAATGTTTGAGAAGGGAGAGAAGGGAGTTGTGGTAGCATATCAGAGAGGTACATCATGATCTTGCTTAACCTTTGCTAATAGCGAGAGATTTTAATGTCACCCTGGAAAGATCAAAGCGACTAGGATGTTCTCAGTTTGATATTCAGGTTGCTACTCATATGTTGGACTGTATTGATATGTGTGGCCTAGTCGAGTTACCGTTCTTGGGAAATAAATTCACTTGGTGCAGCTCCAAACATCCAACGAGGAAGAAATGGAGCAAATTAGACAAAACTTTGGTGAATAATGAATGCTAACATCAGGCTTCCAAAGCCCGTCATTTGAATCAAGCTTGTTCAAATGCAGAGGGAACCATCGTTGAGGTAAAGGGTCCTTCAAATTTCTGAATTTTTGGTGCCAACATCATAATTTTGTTAAGATTGTTAAGGAATCTTGGACTCAACCAATCTCGGGGAACCTGTTCCAAAGGTCGCACTGGAAACTGAAAAGGTTAAAGTCAGTGCTACACGAAAGGAGCTTCAAAACCTTTGGAAATATTTTTGACAAGGCTAAGATTCTTGAGAAAAAAAAAGGACTAACTTGAAATGCAAGCTGCAATTGATCCTAGCATGGTCCTGCGATTACAAGAAGCTGAGGCTCATCTGACAAAAGCTTTACACCAGGAGGCAGCTTACTGGAAGCAAAAATTTGGAACAAGTGGATGAAAGAAAGAGATATAAACAAGAAATATTTTTATGCTTATGTTAACCGAAAAAGAAAAAAGATGTATATCAAAAACTTGAAAAACGATAGAGGAGATTGGATAGAGGATAATGATGGCATTCATAATATTTTGGTTAACTATTTCCAAGATTACATTTCTAATCCCTCAAACACGCCGTATAGCAAGACGATTCAATGTATTTCTCAGGTGGTGTCAAATTAGGAGAATCAAGATTTGGTAATGTGTCCTGATGTAGAAAAGTTGCAGCAGGTCATCAAGGACATAGATGAGAGAGTGCCCCAGGCCCAGACGAATTCACTGGTAGATTTTATGTAACGGGTTGGGAGATTATCAAGGAGGATCTGCTTAATATGGTGAAAACCTTTTTATGTGGTACATAGTTAGTTCTTGTGTAACTAGCACCTTGATTGCTCTTATCCCTAAGAAGGATAACCCTGTGGCTGTCACCGACTTCAGGCCGATTAGTTTATGCAATTTCTCGAGTAAGGTGGTAACCAAGATCCTGTCTAATAGAATTGTTTCTTTGTTGCCTAAAATCATTTCTCCTGAACAAAGTGTTTTTTTGCAAGGTAGAAATATTTTGGACAACATTTTGTTAGCGCTAAAGATGGTGCAAAAATTTAAGTACAAGGTGCAATGAGAAAATGTTATTGTAAAATTGGACATGGCTAAGGCATATGACCAAGTCTCTTAGTGTTTCCTGACTGTTGTGTTAAGGAAATTCGGCTTTTGCGAGGTTTAAATAGATATGGTGTGTAGGGCGACATCAAATAACCATTTCTCTGTGCTAGTAAATGGGGTTTGCTGGTGGTTTTTTTAGATCTTACTCTTAGAAAAGGTTGAGACAAGGGGATCCATTATCCTCCAACTATTCATCATTGGTGCTGAAGTTTTCTCAAGGAGGATTAAAAAATCGATTGATACAGGAGATATTCAAACGTATTCGCAACCAGCGAATGAGAATTCGATTTCACATCTTTCATATGCTAACGACATGGTAGTTTTCCTTAATGGTAGGAAAAAGTCCGTTGATAATTTCATGAAGTTCTTGAAATATTTTGAGTCATGCTCTAGCCAGATAGTGAATGTGGACAAAAGCCAAATTTTCTTACCTAACAATCTAACTCCTTCTCATTGTCACGGGATACTGAGGCATACGGGATTCAAGCGAGGTAGTTTTCCTTTTAGCTACCTGGGTTGTTCGGTTTATGAAGAAAGGAAAAAAAATACTATTTTTGAAGAATTGCTAAGGAAGGTTAGACAAAAAGGTCACTGGATGGTAAGGAAATTTACTTTCTAGTAGGGGGCATCTCATTCTTTTGAAACATGTGCTTCAGAGTATGACTTTTTACTTGTTCACGGCGATTTCTCCTCCGATATCTGTTATTTGAGAAGTTGAAAAGATTCTCGACAGGTTTTTTTGGGGATCCAGTCCTGAAAAGAAAAAGTTGCATTGGAAGCGATAGAAAAATATTTGTTTCTCTACAGATGAGGATAGCCTAGGGATCAGAGACTTTCAAGATATTATTCGGGTGTTTAAAATGAAGCCTTGGTGGAGGTTTAGAGAAGAGGTAACTCTTTGGGCTTGATTTTTTAAAGATAAATGCAACCGAACTAGTCCAACAGCAAAATGCAAATATTTTTGTTGCCAAATCCATGGATGAGGTGTTGTACTTGAAGCAAAATTTTATGCCAAGGATCATATTAAGTTCCTGATAGGAAATGGATGTTTATCATTTTGGTGGGATACTTGACTTATCTCGATTCCACTGGGTGAAGCGGTGGTAGTAGATATGCATCTTACGAATCTACTAGTTAAAGATGTTCGGTTAGCTAGTGGAGAATGAAATATGCAGTTTATTTAGACTCTTACCCTTGCAGATTATGTGAGAGAATTGGAATGTATTCAAGTTCTTAATGTGTCTGACCATGATGTTATGGTTTGGCAACGCTCTAACTCGAGGGGTCTTCTCAATGAAAACTGCTTGGAAAGTCATAAGGAAACAACAAGATGCTCATCTGTTCTTTGAAAAGATCTGGCATAAGTCCTTTTCCATAAAGATATCTATTTTTATGTGGAAGTTTCTACACCAAATGGTTTCGGTGGATAAGGCAATTCAGTAGAAAGGTGTGAAAATTTGCTCCCGATGTACTTGTTGTTTTGGGCCTTAGGCTGAATCATTGCATCATCTGTTCTCGTAAGGGATTTTGCTAAGAGTGTGTGGAGAGCTTATGGGGCAAGTCCTTGGACTGGAGAAGTGTTTGGAAGATTGGTTGGATGGTGAAAGCGACAAAGATCTACCCATCTGCAAAAATATTATGATACACTCTTTCCTTCTGTGTTGTGTTAGGAAATCTGAAAAATACGTAACAAGATTAGATTTGATGGGGTTTGGTGTGATGCTCAAAAAGTGCTATTTAACATTCACCAAACCATAGCTGGAATTGTCTTGCATGTGAGGAAAAAGAAATCTAAGATTTAGTTGGTGTATTGGAACGCCCCATGAGATAGAATAAAGATTAATTTGGATGGAAACTCTAGAGGAAACCCTGGTTATATTGGCGGAGGCGGTACAGTGCGGGATGCTAATGGGACATTATTGTTTGGTTTTGCTCAATTTCTAGGGATTAGGTCTAGCTTACTTGCGTAGACAAAAAATCTTTGAATCGCGCTTCAGTATTGTGTTGAGTTCGAGTAGGTCTCCGTAGATATAGTCACCAATAATGCCCTGCTGGTCGAGATGGTTGTTGGAGATCTACAGTGCCTTGGAGATTAACGTCATTGATTAGAAATATAAAGTATCTGGTCTCTAAGGTTCATGTTTTTATTTCGCACTATTACAGGAAAACTAACACAATTGTTGACTTGTTAGCTAAACTATGAAGTGGTAGAGAAAATCGGATCTTTTGGTCTGAATCAGAATGTTCGACAACTGTTCGCGAATGCCTAAGACTAGATAGATTTTGCTATCCTAACAATCGGAAAATCAATGGAAGTTCTTAAGCCATGTTTTAATGCTTGAATTTTTAGTATTTTCGTTATTTTATTTGTTGTTTGATTTGTTTCAGAAGTCAGGCATTGCCTCCTTTTGAATATCATATTCATTGCATTTATCAATAAAGCTCTCCTTACTCCGCCAAAGTCCATAAAAAAAGAAAAAAAAAAAGTGTGAGATAGGGATTAGGTGCAAACCTCACGGAAAAGATTGGCAAAATCTGTTCGGAAGGTTCTTTCAATGTATTGGTCTACACATACATATCAAACGAAAAATAAGAGAAAACTACACAAACACAGGAAGCTGTCCCGATCGCATTTATTGGGAAGGGAACGTCTGAAAATTATTAGAAGGTATAACAATAATTATTACTCTAGGGGATATGAGAGGATTTGGAGAATTCCCCTCAAGGATAAGGGGTAGACTTGCAGAGTCATTTTTGGATGGAATCAAACACGCATCCGGAATAATCCCAAAGAAAGAGATGTAACCGCTGCCTATATTGCCACTTAAGGGATTCAAAATTGGTCACTGAAGTTGAGAATTGAAACGTATCAGCTTAATGACGGAATTAGGAGAAATTCATAATAAGAAAGAAAGTTTTCACAAAATGCAGATATATGAGTAGTCAAAATATTAGTGAAATGTATCGTTCATTAATTAAGTCCTTCAATCCACCATCCTGATCACTACTTTAACACTAACCTGGATATATATATCAAAAACACGCCTTCCAAGACTCCTCCAAGTAGGAGGATTTAGGATTGCTGTCTCCGCAAATTGGAGGGACACTGTGTAATTACCATTCTGAAGCCCCAAGCCATAGTATCTTAGTGATCCAGCAGAAATCCGTGCCGTCTGGAACAGCTCGGTGTCCAATGAATTTGGAAATTGAGATGAAGAAAAACTTGCATATGAAGGATTGTTGCTTCCTGAAGGCAGGCCAACATTACTGACTGCCCACCTTCTTGTGGTACTCACATAATATGTTGCAGGACCTAGCGTCTCATTGTCCCTCTCATAAACAGTCCTACCAGAGGATGTGATTTGTGGACCACCACATTTGACTGCAAAATCAGAATCTGTAAACCCATACAAAGAAAGGAGTTCATATTAGAATGTCAAAACTGGTGATTTAATTTCATTAAAGTTTCATTTCGTTTGATGCTTTTATGTGTCTTTTGTGCATTCCATTTTTAGGTACTGCTAAGTCATTTAAACTGAAACCACTCAAGACTAACATTCCAACCCCTGCTAGCAGGTTCACCGTCATCTATCTGGGTACAATATTCCACTCTTTGTTATGCTACACTATGTTGGTTCATGAAAATGTGTGGAAAATGGTATCTTTCATTCATCTTGACAACTAGAGCTTATATAGCTGTCTAACAGAATAAATAAGGAAATAATTTGAAAATTGAACATGAAGTCTCTCAATCCCACAAAATCAGGGATGAGAATCAAACAGATTGGAAAAAATCCAATCTATAGTTGCACAAAGGGGGGGGGGCAGAATTGGGACCGGGAGCGGGAAATCCTTGAAGTCTAAGAGGTTCACATGTTTGGAGCGCTTAAGAAACGTTTTTTTGATAAATATATAATTATTTACTAGAGTACAAATTTTCAGTTGAAATAATTTGTACTATTTCATGTTGTTAAAAGGGTATTTCTGTCTTTCCTGTATTATTTAGGGTTTGTGTACGATTTAGGGTTTGCTGTATTATTACTTCGTTTTCTATATAAATAGAGAGATAGGCTACCACAATGGATTAAGCCTTCTCATTATTTTCATATCACTTTTTTAACTTCATCATAGTATCCAGAGCAGGTTATGGGAGATTAATTCCATAAATCTGTTCAAACCAATTTTTTTCTTTTCTTTTATTTCTTTCTTTCTTCTACCTACTGTTCATCCAAAAAAAAGAAAAAAAAAAAACCCTAAACAAACTGAAACCCTAGCAGCCCTCGCCCACGCCGCCACTACGACTTGCCGCCGTCGTCCAGGTCGTTCTGACCTTCACCGACTGTCGTCTCAAAAACAAAATCAAGCCGTACCATCATCGCGACCTAGCTCACTCGCGGTCTACCATCGCCGTCGTCCACGTCACCGCCGTCTCCTCTGCTGTCGCCGACCTTCACCGACCATCACCGGCGACTCGCCGGCCGTCGTTTGCTCGCAATCGACCCTCACGGCCTTCTGTTCGCCTTTGGTTCTGTTCACCCGCTGGCCTTTTGGGTCCTGTTCACAAGTCATGACATGATAAGATACATTGGCAGAAACGGATGAATCCACTGAATCTTTCTCATAGCATGTGATTGTACCCTTCCCAGTGCTCCAAAGACCAGCAAGAGCTCTTAACAGTGAAGTTTTACCACTCCCACTTTGTCCTGTAACCGGCAGATGATCCTTCTCAAATAACTCCTGATTTGAGAGTATTTTGGCCAGATCTGATCAAGTATTGTTCTTGTTCGTGTTGTTGATTTGTTTCCCTTGACATGTTGTTTCGTATTTGTTGTTGTATTGGCGGGAACTAACAACGATGGCTACCCCCCAATCGTTAACAACCCACAAGTTGAATGAGACCAATCATTTACAATGGTCCAAAGCTGTATAAGTTCTTCCCGATCAAGAGAAACGAGGCAACCGAGGAAGTCGTAGTACTGAATTTCGGGGAGGCCGAGGTGATCATTGTTATAATCAACATCGTCGGTGCTCATTTTGTGGCAAGGAAAACCATACCCAAGATATGTGTTGGTACAAAATTGGTCGTTCTCCTAAATATGTTCATGTGGCAACTAATACTCAAGTTGCTCCCGTTTCCGCATCCAACTCTTCAACTCCCAAGACCATTTCTGATGATGAGTATGTTCAGTTCCTCCAGTTTATGTCGTCCAAGCAGACATCTACCCCCATTACTTCGCTAGCTCAACGAGGTAACCCTATTGCATGTCTTTCTTTTCATCCTTCCACTTCTATACCTTGAATCATAGACTCCGCTGCCACCGATCACACGTCAGGTACATCTTCTCTATTTACGCATATTCAGTCATCTACCTCATTGTCCCCTGTTACTGTTGCCGATGGTTCCACTGTCCCTGTTCGTGGTCTTAGCACTGTGGAACTTTCACCATCTTTCTCTTTATCCTCTGTGTTGTATATTCCCTCATTTTCTTTTAATTTGATATCAGTTAGTAAGCTTACTCAACAACTTCAGTGTTCTGTTCGCTTCTTTCCTGATTCTGTCATTATCTAGGATTTGAAAACACAGAAGACGATTGGCGTAGGGCGTGAGAAAAATGGCTTTTATTAATTCCACAATCAAGCCGAGACACTTGTTATTCTGCCCATTGTCTGCCCTGCCGTTGCATCTGCCCACCAAATTTATTGTCGCCTAGGCCATCCCCGTCTTGCCAATCTAAAGGTACCTATTCCTAGTCTACGTCATTTGCCCTCCTTAGATTGTGAGTCTTGTCAGTTGGGAAAACATCATCACACTTCATTTACTTCCCTCGCTCAGTTTCGCGCATCGAGTTCTTTCAGTTTAGTTCATTCAGACGTTTGGGGTCCTTCTCGTATTGCCTCTATACTTGGCTTTCGTTATTTTGTCACGTTTGTCGATGATTTCTCTCGGGTTACATGACTCTATTTAATGAAAGATCGTTCTGAATTATTTTCCATTTTTTCTGCCTTCTGCGCTGAAATTAAAACTCAATTTAATGTGCCCGTGCGTATACTTCGTAGTGACAATGTTCGAGAATATTTTTTTCAACCATTTACTTCATTTATGTCACAATCTGGTATACTGCATCAGTCTTCTTGTCTTCATACACCGCAACAAAATGGAGTCACTGAGCGTAAGAATCAACATCTCCTAGAAGTGGCTCGATCTCTGATATTTGAGATAAATATTCCCAAATACTTCTGGGCAGATGCAGTTCTTACAGCTTACTTCTTGATCAATAGAATGCCGTCTTCTACCCTGAATGGCAAAGTCCCTCATTCTATTCTTTTTCCTCGATCACCTTGGTTTGCTTTACCTCCCCGTATCTTTGGATATGTCTGTTTTGCTCAACTCCTGGCACGGATAAGTTAGATCCTCGTGCCATAAAATGTGTCTTCCTTGGTTATTCTCGCACACAAAAGGGTTATCGGTGTTATAGTCCTTCTTTACGGCGTTCTTTCATCTGTGCAGATGTCACCTTCTTTGAGTCCACCCTTTACTTTTCTGCCCTACCCTCTCGGGATGATCTGGATGTCACCCTTCCTTTCCCACGTCTCCCGGATCCGACACCATCTCCTTCCGCTCCCGAACCTATCCCGCCTAGTCATCCTCCACCACCTTTGCAGGTATACTCTCGTCGCCATAAGGCACCTTCCGCCATCGCACCCATCGTCTCTGTGTCTTCGGATTCTTTTCCAATTCATGAATCTGTGTCTGACTTGGACATACCCATTGCTGTTCAGAAGGGTAAGCGCACATGTACTCAACATCCTATTTCTAATTTTGTCTCGTATGCACATCTATCTCCTTCATATTCCTCTTTTGTTGCTTCTCTATCATCTATTTCTATTCCTAAGTCTGTCACAGAGGCTCTCCGTCACCCTAGTTGGATGACCGCAATGGAAGAGGAAATGCTAGCTTTACATCAGAATGGTACTTGGAATCTTGTCTCACTTCTGCCTGATAAAACAATAGTTGGATGTAAATGGGTGTACATAGTCAAAGTTCATCCGGATGACACCATTGATCGACTCAAGGCTCGTTTATTTGCCAAATGCTACACTCAGGTATATAGTCTTGATTATTCTGAGACCTTTTCTCCTGTTGCCAAACTCGCTTCTGTTCGCTTGTTCATCTCTTTGGCTGCCACTTTTCGTTGGCCGTTGTATCAACTTGATATCAAGAATGCATTCTTAAATGGAGATTTGACTGAGGAAGTGTTCATGGAGCAACCTCCTGGGTTTGTTGCACAGGGGGAGTCTGGCTTGGTATGTCGCTTGAAGAAATCCATTTATGGCCTCAAGCAGTCTCCTCGAGCATGGTTTGAGAGATTTAGTGAAGTGGTCATTGAATTTGGTCTTCATCGTTGTGGAGTCGATCATTATGTGTTTTATAGGCACAGTAAAGTCGGGAGAATATTGTTAATTGTGTATGTGGATGGCATCGTGATTACCAGAGACAACCACCAGGGTATTCAGAAACTCAAAACGTTTTTGCATAGCAAATTTGAAACTAAAGATTTGGGTCAATTGAAGTATTTCTTGGGGATTGAAATTGCTCGATCAAGTCAAGGTATTTACCTGTGTCAAAGGAAATATGTTCTTGATCTGTTAAGTGAAACAGGAATGCTAGGAGCTAAACCGATTGACTCACCTATGGATCCAAACAGCAAACTATTAGACCAGATATTTCTTTTGCTGTGAGTGTTATTAGTCAGTTCTTGGATCGTCCCACGACGTAGCACTGGGATGCAATAATTCGTATTCTTCGATATCTGAAAGGTTCTCCAGGATATGGTTTGTTGTACCAGAACTTCGGTCACACTCAAATTAAGGGATATACAGATGCAGATTGGGCCAGATCTCCCTCGGATAGGAAGTCTACTACTGGGTATTGTGTGTTTGTTGGAGGTAATCTCGTTTCTTGGAAGAGTAAAAAGCAGACAGTTGTGGCGCGGTCAAGTGCAGAATCGGAATACAGGGCGATGGCCCACACTACTTGTGAGCTAACTTGGTTGAAACATGTGTTGGAAGAACTCGGATTCGAACACTCCTCACCGATGGATCTGATATGTGATAATCAAGCAGCACTTCACATTGCATCTAACCTAGTCTTCCATGAGAGGACAAAACATATTGAAGTTGATTGTCACTTCATTCGAGAAAAAGTATTGCAGAAGCAGATTGAGACTAAACATGTAAAGTCAGCTGATTTGTTCACTAAACCGTTGGGGGGCTCAAGGATAAAGTATATTTGTAACAAGTTAAGAGCATACAATATATATGCTCCAGCTTGAGGGGGAGTGTTAAAGGGTATTTCTGTCTTTCCTGTATTATTTGAGGTTTGTGTACGGTTTAGGGTTTACTGTATTATTACTTCGTTTTCTATATAAAAAGAGGGATAAGCTACCACAATGGATTAAGTCTTCTCATTCTTTTCATATCACCTTTTCAACTTCATCACATGTTATTCGATATTAAAATAAAATTTCGGGCAAAATATTTTAAAAAATAAATAAATATATATTTATCAACGTTTAGTTTGTGATAGGCACGTTGTTGGAGTATGGTCCTAAACAAGATATGAGCAAGTTTGGTAAGAGATTCTCAGTAAGAAGCCCAGAATCGGGAATCTGACATGAGAGCGTGGCCATTTTAGAAGGATCCTACAACTAAGATCCAATCTTCCCATTCTAATCTTTATTCGAATCTTTTCACAATCCTCCTCAAGATGTTCCGAAAATATCTAGCATTCCCAGCGTGTTAATTAACGACACTCAAACATCATTCTTTGGAGACCCTTGGTTAGAATATTGGCAAGTTGCTTTACGGAAGGGACATAAGGCATACATATCAATCCCCGCTCAATCTTCTCCTCCTTTATAAAAATGCTTGTCTACCTCGACATGTTTGGGTCGGTCATGGAGAATAAGATTGTGGGCAATATTAAGCGCAACCTTGTTATCACAATATAGTCTCATAGGTATTTCAACTGATATTTTCAGATCTTCTAAGAGTTTTTTAAGTCGTTGGAGTTCATAAACTCCATATCCAACAGCTCTAAACTCTGCTTCGGCACTACTCCTGGCAACAATTGATTGTTTTTTACTTCTCAAATTCACTAATTTTCCACCAATAAAGCTGCAATATCCAGAGTTTGATCTTTTCTCACTTATAGAACCAGCCCAATCAACATCTTTATATGTTTTAACTTTTAGATGATTATTTTTCCTGAAAAAAGTCCTTTCTTGGAGTCTTCGGCAAGTAATGAAGAATCCTATACATAGTTTTAAAATGTTTCTCACGAGGAGAATGCATGAATTGGCTCACCACACTTACTGCAAAAGCCAGGTCAGGATAAGTAAGTGATGAGTAAATTAAGTTAACACCCAGTCATTGATATTTCCCTGTGTCGGCAGCAGACCCTTGTTTATCACCCCTAATGTATGATTAAGGTCCATTGGAGTCTCCGCACCAAGCATACTCATTTCATTCATAAGGTCCAGAGCGTATTTTCTTTGTGAAACACATATTTCTTCCTTCGTTATAGCTTCCATGCCCAAAAATATATTGAATCTGGCCTAGATCCTCGATTTCAAACTCGAGAGCTATGCTTTGCTTCAATTTTTCCATTTCTGTAATATCTCCACCTGTTAGAAATTAGAATAGTATTGTTGAAGGGTATTGTCCCACATTGTCTAGAGTTCTTTGTAATGTTCACTTTCTTGTACTAAAAATAGAGAGAGAGGCAAACACAAATGTTAACCCTTCTTCTCTTCTCCTATTCTCTTGTTATTTCAATATGGTATCAAGAGCAAGTTCAGTTGGGTATTACACCGACAAGGTCTATTCTTTTAATTGTTATTTTCCTTTTCTTTAATTTTCCTTTTTTTGTTTCTCACACCTCCACGTTTTTGCCTTCCACGACCTCCACATCAAGTACCCAAACCCATCCCGTCGTCCCGAAGCCAACACCATCGACCAGCTTCCCGACACCATGGTTATCACCAGCCCCCCACAACATCGACGTCACCAGTCAGAATGCAGGCAACTGCTAACATCGCCGTCGCCTACCGCCATGCAGTCAGAAGTCGCAGACCAAAACACAGTCACACGCAGAAGTCTCCACCGCAGCCGACCGCCATCTGATCTACCCCCATCGTCATCTCTCTCTCCATCGTCATCAAAACTGTCATTACAATCACCGTTGCAGTCGAAATCGAAGTCCCCGTTGTCGTCGCCGTCCACCAGCACGTTGTTTCCAACTGTTCGCCGTCGCAGTCGCCAAAACTGCCAAATCGACGTTGTCGTTGCCGTCCATCCAACAATCCGCCGGCCCAATCTCCAACAATCCGTATCGCAGCCAACGAATGAGAATACGATTTCGCATCTTTCATATGCTGACGACGTGGTGATGTTCCTTAACAGCAGGAAAAAGTCCATGAAATTTTATGAAGTTCTTGAAATATTTTGATTCGTGAATGGGGGACAAAAGCCAAATTTTTTTACCGGACAATCTAGCTCCTCACCGTCACTTTAACTGAAGCATATAGGATTCAAGCGAGGTACCTTTTCGTTTAGTTACTTGAGTTGTCCGGTATATGAAGGAAGGAAAAAATACATTATTTTTTAAGATATGTAAAGGATGATTAGACAGTAGGTCAGTAGATGGCAAGGAGAGTTACTTTCTAATGGTGGGCGTCTCATTCATTTGTAAGAACAATCTTCAGAGGATGAAATTCTACTTGTTCACGGCAATCTCACCTCCGATTTCAGTTATTCGGGAAGTTGAGAAGATTATGGCCAGTTTCTTTTGGAGATCCAATTCTGAAAAGAAAAAGTTGCATTAATAGCGATAGAGAAATATTTGCCCTACATATGAGGGATGTTTGGGGATATGAGACTTTCAGGATGTTATTCAGGCATTTCAGATGAAGTTTTGGTGGAGGTTTAGAGAAGAGACAACACTTTGGACTCAATTTTTGAAAAATAAGTACAACCAAACCATGTATGAGGTGCTCTACTTGAGGAAATTTTTTATACCGAGGACCATATTCAGTTCTTGATAGGAAGTAGGTATGTATCCTTTTGGTGGGATACCTGGCTTATCACGGTTCCGTTGGGTGAGGTGGTAGTGGTAAATATGCGTCTTACAATCTACTAGTTAAGGATGTTCGGTTAGCTAGTGGAGAATGGAACATGCAACTTATTCATACTCTCATCGCAACAGATTATGTGAGAGAACTGGAGTGTATTCAGGTTCTTAATGCGTCAGACCATGATGTTATCGTTTGGTAGCCCTCTAACTCGGGGATCTTCTCATCTGTTCTTTGAAAATATTTGGCACAAGCCCTTTCTAATTAAGATATCTGTTTTTTTGTGGAGGCTTCTACATGAGGCGATTCAGCAGAAAGGTGTGAAAATCTGCTCTTGATGTAATTGTTGTGGTTGAGAAATCTGGAAAATGCGTAATAAGGTTAGATTTGATGATGTTTAGTTTGATGGTCAAAAAGTTCTATATAATATTCACCAAACCATCACTCGAATTGTCTTGGCTGTGCGAAAAAAGAAATCTAAGATTCAATTGGTGTATTGGAGCCCCCGTGCATTAAATTGAAGATTAATTTAGATAGAAGTTCTAGAGGCATCCCTGGTTATATTGGAGGAGGCGGTAGTTGTGGGATGCTAATGGGACATTATTGTTTGGTTTCTCTCAATTTCTAAGGATTGCGTCTAGTTTGCTTGTGGAGACAAAAACGTTGTGGATCGCATTTCAGTAATGTGTTGAGTTTGATGGGTTTCTGTGGCTATAGTCCCGACAATGTCCTACTGGTCGAGATGGTTGCTAGGAGATCTACAACGTCATGGAGATTAACATCATTGATTAGAAATATAAAACTTCTGCCTTCTTAGCTACAGGCTCTTATTTCGCACTTTTACAGGGAAGTTAACACAGTTGTTGACTTATTGGCTAAGTTAGGAAGTATAGGAAAAAATTGGACTTTCTGGTCTGAATCAGAATGTCCGGCAACTGTTCGTGGACGCCTAACTCTGGATAGGGTTCGCTTACCTAAAATTCAAAAAATCAAGGGAAGTTCTTAAGTCATGTTTTAATTCTTGATTTTGTTTTATTGTATTATTTATAAGTTGTTACTTGATTTGTTTCAGAGATCAGGCCTCGCCCCCCTCTGAATTTTGTATTCTTAGCCTTTATCAATTAAGTTCTCTTCGCTCCGCCTTCCAAAAATAAAGTGCAAGTTGAAAAGAAGCCACAAGTGCATTGACTTCTTCACGGGACAGGAAGATGGCCGGCTCTCACTTATGCAACACCAGAGGCTTCAGTTACTGCGGACTTGATCATATACAACAGTATGCTGCCATAATCG
Organism: Eucommia ulmoides; assembly: GCA_016647705.1. Taxonomy (NCBI): domain Eukaryota; kingdom Viridiplantae; phylum Streptophyta; class Magnoliopsida; order Garryales; family Eucommiaceae; genus Eucommia; species Eucommia ulmoides. Next base: position 117,678 of record JAENRU010000391.1, on the reverse strand, counting down.
TCATTTAATACAAGTAAAACTTCAACAAAAAAATCTCTTTGAGTTCCATTTACAAGTCCAAGTCCAGGATCTATTTATAGTAATTTCAGTTCAGTCCTAACCCAGAATGCATTTAACATATACATAAATTTGTACACAGGCGTGCCCATATAAATGAACAGAATGGTTCGACACATCATTGGTGACCCACATTGACCTGTCTTCTACGTTTTACATGTGCTTCCTCCTATAAAGAGGAATCACTAGGTTGACATTGCTTTTCACTACGAGCCACTAAAAAGGAAGTCTGGAGGAAAATTCCTAGAAATTGATAAGAGGAGAACACGAAGATAAAAGGTGGAGGCAGACATGGGAGTCAGAAACACGATGATGGGTATTTGGGACATAGTTAATCCAATGGGAGTGAGTTTAAGAATAACTAAACTACTCCACAGAAGACTAATAATCAACACACACACACACACCCCCCCAACAACCCCCACCCCGCCTCAACAAACAAAAAACAAGGGGAAAAAATCTATGATGCACTCTGAAATTCATAATTGAAGTGTTTCCACATCACACTTACAAATGGGAGAACCTCGACTGCAAGGGAAATTCCGCTGCAGACAACTCAATCCAGAAGGAAGAACACTGAAAGCAAAAAAGCATAATATATATCAGTCTGACGGAAGGCATGGATCAAGTACTAGTCTTTCTAAGAGAAACTAGAGATTGTTTATCATTTCCATACATATGCTGCTTAAATGCGAAAAAAACCATTTCTGCTTGGTAATGAAAGTAACCTTTGAGTATCAAATAAAGGGCTAAGAAGAAAAATGAAGGACAACAATAACCACATGACAATAATAAAGAGAGAATATCACGCAGCCGAAAATATCATGAAGAAATCTCTATTTGGTTTTCTTATCTAACCATGCCAACCAATGATGCAACACAACATTTTATTGTGTGGGTGGGCATCTTTTTTCTGCCCCCAAAGGTTTGGGTCAGAGATATTCCAAGGCTCATTGTGGAGACAGATTTTAGAGAAACAGTTGCGCTTATTACAAAAAGGCATCCAGAAACTCATAGATATAAGACATATGTGGAAGAATGTAAATACATCTTTTCAGACAGAAACTACTTGATTCAATTTACTCCCAGAGAAGAAAACAAGTGTGCAGACTTTCTTGTGAAGAAAGGAGTGAACGGGGGAATAGACTTGGAAATACTTGAATACATGACGAGAGTTGTAATGGCTGAAATGGACGTGAGCACCTTTCATGCTTTGTACCAAAAAATAAATAAATTAGGCCAGGTATGCTTAATATAATGTCGTTGTCAGTTTTTTATTGGTTAAATGGCCATCTTGTCCACCACGTGTACGGATATGGGCCATAGGAAAAATATTTTATTTCGCAAACAAGGACGGCACAATTGCAATTACACAATCACAACTTCAAAAATAGGGGGTCAATATAGGACATCTGAATGCAACAAAATCAGGCGTAGGTACTAGATTTTATGTATTGCCCATGAAGGCTTTTTGTGAGCTTCTTGGCTCTCACAGAGAATCGGGAATCAGGATTTCATATTAGTTCTGATTCTATGGCTGTACTCTTCTCTAAATGTAATGGATTTTCAATAATATATCATCTCTCTTCTTTTTTTCTTTTTTAAGCATCGTTCTCATTAGATAACCCACCACCCTACATATAGCAACCAATATGATCCAAAAATTTCTGGTAATTATATATCCTTGGGAAAGAGGACACGTAAGCTGCTAGCTAGCATTTTCATATGACACTCAAAAGTTGGAGAATTCTTAGACAGCATTCATTTATTGTTTTGTGGCTATAATAAATCAACTAGGAAATGATAATAAGCACTTCGCATCGACAGAAACATGTAAATTCATGGGCATTCATCACTGATGGTGTCCTTCAGGGACTCATCACCTTAATACATCTCCAATCTTATAGTATGTATCACATGTAAAAGGCAAGACCGTCAGTATGAAAAATAGACACAAACTAAGATTTAGAACAGCATGGTCACGTCAACTGCATGAAGAAGATAGAACAAGAAGAAACAGGATCTAGACACTTAACATAACAGCGTACAAGTGTTCTATTTTCTTTGGGTCTTGTAATGTGCCAGCATGGATGAGGTCAAATCTATACACCAGCTATTTACAACTAGTAATTCCAAATTAAAAGGTAATATCTTAAATAAGTGTCATTGTTTCTGTGACGAGCATCCAACCTAAAACCATAAGGTAATAGGTAGCTTGGGAAGGCTCACTTAGACAATTTGGGATTCAACACTACCCTTACGTCTTTGCACAGTGATGGCCATAACATAGATTGGAGACGATGGTCAACCGATTGCAGTATGAAAGAAGGAGATTTCCTATAAGCCAGTTCTGGATCTCCTGATACCATCTTAGGGGCATCCAACATAATATCATATAATAATAAGGATGGGATTCAACAGTTGCGTAAGAGTGGATCTGAGAAACAAATCAGAGCTTCGAGAACTTCATATTGTTTGCTTTTATCAGATCTTGGACGAAGTTCTATAACTTAAATGGACACGTGGCATGAGAAAACACATAATAACATGCAAATATATTTTTCCTTTAGTGACTCAAGTTAAAAGGTTGAGCTTTAAAAAAAATTAACTGAGGCAACTATAAGAGAATCACCTGTCGTTTGAACTTCCAACTGTGAAGTTGTTGGCAACTATATTACTGCATATCATATTCAACAAAGAATTATATGTCAGAATGGATGTATGCAGCACGTCAACATATGTTCTGAAAAGAAGGTGCATCCATTTACTTAAACATAAATACATATATATAATCTTTTATATATAGATTATATATATATATATTTGCTAAGCCAAGAACCTCTCAAGGTGGTCCAATATTGACCCACCTTTGCAAAGTAAACCTGGAGGCCCATGCACAACCAGATCCGCATATAGACCAGGTAAGTCACCCCTTCGAGATAGCCAGTGGCCCTCAAAGAATTTGCATACCATGAACAACATAATCTTTCACCACTCAAACTAACCCCCAAGGGTTTCCTTAAACATGCATATTAAACTACTATACAATGACGGAAAGAGATACAACCCAAAGGGGAGGGGGGGAGAAAACACAGGATTCTCATACATACAGCTGCAGGTTTTGTTGGCCAATCCAAGAAGGAAAGCTCCCAGATAATTCATTGTATGACAAATCTCTGCATGCATAAAACCACAAGTTTGATCAGCATTTAAACAGATTATCCATAATTCAAAAATTGATAAATCCTTCTTAGCATGGAAGAGACACTATAGCTCCAGTGGGGGCAATTGACCCCGCAATTTTTTCTGCTAGAAAATTCCTTCAGATGCCAGGTTATATGTCAATACTACTGCTACAGGAATACCGCCCTTGGCCCAATCTCTCTCCCAACTAAATTCTTTATCTTCTAAATTATATTTTGAAGATTAGTAGATTACAATTTCTGAAAATGATTTTTTCGAACTTGGTTGTTAATTTGTGACGTCTCTAAAGGTCCATATATATTGTTATCTAAGTTTTTCCGCAGTTTGTTGGTGGAAGATGGATAGTCTTTTCATTTATGTAAGATAATGTCACTCTTTCATAAGTCGTGATTCTTTTCCCTTTCCTATGAGGTTAAATATAGTCTATTTCATGGACCTGTAATTGAATTTATATGCCTCCTACCATTTTTATACTTTTTGAAGGTCTGAAATAGTTTCTATCACTTCATAATGGTAGTTGATGGAGGGAAATTTGGTTGGTAAGGCCCACACGTGCATAAGATTGGAGAGCCGAGATGAGGGATCCGAGCATCCTCATCTCGGATTACCCTCCAAATGGACCTCCCATTTCCGCCCTGGAAGATTGAAGAGCTGAGATGAGGGATCCGAGCACCCTCATCTCGGATTACCCTCCAAAGGGCCTCCCATTTCTGCCTTGGAAGATTGAAGGGCCGAGATGAGGGATCTGAGCACCCTCATCTCGAATTACCCTCCAAATAGACCCCCAAGTCCACCATAGAAGATTGAAGGGTCAAGCTGAGGGATCCGAGCACCTTCAGCTCTGATTACTCCCCAAATGAGGCCCCCAAGTCTGACATGAAGATTTTCGGCGAGCTGAAGAATCCGAGCACCCTCAGCTCGGATTACTCCCCAAATGAGGCCTCATAACCGTCTCGGCGTCCCCTCTACCTCCTGTTCAGCTAAAAGGGATAAAACGAGCCCTTCATCTCCATTTCAAATGGGCCGGCCCATGGACTCCTATTGGTGGGCCCAAAATCCCAGTCTAAGCGCTTGAGACCCTTATATGTAAGCTCATTGGATGCCTATTGAATTAGGCTAATTAACCGAGCTGGAGTCCCTAATTTGGCAGCGCTAATCGAGTCCTACTCCCTATATATACTCCTTGGCATCTATTACCATCAGGTATTGCTTCTTATTCACTCAAGAGAGTTTTTAGCCTTCTCCCCCGGATACTTACTCTCACGCCAGAGGGACTTCACCGGGCACAACCTTGGTGGGTCTTTGTGCAGGTGCTCGAAGGACGGAGTTGAAGTTCAACTCGGAGTGCAAGGAATTCCCAAAGCGTCGAAAGTTTACCAAGCTCAGAGCTCGGTTTCCTCAGTGCATCCCCTTCTCCTCAGCAAGAAATTCACACGTGTCGTCGGCCCAGACCATACTGGGGGTGTTACCAGATTTTGACACCAACAATATTATACTCAATTTGGGAATAAATTTTGGAGTGTTTTGAGCAAAAGTCGCTGCAGTGCACCAATTTCCAATCCCTGATACCCCAAAGCATCAAATAATGATGAGACTAATGTGTTTTGTCTTAAAACATTGCTACAACTATTTTGATCAATTCGTAAGTATTTCTTTGACATCGGAAGGATTCGATCCTTAGTTTGCTCAGTGGAGAGGGGTATTTGGAAAGATCAGAATCGACTAATTTTTTATGGAGTTGTTTTGCCCTTATCTTTATGAAACAATCACTTTTGTACATGTTATGTTTTTGGCGGAAGGGATGCAATCCTTCAGGGAGTCACGAGCTTCTTGGTTTTCTAGGGGAGCATAAGGCTTCATAGTTGTATAGGGTTGATGCCCCTTGCACCTTTTTTATTATATTTCCTCCTTATAAAGAAAAAAAATAAATACACATGAGCTTGATTACAATTTTCTACCATGTGAACCTAAGTTTAACGATGGTGTGGCCCTAGATGAGACATAATAGCAAAAAGTGTAACATTTTTCATCTTAACCTTAACGGAAACTGAATAGGCTTCAAGTTCCTATCTCATGCAAAAAGTACTAAGCAGCTGCAAAAAGATCAACCCAGAGCAAAGTGGCATGGGGTGGGAGGGGGCGGAGACTTGTCCAACTGTAAGCGATATAGAGATTTGGTGTGTAGGAAGTCTTCAAACATTTGAGACATATAATATAATTAAATTATTTTGGAAAAAATTTCATTGGAGATCAATATTTTGATAGTGGATACAAAACTCCTAAATTATTTTGGAAGAATTGTAAGCTTGAAGCAGAAGCGCAGCCTGTTTAGAAAGTCCTGCAACTAAGATTTAAAAAGCACCTATAAAGAATACACATAAAAATTTAATTTCGGAAAAATGAAGAACAGCGTAACAACATCATTTCCATACAAATAAAGTTGAAGGAGTTGTCATAAATTTACTCACATATTGCGGAGAGATGCACTCTTCTGTGCAGGCAAGGCACCAGTTAACCGATTATTTCCAAGAAACCTGAGGGGGAAAAGACAAATGCTTCAATACATGAAGAAGTATGTTGGAGTCTAACATTAAGTGGAGGAGTTTCTACAAGTGAGATAGTGAACTCAGGTTGAACAGCTCATTTGGAATCTGCCCAGTCAAATTATTGAAGCTCAAATCCCTGAAAATTTTCACAGCACACAAGGTTAAAAATAAAATAGAAGCTATATGTACCAGATGATGATAACTGTTGAAATATGCATTTATATATTTACAGTTTAAATCTTTGTAGTTTTAGTATTGTTACTATAGGGCTTTATTGGCTCATTTACCCCGGTGATATCCTTCCCAATTTAGCCGACTATTGTGGTTATATAATTGGGAGAATAGAGTCTATTCATATGTACAAAAATCAGCCCAATCAGCCCACTATTGTGGCTATATAATTGGGAGAATAGAGCCTATTGATATATACAAAAATCATTATCTTCTTTCCCTATATCTTTTTATCACAAAAGGGAAAAGGAAAAACAGAGAGAAAATAAACTCAATAGAGTTGTATTTGGTTAAAAGGATGAGAAGACAACAGAGTGGTTTGCTTTCTGGTAAAGGACGCAAGAAAAATCCAGTTTCAGTTCGAGTCTACATTTTGCAAGCTTCAAATACTAGAGCTAAGGAAAATGCTTACAGCTGTGACAAACTCCGTAAACCTCCAATACGAGATGGAATAGAACCAGAAATATTGTTATTCCTCAAAATTCTGCAAAAAAACAGATAAAGATATGCATATGAAAATAGCTAATATAAGTTCATATTTAGAATCCGTAACGATGTTGCCTTACAAGGTGCTCAAGGAGTTCAAACCCATGACAAATTCCAGAGAAGAGCTTCCATTAGCTAAATCACTTATTCTCCTGCATGTGCATTTTGCAAGAAGATTAATTCTCAATTTTCACCAACTAATGAGGCATTAGATCTACCAAAAACTGAAAAATATAACACTCACAAGTCTGTCAAAGCGGTTAAATTGGAAAAAGTAGATGGTATAGGGCCTTCAAATGAGTTCCCTTGAAACCTCCTAAAGAAAAGCAACCATAACGCCGATCATAGACTTGGGAGAGGGAGTATCACATTACCAAATAAACAATTTTGTATCGTTTTTTTGTTTTAAATGGAGACTTGTTACAACATTAAACTTCCTATAATACAAGAACAATTGGATAAGATTTTATGATGAAAATAAGACTTCGAAGCATTGTCTCACAGGGTAGTAAGCCTTGACCAATTCCCAATGAAGTCTGGTATTCTGCCTGTTAGGTTGTTGTCAGAAGCCCACCTGAGATTCCCAATAATTATTTCAGCTAAACTTTGACCCCAAACAGAATTAATTTAAACAAAATATTGATTTTAAGAATAAAAGAGCTCTCACACTGTATTCAGGCTCCCAAGGTCAGCAAATGTTGAGGGTATCCCACCGCTAAGTCCCGAACTATCGAAGTAACTGACATGGTGAACATTGGTGTGTAAATCATGCTACACATTTTGCTCACATGGAGTCACTAAAACTCAATTAAAATAGCATCACAGTAGAGGTGAATGAGAGTGACAAATGGCGCAAAATAATAAAAGAGAAGGAAATATATCCCAGACATTATACCAAGAGAGTGGGCATCTGTCATAAATGAAAATGTTGCCTGGTTTGACCACAAAAAAATGACTACAGGCTGCAAATGCTTGAATGCCATCACATGCATAATAGAGCTCACCATCCTATGTCTGCGAATTACGAGATTCAAAAAAAGGGCGGCAAAGTACACAAGTCTCTTGCAATTGCAGGGTAGGGAGCAAAAAATGTGGTAGCTTCACCTCCACCTCTACTTTTAGGAGAGGTTATTTCCTTGACTCAAACATCTGAGAGCTCACGCATGCCCTATGCATGTGTCAAGCTATGAAGCACAAGTACGAATGCACGGGTTTGGGATTTGGGGATGCTGTTTCTTGGATTAATCTTTTTTTAATTTTTTTTGCAGCGGGATTCGTATCCATAAAGACACACGCACAAGCACACGCGCGCACACACACATATATATCCAATTTAAAAAATAAAAGTACAAACACATAAACACAGTAATTATTAGGAGGTTCCAACCTAAAACTATACGATTGTAGGTGGAGTAGCTCCTTTCATTTATAAACTAGTTTGAGAGGGCTCACAAATGCAATGTGGGATTCAACATCCACCCTCTTGTACCACCTTGCCTTGCAGGATAACTGAGGAAAGAAGCCAAACAACTTGGAGACAAACTAGTGGGCAGAGCCAAGAAATTAAACGGGGGTTGGAGGGTGGGGGGCAAATGCTTTCAAAGAAAATCAAGATTCATCATTTATATATTCGCTTCTAGTTCTTATAGCAAAATATTACAAATTAAAAATAACGCAATCAAACATTATTTAAATAAATTTTAGAGGAGAAAGAAAATAAATTTCTTAAGGCAAATCTACAACCAAAGAGGTAAAATACATGACATTAACAACTCTAAATTAATCAAGAATATTTATTCCCAAATCGCAAGACCACCAAATCAATAACATACCTAAATTAATTAATATCCACAAAATTAATTAAAAATATTAAAACTAATTTAATGTTTTTCCAATAAAATCCCAAAATGATTGTTCAATATGATTCATAAAACCACAATAATCTTAGCAAGAATTATTCGTAGTGTCGTTTTTAATTCTTTACGCTTCACATGTCCTAAATTCAGTTTTGACACATTATTTAAGTAATTTGTAAGAATAAGAAAATAAAAATACACTCGAACCCTTAATTTTATATATTTGAACTAATTTATAACAAAATATTAATACTTAAGTAGATTTTTTTTTATTTTTTATTTTTTAAATACAATGTAAGATTAAATAATACATTATCAGAGGCGCAATTGATTATAAAAAATTATAAGGGATATTATTTAAAATGATCAAGAGTAGTAATAAAAACTAACTAGAAATATAGGGTAGTAATATAAATTTTTATTTTTCAAGCTATTCTCCCTCCGCCCCTGGGACAAACAAACAATTCTTTCAAAACCTAGCTCAGATACCATGTTAAAGGGTTCCAACTTCCAACCTAAAACCATATGGTCATAGATGGAGTTGCTCTTTCAAATATAAACTAGTTTGAGAAACCTCACAAATGTGATGTGGAATTAAACAATAATATAAATAACAACGAAAGGAGCTAGAGGAAGGAAAGCGACTAAGAATCCGAGTCAGTTCACTAGCTAGACCTTAGGGAAGTGGACTAATGAGTGAATACCAAACACATAATAAAGGAGTTGTTTAATGTTTCATATTCTTATTAATAATTTTCAACAAAATTTTCAACCTAAAAAAAATAAACTAAAGTTTTCATGTTTTAAGCTTTCACATCTCTCAAGACATTAGCTACTGACTTGACTTCGTTCAGTCAACAATCATTGATTCCGGATCTAGAAGTGACTAAACTCCCTTTCGAGCTAACTGACTCGTCACTGCTTTCATACGGCAAAAAGCTCTCTCCTAACCAATATGTGTGATCACAATCTGGGCCGCTTGGGCCTAAAATAAGGACGAAGCGGGCCATTCATTACTGAGCTACTCTACGTATTGGTTATAACTTCTCATTTTTTTTAAATGAAAGACCCGTTCTGCCTTCGCATTGCGTTACAAGTTGGGTAATCCCTTCTTAACAGGTCACTGAACACTCCCTAGTAAGAAAGTCAATTCGCTATCCACGGAGATACGGATTCAAGGGCAACCCTCTACCAAGGAACCATTCCTGGCTCCAACGATAAGAGAGCTTGAATTCTACCGGGGTCTATCTATTTCCCAATTCAGAACCCATGCCTCCTACCTCAATCGTTACCTATCCTCCATCTCCATGGCTAGGCAGGTTTGGTTTTTTTTTTGAAGGGATAGGGGAAGGGGAGAGTGGTTGCGCTATCAAAAGCGATAGACTGTCAATTTGTTGAAGTTTTTCTACGTAGGTTCGAATCCTGCCTCTCCCAAAATTCTGTTGTGATATAACTTGAGAGTGCAACGTTCCTAACCTGCCACGTAACCTTCGGTTACACACACTACCAAGAAATATTTCAGTGTCTCACACTTGTTGTAACTAAAGGACACCAAAGAAGGAAAAGTAAGGCCCGGGGAATTAGCGTAACTGGTTCACTTAGAAAGACATGAGAGCCCCAGGATTAGTGTGGCTTCAGGCCCAGAGATTTCCAAAAATAAACTAAAGTTTTCATGTTTTCTTCATTGTTAACAAATTAAATGAACAAAACGACAATTGAAAAAAAAAAAAAAAAGCATAATCAGTGTCGTCTGTTTGTATTAGACCATAACCTGAAAACAATCACTCCCTTGAGCAAATAAATACACCCCAATTGAAAGCTTATGAATCATCAAATATCCATGCATTCTAAAATAAAAATAAAAAAAATCCCTGACGTGTCCCTAAAAATTTAATTGGCATTTTACCCACATGTGGTTTACGTAAATTGCACTTTACCCCATTGTGGTATTTTGCTATGCAAACCACGCCCCCCCCCCCCCCCCCCCCCGGCTTGGTCTAGTCCCAAGTACAATGGTTGAATATTTAAGATATTTGTACAAAAAAAGGCAAATTTACCCATCCAAGCCCACCGCAAACCACTGCCGTTGCCACCACCTCTTCTTTCTCCTTCAGAGGTGTTACAAATTTATCAAAAAAAAAAGGAAAAAATAAGCAACAATCTATTGCACATTAAAATGCAACACCTAAATTGACTTCAAAAATTGATATAGAAACAAAGTTCCAAATAGAATATGAACAATTAAATACGATACCTGGAACAATTAAATACAATACCCTCTTTGATGCTTCTCATCGAGACCCAAGAAGAGAATAACAAAGATTCATGTGATAATTTGTATCTATATATGCACATACACGTGTAGATGTGTAGTAATTAATTTATGTAATGAATTTAAGGGTCCGTTTGGATTGAGAGAAATGGAGAGAAGATAAGAGAATTCATTAAGAGAAAAGGGGAGAAGAGAATGGGAGAATTTTATTTTTTTCTCCATCTCATTTGATAATCTCATTAAAAGAAAAAAGAGAAAGTAAATTAGTAAAATGACTATTGCGCCCCATTTTTTAAAAAAGAAACAAGAAATTAAGGGTCTTATGGTCATTGCCAACATTTTCTCTCAATTTCTCTCCAAATTTCCCGAATTTGAGGAGAAAACTCTCTTTCTAAAGAGATTTTCTTTGTATTTCACCTCTTTTCTCTTCTCTTCTCTTCTCTCCTCTTTAAAATTACCAAACAAGAGAAATGAAGAGAAAACTAATATTTTTCTCTTCTCTTTTCTCCGTTTCTCTCAATCCAAATGGACCCTAATTGAATAACAAGGAATTATGAAAGAAAAATCCATAAAAATCAAAGAGAAAAGGGGGAAGAATACATCAAAGTAAATATGAGACAATTAAAGGATGTAAAACATCTGAATTTGAAAAGATCCAAGTAAATAAGAACCAAAAATTCCTTCTAAATCTTCCATATTTGAATCTCAGTCGGTCAATCCCTCAATCGCTCTAATCTAACAGAAAGCAAAGGAGATGGTAAATTGGTGAAAGAAAAGAAAATTGGAAAGATCCAACCAGTGACCCAGACTGATCCCATTCGTTCATTTTGGTTTAATTTATTGAATTTGACGTGTATAAATGTCAATTGATATTAAATGACTTGTTAAGTTTACTTTTAAAGGTTTGACCCTGAATTTTATCAGAGAACGTAACGGCTACAATTTAGTCTAGACCACATCGGGTTATGTGCCTATCAAAATACTATAGGGAGTAAAGGGAAATTGAGGTAAAACACAAGGGGATAAAGCGTCATTTACCCTTGATTTAATTTTTAAATATTTTTGACGAGTCAAACACACACCTCGGAGAATCCCCAAATCACTTGCATTGGGTGTGCCCCCAACACTGGTGCTTTTACATTTCAAAAGCACCTGTGCTTCATAGGTGACAAGCCTCACTAAATGAGGAGATCCTAATAGATTATAAATCAAATAAAAGACTAGATGGTGTAATAGCATCCAACAATCATATTATAAAACAGCGTCTTTTGACTACTTCTACGTCAGTTTAATGTTCGATTACTGGAGATCTTGATTGTTAGACATGATCTCCTACAGAAATAAAACGTGCTCTTACCTATTCAATTGCACAATTTTTCCAAACAGGATGCCTTCAACAATACACCAACAAAAATCCCCCACCGAGCCATGACGTACTTCAGCAGATCTACCCAAATTACAAGTGGAATATGTATGCCTAAACCAGAGTGACTAAGAGAGAGTAATCAGTTGTTTGTCTGATCCTACGTAAAAATAATTTATTAAACATTGAATGAGCACTCCATTTTCATAAATACTGACTATGCACGCCTTACGGGTCGACTACTTGGCCACATATACCCTTTAAAGGAATGAGCTTGTCATAGGGGGGCAATCTCCCTATTGAATCGAATGTAACCAAATTTCTCTTACAGCATTTTCCAAATAAATAAAATCATACATCCTCGCAGATGAATTGTTAAATCTTTTATGTACTATTTAAACCATCATAGAAGATTTTTCATCATTCTATCCTCAATTTGTGCTATTGTTAGCCCTCACATATTAATTCACTTCATATTTTATGTGTTCTTTTATTACTAGTACTACACATGCACCATAGAATCCTAATTCCAACCACATTCATTATATGCATGTTTCCCACTTATATTATTAAATTTCCCGTTCAATAGGAGTGGTCATGATCACATATGAACCCAAAAGAACTACTCACTTCAATTATCATGCTTTAATTTAACTGGATAAATTTCTCTCTATTTTTCCATTGTATAATTGAATGCAAGGATCGGTAATTATTATTTTTGGTACCTCTTAAGCACCAATTTCTCCTCATCCCTACAGATTTTACGATAATTGGAATGCATGTAACCTTAGTCACCGATCCACAACAACTTTAGACTAAGGTCTCTCTAAAGTTTCAACTTCTTGTTAAGACCTGTTCTAGCTTCAAAAAGAAATGCCATATCAACTCAAACAACCTACACAAACGTAATTGTTTTGAATGTGTTTTGTAAGTTCTTCTGCAACAAAGCAAACAGGTAAGACTTCAACACAAAAACAAATACTACAACCACTTTACTTCTTTAGTAACTCGCCCTTTCTAGCACCACAATTACCGAAATTGGATTTCTTCTTTTTCCTTAAATCTCTCCTTAAATTGCCTAGATTATCCAAGCATATTGATTCTCTATTACACTTGTTTCATGTCTGCCTCTATACTCCATCACCCGCTGTAAAGTTCTGTAGTATTACTTAACATTCTATTCCATGATGATTTCTACAATTATGAAAATTTCTTTTGTATTCTTATATAGAAACCAGAAAATCATTTTTCCAATCATTTGACGTTTTTTTCTAAAATTTTATAAAAAAAATGAGGAACATAAAAATGATGTAACAAATATTATCATGAATTTAATTTCAAATATGAAAGATAAGATTATTCTAGTCTGATGTGTATTCTAACATTCTCCCTCGCAACGATTTGAAAAAAGGTGCTACGATTTGCTCTTAGTGTAATTGTTGTTGTATTCCTCAGACTGAGTAGTTGGACCATCTATTATCTCAAGGGGAGGTGGCTAAGGTTGTGTGGGCTGCCTTTGGGGCTTATCAGTAGAATGGTGATGTGTTCAGTAGATTGAATTTTTTATGGTAGCATCATAGATCTCCAAACCTTCAGAAACATCATGCCTTGTTGCTTCCTTCTGTTCTTTGTTGGGAAACATGGAAAATGCAGAATAAGGTGAAATTTGATGGGGCTCATCAAGATGTCCAGCAAGTTCTGTTTCACATCCATCAAACGATGGTTAGGCTAGTTTTTTCTTTGGAGGAAAAAGAAGTCTAAGGTTCAATTGGTTTATAGGAATTCTCCTCGAGACGTACTGAAATTCAGTTTAGATGGAAGTTCCAGAGGAAACCCAAGATAAATTGGTGGAGGTGGCACTCTTCGAAATAACAAGGGCAATTTAATTTTTGGGTTCTCTTAATTATTGGTTTTGGAACAAGTTTTCTTGTTGAGACTAAAACCTTACAGATTGCACTGCAATTTTGTGTTGATTGTAACTGGAGACATGTCGATATTATTATTGCCAATGCTTGTTGGTCGCTACAGTTGTTGTGAACTCTCTAGTGCCGTGGAGGATGCAGTCTTTGATCAGGGATATCAGGATTTCGGCCTCTCAGGCGCAATGCTTCGATGTCTCACTATTACAAGGAAGCTAACACAATTGTTGATCTTTTGGCAAAACTTGGGAGTGTCGGTGAGAAAATCATCTCTTTTGGAATGAATCAGATTGCCCGAAGTCGGTGTGTGGTTGTCTAAGGCTGAATAGGCTTCACTTTCCAAACTTTCGGAAAGTCAAGGGTTTTTAATTAGCTTTTCTGCCTTGATTTTGTTGTATTCTTTTATTTTTCATTTGCATTCATCATATTTATTCAATTGTTTCATTCTTTATAGAGGCCAAGTTTAAGCCCCCTCTTATTTTGTATTCTTTTTCAACTAATCAATAAAGCCTCCCTTGCACCACCGAGGTTTTCTTAAAAAAATTTATCTCACAACGAACATGGATCAGTGGTATAATTGTCTTGCCCTTTTCTTATTGCATAATATGTATAATTATATCTTGAATTGTAATATTGGGTTTGAGTTTGTCGAGTAAGACGGTGTTACCAAATGCACCAAGTCTTTCACGTGCACCTAAATTTGCATCAGTTGAAACGTGATACTTAATGATCACCAAGAAAAAGCAACATGAACCATGAAAGTGCGTTATAGCACAAGAGAAGAGGTAACCTATTGTGAACATGATTTCATTGCCGGAGTTCGAATAATTTAAATGGAAAATCAAGACACGCTCTAATTGACCCGCTCTACTACCATAGAATTATTTAAAAAAACAAGGAATATAAAAATAAGGAATAAAGATTACGTGCTTCAGCCAGGCCTACATCCACAGGAGAGAAAGCATGTTCCATATATCATTCAACAGTTGAGTCTGAACGCAATTGAAAACTTCACAATAACTCTATTTGTTGAGATGTTAAGTTGAAGTGATGCCAATTGCATACCCAACCTTACCTTGAAATTACTGTCTTGGCATATTAATCCTTATCTTGGAATCCTAATGGAGACAATTATACATGTTAAAGTATGATACGGCTTGACTCCATGATTTATAAGGGAATGATACGGCTTGACTCCTATATGGCCCTCTCCCTTTATTTATAATAAAGAACCAGTACAAAAAGCTTAAATATAAGGGCATGATAGAACTACCCTATAACACTCTCTTTCAAGCTCCCTCAACTTAAAGCATATATATCTTAGCTCCTACCTTGTTACGAATTTACTTTATCCTTCTCTACATCTTCTGCATCCAACTTGCGATATAGATTACTTAACAACTTCACTTGTATTCATTATAGTCAACTGGCGACTTTTTTTTCAAAAGCCATTATTCTAGCACTTTATTGCTTCCTTTACTTCACAAGATTCTTCCCCGACCAAATTTTTTTATATTGCACTCTACTCACGAAACAACACAGATTCTCACTAAAACTGCTAGTGCTTGCCAAAGGTGATAATTGGGATCCTTAAAACTCATAGACGCCCAATACCTCCTCTTTGTATGATTGTGAGATACTACATCGGAATTGATGAACATATTAGCTAAATACATAAACCACCACGTGGACTACTACCCCTAAGTTGGCTAAAGCATTAGCTCAAAAGTTAATAGACCATTGTGTTGTGTGAAGTGTTTCCAGTGGTATAAATCTAACCTTGGATTGGAGATAACATCGTGGTGTTATTGGTAGACGAGCAAAGGCTCCGAAGAGGCTACTATCTACATACCAGCAAGGGGAAGAACTTGACTTGTGCGATTAGGATATCGTATATTAAAGTGGGAAAATGATGAATGAAATAAATGGATAAATTACTCTGATATATAAGAACAATGTGGACTACAACTATAACTTGGCCTAAAACTTTGGGCCACGTTGACCCGACTCGGTCAATGGGTTACTTAAGGTGTTACAATTACCATTTTAGGATATTGTTCGTCACGATTTCTCAATTTTATGCCCCTAGCATCATCACTAGGTAGATATCAATATCATATCTGGCTCGTGGCCAGTCCCAATCTCCTCCTCGGTAATAGGCCTGGGTCGTCTCTAATACCATACATAATGGAAAGGGTCCTCACCCATGACCTTCCCGTTGTATTATCAATATGAAAACGGTGCATCACAACGCACTTCACTTTCTCCCAATGTCCTAACGCATCTTTTGTCACCCTTCAATGCATCGAAGATTCAGACCAAATGTTGGAGTATTGGTATTATAGTTGGAACTTGGAACACATATAAGGACAAAAGGAATGGGGAGGTGAAGAGTAGGTCTTCAACAAGCTTCCAAATCTCAAAAGTCTTCATGCTACATGAATAATACTAGAACGGCCAAATCCCTATAAGTGAAAGTTAATTAAGTAATGTACTTAATGTACAGATCATAATATAGATCAGTTACTGATTACTCTAGTAACATGGTCAGCGCTAAGCGAGCAACACAAGCAGTTGCTTTGGGCGAAAAATTGGGACACCTCAAATCTACCCTCGCACTATTATGCTAGTTTTTCTAATGTCTAAAAGAAAACATTATTTAATACTACCTCAAATGAAAGCACCAACCCAAGTCGAATAATCACAAGAAGTGTCTTCAAATATCCTAATTTATTTTGTTGTGACATATTCTTCTTCTTTACGAGGTGTTATATAATTTTGATTGGGAAATTAGTCTTTCAACACCGATATTATTTTTTATAATTTGATGTTTATTTAATTTTCACTTCCATTAAAGTACATATTCTATGATGTCCACGGTTCAAAAATAGCAAATTCCATGACAAACACAATTTACTAGTTTGGGAGAGAAAAGAAAAAGTGATGAGGCCATGAAAATAAATAAATACTTAGTGTATATGAACACATATAGTGTGTATATACACATCTATTACACTTACAATTTTTAGCCGTTAATTTTGATATGGAAAAGGAAGCCCATTCTAAAAGTTGCTCAGGCCCAAAATTATCCGGCGATGTCCTCTCTATTGACTTGGTCAAAATTGACTTTTATTGGAGTAGACATAAGAATCAACATATTTGATATTTCCATAGAAAATGAGTAGAAATCAGCAAAGTGTGAGCACTTACAGTTCTTCCAATCTTGATAAGCTCCCAAGCTCTTGTGGCAATGAGCCAGAGAAGTTGTTTGTTCCACAACCCCTGCATTATTAACATTGTATATGGACGCACTTAAGAAGACCTGCTGTAAATAAAGAATCAATCAAGACATCCGGAAGTGAGAATAACATACAGTAATCTTAGGTCGGCAAGCTGTCCTAGTTCCCTTGGAAGCTCTCCAGATAATGCATTGATGCCGAAGCTCCTAAAGATATTAAATTTAACAATATTAGATAAAAGGAAACAAAAGGAACATAGAAATTATATAAATTTACTGGAAAATTAAAAACTAACAAAGGCTTACAAGTACTGCATCCGAGTTAGGTTGCCAATGGATGGGGAGACAGAACCTGTGAAGTAATTTTGATCCAAATTCCTGGAAAATGCAAGGTTTGTGTGTTTTTACTCTTTTTTTTTTTTTTTTTTTTTTTTCCTTTTTGAAAAAAAAATAAGGAACAAAAGAAGGAGGTAAAATGGAATTGTTTTGGACAAATACATAATCACATGTAGCATATGCTTCAATTATTCGGGCGCTCTGCGTTATTATTTGGGTAGCAAGGTGATGTGAGCACCTAAGAAATAGTAGAGAAGCACATATCCAGTATATAATGCATTAAGAGAAAAATCTTACAGATTGGTGAGGGAAGTCAAGTTCCACAGCTCATCTGGAATCACACCCACAACGTCCAAAGCATAAACTTTACTGTGAATGAACATTCAAACAACCAAATTAAGAGTGCATTTGAAAAAGATTCCAGAAGTTCATATACAATTAAGGCTCTGAAGTCCACCTCAAATGGTTTTTGCTTTCGCTTTAATACATTTTAAATGACTTTATGATTCCAAATGCAAAGCTACACATAAAGTTCATATTTCTAGATGGAATGAAGCCTCCAACAAGGCAGATTTATCTTATTTCTGAAGTGTTTTATTCTGATATCAGAATAAAAAATAAAAAGTTATGTTTCAGGATTTGACATGCTTTAACAAGGAAGCCATGCACATATTGTGACCTTGGACAAAATCAACTCCGCATTCGATAACTTTTAGTGACAAAAATCAACTCCGCATTTGATAAGTTTTAGTTCTTAAATTTGCTTATGTTAGGCCACAGATCCGGTTCACCTACTCTAGGCGCAAGGGTAGAATGAGTAAGGCAGATTAATTACTGTTGATATTCAGTTAGGCCTATTCTGTTAGGAATCTTATCTGTTAGAATCTGTTTTGCCATTCTGTTATGGGTAGAGAGGGGTGAGGATATAGGGGTATCTACTGTAAGGATGAGGGGACTATTATGTACTGAACTTTGTTCATTTTGGAGAGATCCCAAGCCTCTCAAATGCTTGGATTCCCTTTATAATCTTTCAATTGTTAAATAAAATCCCTCACCATTTCATAAATCCACTCTATAATTGTACTGATACCTATCAATTGGTATCAGAGCAATTTGATACCTGGGTAGATGGCAGCCTAAAATGTTGTTCAACGTATGGATGCGATGGAGGAGGTTGTCGGCACTGTGCAAAAGGAATCCCACCTGGAAATTGGTACGTTGAAGGAGGAGATGCAGAACATGAATAAGCATCTGGATCAACTCCTTAAGCTCTAGGAAGATTTAGCCCGAAACGCTTCATCGTTGTCGTCTGGCAGAGTGACGGAGGCCATGGTACTCAGTCCGATGGTGGGAGGTTCGTATGCAATTGACGACAACACCATTCTTCCAGGTTCACGCCCTGATTTCTGACTTCGGAAATTAGAGATGCCGGTGTTCGACGGAACAAATCCAAACGGTTGGATCTTGAAGGCAAAACGACTCTTTGCTCTCCACCGATTCATGAATGAAGAGAAGATCGAGGCGGCGGTCATCAACTTCAAGGGAGACGCCTTACTGTGGTACCAATGGGAAAACAAGAAGAGATTCATCATTCTGTGGGAGGAGATGAAGATCTTGCTTCTGAAGCAATGTCACGCTACTCAGACAGGGTCACTCCACGAACAGTGGCTTGCTCTGGAGTAGGAGGGTAGCGTTCGAGAGTATCGCTAGAGATTCGTCGAGCTTGCAGCACCGCTGGACGACGTTTCGAATGAAGTGGCCTTGGGCCATTTCATTCAAGCCCTGAAGCCAGACATTCGGGCCGAACTAAGAATTTTGGAGCCCAGTAACTTGGGCCGGGCCATGGACTTAGCCAAGAAAATAGAAGAAAAACTTCTGGTGGCCCATTCTTTCAAGCCCAGCAACTTGGGCCCGCCCACTGCTTCATCAGGAGGATTTCGATCGTCCATGGCAGAAAGTACTTCCGGAGCTAAACCGTATGGTGAGGTACGAAGGTTGACTGATTCTGAAATACAAAAGAAACAAGAAAAATGACTGTGTTATCAGTGTGATGACAAATGGGCGCCTAGGCACCATTATAAGATGAGGGAATTAAATGTTTTGCTGACCCATCATGAAGACGAAGGGGAGGTAGTAGAATCTGACAATTTGGACGAGGTGGTACCGGAACTGGAGACGGCGGAGATCAATCAGGGGGTAGAAGTCTCTCTCAATTCGGTGGTGGGCTTAACGACTCTGAAGAATGTGATGCTGAAAGGATCGATTGGTGAAAAAGAAATGGTAACGTTGATTGATCCAAGTGCAACTTATAATTTCATTTCTCTTGAGTTGGTGCATCGTTTGCAGCATCCAGTTTCTAAAACAGAAGCTTATGGAGTGAGTATGGGAACTAGTAATTCTGTACGAGGAGAAGGAATTTGCCGAGGAGTATCCCTTCACTTATAGGGAATTGATATCGTTGATGATTTTTTGCCACTTGGGTTGGGGAGATCGGATGTCATACTTGGCATTCAGTGGCTTGAAACATTGGGAATGACTCACACGAATTGGAAATCACAGGTAATGAAGTTCAAATTAGGAAATGAGACTATCACCTTACGTGGAGATCCTTCTCTAGGCAAAACTTTGGGGTCTTTGAAAGCAATGATGAGTACCCTTAAACATGAGGGTTTTGGGATTCTGGTAGAGCTCAATCACATGGTTGTGCTTGATGAAAGTATCCTCTGTGCCAGAGTTTCTTCACCCAACTCTTACGGAGCATGAGGTTGTTTTTAACATGCCTCATGGATTACCACCTGCTCGTGGACATTAGCACTCCATTGTGCTCAAAGAGGGCAGCCTACCGATCTGTGCCCGCCCTTATCGATATCCCCACATTCAGAAGGCTAAGATCAAACGACTGATCAAAGAGATGCTCGCTGCTGGCATCATACAGGTCAGTAATAGCCCATTTTCGAGTCCTGTCCTGTTAGTTAAGAAGAAGAATGGCTCATGGCGCTTTTGTGTGGACTATAGGGCTCTGAACAAGGCAACAGTATTAGATAAGTACCCCATCCCTGTCATAGATGAACTCCTTGATAAGTTATATGGTGCACGCATTTTTTCGAAGCTTGACTTGAAGTCAGGCTACCATCAGATCAGGGTCAAAGCTGAGGATGTCCATAAAACTGCTTTTAGGACACACGATGGTCATTACGAGTTCCTTGTGATGCCCTTCGGTCTCACTAACGCCTCAGCGACGTTTCAATCACTTATGAATGATGTGTTTCGACCCTACTTCAAACAATTTATTTTAGTATTTTTTTATGACATTCTGATTTATAACCCATCTGAGGAAGCACATCAACAACATTTGGCATAAGTTTTGGGTGTTCTACAATAGAATAGCTTATATGCCAACTGTAAGAAATGTGAGTTTTGGTAAAACACAAGTTTCTTATCTTGGATATATCATTTCTGGAGATGGAGTTGCAGCTGACCTAAACAAGATTCAGGCCATGGTATCTTGGCCAACACCCACCAGTCTGAAAGAGTTACGTGGCTTCTTGTGTTTGACAGGCTACTATAGAAAATTTGTGACCGGCTATGCTCGAATTGCCTTGCCATTGATTGAGCAGTTAAAGAAAGATAAATTCGGGAGGAATGCTGCGGCAGATAAGGCTTTTGAGGAGCTGAAATGAGCTATGACTTCAGTGCCCGTGCTGACGATGCCTAATTTTACACAGCCTTTTATCATAGAGACAGATGCCTCCGGTTTTGGGTTAGGAGCATTACTCTTACAGGGCAAGCAAGCGGTAGCATTTTTTAGCCACACTCTGCTTCCTCAAGCTCGCTTGAAGTCAATCTATGAGAAGGAATTGATGGCAACGGTGTCTGCTATCATAAAGTGGCGACCTTATTTGCTTGGGAGGCATTTTTTGTAGTGAGGACAGACCAACAGAGTTTGAAGTTTTGGCTAGAATAAAGAATTGATGGAGCCGAGTACCAAAAATGGATTACCAAACTCATGGGGTACCATTTTGACATCTAGTACCCTAGTGGGGCGAGTAATAGGGTGGCTGATGCTCTCCCTCGTATTCCGGAACAGGTAGAGTGCTCAACTTTGATAGTTCTTCAGTGGCAAAACTAGGACACTTTACGGGCTGAATTAGCAGAGGATGAGTTTCTTAAAAAGATAAGGCATGACATCAGTTCAGGTGATCAGCACCATGTTGGATTCACAGTGGAGCAAGGAGTGTTGTATTATAAAGGATGCCTAGTGATTCCGCGTACTTCTAAGCTTCTTTCTACTATTATTGGAGAGTTTCATAACTCCCCAATTGGTGGGCATTCAGGAGAGATGAAAATGTATCAGCATGTGGCAACTGAGTTGTTTAGGGTTGGCACGAGCAAAGATATTATTACATTTGTGCGAGAATGCACGGTTTGCCAACAGAACAAGCACTTGACGACTACTCCCGCTGGATTACTCCAGCCTATCCCTCTGCAGGCTCAGGTTTGGGATGAAATTACACTTGATTTCATTAAAGGACTACCCCGTTCTAATGGTTTGGATACTATACTTGTGATAGTGGATAGACTGAGCAAATATGCTCACTTTATAGGGTTGAAACACCCTTTTATTGCGGTGTCAGTTGTTGGAGTTTTTGTCAAGGAGATTGTGAGGCTTCACAGCATTCCTCAGTTCGTTATTTCTGATCAAGATCATGTGTTCTTGAGCCATTTTTGGAGTGAGCAGTACTACTCTCAAGCGTAGTACAACGTATCATCTTCAATCCAACGGCCAGAGAGGTTATTAATCAATGTCTTGAAACCTATCTGCCTTGTTTTGCATCATAGAAGCCTTGCACATGGGCTCGTTGGTTGGCATGGGCAGAGTACTGGTACAACACCTCATTTCATTCCTCCACCCGTTGTACTCATTTTCACGCTCTGTATGGTCGAGACCCTCCCCCAATTACTCGTTATAAGCGTGGCACTGCTTTAGTTTCTTTGGTTGACTAATTGCTGGAGGATCGAGATGCACAATTGGATGACTTACGGATGCATTTGTTGCGAGCCCAGCAGAGGATGAAGATGCAGGTTGACAGTAAAAGGCACCATAAAGAGTTTGTTGTACGAGATTTGGTTTTCTTGAAGCCGAAGCCTTACAAACAACGTTCTTTAGCTAAACGCAAGTATGAGAAACTTGTTGCTCGTTTCTATGGTCCTTTTAAGATTCTCCAACAAATTGGCAAAGTCGCCTACAAGCTGGAGCTTCCCTCTTCTGCTACTATACATCCCTTTTTCCACGTTTCTCAATTGCGTCGAGCTCAAGGGATCTCTACTTCATCTCCAGTACTACCTCCACAACTGACTCCAAAGTTCGAATTAGTGATGGAACCTGAGCTGTTATTGGGAGTGTGTCCCAAGGCACATGGCAATCCGGGTAAGATTGAAATATTGTTGAAATGGAAGTCATTGCCTGAATTTGAAGAAACTTGGGAGGATTTTCACATGATTCAGAGACAGTTTCCTGAATTTCACCTTGAGAAGTGAGAACCAGGTGAATGTCTAGGCAGGGGGTAATGTTAGGCCACGGATCTGGTTCACCTACTCTAGGCGCAAGGGTAGAATGGGTAAGGCAGATTAATTGCTATTGATATTCGGTTAGGCCTATTCTGTTAGGAATCTTATCTGTTAGAATCTGTTTTGCCATTCTGTTATGGGTAGAGAGGGGTGAGGATATAAGGGATATCTACTATAAGGATGAGGGGACTATTCTGTACTGAACTTTGTTTATTTTGGAGAGATCCCAACCCTCTCGAATGCTTGGATTCCCTTTGTAATCTTTCAATTGTTAAATAAAATCCCTCTCCATTTCATAAATCCATTCTATAATTGTTCTGATACCCATCAGCTTATTTCATTAAGACAAATCCAAGTGTTCAAATGAAAAAAAAAAGTTGGAATAAAGACTTGCATCGTATCATCAAAATCGTGCTGCTTTGTGTACACAAGCTACTACCAAGTAGCTTTGTGCTATCCATAACAATACAGGTAACAGTCTCGTCTAGCAATGAGGGAAAAGAGACCCCGGTAACAAGTGATCCAAAAAGTCCAAACCCAGTAAAATTAAAAATAAATAAATCAAAAGGCATGATTATAGTCCTCCCTTCTCATCCTTGCTTGAGCTGTAGCTTCGGTCTATTAGATTTTTTGACAACTTTATCAATAGTGGAATCCATTAATTAATTAATCGGGTATTGAAATGCATTCCTCTTCGATTGGTTGAAAACTAGAATGAAAATGCAATCCCACATTGGTTGTGTAAGAAAAACTTGAGCAATATATTAAGTTCTAAGTTGGAAATAAAGGGTTTGCCCTTTGGGCATACAATCTTGTATACATTGTAGGGGTTCTGTAATTAACTGCACACAGGCACGCCACCGCCGTCTGTTCGACTGAGCTCAGATTCGAGTCTGGGTCGGATGGGGTCTTAACCCATCATTGAATTAGCTTTTGGGCAAAATTCATTTAAATATTAAATGAAAATACTTATATGTAAACAGACGTTGCATCTGGTGGCCGTTATTGCGAACCAGTGCCAGTGACCATTCACGTATGTTCACAAACTTGAAACTAATGGTAGTTAGATTAGTGAACGTTCACTTGCTTTTCTTGAACCAATGCCTTTATGAAATTCTAAAATATTGCACCCATTCGATTGTGTCTCCTGGTCTTCTTTAATGTAAGCCTTTATTTTCATTTCAATCACTTCACCGAAGCCCAACACATATATATACATACAAAAAGTTAGTATTAAAACACAATTTCACTTCGCCGGAATAATTGGTTTCAAGTGCTTGTACCAAAAATTCAAAATCATTGTACCACGGGAGACAGACGTCCACTTAACCATTAGTACCAACGTGGGGGGTGCAAATCTTCTTTAATGGCAGTTCAATTCTACCCTCAATCTACGTCATCATTGTTCATCGACTATAACATATAAGTCTGTATCTAATGTTCACTATGTTTTTAAGTTGAAATTGTATCATACATGCTTAGTGAATGTTCACTACGTTTTCATATCATGAATTTATATAATATATATGTTTAGTGAAGCTTTCATATGCATATCCTGATATACTTAGTGAAGGTTCACATGATTTTTTCAATTTGTGTTTATTGACTTAATTAACCTTCACTTTTAAATTGTCTATGCACGATTAATTAAGTATTTAATTAGTAATTTTCGTAATTGCCAACAACACGATCCTATGCAACAGCAGCTACTTTATTGCTAATATCGGAATAACTGAAAATGAGTGCCTTACAGCAAGCATCTATGGGTCGATGAAGCAATCAATATTTTACATCCTAAACATTGATTTAAGAGACAAGAAACATAGTTACTTACAGCTGGGTAATATGGCATGTGCTGCCATTGTCGTAAGTGCAGTCACATTTAATAGCCGGGTTATAATTGGTGTCAGTGATACTGGTAGAGTCTGTGGCAGCTCCACTGCATAGTTCTCCGCTTATGTTCCATTGATTTGATGCCCTTATTCTCCATTGTTGAAAGACGGAATTCAATGCTCTTGCTGCCAATCAAATGGATATGAAGTTTACTAATTGAAAGCAAACATAGATCATAACAGATGTAAGAAACACTTCCAAGTGTGAAGAAACAGTAATTCGATCACTCTTTTTCAAAGAGCTTTCACGCAACGATTACATCAACCAGAAACGGATCAAAAAGTTACTGCATATTTACAAAATTAAACCTCCTTAATACTTACCCTCCTCTTTTGATCCTCAAAGTTTGATGAGGGTGTTTAATTGGCTCGTATTGTTTATAAAAATATTAGGTTTGGTGTCAATTTAACCTAATTATTACGTAATGTAGAGGTAAACATATTCGGTGAAGTCAACGATGCAATTGTAAGACATATTCGCTAGTGTATATATATATACTAGCGTATAACCCGTGCCTGAAAGCACGGTTGTTAAAAAAATTGAACAAAAATACATAATCACTTCTATTTGTATAACGTTCTACAACTATTTTATTAAGAATCAACAATAATTAATATTTAAATGACATAACCAACTAACAATGTACATTACAAATACAATCAGTACTCATTAACATATATATTTAAATATTAAAATAATATAACAATTAAAAATGAATTAAACTGAAACAAAATAAACAGATAACAAAAGAAAAAATACTTTGCAATATAAAATGGGAAAAGAAAGTTATATTACTTTCTCCACGGCTCCAATTTTATTTTTCATCAAAAAAAATTCAACTTTAACTTTTTCGATTTAACTACATTGGCATAATGAAAATTAAGCAAGCCCATGCAAACCTATAAAAACAAAAAATATAAAAATTTAGTGGATAGATAAACATCAAAAAATAATATTGCATAGAAAATAAGGAACCAAAAATGAAATAATTATAAAATAAAAAACTAACTATAGTAAGCAATTCAAAAGAAAAAGAATCATAAAATAGAAAATACAGGTTAAATAGATAATAATCACTATTTATATCCTAAATAAAAAATGGATACACTCTTACGGCATGTTTGGTTGGATGGAATCGAGGGTGGAATGGAATCGTATTCCGCTCTCGATTCCTATTCCGTTATTTGGTTCTCCAATGGAATTACTTTTGTGATTCTATTAGAATGAAATTGGATGGAATGAGATTCCATTTGAGATGGGGTAGAATGAGATTCCAACCCAATGGAATCAATATCTTAAATTACATGATAGCCCTTGTAATTAAGCTCTTGAAAATTGAGAATAAAAACAGAAATTAGAGAATATAAATTGAAATTAGAGAACAGAAAGTTGAGAATAGAAATAGAAAATTGAGAACAAAAAATTGAGAACAGAACTAAAAAATTAAGAACAGAAACTGAAAATTGAGAATAGAAACAGAAAATTGAGAACATAAACCGAAAATTGAGAACAAAAACAGAAAATTAGAGAACAGGAAATTGAGAACATAAACTAAAAATTGAGAACAAAAATATAAAATTAGATAACAGAAAATTGAGAACAGAAACAGAAAATTGAGAACATAAACTGAAAATTGAGAACAAAAAATAGAAAATTAGAGAACGGAAAATTGAAAAAAGAAACTGAAAATTGAGAACAAAAACAGAAATTAAAGAATAAAAACTGAAAATTGAGAAAAAAAACTAGAAATTAGAGAACAAAAACTTAAAATTGAGTTGAATAGTGAAATATAATAAAATGAAGAAAGGAATAGAATAGTGAAATATAATAAAATTTTATTATAACCAACCAAGAAGAGAATAGAATAATAATTTTATAAGGACAAAATAGAAATTTTACTATATTTCACTATTCCATTCTTTCTTTCATTCTATATCAACCAAACAAGATAATGGAATAGTGATTTCATTCACAATTCCATTCCATTCCTTCTCTCATTCCATTAATTCTTCAATTTTATTCCACTCTCATTCCATTCCGTCCAATCAAACATGTCGTTAAAGCCTAACCAAAATAACCCAAAACTTCTATTTTTTATTCTTATTCGATTTACTTTTATTTAAAAGAACTGAAAAATCATATATACCTTCTTCATTTTAATCAAATAAACATAAATAGAACATGAATTCAGAAAAAATAATTAGAAAATAGATCTTTATTTTCATTGTCAAAACAACAACAGAAGATGAAAAGTGATATCTAAAACCTTAAAAATATAACAGAAATTAGAAAACGGAAACATTAAAATAAACACACGTATAAGAACTAAAAACTTAAGATGTAAAGAGGTAGATAACACATTTAAGTCTGTATAACTGTGAAAAAGTTCCTTGCAACCAATATATAAGAGACATTCAAAATTGATGAAGCAGGTACTAAATGCAGAGGGGTTTATATTGTGCTAGAAAGGAAAATTAACATAAAGAAAGTTTATAACCTTAGGACTGCCATGCTACTCTCCATACCCTGTTTTTCGATTGAAAGTGAAGAAAAAAAAGGAGTTTTGGCTTAGAAGAAGAAGAAAAAAAAATTGAAAGAAGAATAAAAAACGATTACGAAATAATCAGACCTGAAATAGAATGATGGCAAGAGAGAACGATGGGTGATTAATTGGTGCAACTTACCTTTGTGCGATAACGGAGGATGACGACGGCGGAGGTGTATCTATGTGAGTAGTGTGACGGTTGTGAGAACTAAATATAGAGGGATTCGGGGAGAGCGAAGATATTTCGAGAAGGAGATTAGGGAATTAGAGACCGGAACTTGGGGAATTAGGGCTCGATTGAGAATGTAATGAGTATTACTGAGAGAGAGAGATGGAATTACAGCTCAACAAAGAGAGAGAAAGTAGTAAAAGACAAAGAATTTCCATTTCAACACACACACACACAGAGAGAGAGAGAGAGTAGTAGTAGTAAAAGGCAAAGGATTTCCATTTCAACAAAGAAAGAGGGAGAGAGATATAGTGTGTGTTTGGGAAGGAATGATTAATTAAGGAATGACTAATTAACTAAATTAATTTTTAATTAAAGAATATTAAGTCAATTTTAATTAAAATAACATTAATATAACCTTATTTCCTTTTTGACAAACTTAATTTCCTTTTATGTCTTTAATTAATATCGACAAAATGTCCTAGTCAGCAAATTTATTTGGCCTCGTCAGTAACTTTGTTTGTCCTAGTCATAAGTTTGTCCTAGTCAGTCAAAAAATTGTCATGTTTTATATATATATATATATATATATATATAGACACAAACATACATATAATTAATATGTATTTTAATAGACAATTAATAATTGGACTAAACGACACTAAGCCTAAATCTTACGATAAAATGTGTTGTTTTTCAAATTATAGGGGCCAATTACACATTTATTTCAAACTTTAAGGATAGAAAGCGCAATTTTCTCTTTTTTTGGAAAAAAAAAATATTTTTTATTTATAATTAGTATAAAAATATAGAATAATTGGTCATTAGTTCCAAATAACAGATGTAATTTTAAAAAAGTTCCGTTTAAGACATAAATTTTAATTTACTCCCTTAAGTTGGGTTTTGCTTGAGTTTTAATTTCACATACGCAAGCATTGTAGGGACTGCAGAGAGAACTTTGGTAAATAAATTCGTATTATAGTTAATATTAGTTACATGTTACTAATATTAGTTACAACTCAATAATTAACATATATTACATATATCTGTGTAATTTTAGTTACATGTACTTGTGTAATATCAGTTACACGTTACAAATTACATGTATTTGTGTAATATTTGTGAGATTTGACAAATATTACACATAAAAATTAGTTTAATATTAATTACATGTATTTGTGTAAATTTATTTACATATTACAAATTACATGTATTTTGTGTGATATTTGTTACATTTAACAAAAAATTGCACACAAATTAGTTATATGTAACTGCGCGAGTGTAGACGCATGTATTGGACTTCCGTCTATTTTTAATAGGTGGGACTAAAACACAAGTTACTTCCGTCTCTGAATTTTTTTTTTTTAAATTAAGGACAAACTAAGGACTTGCCGGCCCTTAAAAAAATTATTTGCCCTTAATGAAATTTTACAACTTATAATTAGTATAATATATTTTCTCTTACTAAATATCATTTATTCACTTTCAAACTTAGCCAATTTTACAACATCAAAGTTATTCTCCCTAACAATTATATGATGAAATTTTTATGTTACAACTCTTAATATTATTTTATATTATAATTGATTCTTTAATTATGAAGGACTTACGACTCATTTGGTTAGACAAAATAGAATAAGAGTGGAATAGAATGGAAGAAATAATTGAATGAGAAAAAAAATGAAATGAAATTGTCTATGAAATCACTATTGCATTTACTTATTTAATTGGTATGGAATGAGGAAATAAATGTAATAGTAAAATATAATAAAATTCTCATTATGCCCTTATAATTTTTTTATTATATTTCAGAATTTCATTCACTTCCTCATTTTATTATATTTCACTATTTCATTCATTCCCTCATTTTATTATATTTCATTATTTCATTCATTCCCTCATTTTATTATATTTCACTATTCTATTCAATTTTAAGTTTTTGTTTCTATTCTCAATTTTCAATTTATGTTCTCTAATTTCTGTTTCTGTTCTCAATTTTCAGTTTTCGTTCTCAATTTTTCAGTTTCCGTTCTTAATTTTTTGTTCTCTAATTTTCTGTGTCTGTTTTCAATTTTCAGTTTTTGTTCTCAATTTTCGGTTTCTGTTCTGTTTCTGTTCTCAATTTTCTGTTTATGTTCTCAATTTTCAGTTTCTGCTCTCAATTTTTCTGTTCTCAATTTTCT
Source organism: Eucommia ulmoides (assembly GCA_016647705.1). Taxonomy (NCBI): domain Eukaryota; kingdom Viridiplantae; phylum Streptophyta; class Magnoliopsida; order Garryales; family Eucommiaceae; genus Eucommia; species Eucommia ulmoides. Next base: position 87,812 of record JAENRU010000391.1, on the reverse strand, counting down.
GTTTCTGTTCTCAATTTCCTGTTTTCTAATTTCTGTTCTTTAATTTCTATTTATGTTCTCAATTTTCTGTTTCTGTTCTTAATTTTCTATTCTTAACTTTCTGTTTCTGTTCTCAATTTTCTGTTCTCTAATTTCTGTTTCTGTTCTCAATTTTCTATTTCTGTTATCTAATTTCTGGATTGAGCTGATCAACGATGAATTTTTTTGTAATTTTAGTTTTGATTCCATTGAATTAGATTTGATTCCAGTCCATTTCAAATGGAATCTCATTCCCTTGATTTTCATTCTAATACCAAACAACGGAATGAGAATCGAAGACGGAATGACGATTTCATTCCGGCCCGATTCTGTCCAACCAAACATGTCATTAGTGTAACAACTTTCAATTAATTTCAATTATTAGAATAATATAACAAAATTTCAATATTTAATTATCATCTATAATTATTAAAAAAAATCAGAAAATATCTATTAATCAAATATAAAAATCTAATTGCAGATTGCATTTGCGTACTCGATTAGAAACAGCTGTAACATTGAAGTTATATTCTGAATTAGCATTGTTATCGAACAATTTACAATTACATTATATTGAGTTATATTTTAATAGAAGACTAAAAATCCTCCTCATCTTCCTTACTTCGAGATGATTCAAGAAGCAATTATTGCGTTGAAGGAGAAAACTGGATCGAGTCCTCACTTGATCGCGAAGTTCATCGAGGACAAGCAGAAGACGCTTCCGGCGAACTTCAAGAAGGTTTTGTACACTCAATTGAAGAAGGCTTATTGCGTACCAGCTACTTGTGCAAATTTACACTTTGCGCCCTACCAACTTGCAATTTGTTTAAAGTGTTGCCTGCAAAAGATCCACAAAATGCACTTTGCACCCTGCGTTGTTTGTACAAATTCAAGTGTAATTTTTCTCGCACCTTTCCAAGATCTGCCAGCCCTCTTCCCCAAGCAAACCCTAAAATGAGCTCGCACTCGTTCGGGAAAAGAGAAAAATACTGTAAACAGAGAAAGCGAATTGGACTCTCTCCTTAGTTCTCTCCGATCCAGATCGAATCCCAAGAGATCGATCACTGATGGCTACGGAAATAGCGGCTCAGGAAGTTACGACTCAGAACATAGACGACTCAGCCTGAAGAACTCTTCTATGTTTCTCTAATAGGAAGACTCATGACAAACGAAGCTCCTCTCCAAGTCCGCCCCATTTTAGTGGCGAATTCTTCTCCGAATCTCTACTCCTCGACATCTGAAACAGAATAACAAAGAAACAGAAGTCGGTTCAAGCCCTCAAGGTAAACAGCGAAGGGAACTACTGTTGTAGCCTTTGGCATCAAGATGGTGTTGGACCACATTAAGGCCAACAACCTCCAAAACTATACATTGACGTTGTCAATCTCATAACACAGATTGATCCATGGAGCTCTCCCTAATATGTGGGAGGAAACATGCTCTGACCTTCTCTCCATCTCTCTCTCTTCTTCTCTTAGAGAGAACCAAGAACAAATTTCCCATGGTGTAGCAGTTGAGGGGCCTCTGTAAGATCAAGGATTCGTGCTTGCGGACAAACATTTGTTGGGAAGAACAATCACCGCTTGTTATGCGTTAGATTCTATTTGTTATTCTTGTTGTTGTTGAGTTGTTATACTTGTAACAACCTTCCTTTCTTTTCCTATATATTGTAGTTTTCCTGCTCAGCTTTCGATAAGGTTGACATTAAGAACATTTATCTTCTTCTAAATATTTCTTCTGCTCCACTTCTTCTAAATATTAGCCAATTTTTGTATATTTTACATGCGATGTATTACTGATGAGGGTATTTTTGGACACCTCTGAGTCAGCACTTGGGACCAAACCACGTGTCCGTCCTTGAGTGATAGGGATGCATTTCAGAATCCACAACGCTATGCTGGAACATACACCGACTATGACTCATCCCTGGAATCTTATTTGCCCCTAGGGAGGAGCGAGGATCCCCACGGGGACGTGCTACTCTAAGCCCTGTGCCGTGCCCTGGACGATCAGTTTTAGAGATTCAGTCGTCCACCTCGATCGGCTCCCTCTTCTAGCTCGTTTCTTTTCCAAGACTCCACGAATTTCTGCTCTCCTGTACCAGCTTACTATCACAAGAATGACAAAAGCCCGTGGGCTTCGCCAAATAGGCCCAAAAGCACAAGCCCAGCGGTTATCTCCTAAACGCCCCAGATTATTGGCTAAACATAAGATTTCAATTAATTAACCGTACTTAGGCCTGATTAATCATCTCCAACTCCTACATATATCGGAGGTTATGCAAGCCCGAGGGAGGCTAAAACGCTTTACATTATGCACGAGTTCATTTGTTTATTTATCGCATCATTGTATCTTTTCTCTTTGAGATCTGATTCTCACGCTGGAAGGGCTTTCCACGATACCCCCGGTCAGGTTACGTGTGCAGGCACAGTTCACTCAAGAGTAGGACTCTGAGCACAACAGGAACTGTGGACTTCAGCAAGTCAACCATTCAGGTTGACCAGGGCAGCTCATGTGAGGAATTTTCAACTGCCGACTCCACCTCAGTAGAAGAACCTACCTGTTATTCGACTGGACCATACTCAAGGTGTGTACCAGTTTTACGCACCAATAGTTTGGTGCCGTTTGTGGGAACCGTGCAAAAAGCCTTCCCTTGATTATTACTCTTTGCTTGGCTGAGCTTGGATGATCACAAGGTCTTGTAGGACAGACATGCCCATAATAGAAGAAAGAGAAGATATGTCGAGGTCTCCAAGGGCACACTCTCCAGCTCCTACTAATAAGGATAATTGCCCCTTCCAGGACCAGACAGGACCTTCCACTCTACTACTTAGGGCTGTGGGACTGACCTGGAGAGTTGTGGAGGTATCTCGGGTTGATCTCCTCGAACGTCAAATGAATGAGTTCAAGTCGTATGTACAACTCCTTCTCACACGCCTGCCATTGCCCCTTGTCTAGGGAGAACCAACTTTTCAGGCCGCAACGCCCGAGGAGCCACCCCAAGACCATGATGTTCTCATGACAACTTCAAATGGATATGTGCTCGAGAGTCGCTCTCCGCCTCGCAACCATGAGTTTGCTGGACAAGAGAGAACCCCCTCGGCAATGCAAAGATCTCCACCTCCTCCGTCGCATGAATTTTGAACAAGGTACCTGCCAGTGTCCCCCAACGGCTGAGCTCTTCGTTGACTAGCCAATTCCAACCTTAGAGGCCAGCGTGAGCATGATGTTGGCTCCTACTCGCCTCTTTCTCGTCATACTATGGTCCGAGCAGCGGGTAATCGTATACATGGGTGGCTCCGAGCAATGGGAAGTTGTGGAGCGTCGCCTTCTTGACCTGGAAGCCCGCTTCCAGGAGGTAAGTAGAGGCCGGGCAGGACAATGTATTTTTACGAAAGTGAGATCTCCGTTCGCGGAAGAAGTACTAGGAAAAATAGCGCCGAGGCACTTTACTTACCCCCAGATAAGTCCGTATGACGGAACGTTAGATCTTGTTGACCACCTGTCTATGTTCAAGTTTCATATGGACATGCAAGTGACCATTGCAGCTCAGCGGTGCAGAACCTTTCCCATCACCCTTACCGGGATAGCGAGGACTTGGTTCCAGGGTTTGAGGCCAACATCTATCTTCACCTTCCGAGAGCTCGAGCAACAGTTCTTGGCTCGCTTCATACGCTATCGGTGGAGGCCGAATACCATGGCTTATATTCTTACTTTCTGACAAGAGCCGGGTGAATCACTGGGAGATTACGTCTTCAACCGAGAAGCCAACGCGTGCGACGAACTCCCAGAAGGCACGACACTGAACGCCTTTGTTGATGGGCTTCGACACCAGAGGCTGTCCTATGACCTCTGCTCAAATCCTGCTCTCACTCTCAATCAAGCTCTGGATCGCGGGACTAGGTTCCATACTGCTGATCTCCGTGCTGTAGCCAGAAGAGAGAGAGAGAGAGGGGGGGGTGAACAATTCGAGGGGGTCGACAGATGGAGGTTCAGATCGAGCCCAAGGCTCGGGAAGATTGCAAACTGGAGGGATGTTCAGACCCTTGGCTGGAGACAGGAGGCCACTTCCTTCCCCAGGTCGTCACTAACTGGGGTCACATGTCAAGGTACTCACGGTTATGACACAAAAGAAGGTGTGCCACTCAGGCATCCTTGGAATGTTGACCGTCTGAAGCGCCACTTCTCTAGGAGATACCAACTTTTGTAAACAACTTCTAGTTTATACAAAGTGTTGTAGTTTTATCTATCAAAATAAAGAAAGTGTTTTGTACAAATGTGCCTTCTGTCAACTCTCCAGTTAATAGCATCTTGACCCCCAGGATTCTCCAGTTAGGCAGAAGAAGAGAAAGTTTCATCCTAAGTACCATAAAAATTATCGAAGAAGTACAACTGAGCTTCCTACCATCAGAAGCTCACCATTTGTTGACGAATTCCTGGGTGAGGTAGTGTCTAGACACTCTGCGCCTCCTCAGATGAATCCTTACGATGGAACCCAGCCATTCTGCCTCTACTTGCCAAACACTAAGGGGAAGACTATTGGACATTTATCCTGGTTTCGTCCTGTCGAGCTTATAGCGAGCTTAGCACTCCGTTTCTCTCCCAGCCCTCCAGGCAGAAGAGTTCTTCATCACAGCACTCCAACTCTGCGAACATTCGTAGGGACTTCTATGGAAACGATCGAGTGTTGAGTTCGGCCATGACTTCAGACATTCCACCAAAGAGTGCATTGAGTCCATAAGCGGAGATGGGCTGCCCTCCGTCCCACCAGAGGCGGAAACGATCACCCTCTAGCCTGTCTTCAAACGGAGTTCAAGGCGGAGACAAGTACCCTCCAACCTATCTCCAACAACGGAGTCCTGACACCCAGCGTCATGGATGGTTCACCAGATCACCATCACGAGTCTTGGCGTCACAGACGATTCTTCTCAGCGGTGTCCCGACCCTCTGAGTAGTGAATGACTCTCCACGTCAACATCCGGACTTCAGGAGTCGTAGATGATTCTCCATGGCAATATTTCGACCCCCAGAGTCATGGACGATTCTCCAGGTCAACATCCTGACTCTCAGCGTTGTGGATGGCTTTCCTCAATAGCATTCCGACTCCTTGAGCCGCGGATGATTCTCCAGATTTGCATCCCGACTCCGGTGTCACGAGTTATTTTCCTCAACGGCATTCCTACCCCCTGATCCGCTGATGATTCTCCAGATCTGCATCCCAACTCCGGTGTCACGAGTGATTTTCCTCAACGGCATTCCTACTCCCTGATCCGCGGATGATTCTCTAAATCCACATCCTGGCTTACGGCATCGCGAGTGACTTTCCACAAGTCCCATCTTGGCGCTCAGCTTCGAGGGTGATAATCAAACCCTCTCTGAAAATCAATAGTTCGTACCTGGGAAAAGACTAAGGTCATCTACCAAGGGCAAGGCATTGATCGGGTCTGAGGGCTTGCAGCTAAGTACTTCTCCCCACCAGTCGACTTTAAGTCCGACTTTCTAAAATGAAAGGTGCTCCTGCATGGACTAAATGAAGATAACCTGAAAGGGTTCTTGAATGAGCCTGACTACGGAGAACTCCTCGATGACTGGCCACAGGGGTCCAACCACCGCGTTGTACTCCTGCGGACTTAAAGGACCAGGCACCTTGGGAAATCATTTTCCTAAGTCCACGACACGACTTCCTTGCGATCAGCTCGTGTCCCGGACTGGGGGGCTAGTGGTCCATGGCCTTAGGCAGAGACGATAGATTTTTTCAACAAAATTTTTAAAATTTTACAACTCTAAAAATAGGACCAAGCAGAAAGGGACTTGGCAAAAACGTCGAGACTCTGAAGTACCCTAGCTCTACTACTCAAAAGCTTACAGGCTCGAGCGTAGAAAAACATAAATAAGTGAAAGAGGGTTGTCTAGGAGTGTCGTCCAAAAACTTCACCTCGTCTCCCTTGGTCGGCATCATCTTATCATTCGCCCATCGTCCTGCCACGTTACTCTTGCTTGGTAGGACGTAGATGGTGACGGGCACCGCCCTACCGCCCTACTCCTAGCCAGCATAGGGCAGATTGGGGTCCTCCCCATATGTATCGACCAAGTCCAGGCGAGCAGCGCCCTGGCGTACTCAAAGCACTTTCTCCTTAGGCATCTCCCGTCGAAGAGGTCACGACGAAAAAAGTCGTCAGAGTAGAAAGTCCTCCAAGGTGTGAAACTCTTAGAATTCCAATCCGCTCAAACTCCAAAGAGTACAAAGTAAAAGGTGAACTCAAACTCTTAGAATTCCAAAATATTCCAAGTGTTTGAAATGTGATTTGCTCTCCCCTCCTTGCACCCCTTCCATACTCCATGTTCTATGCTGAAAATAGAAAAAGGGGAGAGGGCAACTTGATTGAAAAATGGGGAGAGGGAAGTGGGAGGAAGGCCTTCCCCCTCATTCAAAAATAAATAAATAAATAAATAAATTAGAGGGGGGGAAGGGCACTGCCCTCCACCCCCCATGCTGGCCGCAAGGCTAGCACGTTGGCCCTCTTAGGCCACAAGGCTAGCACGTTGGCCCTCTTAGGCTAGCATATGCTCGCCCTTAGGCCAACAGTGGAATTGGCCTAGGGGCCAGCAACAGCTGCCTGCAAGGCCCCTCTTTTTGATTCATTTTATTCACGGCGCGTACTTTCCTCGGACTCACCTCTATTTTCTCCACAGTGAAAGTCAGTCTGTGCTTAAGGCTTGTTTACGGTGAACGTGTGTCGCCCTGAAAATCGAAAAAATTCGGGGCCGCCTTACCGTGCTATTTGACCTCGGACCCCGCTCGTATGGGAACGTATTTCAAATTAGCTCCTCAGGAAATTCAAACTGTGAGAAAAATGATGTCCTAAAAATTGAAAACATTTGGGGTTGCCCTGCCGTGCTACTTGACCTTGGACCCCGGTAGTATGGGAGCCTATTGCAAATTAGCTCATCTAAAAAATTTTAACTTTTGAAAATTGTCGTCCTGAAAATTGAAGAAATTCGAGGTCGCCCTGCCATGCTATCTGATCCCGGGCCCTGACCGTATGGGGGCCAATTTCGAATAAGCTCCTCAAGAAAACACTAACTTTCGAAAAAATGTCGATCAGAGGTGTTTCTCGCGCTTCAAAGTCTCTAGGACGCCCATTTCAACCAGGAATTGATATCCCTGGCTGCCTCGCTTCCCTACAGAACAAGGCTAGGGGGCAACTGATGAGGGTATTTTTGGGCACCTCTGAGTCAGCACTTGGGACTGAACCACGTGTCCGTCCTCAAGTGATAGGGACGTATTCTGGAATCCACAACGCCATGTTGGAACATACGCCGACTACGGCTCCTCCCTGGAATCTCATTTGCCCTTAGGGAGGAGCGAGGAACCCCATAGAGAGGTGCCACTCTAAGCCCTGCGCTGTGCCCTGGACGACCAGTTTCAAGGACTCATCCATTCACCTCGACCGACTTTCCCTACCGGCTCGTTTCTTCTCCAAGACTCCACAAATCTCCACTCTCTTGTACTAGTTTACTATCACAAGCATGACAAAATCCCAAGCCCAACTGTTATCTACTAAACGCCCCAGATTATCGGCTAAACACAAGATTTCAACTAATTAACCGTGCTTAGACCCAACTAGTCATCTCCAACTCCTATATATATCGGGGGCTATGCAAGCTCGAGGGAGGCTAAAACGCTTTACATTACGCACGAGTTCATTTGTTTACTTGTCGCATCACTGTACATTTTCCCTCTGAGATCTAATTCTCATGCCAGAGGGGCTTTTCGGGATACCCCCGGCCAGATTACGTGTGCAGGCACAGGTCACTCAGGAGTAGGACTGTGGATTTCAACAAGTCAGCCCTTCAGGTTGACCAGGACAGCTCATGTGAGAAATTTTCAACCGCCGACTCCACCTCAGCAGGAGGACCCACCTATCATCCGACCGAACCATACTCGAGGTGTGTATCAGTTTTACACACCAACAATTACATATGTTAGTTAGGGAATGATCCAAGACTAAAATCGTTTGAGGTATGTGATTAATTTATGAATTGGTTGTAGTTTGTAGATTGGTCTTTTAAATCCAATCAATGTTGTAATTAATTTTTTTAAGGATTTCTCAAGGGCTTGAATGCTCTTCCTCATTTTTCTTTTTCATTATATTGATCCCCTTTTGAATAAACCTTTTTTTCTCTCTGAAATGTATCTCATTCTTTTTATTATTTTTTCTTTGTAGTTATAATTTTGAGAAGATGAAGAGGAGGCCTAATGATGACAGAAAATCGAGAAGGTTAATCTAGAGCATGAAGCGGTGGATGCCAAGAAATTGAAAGCCTAAGAAGGAGGCTCATTTGATGAGTTGTCTTCTATGTAATTAATTACATAACTAAATTTGATGAGGGTATTTTTGGACACCATTAAGTCAGCACTTGGGACTCGGCCACGTGTCACCCTCGTCGTGACATGGACGCATTTTGATGTTTACACCGTCACGCTGGAACATACGCCAACCATGCCCCTTCCCTGGAATATCTTTTGTATTCAGGGAGGAGCAAGGTGCCCCCACAGGGGTGTGCTACCCTAGGCTCTGCACCATGCCTCAGACAACCACCTCTAGGGTCTTAGTCGTTCACCTCGACCGACTCACCCCTTCAGCTCGTTTCTACTCCAAAACTCCACGAATCTCTACTCTCCTCCACCAGCTTACCACTACAGGCCTGACAGAGGCACGCGGGCTTCGCCAAATGGGCCCAAAAGCCAAAGCCCACCGATTATCTCTTAAACGCCCCAGATTATAGGCTAAATACATGGTTTCACCTAATTAACCGTATTTAGGTCCGACTAATCATCTTCAACGCCAATATATACCGAGGGCAATGTAAGTCTGAGGTGCGTTTCATTACTCCTATGCATTGAGTTCACCAGCTTACTTAATGTATTTCTATACTTCTTTTCTCTGAGCTCTTATTCTTATGCCGGAGGGGCATTCCGGGAAACCCCAGACCAGGTTCTTTGTGCAGATACAGGTCACTGAGGAGCAAGACTCAGGACTTCAGCAGGTCAGCCCTTCAGGTTGACCGTTCTAGCTCACGCGGGAGAATTTTCAACCGACGGTTCCACCTCAGTAAGATGACCCACTTATTATCCAACTGGATCATACTCGAGATATGTACCAGTTTTATACACCAACAAAATTAAACCTAAAGATTTGTCTCGGTGACTCAGGCCAAATAGACCTGCAAGGTCATGATTATCTCAGCCCATTTATATATGTGTATCGAGCAATTTATTTTATGTTGTTTTATTTTGACCCATTTAACATTCGGGCATGAGACATTTATTTGTTTTGTTATGTGTATACGATGCATGTTAAACAAACTTAACAATTAAAAGATAAGATCAAAATAAATATCCCTCAAAGAAAATATTATGTTATAAATGGAAGCATATGAGATATGTATTTTCGTGGGCTTCCACCAGGGGATCTATACGGTTAGGAGTTCCATAAGCCCAAAGTTGATACTTAGCTAGTTAGGGCAGTATCATGTCTTGAAAATCGAGCTCACGCTAACCTTATCTTTATTTATAACATGCAAAGAGTAGACTAGGGTATTCAATTAGCTAGCCAGGGCAATGTGCACATTGGGGATATTTTGGACCATGCTGAGTCGGTGTGACTTAACTAGGGAGATATATCCTTAGTTAGCTAGGACGTAGTATGATCAAACTACAAACCAAAGCTGAAATGAATCTTCCTCTCAAGGTAAGAGACAAGAATTACCTATCCTTGGAAGCAATAGTTCCTTAGCATGCTAGGGCGGGCACTATCGATGAGAATGGATTATTCAATTCCCCACTAGTTACATGTAGAAAGTAATCGTTTCTCCAAAAAGAAGTGAGATTTAAAAAATTAGTAGGAGTATATTTAGATTCATAAAAAAACTTTGATCTAAAATTTATGTGCACTACTTTTTCTCTTAAATTATACATTTAATTCACTTTCTATGTAGAATTCTATGTCAAAATCATTACAAAATATTCTTAAGAAAAATACTTTAATTGAAACTAATTTTCCTAATTGAATGAGAATTCTTAAGCTGATTTTGCCTTCTCAGAAATAGGACTATATTCTGGATGGTCCAATTTCTCTTGCATCAGATGCAAACTATGAGAAAAAATGTGTTGCAATCTAGAAATGGATAGATGATGATAAGAAAACTCAGTGCTAAATGATAGCATTGATGTGCAATGAGCTCTAGAAACAATCTGAAATGCTAGGGAGCACATGCGATTGTGCAATACCTGGAATCTCTCGTTGGCGAACACAGTCGTACTGCTAGGTGCAACTGACGCACCACTTTTTTTCCAAGTATGTGAAGAAATGAAGAGTTTGTTTTGGAAAAAGAAAAGAGAATGGGTTTTTAAACACATTGATTTTTCTCATAAAACTACTTAGGCCAATTTTATAGAGGAAAAAAAAAAAGAACCGCCACCTAATATTAAGTTTAAATGGTATGCTAAGTCACCAAATTTTTAAGAAAAGAATTTAAAAGAGCCTAAGTAAATTTTGACTCCAAAAACATAGTCCAACCGTAGATCCATTTTAAAGAGTTTGCGGGTCGATTATGCTCGAAGAAGGTGTTAGGCATCTCAAGACGCCTGTCCGAAAATAATATTTTATGTCAAATTAAGTCCAATTAGTTTAAGTCTGAATGTTTTGTTTTATTTTGAAAATATTTTTTCTATTATTATGAAGATCTTTTTGGTATTTTGAAAATCTCTATGAAACCCTTCTTTACTTTAATTTTCCTAAAGATTGGATAAAGCTTGTTATGAGTTGTCACTATTGCAACCCTCTTTATTCTTTGGAATGGTGAACCTCTTTAGAGCTTCAAGCCCACTAAGGGCCTCAGAAAGGGATACCCTTTGTCCCCTTGTTTGTTCTTTGCATGTAAAGGCTCTCACATGCTATTATTGATAATTGTGAGCAAAAAAATAGAAGGGCATTAAAGCATCCATAATTTGCCCCACAATATTATTTGTTTTTCACGGATGACTCAATCATTTTCTCTAAAGTTGGAGAGACCCACTATAAAAACATTAATGAATCAGGGTAGAGAATTAACTTGAATAAATCATTTTTTTTTGTCTCCCTGAACGTCCCTAAACTCAAGGCCTAAGAATTAAGTGGGAATCTTGGCATTCACCTAATGGAAGATTTGGGAATGTACCTGGGAACCCCCTTAAAGCATTCCAGATTCAGCAAAAAAACATTTTAATTTCATCTTGTAAAAAATAAACAAAAGGCTCAATTCTTGGAAGACAAAAAAACCTGTCTATTGTGAGAAGAGCCACGTTAATCAAATATGTGTCCTCCTCAATTCCCATTTATTCACTTTAAACTAATCCCCTTCCTATAGAGTTATGCAAGAAATTTGACAAATCTAATAGAATGTTCTTATGGGGAGATATGGATAATAAGAAAAAAAAAAAAAATCATTTACTTAAATGGGAAACTATCTGTAGTCCTCGTAATGTGAGAGGTTTAGGTCTAAGAGAAACAAAAAATAACAATGATGCACTCTTATCCAAACTTGGTTGGAAAATTATCACAAAAACCCAAATCTCTGGGTCGAAGTGGTTAGAAACAAGTACAATCTTTGACCCCATCCCAAATTCCTAGGAGAATAAAAAAAGAGGTTCACACATTTGGAGAGGCATTTTAAATTCTAGAAATATTTTTAGTAAAGGTTTAAAATTAAATGTGGGAAACGACACCTCTATTTTCCTTTAAACGGATTGATGGTGCGTGAAAGGGCCCTTCGGTAATTCATTGTTACAAAAAGAGTTGAACTTGAGAGTTGCTGACATAATTGATGATTCGAGTAGCTGGTTTCTGCTGCCAATCATCTACTTTCTGTTAGACGACCAGGTAAATGTTATACTTGAATTTGACCCACTAGATCTGTCCAAGGAAGATAGAGAAATTTGACATCCGGAAGTTTTAGGTAATTTCTCCTCAGCCTCCGCTTATACAACTTTTTTTTTGTAACCTTGATGCTGTAATAGAATTTCGAAGTGGGAATGGATCTAGAATCTTAAAGACCCACAAAACATTAAATTCTTTCTCTAGACAATTTTCTCTCAAAAATTATTGACAAATGATTTGAGGGTCAAATGGTCCGATGATGCCACATCTTTATGCCAAAGATGCTCAAGTTCTCAAGAAACGATGGACCACGCTCTAAGAAAATGCCCTAAGGCATTAGCGATGTGGTCCTTTTTCTTGGATCCAGATAATTTGAAGACGGACTTTCGCCTTCATGTGTTGGATTGGATCACAAAAAATATCAAAGGGAGTTCTCTAAACCCTTGTAAAATTCTTTATTTCATTGCTATCATCTGGGAGGTTTGGAAAGACCCTAATAAGAAACGATTGAAGGTTCTGTTAGAGAATCATTCCAGGTTGCTTCCAAAATATCTCTTCCGTTCAAAGATGTTTTGGAAGCATATTGTCCTTCACACACCCTAGATGGTCCTACTTGTTTCTGTACTTCTAATTGGAGTTGTCCTTTGACAAGTTATTACAAGCTAAATATAGATGGAAGTGTTAGAGACAACCCAAGGAAAGGAGGCATCAGAGGACTCCTAAGGTATCACCAAGGAGTCTGGCTAATTAGATACTATATACAGCTCCCCTCCTGTACAACCCTTGAAGCAGAATTCAGAAGCATACACACTGGGATCCTTGTTGTTGCGGCTAGAGACTACCCAAGGGTTATGATAGAAACAGACTCAATGGAGGCAGTGACCCTTATCCTTGAAGATTGCTTTGAAACTCACTGCTACAAACCTTGGGCGGAAGACTGCAAAATATTCATACAGAATAACAACTACAAGCTTTAATTCACTCCAAGAGAAAACAAGCGCATTGTCTTTCTCGTAAAAAAATAAAATAAAATAAAAAATAAAAAAAATTGGTGAAGGAGTAGACTTGAAATAGCTTGAGTCGCCCTCAGCTGAGATGACAAACCCTATTCGGGAAGAAATGAGGGGAAAAGTGTTTGCAGATCTCTAGCCCTAAATTCCTTTTGCTTCTTTATCTACCAAACGAAAAAAATATTGAGGTGCCCATCAAGTGGCCCAAAGGCTAATTTCTAAATTATGTCTGGTTGCCTAATTTATTAAAGGCTTTTTTTTTTAATGGTCCTAAAAGTTTAAAAAATAACTTTCTAAAGATTACTAAATTTAAACTTGTTCAAAAGTATCAACACATTTATCATTTCAATATTACCCCTCATTTATATACACAAATTTCACTTATTTTTTGAAAATTCCACTTAAATTTTATTTTTTAATAAAATTTTAATTAATTTTTTTTAAATATACACTTTCTTCTAAAATGCCACAAATACATTTATGGATGTTTCACTTAATTTTTTTTATAATATTCACTTAATTTTATTTTTCAATAAAAATTCCATGAAATTTATTTTTTATTTAGAATATATATATATATATATATATATATATATATATATATATATATATATTAAAATACCCTAAATACCCCTAAAAATCACTTACCTAATTCATTTAATAATTAAGTGGAAATCTATTGGACAAATCAAATGGATTTATAAATCAAGTGAAAATTCACAGAATTCCACTAAAAATTATAGAACCCAAAAATTTACGTTATGAACCAAAGTATTAAAAAATCGAAATACCAGTAAACAAGTCATCACTTTAACTCGTGAATAAATCCATTGAAAATTAAATCGATAACCCAAATCCATTAAATTCAAAAATAAAAAAATCAGAAAATAAAAGAATTCCGCTCAATATGATTTTCTGTTTTAGAAAGTTGTACTTTAAAATGGGAGTTTTAGAAGAAAATTCAGAAAGCTAATAACAACAGAGAGAGAGAGAGAGAGAGAGAGAGGGAGATACAGAGAGGCGTGCAGTAAGTAATTGCGTGCGTACCTTGAGAAGGAACAGTAGTAGGATTTGTTCGATTTTGAGCAACGGCCACCTGCAAGAGGCCGCTGACGATGAAATATGGAAGCAGTTGGAGCATCAGTTTCATCTTCCTTCCTGCCCGCAAATTAATACAACCAGTTCGAAAATTCAGAGGATCGAAGATTGGAGCTGAAGGCTAGAAAAGCCAAAAAAGGATTGCTAGAAACTGCCAACCTATATCAATATATTATGTCAAATTGAGAATACAACACGTAATTAAGAATGGAATGTGGGGGGCTCTCATTGAATAGGCGATTAGCCTTTACTTTCAACTTTGTCGGCTCACTCTCTTCTCTCTCCTGCATTATGCTTTGACGATACTTTCATTTGCCAATAAAATGAAGACGAAGAAGCAGCTTTCTTTCAGCTCCTACGCACACAATTTTGACGAGGTAACTTGGACCCACAAACCGGGTACGCTACAAATGTTTTTGTCGAATCCACGAATGAATCCGATTATTTCATGTCTAAGTATTCTCTAATTAAATGTCCTTTAGAAGAAAAGATATTAAGTGAAGAAAAACTCATCCCGAGTAAGAGGTATGAACACTTGAGTTCAGAGTTGTGTTTAGATGTCTTCTTTCCTTTTTTTCTCTTTGATTTTTTTTTCTTTTTCATTTTTTTCGGTGCGGGATGTTGAGGATAAGGTGAAAAGGCTAACGGAGTCCGGGAGGTAATCATTAAAAAAATGCCACTTGCCAAAAGCTGCTATATAATACATAGATTGGTATACACACGGCGATAACTTTATAATAGATATAAGAAATGTGTAAAGTGCCACTAGTACACCTGCGAAGCAAGCAATTTCTGGAAAACAATTTCCACACAAGTAAAATCTACATCAAAGCCATAAGTTTGCCCCCCATACTGCACATAAAGGTATCCCTTGGGAGAAGGAGGTGGGGGAAAAATTTGGGAGATTTCAGGAAAATTGGAAGAGGGTGTAGGCTCTTTCTTCACGGAGTAGGAGTAGGAGTAGGAATAGTAGACATCGGCCAATAGAAGCCAAATAAGATCAGGGTCCATAGATGCAAGTCCCATCAGGGCATTCACAGATGCATCACGCAGCCCAGTAACACCGCTGCAAGCAATCCCAACAACAAGCGCACTAACTTTCTTTAGGACCGCCTCCAAGGCTGGAGCACTTGCTTTGTTCCGAGATATATCAGCAATCATGTTAAGCACTGCAGCTTGGACTTTCAGATTAGAGACCTCTGCCATTGACTCCTCTGGGCGGTGGTCCATACATGTACCAGTCCCACCGCTTCTGTAAGGAAGTTGTAAAGGTCCTTTTTCTTCACTTGAGATGGGTGGTTTCTTTTGAAATGGTGATGCAGTTAGAAGTTTCCAAATGTGACGCCCATCGGTATGGAAACGGCGACAAAAAAAATCACCCCCACACAGATGCACTACATTGCTGATCACACCCAAACACCTTCGAACAACCTGGATCAACAATTCAATAAATACAACACCGCTTGATGATAGCAAGTCTAAAGACTATACGAAGCTTTCTTGCAGAATAATTAAGAAATTTAATCTAAAAGAAAGCATGCATAAAATGAAGAAAGCAAGCCATATTAGAGCTAATTCCAGTACAAGTCTACTGAAATACTCGTCTAAGGAAATACAGAAACTTACAAGTAAACAATCACTCACCACAAAATTCTTATTTCGAACACAAGCAACTAAGAAAGGCCAAGTTTTATTCATTGCAGGTAGCAAAATATTCTCTTGTGTTCCGTCCTCAGCTGCACCCAAAGCATCCAGAAGATCATGAGATGAGAACAACTGGAGAACTCGTTCAATTGCCTCTTTAGTTTCCCTCTCATGCCTGTAGGCTTCTTCCACTTTGGCTAGTCCCGTAATGCCATCCTAATAATGAAGAATGAATTTTATTTATAATTTCAAATAAGAAATTGTTATCACCCAAATCCAACTATCAACATCAATGCAAGTTCAATCCAGAATCATTTGGAGGTACCATATGTCTTGGATAGGTTATTTCAATGTTTCTATTGTTATCTCAATATGGAGAAAATATTAGATGCAATTGTTGCACCATGTCAACATGTCACATGGTGCATCAACGCTAGATTGACCATGGACTCTCACCCAGTTCCGAGAGGATGACATACTAAAATCCATTTTCACGTGAGATGTAATTCGTTGGGGGTGGGGGGACGGGGACAATAAGAGCACTCGATGAGGCAACGTGTACTTCTTAAGATAAACACTGAGATGCAAGGGTCAACCATCAACGGTGACACTTGATTAAAAAAAATAATAATAAAAAAAATAAAAAAAATAAAAATAAAATCTTACAATGCAAATTTTTTATTTAAAGATTCAATATCAATAACTCACAAATATAAGTAGTTCTGAAGATATACCAGGACTATATCCAAGGCCACCAGGGAGGCTGCCTGCTTATCCGAGGTAAGTAGTGGGATTGCAGCTGTCACACATGAACCAGCAATAGCTCCAACTGTTCGTCTGTACCTCTTAAAATCATTCAATTTAAAACAAATTGACTCCCATTGCTCTACATTCATATCAATATCACTGGACCAGGTGCCAGCCTCCAACTGCATAGGATTACTGTCAATGTCACCATTGTAATGTGCGGTTGAACAGCCAGATCTTTCTTTGACCTTGTTCTCTACATTAGAAATCTTAGAACTGACATGTTTAGAATATGTTTCTTCTTCAGCAGGTAGCAAACAAGCCTCATGCTTTGATGCCTTGGAAATTTCTGCTAAGGCCTTTAAGAAGGGAACGGTTAAATCAGGGTGCTGATGCCTGCCAAGAATCTCGAGTTCAATAGAAACAGAGTGCATTGGCTCCTCCAACAAGGGTAATATTTTATAAGCTACTCCTACATAAGAAAGCATGGCAGCAAGCACATTTGGCACATGAGGATTAAGATCCAAATGGCGTAGTTGGCGGCATACGGAATCAATGACATAGTCTGAATTTGCTAAAACTAGATGCCCTACAGTCGGATAACCAGATGTGGAAGAGACAACATGTAAGACAGCATCAGATGCACTCCTGATCTGGAAGTTTGAACAAATAAGGTTCTCAAGCAATACATAAAGAGACGAACGAAGAAATCCACATGAAGAAAAATCCTTTCCAAGACAAATAGTAGAGATGCCTATCCCATCAATGATAACCTGGCGCAGCATAGCATTGTCATGGAGGAAATGCAAAGGCGAATCTCCGGCTTCAGTATCAGATTGTTGAGGTTTATTCTCTAATGGAAGATCCCAGACTTCAGGAGATATATATTCATGTAAAATTCTGCCAATGCAATCAACCAATTCACTCCTTGCACCCTTTTCCTGACAAGCACTCCAAACACATAAATGGGGCAAAATATTTTTGGATTTGCAACAGTTACTATCATCACTCGATGCATCATGTTCCTCCAACTTGGACTTGTGGAACAACCTTGCAATAGCATCAACTCCTTGTTCGGATAAACCAAATACTATCTCATTCAGTATACAAGCAGCAGTACTAGCTTGCCGCAGCAAGCGTCCTGAATCAGTTCTATGATACCAAGATTGCCAACTTTCCTTATTGTATTCCTTCATCCGGACCTCAGAAACCAAGTTACGCAAGTAGTTCAATGGAATATCAACAATAACTGATAAAGACCCTTCAATTCGAGTGTCTGCCGCTAAAGCTAAACCTACAAGTCTAAGAATTCCTGCAAGAGCCTGGTAAAGCTTCTGGCTTCCAACATAAACAAACCAAGGTGGCATTCGTGGAAGCTCATATTCATTATCCATATTTGCCAGTGGGTTAACTGTTCTTTTGTTTTGACTACCAGGAAATTTTGAGCCCTCAGCTGAATAAGCCCTCTGATCATCATTAAAGACTATGCTAGCTTTCATCTCAGCGATGGAACGCAAGTATCCAGTTGAAGATGGCAAGGATATAGTAAGCTTGTCAAGGGAACCGGCAAATAAAGAATTCTGACTTAAACACACAGCAAAAAGGTCCAAGAATCTCGCAGCCATAACAGGAGACTGAAGGACATAGTCTGCTACCAGTTGAGGACCTGAATAAAAGATTAGTACAAGTAATTTCTGAGCATGTGATAGGGCAAGTGACTCCTCACTTCCAAGCACCATTTCTGGAAGCTTTTCAACTAACTTGCTAAAGATCTCCGCAGCGTCATATTCTACATGATATCTCCCACTTGATGAGAACAGATATTCAAGGTACAACTGTGCAGCTGTAGATACCTCTTCAGAGTCATCACAAGCCAAAATGCATACGCACTCCAAAAGCATCAATCTGCTGTCTTTAAGCGTGTAGATGCAGTTTGAAATAAGTCCCTGTATGGCAGCCAAAAGTCCTCTTCTCACTTTTTGGGATGGATGAACACACAAATGTGGGAAAGTTGCAGATAACAGTTTATCCACATGAACTGATGTATTCATAATCCAATCTTTTGTACGATTGACATGCAAAGATCTGGACACTTTGCAAGCTTCATTAATGCTCTTCTCTTCACAGCCAGATTTCAGACAATTCCTTTCTCTAGTTTCACCACTTGAATCTTTTACTGAAATTTCACTCTGGTCTAGAACATTAACAGGCAATTGCCGGAGGCCTTGAAGAAATGACATCGGAGACTTCTCCTTACTTAATCTGGATCCATAAGTATCAGTTATGGGCATACCAAGATTTGATGAATTATCATCATCCTTCAGAACAATCATGAGAAACTCAGCTAGACCTCTAATTGCTTGGTCCACAGCTTCTACACTTCCAGCAGCACCACTAATCATCGTTTTGGCAGTATGCAAAACTTTTCCTAATTTACTGACAACACCAGGTAAAAAGAAGGCCAAGGCATCTGCAGTACCAACCTTAGTGACAAGCACACGAAGCGTCATAAAGGCTTCCACACGGAGCTTTGAGCTGCCTCGGTTTCCTCGTGCTGCCTCGGTATCTGCAGCTGTCAGGAGAAGTGAAAACCAATGCCCGACAGCAGCCGAAGCAGCCTGAGAGCAAAGAAACGCCAGTAAACATTCTTCTTGTTGCAAAACATGTTTTGATATTCGAGTATGAGCAGGTCGCAAATCTTTATTCTTGGACAATGCAGGCCGGCCATTTATTTGTTTACACGAACAATCCTCACTTGAACACTGATGTAATCTAAGAAGCAGCGCCCTGAAAGACCTTATTACTCCTTCCCGAAACTCTTCAGAAGCCACAGATGGAGAAAGCAACGCCCCACTAGTAAATTTCTTCATCACCACAGCCATCTGTAAAAGCATATCAACATATCTCAAGCTGAAAAGTATTTTCATTTCAAGTGTACAACATAATGCATGCTACCAACTACTTCCATAAATACAAATGAGTTTGAGAAAATTAATTGCAATGTAACTTTAAGCATCAATGTCCAGAAAAGGCTGCAAAGAGAGAATATAAAAAATGCCAGCACACTTGCTTTGAAATGCTCGCAGTGGCACACATAATATTAGTATGTAAATTATGCATCATTTGTTTATCAGATTCTTAATAGTTATATCGTTATTTTTTGTAAATTATAATCTCCAGATTCATTACTTATCTTATGCTTCTGACCGCAAAATCAGTCAAAGACTAGTTTATAAAACATCTAATTGCTACAACTGTCATTTCTTAAAGATACATGGCATAAAACAAGAGATCATCAGAAGCCTGCAGTGAACTACTAAACCAATGCAATTGTGCCAATGAAGTTAACAGCCAGTTTGAAGGGAGTTAAACTTTGGCGGCATCAGGATATTGACATAATATGTCACAGGAGATAAAATCAAACCACGATATTGTAAACCAAGAGCCATCTGTAGCCTGTAGGCAAACTTAAAGAAGTCCAACTAAATTTAAAAGAAAACTTAAACCTACTTCAGTTTAGTGTTTCTAAGAGGAGGGAAGACAAACAACATGAGTAAGATGTCTTCAAGTTGAGTTAGACAAAAAGGTATATGATGAGGTATTTCCGCCGGACACCTTAGACCACTCATGGCTATCCATGTGGCGAGGTGGGACCTGTAGACGACCCCCGTTAACCGGCCAACGACCAACATCCAAGCTGACTTTACTGCCCAATGCTCTTGTCCAATCCGACCACCACCTACCAATCAAAGTTCGGGCGTTTGCCTGTCCTTGTCCAGTCCGGCCACTGCCCAGCAGCCACCGGACGGACTCTCCAGGCCACCAAGTAGACTCTTGTACCCTCGTGGGCTAGGGTCCACCTTCTGATCATTTGGGCAGCCCATGAGCTCCTCCTAGTGGGCCGAAATGCAAAGCCCAATTGCTTAAACCTTGCCACACGCCTCTTAGGGAAATTGCAGTAATAACTCCGCATCCCAGGGTGGATAGCAGGCCACCGGCCACTAACGACCACCCACCGGCCACTGGCCAAACGGGCCCCATCATTTTGGCCCCTGGTCCTTTTGTGGAACAAACTTTGGGTGCAACGGAGGCCTCCCGCATAGATAACTTGGAACGATATATTGGATAGTTCCAGGGATGTATTTGGGCTCTCCTTGCTCGCCTGCCATTAGCCCCGCGGAGAGGGAACCAACTCTCTTGATTGCAAAGCGTGAGGAGCGGGCATAACAATCCGGGGACAGGGTAATCTACACCAACGGGCACACGCCCGGTGATCGTCAACAAACCCATGATCCCAAGCACAGGGAGCAGGAGTGTGGTCCCCCGGCTGAGTCGAGATCCCCGTCTTCCCCATCAAGGTGACAACGCACAAGGGATCATTCACCATCCCCGTTGGGCCGTTCCAAGCCTTGTGGAGGGGTCCGACTTGAGGGCTCGGCGTAAGCGGGAGGTCGATTCCTACTAGCCGCCCTCCTGCCACCACAACATCTGATTAGCGGGCAGCCACTTGCGTGCAAAAGACCATCCTGCTCCAAGGGATGATAGATGGAGTGCTGCCTCACAAACATGGAGGCGCTCCTCGAAGAGATCCACATCAAGAACCACTGGTCCACCACTGAGGTGACGTCACCGTTCGTCGATGAGGTGCTCGAAGAGGCAGTGCCTCCGCTTCATGCATCCCCAGATGACAACCTATGATGAGAAATTCCACTTAATCAATACTATAATCTTTTTCCCCGAGCTCTTATTCTTACGTCGGAGGGACTTTTCCAAGCAAACCCCAATGGATCTTTGTGCAGGTACAAGCTTGAACCGCAAGGATTTGACTGTTGACCGTTCACTAGGCAGAAATTAACGTACACAAGACTGCTACCTTGGCAAAGAAAACCTCCACCTGGATCTTGACCGGACCAACTATGGGTGTTAACCAGTTTTCTACACCAACAATATCATTTTCCCGCTGTGGTTGCTATCCCCAACGTCAATATGGTAGATCATGCCAATACAGTTAAATAATCACTTTTTTTTTTTTTTTCAGGTTCAATTAAGGGCTAAACCAAGAGAGCCTGAATCAGTGAAAAGCAGTCTAATTTAAATAAGTTGTTACCTGCTCGCAGGGGATAACAGGGTTAGATGTTTTAAGATGGAATATCCCTCAAAAGATACGATTCGGTCATTGAAGAAAGTATGGATGACTCTTCCATTGAGGCTGCAAAATACCTCGATGAAGAAGGCTTCAAAAAACTATTGTCATTTCAGTTTCTACAGGGAACTGGAATTAAATACCAACAAGCTAATTTGCTGGAAAGGCAACATCAAAATGCAGAAAGTTCTCACAATACGGTGTCTAAGGAGGGGAAGAGGAAAAAGATCTACACAGATGTTATATGAAACTACCTGTATGCCCGCGCTACGTGGGTGTGTAATGTTCGTTTTGATGGTTTGTTTGATTTTAGAGAGTAAGTTCAGATGTTCATCATTGTTGATGCAGCAAGACTTTTAAGCTAAACTTTTAGTTGGATTGAACTCAAAAGGATCATATGGGAATTTTTTTATGGTTTCTCTTTAACATCTGTTTTATGTAGGTGCTAGTGGTTGGCAAAAGATCAAATCAAATGACATTCACAAACTTCCAGGCCATTTCCAAAAGCAAAAAATAAGTACTTTACAAAACACAGTATCAGATCCTTTTACTAAAACAACAAATAGCAGAAAACAACCACCTTCAAGGCCATTCACAAAAACAAATAGCAACAAATCACAACCCTCAAGGCCATTAATGTCAAATATTTCCATTTGCTTCCACCCGTAATTGACTGAGGAGTTAAAAAACAAATATAAGCTCCTCAAGAGGTCGTAAAGGGAGAGCTTCATATGATTAAAGGGCATAGGGGAGAAAGAGAGAGAGATCGTATAAATAGATTTGCTCATAATTCAAATATACATTAAACTTAAATGGCCAGCACAACTGTTAAAACTAAAAGTTAAATGAGAGTCTAGCTTGAAAGTGGCCTTTGAGAATGTACACGATAAAGGGGAACATAGTCGGTTATCATTTGATGTTTTGCAGGAGGTAATATTATAATTTCTGAGTTGCACAGAAATAGTCTCTCTTCAGAAACAATTGGAGGCTGAAATTGGTTGGCTTAGTAGGGAGGGGGGGAATGAAATAAAAAGAAAACAGCCCAACAATTCGACCTAAGAAGACAAAAAGCTCGTACGGCCAGGAACATGACGACACTACAAACTCCATCTGTTGCTCTACAGCAGAACTCACAAACTGTTGATATGCAGGATCCAGACAACGTAATTAAAGGAAAAACGGCCTAACTATTCAGGCCGGCTGTACCAGCTTGTGAACTTTTATCTAGTTAACGGAAAAATGACCTAACTATCAACCCGAGCTTATTAACCCGGTTCTTCTTTGACCAAGCCCCTTTTTTTCTTTGTGCTTATTTGAAAAAATTATATCGTAACTATCAAAAAACTTCTTCCCTCACCAAAAAGAAAAAAGAAAAAATTATCATTCTTTAATAGATATTTAAAATTCGGCCATTGTGTAATGGAATTGTACCCTCCTGTTAC
Organism: Eucommia ulmoides; assembly: GCA_016647705.1. Classification (NCBI taxonomy): domain Eukaryota; kingdom Viridiplantae; phylum Streptophyta; class Magnoliopsida; order Garryales; family Eucommiaceae; genus Eucommia; species Eucommia ulmoides. The sequence goes on along the minus strand of JAENRU010000391.1, from coordinate 64,789 downwards.
CATTACCGGTAGATTTAACAGTGGGCAGGCGATTCACAACTTCGTGTGTGATTATACCCAGATTTCAACTTCTTTCTGGAATATCAGATTTTACATTTTTTAAAAAACTCTGCATATCTTTTTTTCCTTTTTTAATAAATATGATTTTCTATAAAACATATTTTATAAATTTGATTTCACTAATATGATGTATAACATATTTTCATTAGATGTTGTGAAGTGTTTTATTCTTTTAAGATTATTCAATACTGGATTTCTACTTTTTGCTTTTTCATATTTTTAATATGTTGTGTATATAGTTAAATATCAAAATGTCAATTGAAATGTGTTACATATAGGGTTAAAAGAGTTTGAGCAATAACATTTTTTGAGTTTTAGAGGATTTTCTAGTGATTTAAAAAAAAAAATCACTGGTACTCCGATACCGTTACACCACTACCATTACCGTTATGTAACTCGATACCGCTATTACAATGATAGACGATGAAAGTAGGATAACTGCAGGAAAAAAATTACACATATTTAACTGTCAGGTTGCAATTGAAGCCTTTTAAGACTATCTGAAAAATGTAAGTAGGGCACATCCAAACTAAATGGCAACTTCAATTTAATTACCTGATCCAAAGTTCCCAGGTGGCACTTGCTCAGAAGCTCCTCCAAACATTGAAGGACACCCTCTGCAACAGCATCGCTCACCTTGTACGGTGTCCAAGGGACACTAACAATTCTAGATCTATCTTCAGAATCATCCTTTGCTGGAGATCTGCAATCGACTGCCGCATCCAGTAGAAACAATAAAGGAAACAATGTATAGCTGAAAAAACCAATAGACACTCAAAGCCTCAAATATACACAAACAAAAGTTAATGCTGAAAGAAGTTTTAAGAAAGGTAAGAAAAAAAAAATACTAAAAAATACAGAGTAACCACAAAAATTGGAATTCCGGTGGTGTAACTGGAAAATTGCCATCACATACATAAGAAAGATGGGAAGATTACAAAACATGTATTGACAATTGATTCCCCCCTGATATAGCATTTCAGGATAACATCATAAAGATTCTTCCACATGCACGAGTTTCAAACCCTTTCCAAAAGAAACCTACTACCATTCTCCAAGAGTAAGACAGTAATTAGTTAAAGCATAAAATCTAAGAGCTGTCCTTCACCTAAATCCACCAAACTACCGGCTTTAAGCATATATTTTCATGTTCTGGATTACTTCAACAGTCAAGAATGCATACAAGCCTCTTCAATAATTTGCCTCATTTGAGCAAACAACTCTGTATTATATTTATTTCAAACTGGTTGTTTCAGCCCTTCGGCACAGTATCCATCCAATAATTTTCTGTCGTCGGGAAAATTCTCACTCGCACCATACTGATTTTCTAGAAGACATTTGGATGTTTTCCATGGCTGCTCTTTTGTTTATTAAATTGGCAAAACACTCAAACTTTAGCTCTTTCACCCTCAATGAAGATTAATCCACAAATGCAGGTACAAAAATAAAACAGTAACAAAAATAAGTGGAATTCAAATTGGGACTGAACCGAACTCATCAGCAATAGTTCTCAAAGCATACGACTCAACCCTTGACACTTCTGAATGTACGTCTTCAGCTTATTATTGGTACAAGAGAACTCTGGCCTTACAATCTATCCTAAATTATAACTTGAGAGACCAAAAGTCTCAAATCAGATCAACTGTGACATGCATTTATTTCTTCAGTGCATGATATCATTCCTCACAACTACCATCTGAATGCGATGCTGACACCAGTCCACGCTATTCACTGTAAGGCATTTAAATTGGATAATCTTACGTTTTTCGTTTGGATGATGAGGCGAGTGGTTGCTCATTCCCCATGGGTTGTTCTGTTTTTTCCCTCAATCAGGAATTTTCTGTTAATTCATCATTTACTTGCAGGGAGGATTAATCTTAACTCATAACCGTCTATTATCAAGATAATGTAACAGAAAATAAATTAAAAAATTAAAGCTTGGCGCAAGTGTTGGGAATAGAACATACTCGAGAAAAGGCTGGAGAGATTCGGTGGATGATCGGCGGAGAAATTGAAGCAACTGAAAGATAGGGGCGGGGTTTTTCATAGGGTTTTGAAGGAGGTCCATTACTTGTATGCAATGGTGTTTCAGCTCTGAGAAAACGCTGCTTCGAGCTCCTTCTTCTTCGCTGACACTGAAATCTTCGTTAATTACCTCCATTAAGAAATGTAAAGAACGAGCATACGCCAACACCGAAGGGGGTTGGGAGTTTAAAAAGCAATATCGGAATGCAGGGCCAGTAATGGGCTGGTGTGCAGTGTGATGTCATGTCCACATATAAAGGCTATCCAGGCCCAAGTTGATGGGTCAACCATAAAATCCACTTCTCTGACTCTCTCTCGCAGTCACTTGTCGCGTAATGGATCGCGAGAGGAAGACCAAGGAGGAAGAAACGAGAAGGAAGACGAAGAGAAATTCCCATTCATCTGATTCAGAAGGTCCTTCCTTTAACTCTCTCCCTCTCCCTCTCCCTCTCCCTCTGTGATATACATGTAGAAATATTCAACTTCCATTCATATAGATGGAGGGAAAGGGATGAAGCATAGGGGTGCGGGAACGAAGCAGAACAATAAAGATGGATCCAAGTCTAGTAGGAAGGAAAAGAAGAGGAAGCACCATTCTGATAAAGGTATTCCAAAGAGATGCTTGATAATTGACTATGATTGATCCTCGTTTCCCATTCTCCGTCATGATATGTACATCAATTGAAGACCGCAGATTGTGTAACCTAATAAGCTGCATATAATTTTCTAACATAAATGAATATAGTCGATTAAAACTTTTATTTTTTCACTTTTTAGATTCTACATAATCAATTGAAGTTAATTTGAATTTCAACATCTCCGATTATAGTTTAATTTCAAGTTTATTTTTGGGTCAGACGATAGGAGGTGTTCCAACCCTCAAATTATAGTATTTTATTGGAATGCATTGCTAATGCTAACCGGTTGAAAACGCTTCAGAAAAGAAGTCGGGGGAGACGGAGAAAGGCAAACACCAGAAGCATGGTCATCGCAAAGTGAGTTCTCTTATCTAAATTTGGTCCCCTGCTACTCTGAAGGTCTTTTCTCTCCGATGCATCTACTGAAATTTGACTCGGGGAAGATGTTTTTCGAACTTTTTTTTTTTTTTTTTTTTTAATTCTTGTGGCCAACCAACAGTAATCAATATAAGAAAGAGAAGGGGGGCAGGTATCATGATTCTTGTGGGAGGTACTTGCATTTTTACTCATCCAGAGAAAACATGTGTGGAAGCTTCAACCATCTTCTCTCATCTGTTAAATTGCTCTCTATTTGCTCTTGTTAGAATTCTTTGATTAAATCCAATGCCAATCATTTTTAGAACACTCTCTCTCTCTCTCTCTCTCTCTCTCTCTTACACAGAAAATTAAGTTCCAAGAACTAGGAAGTGATGATTACTTCTCGAAGAACAACGAATTTGCCACCTGGTTGAAAGAAGAGAGAGAGATGTTCTTTTCGGATCTTTCATCTGGGTCTGCGCATGAACTATTTATGGAATTTGTCAAGGACTGGAACAAAGGAAGGCTGGAATCCCGATACTATGAGGGCATTCCAATTGGGCCGCGAACATCTCATAAGTGGAATATTAAGCAGAAGTAGAGAGGTTCTGCCATTTGTCTCTTTTATATTCAGATGACAGAAGATGGAAGCATTTGACATCGCCTGGGATGTGTTCTTAAGCTTGCCAGTTGCCATGCCATCCCTCAAAATTGAAATCAAAGTATTCGGATTCGTATCTCATTTCTTCAGTAGTCTCAACAAGTGGAAGGGAAAACTAGGTGACGTTTGGTTAGTGGTTATGATTTTCTATTTCTACTTTCAATAAATTGTGATGGAAATTCTGTTTTCTTTCTTAAGTATTTTGTGAATATTCCGTGAATGTATCTATTTCTAATACACTAGGATGGAAATTCTATTATTTTTTGGGAGTATTTCGGGAATAGAAACATGTTGGTAACTACTATTATTCTGAAATTGTTGCTTTTAATTTATAAGAACAAAAAGGAGAAACATGTATGGTTGTAACATTGGCTCTTTTTTTCTTTAAATGTATGGTGGCCTGTGAAATGTTAGTAAGGTGCCCCTCGGTATAAAAAACCTACCCATCCCTTTGTATTCATAGGCATAAAGTCAATATGGTGGTTTTTACTTTCAAAAATGATTTCTAATTTAGATTTTTTTGGGGGCTCAGATCTAAATCTGTTTTTTCGTTTTTGTTTGTGTGTGTGTGTGTGATTTGTTCTGTTTTAGTGGCTTCAATTTTTGTTAACTAATTTCTTTATTATGTCTTCTTCAACTGCTGTTTGTTCGACTGTTTTTACCGGAGAGAGTAATGCAGGCTTTGAATTTGAATCTGGAAGCCATGGACAATCAAACCAAGTTACAATCTCCTTAAACCGGCATTTACTCTTGATTACAGAGTTACCCCTCCCCCCAATTATGTCCCTCCATTAATCCATCTTTCAAAAAGGTGTTCGGCATTGTTCCTAGAAATTGCTTGACATCATTCGCTAACCAAATTGCAGGCGATGACCAAGACGAAGAAGAAAAAAAAGAAAAGAAAAGAAAAATGAAAAAATAGAAATTGGTTGACATCATTCGCTAAGCAAATTGCAGGCGATGACCAAGACGAAGAAGAAAAAGAAAAAAAGAAAAGAAAAATGAAAAAACAAACAAACTAAATTTAGAATTTATCCTTAATTTTGTCTAATTTAATAGTCAAATTAGATGGAAAGACTAAATAAAAGTGTGATTAAAGATATAGAGTTTAAAGTGAAATGTACAACTTATTAGACTACACAAAAATATGGTGGTTTAAAATAAAATTTACTCTTAATCCCCAAAATTCCTGTGCAAGCTTTTACGAAATGGTCAAAGACGTGTCCAAGGTTGAGAAGAACAATTCACGCTTTTTTCAACTTCTCCAATTGTTTATGACATGAATAAACAAATGCAGGGACTTAAATCAGTTGGTACCCTGCCTAATTTACAAGCAATGGAGTTTCTCCACATTGAAACACGGAAAAGTTAAGTGCATACCCTTCCTTTAGTGTCAAGATAGCCGTGGGCACAGCATCGTCAAGCTCCATATCATCCGTGTACCTACAGGAAGCGTTCAAAATAATGAAATGTGGAAATTATAAATTGACAAATTTGAGAAGAAGTACGAAGAAGTAAACATGCATTTCTTTTTTCTGAAGGTAAGAAAAAAGAAAAAAAATACACCGAGTCACCGACCCTCGTCCTAATCTTACAGTGTTCAGTAATAACAACGGAATAAAGCAGACACCTAGAGAAAACTGTCAACATATCATCACCTCACTTAAACCCAACAGAGTTGTCAGAGGATTTTTTCTGAACTTTCAACATATGAAAAATGGAGAACCCATGGGATAACTATAGTAAACAAATTTAATGAAGCAACAATATTTACCGCTTCTCGATAAATGTCTTTGCATTAGAGACATTCTTCCCCATTGCTGAAGCTTTCCAAGAGAAATATGAACCCGAAGGATCCACCTACAACACTAAATTGCTGGAATTTCTAGCTCAATTTTGTGGAATGTAAAAACATACTAGATATCTGAACTAAGATGTTGAACTGTAAAGGATATAGGGAAAATAGAAAAAGTATATTGATCGTTTTGTACATCTAGAATGAGCCTTATTCCCCTAATTATATAGTCGCAGGAGAAGGCTAAATTAGAAAAATAGTGTTGAAATAAATGGGCTAATAAAGTCTTACAATGAAAATACCAAAGATATAAATTAACGCATAAACATAATATTTCAACACTCTTCCTCAAACTGGAGCGAAAATGTTGATGAACCCTAACTTGTTAATAGTTAACTGAAGGAGAGGTGGTCCTATAAACTTAGTGAACATATCAGCAGCCTATTTGGAAGATGAGATGAAGGCTGGTGTGATGATTCCCGATCGAACTTTCTCACGAATGAAGTGGATATCCAACTAAATGTGTTTTGTCCTTTCATGAAGGACTGGATCTGAAGATAACATTACAACAATTTTGTTGCTACAGAACAACTTAGATGAGTTTCTCACAGGAAGACCCAACTCGGTCAAACGGGAACAAAGACAAAGAACTTCACACGTTCGTTGAGCCATAGCGCGATACTCAGCTTCAGCAGAAGATCAGGAGACGACGGATTTGTAAGACCCGATGTTTGCATGTGCATAATTTTTAGTTGCATTTTAGAACACTTAGAAAAATAACGGGATAAAATGTGTCATTTAATATTTATTTTAAAAATTTAGGGGTCAATTAATAATTTTAAAATATTGATTTTAGATTTCGAACTTAAAAGATATCTTAAAGATAATTAAGGGAGATTAATGTAATTTGAAAATAAAATAAAATAATATATAATACTACTACTAATAATAAAATATAAGATCTTGTTAAAAAAGAAAAAAAAAAATGAAATGAAAATCTTGTGGCTAGAATCGGCCCAAAAAACAAAAAAAGTTGGAAGAAGTGGCGGTTTGGTTAGTGTCACTTTTATATATATATATATATAAAGGGAAAAAAAAATTAAAAATTACTTGTTTCTGTTCTTCTTCTCCTTTTCTTTTTCTCTTATCTTTTTTTTTTTCTTCTCTGTTGGTTTCGGCTAAAAAATTTTTAAAGATTACTTGTTTCTGTTCTTCTTCTCATTTTCTTTCTTTTTTTTTTTTTTTTTTCTTCTCTGTTGGTTTCGGCTGAAACTATATGAGTTATATATATACATGTTAAAATAAAATATATCACACGTTCAATTCATGGAGCTAACTGTGCGGATAAGTATATAGGTATATTTATGTCAAAATATATATATAGTAGGTTCGAGAAATACATCCGGTATAGAAATATCTAATTTGCGAAGAATACCGTTTAAAATAAAAATTGTAAATTTTACCAAAACAACAACTTTTAGTTTTTTTGGCGACTAATAAATTTTTAACAATCAATTAATATTTTTCTACAAATTAGATTATTAACACGAAAACTTTTGTAATTATTACTATAATAATTTTCGTACAGTTAATATTGACATAGAAAATTGAACGTGTTGTAATTTTGTATAATCAAAAAATTGAAAAATGAAAATTGATGCATTTTAGGGTCACACATTACATATTAAGTTTATTTTAAATAAATTATTAATTTACGCCCTATCGTTGTTAGGTTTACAGGCGCCACCGCCCGCGTAGTGTTTCGGTGACAGTATTTTTGGTAGTACAAAAATCGAGATGAGTGTACTGCCTTCTATGTAAATTGACAAATTATATTTTGTATAAATTGTGAAAAAAAAATAGTTATTAAAACGAACGGTTTTATAATGTTATGCGGATCAAGTAGATTGTTAAATGTGAAAAGTGATTTTTGTTATTTGATTATGCCATAATTGTCTTCTCGTCAGGAGGACATATCCTGCGAGATGTGGATTACCTCTCAGGCAAGACTCGCAAAGTGGATATTTGTTGTTACCTGTCAGACAAGTTCTGCAGGGTGGATATGTTGTTACCTATCAAGTAAGTCTTGCAGGGTGGATATATGTGGACCTGTCAGGAGTGCAGATCATGCGGGTGGCTACCCCTACCATTGAGGATATTAAATGGCACTAGTACTGATAGTCACTTTAGATGACACAGTTGTACAGGTTACAGTACCGTTGTAACTCTCGATCGTGAAGTGAAACGATCTTATGGCTAGTAGGAAATATGAGTGCGGTATTTTATTATATGTCAAAGTGTTAGATTGGTATTGATTTAAATATATTATTTTATTACAATGATGATAGTGAAATTTTATTCCAACTTGGTATGCGGTTATATTAAATTATATTTGAAAAAATGGTATTTGATAATCATGCTTGATTCATGAAATGTTTTTATTATTAAGATAGTATACCGATAAAATATTTGGTTTCAAGTGTCACAGTTAGGAGTGGGTCTACTACTTGCACTAGGTAGAGTCAGGAGGTGGTGTCATTTTGAAAGGGTTGGCTGGCCAGGTGTGAACCGTGGAAGGTTCAGTTTTCTTTTTATGATTTTGTTATGAATATTTGGGACAAGTGTATTCTAAAAATTTTAACGTGAGTAAATATATTATATTTTTTTGTAAAAAAAATGTATAGCGGTGCATGTATATATATATATATATTTGTTGACTGGTCAGGTGACGTCAAGTCGGTGTCACGTCCGACCTCGGGCGATGGGGGCCTGGGGAGGGGTGTGACAGGATTGCTTCTCACTCTTCCACGAGATTAGGTGTCTTCCATTAAAGGTGCACAGACCAGAGGTCGAACGTCTATCGTCTTTCGATCCTGCATAGTCAGCATCTGTAAAGCAGGAAAGTCTTTCCTGTGCCCCTGTTATATAAAAGAGACCAAGACTGGAGCATGTTTTAAGGTACCGAAAGATATGGTAGACAACATCCAGGTGTGATATACGTGGTGAGTGCATAAACTGGCTCATAACATTAACAACATACGTAAGATCTATCCTTGTATTAGTCAAATAGATAAGGCGACCCACAAGTCACTGATATACTGACGGATCTGAAAATAATTCTCCCGAGTCCGCTGTTAACTTAAGGTTCAGATCTATGGGAATAAAGGCGGGTTTACATGTAAGCATTCTAGTGTCCTGAAGAAGATCAATGGCGTATTTTCGCTAAGATAAAAAGATACTTTTTCGAGACCGAACAACCTCAATACCAAAAAAGTAGCGGAGATGACCCAAATCCTTGATGTCAAAAATCTGGCTGAGATACTTCTTTACATGCTGAATGCTAGGTGCATCGTCTCTTGTGATAATAATGTCATCCACATAGACTGAGATAATGATGCATTGTTCGCAGTGTTTGCGATGGATGAAGCAATTATGATCTGAGTAACACTAGGTAAACCTCATTGTGAGGATCGCTTTGCCAAATTGGCTGAACCATGCACAATGAGATTGCTTAAGTCCGTAGAGGGATTTTCGGAGTCGACAAACTTTGCCCAAATACTCTCCCTGAGTTCGAAATCCTAGTGAAGGCTCCATATAGATAGTCTCAGTTAGGTCACCATTAAGGAAGAAATTCTTGACATCCAACTACTGCAAAGGCCCAGAATACGTTGCAACCAACAAAATAAGGATTTGAACAGTAGTCAACTTAGCAATCGGGGCAAAGGTGGCACCAAAGTTTTTACCCAGGATTAGTGTGTAGCCCTTAGTAACAAGTCGTGCTTTGTACTGATCTATTGATCCATCAACCAAATATTTGACACTAAAGATCTACTTACAACAAACCGGCCATTCATCAGTCAATAAGTCAACCAGCTCCCATGTCTGATTCCATTGTAGGGCATCTATCTTTACTTGCATAAAGACAATCCACTTTGGATTCTGGAGGGCCTCATGAATGGAACAAGAAATGACAACCGAGTCAATTTGTCCAATGAAAGATTTATATTGATCTAAGAGATCCTGAAAAGACAAATACTTGGAAATCGGATGATTAGTAGAACATGAAAGAAGGTAGTGGGACAGTGGGCGATATTCTCGAGTCGGGCAACGGGGGGAATAGGGTCAGAGATGATAGGAGATGGAGACATACCTGAGTCCGGATAAGATGTTGGCAAGGGATGTGAGACACGTGGATGACGAAAGTAGACTTGTAAGAGGGTGGGTGAGGGGTTAGGGGGTGGGTGTGATGTGGATGGAGAAGATATATCTAAGACACTAATAGGACGCGGAAGCGGGGTATGATACTCGGTAGCGAATGCCTTAATAGGTGGATAAGGTATAATACTGGAAAAGTAGGGTACAGTCTCGAGGAACGTAAATCGAGAGAGTGGTAAGTACGGTAGGTAATTGGATCCTAGTACCTATATCCTTTTGACATGGAAGAATAGCCGAGGAAAACACACCGGATAAATTTATCATCTAATTTAGTGCGAGTAGGGCTTCGATTCTGGACAAAACACGTATAGCCAAAGATACAGGGTAAGATAGGGAAAAGAGTGCTAGTAGGTTGCAATATAAAAAGGGGGGTTTTGCCTATAAGGACACAGTTCGATGTACGATTAACGAGATAGGCAATAGTAAGAACTGTCGTATACCAAAAAGATTTGGGAACATTCATTCCTTGCAAAAGACAACAAACTACATACATGATATAACGGTTCTTACGTTCTGCCACACTATTTTGTTCAAGGGTGTAAGGATAGGTTAGTTGCTGAAATATGCTTTGCTTATTAAGCTCAAGTCGAAATTTATTGGATAATTCTCGGCCATTATCTGACCTGATATTGCACACAAAAGCTTTATATTGGGTTTTTATCATTTGAAGGAAGTGGATAAAGTGAGTGTAAACCTCTGATTTGTGCTTCATCAAATAAATTCAAGTGTACCGACTATAATCATCTATGAAGGTAACATAGTAGCGGTGTTTAGAAATGGTTGTAACTAGAGAGGGTCCCCAAATATCAGAATGGATAAGATCAATTGCTTGGGAGGCACGGTGCATGCGAGGAATATACGAGGTATGTGTGTGCTTAGATAATTCACAAACCACACATTGAAATTTAAAGTCATTGCAAGTTTTATTAATAGACGGAAACAACCAACACAAATACTGAAAATTTGCATGTCCCAGACGGTTATGCCACAAGTTTAAATTTTTTAAAGAACACATAGAGGAATAAAAAACAGGTAATACAAAAGTTTGCATACTAAAAGGTGGAGCGGGTGGAGGTGGAGGGCTGCCGAAGTAATAGAGGACATCGCGTTCATATCCCCTGCCAAAAATCTTCCTTGTAGTCAGGTCCTGCAAGAAGCAACGATTAGGTAAGAAAACAACAACAAAATTAATATTTTTAGCAAGACAACTAACTGATTGAAGATTATAGGCAAATTTAGGAGCATAGGAAATAGAGTGAAGAGTGATATCAAGGGACACGCAGGCATCTCCCTGACAACGAATAGGGATAGAGGTACCATCGGCAATGCATACAGATTGGTTGATAGGCGAAACAAAGGTGGTGAAAGTAGAAAACTCACCAGTCATGTGATTGTTAGCCCAAGAATCTAGAATTCAAGTAGGGCGACCCGACTTACCATGAAGCGCAGTAGGAGTACCCAAGGCAAGAGTAGCTGTGGGGTCGGAAGACGATGTCAAAGTGGTTAATTGAGCCTGAAGCTGGGTAAGTTGGGCCTGGACATAGGAAAAAATCTGGGGGAGCTAGCGGATGATCTGCTGGACCAGGGACAATATCAACAATAGCATCAGTACGTGGTCATCTTTTTCTTTTCCTCCCTCCTAAGTTTCAGGGTTTTAATTCAGGATGAAGATTGTAACAACAGTCAATGTTGTGACTAGGCTTTCGGCAGTACTGATAGTATGCTCGCGTGTGTAACGACCCAATTTTCTAGGGCCGCCACTTGATTTCTCCTATAGAGAATTCTACCCTAAAATATTCCATCATTTATAAATAAATTAGTATTACAATCAATTGCTCTCCGATACCACTTTGTAACGACCCGGTTTCCCAGGACCGCTACTAGGTTTCTCTATTTGGAGAATTAAAACTAAAATCGAATGATCGATATTTCATTTGATAAAATCTGATAAATTTTACAATGGGACGACGATAAAATCAACACTACAATTATTATAAATAAAAAATTTAATATATATATATATATATGTATGTATGTATGTATGTATGTATATTAATAGCCAAGGCTGTGAACATTGGTGGGGGGAAATGAAGAGGTTAATTTCAGATCCAGGCGAGGAGATTTCTTGGGATCGATTCGTTGCGGTGTTTAATGAAAAATATTTTCCTAAATCCTATCGGTTCTAGATGGAGGAGGAATTCATATCGCTGAAACAAGAGAAGATGACCGTTTTGCAATATAAAATCAAATTCGATGCCTTGTCCCAATTTACTCCTGATTTGATGAAAATGGAAGAGGCAAGATGTAGACGATTCCAGAAAGGATTTGATTTAGAAATACGTTCTAGGTTGACGGGTAGACAGATTAAGAGTTATGCGAAATTGGTAAATACGACGAAACTAATAGAACAGGATGTCTGGGAAGCAGCCGAGGATTGTGAGCGATATAAAAAGAGTAGATTTGAGTCACTTAACAGATATTCAGGTGGCACTTCTCAAGGAGCTGTAGTTCGACCACCATTTGCTCGGGCCCCAACAACCAATCAATCCACTAGGAGCTGGGGTCCACGACAATCATACTTCAGGCGATAGCAGAATATGTCCGGACCGAGTGTTGGCCAGCAAGAGCAGGGTAGGAGCTAGATGATTAGTCGAGCCGGGACACCCGTATGCTACCAATGTAGATCACATGATTATTTCGCTATGGATTGTCCCATAGGAGGCCCAATATGCTTTTATTGTCATGAGCCGAGTCATATATCTCTGAATTTTCCAAAATTCGTTGTTACATCAGTACCCTCTGCTAGCAGTGTGGGTAGTGTTGGCCCTAGCAGTGTCCAGGGGCGTGGTAGATGATCGGTTAGTAGACCTCCGACTCGAGGTCGTGTATTTGCTACTATCAGGTAGGATACCCAGGCTACCCCGGATGTGGTTACATGTATCATGTCTTTATATGATAGAGATACACGTATACTTATTGATCCCGATTCTACTCATTCATTTGTTTCAGTGACTTTTATTATGCTTGTAGACAAATGTCCTACTTCTCTGTCATATAGTGTCATTATCTCTACTCCTGTGGGCGAGTTAGTGTTGATAGACAGTGCGTATAAAGGCAGTTCGCTTCGCATTGGTGATAGAAAATTATTGGTGGATCTATTACCCCTGAGTATTCACGATTTTGATGCGATACTGGGTATGAATTTTCTATCTGGTTATCATGTTACGGTGGATTGTTTTAAAAATGAAGTTACTTTTCGAGTCGCAGGCGAGCCAGAGTTTGTGTTTTCGAGATCATTCCTGTCAGTTTGATTTCAGTTCTAGAGGCTAGGAAATTGTTAAAGAATGGATGCCAGGGATACCTCACACATGTGATTGACACCAGTCAGAACGAGGTACGTGTGGCAGATATCCTAGTGGTTAGGGATTTTTTCGATGTATTTCTAGAAGAATTTCCAGGATTGCCAGTGGATAGGAAAATTGAATTCACTATCGAGTTACTTCCAAGAACTTCTCCTATATCAATTCCACCTTATCGTATGGCGCCTACCAAGTTAAAGGAACTGAAGATTCAATTGCAAGATTTGTTGGACCGCGAGTTTATCAGACCTAGTGTTTCTCTATGGGGAACTCCAGTATTATTTGTAAAGAAGAAGGACGGCACGCTGAGGATGTGTATTGATTACAGGCAGTTGAATAAGGTGATGATTCATAATAAATACCTGTTGCCTAGAATTGATGATTTATTGGACCAATTGCAGAAGGCCAAGGTGTTTCCCAAAATAGATCTTCGATCGGGATATCATCAGCTGAAAGTCAGAGACAGTGATATGCTGAAGACGACGTTTCGTACGAGGTATGGGCATTATGAATTTCTAGTTATGCTGTTTGGGTTGACGAATGCCCCTGCTGCCTTTATGGATTTGATGAATCGGATCTTCCAGCCTTATATAGATCAGTTTATTATCGTGTTCATTGATAATATATTGATCTATTCCCAAATTAAAGAAAAACATGCAAAACATCTCAAGATTGTGTTGCAGACTTCGCGAGAGAAGCAGTTATATGCAAAATTCAGTAAATGTGAGTTTTGATTGGATAAAGTTTTATTTTTGGGGCATGTTAGCTTGGGGGATGGTATTTAGGTAGAGCCAAATAAAGTCGAAGCCATTGTTCAGTGGGAAAGGCCAAAAAGTGTAACCGAGGTTCGAAGCTTCTTGGGATTGGCGGGTTATTATCGTCGGTTTGTACAGAAATTTTCTATTATAGCTGCCTCGTTGACCCGCAAGGAATCTAAATTCGAGTGGACTGATAAATGTGAGCAGAGTTTCCAGGAGCTAAAAAGCAGATTGATATCTGCGCCAATACTTTCCTTCTCGACAAAAGGTGGTGGTTTTGTGATTTACAGTGATGTTTCATACCAGGGGCTAGGGTGTGTACTGATGCAACATGGTCACGTGATTGCATATGCCTCCCGGTAATTGAAGAATCATGAGCGTAACTACCCGACACATGATTTGGAGTTAGCGGCGATTGTGTTTGCCTTGAAGCTTTGGAGATATTATCTGTATGACGAGACTTGCGAGATATACACTGACCATCAGAGTTTGAAATATTTATTTACTCAGAAAGAACTAAATCTGAGACAGAGATGTTGGATAGAGTTAATCAAGGATTATGACTGCACCATCCACTATCATCTTGGAAAGGCCAATGTTGTAGCAGATGCGCTGAGTAAAAAATCGGTAGGTTCAATTGCACATCTTCAAGTCGTTCACACTAATCTATACGTCGAGTTGAGATCTCTGCGAGTTCAGTTGGCGGTTGGTCAGATGGCAGCGTTGCTTACAACTTTAACTTTGAGACCGACATTAATCAACCGTATTATTGAAGCACAGAAAATAGATGGCCAATTGAGAAAGATTAGAGACGAAGTAAAGAGTGGTCACATAACCGACTATCGCGTCCGGGATAACGATGAAGCCTTGATATTTGAAAATAGATTGTGTGTGCCTAATAATGCCAATCTGAAGAAAGATATCTTGGAGGAAGCGTATAGCTCAGCATACGCAATGCACCCAGGTAGTACCAAAATGTATTGGGATCTGCGAGAACACTATTGGTGGAATAGGATGAAATGATAAATTGCTGAATTTGTTGCTAGGTGTCTCGTTTGTCAGCAAGTCAAGATTGAGCACCAATGTCCAGGTGGATTATTGCAGCCTCTACCTATCCCGGAGTGGAAATCGGAACATATCACGATGGATTTTGTTTTAGGATTACCTCGTACTCAAAAGGGACATAATTCCATTTGGGTGATTGTTGATAGGCTCACCAAGTCTGCTAATTTTCTGACAGTAAAGACGACGTACTCCTTGGACAAGTATGTGAAACTTTATATTGATGAGATTGTCCGATTGCACGGTGCGTCGATTTCTATAGTATCGAATAGAGATTCAAGATTTATTTCGAAATTCTGGCTGAGTCTCCAAGCTGCTTTGGGTGCTAAGCTAAAATTCAGCACAACTTTTCATCCATAGACTGACTGCCAATCAGAGCGTACGATTCAGACGTTGGAGGATATGTTGAGGAGTTGTGTTCTAGAATTTCTTGGTAACTGGGATGATCATTTGACGTTGATGGAATTTGCTTATAATAACAGCTACCATTCAACAATCGAGATGACACCATATGAAGCGTTGTAAGATAGGAGATATAGAACTCTAGTCTGTTGGACTGAAGTGGGAGAACAAAAATTATTGATGCCAGATATAGCCCAGATGATGGCGGACAAGGTGAAAGTGATTCAGGAAAGACTGAAGACTACTCAGAGTCGGTAAAAGAGTTATGCTGACAAACGTAGGCGGGAGTTGGAATTTGAAGTGGGTGATCATGTGTTTTTCTGTATATCCCCGTGGAAGGGCATAATGAAATTTGAAAAGAAGAGAAAGCTAAGTCTGAGGTATATCGAGTCATACGAGATTCTAGAACGAGTTGGCACGGTGGCTTATCGACTAGCCCTGCTACCAGAATTGTCTAGGTTACACGACATTTTCCACGTGTTGATACTTAGGAAATATGTCACACCCCACCCCGGACACCCTTCATTTGGGGCTGGCGTGACGTCGATGTGACATCACCTATCTGACTAACCAACCACAAAACGACAATATATAAATTTACGTTTATACCACATATACACAATTCCATCTGATAGGGATATACCGTCCCAGTTATAAGAACAACCAAACTAATCCCATGAATCTCACTTAGATTCATCTTTGACACCTCGTCTCAAAATTTCTCTCAATTGACTCTATCTCGAGATCCGCATACCTCTATCTAGCGCCTGTAGGGGACCGACCGACTCCTAGCCATTTCACCTGCGAGTGTACTGCCTTCTTAGTAAAAATATTTTTATAATAATAATAATTTATTCTGCAACGTCTAAATGGATCAAGCTTAAGTATGTAAACATCACGTAGCTCGTAAAAATTTTCATAATATTAATAGTGAGAATAAAACACTATATATATAAGTTCCATTCAAAATCATTTAGCATAAGAATCATGCCAATCACCATAATAAATAATAAATCACCCAGTATAAGCAAAATACCACACCTCAAAACATCATCTCACACACACACTGGCTAGCCCTAGTGATCGTTTTAACCTCACGATCGGGAGTTTGCAACGATACCGTATCATCCATAGGATATGCCTTCTTACGAACACCCATCACTCCACCGAAGCGGATAATCACTACACAGTATAAACATCTAACATCACTCTGCCGAAGCAGATAAACATCACTCTGCCGAAGCGGATAAATACTATGGCATTATCAAATTAAATACAGCATCATCGAATCATAACTCAATAAATATCGTCTACTCAACATTGTCAATTCACCACGTCTATCTCTTTTCCTCAAAACCAATGTTTAAATCTAGAAACCATATTTCATATTTTCTTTTAAAGAAAACGTCTGATTTTATCAACACCACTTTTTCACCCTTCATTTTTTAGAAAATCAGGCATTTTTAGAAAAACAGATGTTTTCTATTCTCTTTTAAAAATACCGTCTGATTTCACCAAATCCAACAAAAATTCATTTTCAACTTCTTTTCGAAAACCATCGAAATCTTCCGAAAATCCAGTTTAGTAACTCACCCAAATTCTACTTGATCCATATCATTTATAAATCTGTGTTGTTTAGGTAACACATATTTCATCATATATATACATAGAAAAATAGTTTGGTAAGAAGACAGTACACTCACTTGATTACCCGTTTTCGAAAATTTTGACCACCTATTCTCTACCGGTACTCCGGTGCCTGCGAACCTATTAGCGACAAAGCCTAAATTAATATTCAATATAAAAAAAATACTTTATTCGAACCATGTAGGCCCTAATTTCCCTATAATTTCATATTCCCCGTCTTTTATTATAAACTATGTCTCTTTAACTAATATTGCCCTATTACTATTTACTATATTGAATTTATTTATGCGGACGATCTCACTATTTTTTTTTTTATCGCTATCTCGACATTTTCCATGCGAACATATAATGCTAAATTCAACGATAGTGATAACATGTCTTTTATATTGAGACAATTAAATATATTTACTAAAGAAGTGTGGAGTTCTACTTCCCCCGAATTTTCCACCGGCTGCGAGATTGGATTTATATTTTTTGTGGGGTGTTTTGTGCAATTTCTCCATTTTTTTTCCTTTTTTTTCTTCCTTGTTCCCATTTCTGTTTACCGTGTTCTGATCAGCACGCTACTGCTGCGGCGAAGTCCCCACCGTCATGGCGCATACAACACACCCAACACCTCTCATTATCACCCCACGGCAACAGAAACAGGAGACACCCGCACCTACCGAAACCCAGTTGAACACCCACTTACCTACCAGTCACATAAACGCAGATAGCTCGACCAACATTAACCTCAATACCTACCTCAACTCTTCAATACTCTTATAAACATTCTCTAAAATTATTGCTAACTTATAAAACCAAAAATACATTCCTAAATCACGATATACCCATATCGATATCCTTCATAACACTTAAACATTACCAACTCACATAACTACAACTAAAATATATTACACAGATAATCTATTAGAATTCCTTTCATGCCTCCGCATTTGATCAAGTTCTTGATATGATCACGTGCTTCAAGTCCGTTTCCACTTACCTAACATGCTCCAAACATATACTCACGTATATATGTACGAATCAAAGGGCATAGATACGCCCCAGTCACAAAATTCGATATATTCTAATAATTACTAGCTACTAACTATAAAATATTGGATCATGAATACATATCATCTCAAGGATATTTCAAATTCTCCTTTTTTTCCCCTGACCTCTCAATAACTTCCAATTTTCAAATAAATGAATAAAAAAAATGTAGTCACCTCGGGCTATCTCTAAATCTCACAAAAATTTCCGTTCTCTTATCTAAATTCAGTCTATTTGACTGAAATCCTGCATCCTTTTCATATAATGCTTTATACGATGCCACCATGATCATCGACAAGATAGCTATTAGTATAATCAGGTTTTATTAGGGTTGCACAATCATCTCCCTTACCAAAAATTTCCATGACACAACTCCTCAACATATTCTCTAACACCTGAATCGTATTTCCTGATAAACCGTTAATCCAAAATTGGAAAGAAAAAAAAAACATCAACTTTCACCTAGGTACCTGGAGGAGTATAGAAAAATTCAATCCGAATGTTCAAATAACTATCAACTTTTGTTACTACAGTTTCTCCTACACAGTTTTTTCAATAAGGATCTATTACTTGGGATTTACTACCCAACTTTTTGTGTGTACAAATCATGCCAATTTAAGTTATCACCCCACACTACTGCATAAGTTTCCTCCACGGACTGATCATACATTGACGGCTTACTTCGTTTTGATAACAATTATTATTTCGATCACAACACAACGACAACACTTATAATTTCAAAAATCGAATTCCAAAATTTCGAATAACTGATCAGCCGAGTTTAATAATTTCAGATACTAATATTTATGATACGTATAATTCAACATCCAATTTCCCCTTTTGATTTAAAATAGTTATCTTACCCCAACGTCATTCGACATTTGCATTGAACCGGTGCCTCATGCAACCGAACAATCCCGTCAATATGTACTTGGCATACACATCAAGGAAACATTCCTCGAACTATTCTCCCATTTCCCTTATGGAATAGGTCAAAGCTACCCCAACCCACCTGGATATTAATGTTCGGTCTTACTTTTGCTAACATACCATATATCTAACAGCAAAATCTGTGATTGCTCATTCCACTCCACTTGGCCAATAATGCTCACTAAGTCGTGCTATAGTTTGATACTACCGGGGCATTACATTTATTGCTCTATGCACTACTTTTAAGGTCTCTTCCGTTATATGGGCATTATTAGAAACACGCAATCTAGTTCAAATCATTACAACTTCATCATTATTTCTGACACGATAGTCAGTCTTGTGACCATTGTACATTTCCTTCCTCTTTAATCTTCCCAACCAGACATCCAACTTTTGAACTCCTACCACACCATCGATCAAAGTCGATTTCTCATCACGAGTTCGAATAATGTGGTCATCTGACCAACTACCCACGAAACTCACAAGGATCTCAACTTGCCCCATACGTTAGTATAAGTAACCCAAATACGTGCAACCATATTCCCTGATTTCCGCCTCAAAGCACAAATCCCGTCATACCAGAAATGTTGTGAAGTTATCAAGGTAACCATAATTACTGTCACTCCACAAGTTTCGAATTCCAGTCACACGTTCTCGGCCTTCTCCATATTCCATCAACCCACCACTTCGACTCCTTTTGGATTTACTTGAATACTATGTCCCAAGAGCACTCGTCCCAATTTAATTTATCTATTTTTTTTTATTATTTTCCCCACTCAATCCAATCAATATTCATATTTATTGCCTTTGGAACACAATCACTTTCCTCACAGCATCAGCAACACATTCTGGAGACGTTCTACATGCTCTTCTCTGCTCTCGACCGGATCACCATTTTCACCACGTCACAGTCTCTAACCTTTAACTGAGAATACCCTACTCAAACAAAAAAAGATCTAACACCCTAGTATTTTGAAATCGATTTAATCACCCATCCATTCTAACCGATGAGTGCCCAATACCGGATCTTTATGGGGAAACAATCTAGGTCTACGTAAATCATGAGTTGATAGTCTAATTTATGATAACGACCCGGTTTCTTAGGGCCGTCACAAGGTTCTTCTATAAAAGACTTCCTAAACCAATCACTAACTTACTCCAAGTCCAAATATTTCTACCCTACGAAAATTATTTAAATTCAATTAAGTGCAATCAATCCTCGAGTTAGATTAATCCACTCAAGTTTTCCTACACCACAGTGACTACCTTTAAAGGCCTAAGGTTATAGTTTCAAATCTCAATTTCCTACATTTAATCAACATGAGTATATTTAACCAACTTACTGAGCCGAACGTTCACCTCCTTAAAAATAATGAAACTTATTTAACAACAACCAAAATTTTCGGAACTGCATAGGGAAAATCCCTAGCTACTACAATATCCCTCGCCGAACCTTATTTTAACTTATGCCTAACACCTGCATACTGTATTTTGATATCCTCTCTTTAACACTTTTCTACCCTCCTAGACCTATTATCAGATTAACTGAGGTACTAGTTACGCTTTCCTAACAATACATACTTTTATTCATAGGAATTTTTTATTTTTTTTACTCCACCGGCAACTCCATATTACTCATACAAATGGATTATATTTACGTGTACCTACTATCATCCCAGACCCACAATTCTCGGCTACTTCCTATATATCATTTTCTATTACGTTTGTTATATTTACTTGTTCCACCAACTTTTACTCTACCTTCTCGTCAACCTAGAATGTACTACCGAATTACATCTTTTTAATATCACCACAACTTTCTCACATCCTTAGTTCCAACTAATACAATTCTTTTTTTTTAGTATCATCATAAGATTTCTTTCATATTGCCAAAAAGGCGATTTTATACTTATTTTGAATGCCATTTCACATTCCAACTTAAGTGTGCTCTGCGATACTATTTAAAATTTTAATAACGACTTACTGGGTGTCACCGATAGGTATCTTATCGTCACGTAATACACATATAGTTGTTTCTCAATTAAAATTTCACATTTCCAACTATTAGCACCTCCACAATCGCGATCCACCGAATACCACCCTTAACAACACAATATCACTCAAATCCGTCAACTGGCAATATCACCATTTTATCGAATTACCCCCTACCATCAGGATAACCCACCATGCACAATGCCAATGCACCACTAATGAAATGAAAGATCTAACACTCATACGCCAAACTAACTTATTGACACCCTATCTCATGTCCCCTACTAACTAGACGATTGGTACGCCCTCCTATCTCATGGTCTTCTACTGACACCTCCACTGGAAAGTCTACAGAACCTATAACATAGGCTCTGATACCAAAATTGTCACACCCCACGCCGGACACCCTTCATGTGGGGACGGCATGACGTCGATGTGACATCACCTATCTGACTAACTAACCACAAAATGACAATATATAAATTTACATCTATACCACATATACACAATTCCATCTGATAGGGATACACCGTCCCAGTTATAAGAACAACCAAACTAATCCCATGAATCTCACTTAGATTCATCTCTAACACCTCGTCTCAAAATTTCTCTCAATTGACTCTATCGCGAGATCTGCATAACTTTATCTAGCGCCAGTAGAGGACCGACCGACTCCTAACCATTTCACCTGCGAGTGTACTGCCTTCTTAGTAAAAATATTTTTATAATAATAATAATTTATTCTGCAATGTCTAAATGGATCAAGCTTAAGTATGTAAACATCACGTAGCTCGTAAAAGTTTTCATAATATTAGCAGTGAGAATAAAACACTATATATATAAGTTCCATTCAAAATCATTTAGTATAAGAATCATGCCAATCACCATAATAAATAATAAATCACCCAGTATAAGCAAAATACCACACCTCAAAACATCATCTCAAACACACACACGCTGGCCAGCCCTAGCGATCGTTTTAACCTCACGATCGGAAGTTTGCAACGATACCGTACCATCTGTAGGATATGCCTTCCTACGAACACCCATCACTCCGCCGAAGTGGATAATCATTGCGCAGTATAAATGTCTAACATCACTTTGCCGAAGCAGATAAACATCACTCCGCCGAAACGGATAACATCACTCCGCCGAAGCGGATAAATACTATGGCATCATCAAATTAAATATAGCATCATCGAATCATAACTCAATAAATATCGTCTACTCAACATCGTCAATTCACCATGTCTATCTCTTTTCCTCAAAACCAACGTTTAAA
Source organism: Eucommia ulmoides (assembly GCA_016647705.1). Taxonomy (NCBI): domain Eukaryota; kingdom Viridiplantae; phylum Streptophyta; class Magnoliopsida; order Garryales; family Eucommiaceae; genus Eucommia; species Eucommia ulmoides. Next base: position 42,571 of record JAENRU010000391.1, on the reverse strand, counting down.
TCCAGAAACCATATTTCACACTTTCTTTTAAAGAAAACGTCTGATTTTATCAACACCACTTTTTCACCCTTTATTTTTTAGAAAACCAGGCATTTTTAGAAAAACAGATGTTTTCTATTTTCTTTTAAAAACACCGTCTGATTTCACCAAATCCAACAAAAAATCATTTTCAACTTTTTTTCGAAAACCATCGAAATCTTCCGAAAATTCAGTTTACTAACTCACTCAAATCCTACTTGATCCATATCATTTATAAATTTGTGTCGTTTAGGTAACACATATTTCATCATATATATACATAGAAAAATAGTTTGGTAAGAAGACAATACACTCACCTGATTACCCGTTTTCGAAGATTTTGACCACCTATTCTCTACCGGTACTCCGGTATCTGCGAACCTATTAGCGACAAAGCCTAAATTAATATTCAATATAAAAAAAATACTTTATTCGAACCATGTAGGCCCTAATTTCCCCATAATTTCATATTCCCCATATTTTATTATAAACTATGTCTCTTTAATTAATATTGCCCTATTACTATTTACTATATTGAATTTATTTATGCGAACGATCTCACTATTTTTTTTATCGCTATCTCGACATTTTCCATGCGAACATATAATGCTAAATTCAACGATAGTGATAACATGTATTTTATATTGAGACAATTAAATATATTTACTAAAGAAGTGTGGAGTTCTACCTCCCCCGAATTTTCCACCGGCTGCGAGATTGGATTTATATTTTTTGTGGGGTGTTTTGTGCAATTTCTCCATTTTTTTTCCTTTTTTTTCTTCTTTCTTCCCGCTTCTTCTTCCCATTTCTGTTTACCGTGTTCTGATCAGCATGCTACTGCTACGGCGAAGTCCCCACCGTCACGGCGCAATACAACACACCCAGCACCCCTCATTATCACCCCACGGCAACAGAAACAGGGGACACCCGCACCTACCGGAACCCAGTTGAACACCCACCTACCTACCGGTGACGACCATACTTCACCGACGACTTCACACATACACGTACGTCGAACATGCAAACCACACACGTACGTCGAACATGCAAACCACCCTCGTCACTGTTGCCGATGATCAAACCCACACATGTACGTCGAACATGCAAACCACCCTCGATGGCCGAACACCCACCGCCGGCGAACCCCTTTGTTCTCGGTTCTCTCTCTTTTTCTTCGATTTTGTTTTGATTATTTCTCGGCCCTTCTTCCGCTTTCCTATGTGTGTGTGTGTATATATATATATGTGCGTGTATATGTGATCAAGCAACCGACCAATATGTATATATATATACATATACATATATATACATATATACATATACATATATATACATATATATATATATGTATATATATGTATATATGTATATATAATTTACATAATTCTCTCCCTCTTTTTGGTTAAGATTTTAATTAAACCCATTTTTAATTATATTTATAAAAATTTACAATTTAACCCCTAGATTTTTTTTTTGTTTTTTTTTTTTTGAAAATTTACGAAATTAGCCCCTCAAATTTAAAATTAAATCATAAGTTATACCATCAACCCATTATTTCCAAAGTATTTCAAAACGCGATTTAAACTATGCATATGCCTAAGGTCGGGGTCTTACAAAATATGTGTCAGACCCTTCGCATGTGTTGACTTCTCAACTAATCTAATTGAAAGAGGATTTGACATACGTTGAGGAGATAGTCCAGATTCTGAACCATGAAGATCAAGTGTTGCAAACGAAAATGATTCAATTGGTGAAAGTACTATAACGCAGTCACTTGGTGGAGGAAGCGATGTGGGAACGAGAAAATGAGATGAAGAATAAATATCCGTATTTATTCGTTCGAGGTAACTAAAATTTCGGGATGAATTTTTTTTAGGGGAGAAGGGTTGTAAGACCCGATGTTTGCATGTGCATAATTTTTAGTTGCATTTTAGAACACTTAGAAAAATAACGGGGTAAATTGTGTCATTTAATAGGTATTTTAAAAATTTAGGGGTCAATTAGCAATTTTAAAATATTGATTTTAGATTTCGACCTTAAAAGATATCTTAAAGATAATTAAGGGAGATTAATGTAATTTGAAAATAATAATAATATAAAATAATAATAATAATAATGATAATAAGATCTTATCCACAAACGTGGATAAGATCACAAGTAAAAAAAGAAAAAAAAAAAAGAAAAATGAAAAGAAAATCTTGTGGCTAGAATTGGCCGGAAAAAAAAAAAGTTGGAAGAAGTGGCAGTTTGGTTAATGTCACTTATATATATATATATATATATATATATATATATATGTTATATAAAACATGACGACTTTTTGGTTGATTAAGACAAACTTATGACTAGGATAAAAAAATATGATTAGGACAAATAAAATTACTGACTAGAATAGACAAATTTATTGAGTAAGACATTTTGCAGTATTAAGTTAAGGAATATAAAAGAAAATTAGATTTGTCTAAAAGAAAATAAAGTTATATTAATATTATTTTTTTCTTATAAAAATATATATAATAATAAAAATATATATAATTTCTTAATTAATTAAAAATTTAGTCATTTTTTAATTTATTATATTATAGTATCTATTATATAAAACATGATGACTTTTTGGCTGATTAGGACAAGTTTATGATTAGGATAAAAAAATATGATTAGGACAAATAAAATTGCTGACTAGGATAAATTAATTTGCTGACTAGGAAGTTGAATTCGTCAAAAAGGAAATTTTATTTTAGTTATATTAAATATATAAAATCGAAATTTTAGAAGGAAATTTTATTTTAGTTATATTAAATAGAAAATAGAAATTTTAGTTTTTAATGTTGATGTTAAAAAGGAAATTTTATTTTAGTTATATTAAATATATAAAATGGAAATTTTAGAAGGAAATTTTATTTTAGTTATATTAAATAGAAAATGGAAATTTTAGTTTTTAATGTTGATGTTAAAATTTCTTCCTCTCTTTTCGCTCACTGCTCACAGCTGCCTCCCCTCTCTCTTCGCTCACTGCTGCCTCCCTCTCTCTGCCTCACGAAGCTGCTGATCGATCAATGTTCTTCTCTTTCACTCGATCTATTTATGGAAGTGCAACCCTCTTGCCAGCTCGATTTGGGGAAGAAATTTTCACGCTGCCTCCCTTTCTCTCGCTCAAGCTGCCGATCGATCCATCCTTCACGCCAGCTCGATTTGGACATATCTATTTATGGAAATAGGTATGCCCTTCTCTCTCATTCGATTGATTGATTTAGGGTCGCCGATTGATTTAGAATCAAGCCCTAATTCCTCAAATTTAGATTCTTAATTCCATAATCCCCTCCCTAATTCCTAATTCCTCTCCCCCGAATCTCTCTCTATATAGGCCCCCTAATGTCGATAGTCGATGTTTACACCTCCACCGTCGTCTTCCTCTACTCTCGCACGCAACTGAGTCGCCGTTCAGCCATCGAGCAATCCACTTCCGCCGTCGCACAAAGGTGAGCCGCCACGGTTTAATTAGATTTTCTGTTTCTGTTTCATGTTCTATGTTTCTGTTTCTGTTTCATTATATATTTAATTAGATATTTTTGTTTCATGTTCTAAATTTCTGTTTCATGTTCTATGTTTCTGTTTCATGTTCTATATTTCTGTTTTATGTTCTATGTTTCTGTTTCCGTTTCTGTTTGTCCTATTCCTGTTTCATGTTCTATATTTCTGTTTCATGTTCTATATTTCTGTTTCATGTTCTATGTTTCTGTTTCATGTTCTATGTTTCTGTTTCTGTTTCATTATATATTTATCTAATGTATGTTTTGGGGTGTATTATGAAACAGGAATAGGACTCTTAATTTCTGTTTCATTATATATTTATCTAATACATGTTCCCATATCAATTTGTTTCTGTTTCATTATCTGTTTCACGTATGCATGTTTTGGGGTGTAGCAAAAGATAAAAAATTGGGGGGTTTGTTTTCTCCCATAATAAATAGTAATGCAGGTTTCGGTTTCGGTTTTTCTATTTCGATTTTCCAGTTTCTGTTTCTGTTTCTGTTTCATCTTTTCTGTTTTCGATATATACCGATCACGCAGCTGAGTCGCCGTTCAGCCATCGAGCAATCCACTTCCACCGTCGCACAAAGGTGAGCCGCCATCTGTTACTGTTTCATGTTCTATGTTTCTGTTTCATCTTTTCTGTTTTTGTACATGCCTAATGTAGTATTGAACTAATGAGATTTGGATAAACAATAAACAGTAAACATTTTCCGCTTTGATTTTGTTACAGGTTAATACATGTTTAATTGTTATATTACTTTAATAGCCGAATATTAGTGTTAGTTGTATTGATTGTGTAATTTTTGTAATATACACTGATTGTTAGTGTTTTAATAAAACATGTAGAATGTTGTAAAATAGATGAGATTATATTAATTTTTTTAGGGTTCAATTTTTTTACATATGCTGTAACAATTTGTTTGGTATAAAGTAACTTTGAGATTTGCAATGACGTAACCTGGATTCGTTTATTTTTTTTTCCTTTCAGCTTTTTCACATTTTTGTTGAGAACAACCGTGCTAAGCTCTGTTTCCCCTTATCTCAAGTTCTATTTCTATTGTTCGCCTTCATTTACCTTTCTTCAGAACAACCTTGGCAAGCTAATTCAGGTATATTAATGTGATTATTACATCCGTGTCTTACTGTTTCTGTTTTTGTTCTATTTCATGTTTCTGTTCCTGCTTACTGTTTTCTGTTTCTGTTATGTTTCATGTGCCTGTTCCTGCTTATTGTTTCTTTTCTGTTTCCCGATCCTGTTTCTGTTTCTTACCTCTGTTTCTGTTTTTGTTTCGTTTCGTTTTTTTCCCCCAAAATTTCTATATTTTGGAACAGAAACACTAAAAGCTGGAAATTTATGTTTTTGTTCCTGCTTCTGTTCCCTGTTCTTGTTCCTGCTTACTGTTTTCTGTTTCTGTTATGTTTTATATGCCTGTTCCTGCTTACTGTTTCTGTTCTGTTTCCAGTTCCTGTTTCTGTTTCTGTTCTGTTTCATGTTCCTGTTCCTGCTTACTGTTTTATATTTCTATTCTGTTTCATGTGCCTGTTCCTGCTTACTGTTTCTGTTCTGTTTCCAGTTCCTATTTTTGTTCTGTTTCATGTTCCTGTTCCTGCTTACTGTTTCTGTTCTGTTTCTGACCTCTGTTTCTGTTTTTGTTTCATTTCTCCCCCCCCAAAATTTCTATATTTTGGAACAGAAACACTAAAAGTTGGAAAATTCTGTTTATGTTCCTGCATATGTTCCCTGTTTCTGTTCCTGCTTCGGTTGGACTGAATTGATACGATTTTTTTTTTTCAAAGGGCAAATTGCAAAATCAAAATTACCCAGGCCTAAAGTATGGCGTCGTGGGAACTTTAGGGGTACAAAGTGAAATATAGCATAACATCATCAATGATTGTTAACTATATTTTTCTTTTGATAAATATAATTACAAACTATATAAACCATAAGTAATTCACTAATAGAGGTCGAAAAAGAAATGCATGTACTCCTATTTTGTTTTCTATATTGATGACTACATATTCAACTCATAAATTATATATGAAATTAAAAAAATCATAATTATTCATGATGAATCCCAACTTACGTGGATGTCATCTCTTTGTTTCTGTTCATGTTTCTGTTCTCTATTCCTATCATGTTCATTTCTCAATTTTGTTTCTATTTAAATTTATGATTATGTTTATATTTGGGCTAGTAAAAATTAGAAATGAAATTATAACGTTTAAAGTTAGAAATTAGAAATGTTTATATTTGTGTTTTTAGAAATTAGAAATGTTTTTAGTTGCATTAACTTTGACTTAGTTTTGTATGACTCTATCTAATTCACTATTATTTACTTTATATCTCAGGCAATATGGTACGGCCTCCTATAGTTTTAAGAACGAGTAATAGACTCAAGTTACAAGATGAAAATTATATTTTTTATGAAAGTTCATTTGTGAAAACATATCCTGTAAGGGACTATGGAAATTGTAAAATTAATAGTGCAAGTGAATTGCAAAAATTTAGGTGGAGATTAATTACTCAGAAACAAATAATTCAACAAATTGTTGAGGGATTGCCACCAAGATGGAATGTTGCTGTGGAGAAGATATTTGACAAGTATCAACCTAGGACTGCACAAGAGTTTGTGCATCTATTAGAAGAGGCCGAACGTGACATCCATCATTTGTGGATTAAATTTGAGAATGAACAAATGGATGAACAAATGAGCGTTAGAGAACATATTCTCAACAAGAAGTGTTTGTACAAGAAGTTAAAATATTATAGATTCCGACCCAATATTGCAGTACTGGTGTACGCAATAGTGCACACGCTTCCACCTACGTGGTCAAGAGCTAAAATTCAAACAATAATTAAGTATAAGTTTCTAGACTTGAGGGCGTTAGGAACTATGTTAGAGATAGTTGAAGATGACATGATATGTTTAAAAGCATTGGAGGAAGTGAAAAATAATCTACATATCTACAAGCATTGGAATCCGAGAAAGACGAAAAAATGGAGTAAAAGTTGTTTAAGGTACATATTCCTTTTAAAAAATTGATTTTTTTAATAAAAGAATAACATTAGTTGCAATTTCTTAACTAATTGTAGATTTTTTTATTGTTTTTTGTAGGAGACATCATTTGAAGTTTTTTTTCTTTGATTGCTGAAGACACGAAGATCATAGGGATTATTACTTAATCGACTTTTGTTATAATTAATTTTGTTTTGATTTGTATTTCATATTTTGTTGTTATCATTTGAATTTTTTTTTTGAAGTGTGATGAGATTAAAGTTTTGTCTTTTTCTTCTCAATATTAGATATTAATACAATTTATTTTTGAGTTTTTATTTTTCTTATGTATTGTACAATTGGTGGTCATATTATTTGACGACAACTTTGATTTGATCTTGCTCTATTTTTTAATTTGTGTTGGTGGTGATTATCTTCGTCATATTTAATTTTTTTAAACTCGTCACTTTAAGATTTAATAACATAATTTTGTTCATTATTTTCAGGATTCTGTAAATTTTGACAATAGATGATACTACTCTTCCAAAAAATGTAAATTTATCGTTTATTTCATTTTATATTTTACTATCTCTAATAATATATGAAATTGATATCATTTTATTTACATTTAGGTTGTTCAATCAGATGTTGGGGATTTAGTTTATATTGATCATGATAATGCAAACGTTCCTACTTGCAAGGTATGTCCATTTGCATACAAATAGATTGTGAGTGACCTAAGATTATTTTAATTTTAACCACTATTTTTTTGACTTGCTCTTCAGTTGTAGTTAGTTGTTTATACACATTCGTCTACGATACACATTTGAAATGACAACCTAAATGAAAATCTAACACATATGGTAAATATAATTTAGGCTTATTTAAGAATAGCCCCATTTCAAAAAGAAAAATTAGAATGGACCTCAGGCCTATCTTTTATTTTCTATAAATATATAAGGATAAATGTGACTTCATTAAATTTTAATTTGATGACATTTTTTAATGTTATGGGAGTAACACTTAACACCCCTGTGGTATTTCCGTTACTCACCGTAGTTCAAATCAAAGTACAATTTGTATCCCGTGTCTAAAGGCATCGTAGCACGTGGTAATTATCTTTATACGATATGATTGAATCGTATGCAATGCATGTCTATATTTATAATTGAAGTATAGATACTTTTTAAAATGTCCCAATCATGTCGTTATCTTTAGGCGTCAAATGATAATGTCGTATCAAAACGTGCTTTATCTCAACGACTTCGAAGGGAACGAAAAAGATCGAATCGACAAAATGACAGTGAGAAAGTTGTCTCAAAAGCTACTATAGTACAACAAGCAAGAAGGGAAAAAGAAGTATCTAAATGCGCTGATGTTGTGTTAAAAGCTACTATTTCGCAACGTTCAAGAAGAGAAAGAGAGAAACTTGATTGTCGCCATTCTTTCAATATAAATGAGATCCCTCCAGTACCGAGATTTGTTGGCCAATCTGGCATGAATAATCAAGATTTATCGTCCCAGGTTGTTTCCCCATCAAGTGAAATCCCTAGGACTCAAGGTGAAATGACCTGTGATGTTGAAGCTAACTTACCTTCTCTAATCAATATTACTGAAACATATTCCCTTAAAACTCCAACAACGAATATCTTTCGAGTGCATACAACTCCACCAGCCATTGATGTCGAGATTGTAAGACCTTGATTTAGCTCGTACGTCATTTTTATTTCAATGGAGAGCATTTAGAAAATTTCAGGAAAAAAATAAAATAAAATAATAAATAAAACAAAATAAAATAAATAAATAGATAAAAAAATAAAATAAAATGGTAATTGGGTCAAATTGCAAATTTGGGAACTTATCCTAAATTTAAGATGCACAAATTTCAGTCGAATTCTAGAATAAAAATTGTAAGGGTTCAAATTGCAATTTAAGAAGGTTGGTAAATGGTACATTGGACTTAAATAAAGATGTAAAGAAGTTAGGGGTATACAAGAGTAATAAAATAAAAGATTTTTAAAACATATATATATATATATATATATATATATAACATATACGGTGGTGGGTACCTGTTGCCGGCCGAACGACGAACCAAAACGGAAGAAGAAAGAGGTTGGCGACGTGGCAAGACCAATCAACTATCCATCCACTTCTTACATGTAGATAAATACCCTGCACGAACCTCATGAAGGAAGGGAGGAAATCGGAGAAAATTCAAGAAAAAAAGCTAGAGAGAGAGAGAGGGAGGATCGGAAGGGGGTCGTCGGACGTTGCGATCGCCGGTGGAAGGAGATCCTATTCTGATCAGCCGGCGATTGTAGGTTCTTCGGCGAACAGTATGTTCCGGTTACAAGAGTGTGTGTATGTTCGATTCATTGTCGGTGGTGTGGGATCGTCGCCGTCGCTCGGAGGGTGTGTGTAGGTAATCGTGTGCATGTGGGTGGGATTGTATGTATTTGTACTGTGTTTGATTGTGTGTGTGTGGGTGTTCGGACGACGGCGATTGTGTGTGGGTTTGTGTGCGTCTTGTCTGCCGACAATGGTTATCGATGAATAGTGCCGTCGCCGCCGTGGGTGTAGGTATCGCTGTTTGTGTGTGTGTGTGTCGGCCATCAAGGGTGTTGATGGGGGTGCCATCAGGTGTGAGGGTCGTGTGGTCGGAGATGAGAGGGGGACTGGTGTAGGGACGGCCGGAAATGAACAGAAACGGAAACAGAATCGGTGGGCGCTACCAGGACAGAAAAGAAGAAAGAGGAAAAAAAAAAAAAGAAGAAAAAAAGAAGAAGAAGGGGAAATTGCAGAAACCACCCCTAGAAAATCCAAAACCCATCTAGGGGTCGCCAAACGTTTCGGAAACAGGTGAAACTTCGACTGATTATTAATTCTCGTTAGATTAAATTTTACTTAGTGTTACAAATCCTAGAATCATAATAATTTCGTGACGATTAATTAATTTTAAGTACGTGGTACATAAAACTAGTAACAATTCGGAATATAGAGTCTGCATTGCATGATTAGGATGTTTTAAATGAGATATTAATTTAGACTCTGCCGCTATTAGGTTCGCAGGCAATAGCATCCAGATAGAGTGCGGTCGGTGTCAGCTTGCAAAACGGATATCAAGGTGAGTGTACTGTCCTCTTACCAAACTATTTTTCTATGTACATACATGATGAAATATGTGTTTACTTAAATTGTATGAATTTATAAATGATATGGATCAAGCAGGATTTGGGTGAGTTGGTAAACTAGGTTTTTGAGAGATTTTGATGGTTTCCAATATGAAATTGAAAATGAATTTTTGTTGAAATTGGTAAGATCAGACGGTGTTTTTAAAAGGAAATAGAAAACATCTGTTTTCCCAAAAATGTCTGGTTTTCAAAAGGAAAATAAAGGGTGGAAAGGTAGTTTTGAAAGAATCAGATGTTTTCTCTAAACAGAAAAGTGTGAAATATGCTTTTGGACTTTATAAGTTGGTTTTGAGGAAAAGAGATAGATGTGGTGATTTGGCGATATTTATTGAGCTGTGATTTGATGATGCTGTAACTGATTTGACGATGCCCTAGTATTTATCTGTTTTGGTAGAGTCAGATTATCCGCTTCGGCGAAGTGATGTTTATCTGTTTCGGCAGAGTGATGTTAGACGTTTATACTGCGCAGTGATTATCCGTTTCGGCGGAGTGATGGGTGTTCGTAGGAAGGCATATCCTACGGATGGTACGGTACCGTTGCAAACTCCCGATCGTGAGGTTAAAACGATCACTAGGGCTGACCAGTGTGTGTGTGTGTTGGAGGTGTGTGTTTGAGATTGGTGCTTGAGATGTGGTGTTTTACGTATATTGGTTGATTTGATATTATTTATTATGATGATTGGTATAATTTTATACTAGATGAATTTGGATGGAACTTATTTCTATCACTTTATTTTCATTGCTTATATGCTTATACATGATCCATACTTAATTGTGAAAATATTTAGAACGTAGTAATATTTTAAAAATGTTTTACTAAGAAGACAGTACATTCGCAGGTGCAGCAGCTAGGAGTCGGACCCCTACTGGCACTAGGTAGAGCTACGTGATGGAGTCATATAGGCGGTTGAGAGGAGCTGTCAAAGGCGAATCTATAAAAGGTTCATGAATGAATACTTTTAGTATATATTAATATTTGGGACAGATGTGTCCCCCATAGTAGATGTTTGTATTATACAGTAGGTGTATATTGTCATTCGTATTTGGGTTATTTGGATATTGGTGATGTCATGTTGTAGTCACGCCCGCCTCGGGATGACGGGTGTCCGGGACGGGTTGTGACAGAGATGGTCCATGAAGATACTTTAACACAGCGAGCAAGAAAGGAAATGGAGGTCGCTAAACGCACTGTTGTATTGTCAAATTGTACCCTTGTGCAACGTTCGCGACGAGAAAGAGAGAAACTTGATCGCCTAAATTCCTTGAATCGTGAACATTTGGAGATAGGTCAATTATTGGTAGGACAATCATCTGCGACTCCATCAAAGCGAAGAAATACGAGTCCATACACTCCATTAACTATGGATAGCGAAATGACCCGTGACGTTACAGTGGACTTGCCTTCTCCATGCAACTTGGATGCAGAGTTGAGTCTTTTCAATATAAATGAGGTCCCTCCAGTACAGAGATTTGTTGGCCAATCAGGGATAGAAGATCAATATTTATCATCTCATCCCCCAACAATTGAAATATGTGGAAGTCAGGGCGAGTTCGAAGTGATTTTACCTTTTGAACTCGATATTGGTGAAACATATTTTCCTACAACTACAACAACGAACTCACTTAGGCAACATACTACTCCACCAACCATTGATGTCGAAATGGCTCGGGTAGTTGAAGGTTCAAGTTTACAAGTTCAACAACGCGGTTTACTGTCTGCAAATATATGGTCAGTTAATATCATTATTTTTTTATATTATAAATCAAGTTATAACTACCTAAACACATTATGCTGAATAAGCATAATAACCTTACTATATTATGAATATAGGCCAACATCTGCCAACGAAGATATTTACGAGGAGCAAGATATTGACGGGTTCAATGTTACATGTAATGATTCTGCCATTCATATAAACAGTAATCATCATTATCTTGGTTTAATGAATGTTGTTTTCTCTTATTGTTCTGCTTTGCATTGGATGGACGAAAAATTGGTAAAATCATCCAAAAGACGTCCTCTTTTTGGTACATGTTGTTTACAAGGAAAAGTTAAACTGCCTTTGCTCCTTGCAGCCCCTTCACAAATTAAAGCATTATATGATGGCATTGATGACATGTCGATATCATTTCGTCGTTACACTAGAGAATATAATGCAACAAATGCTTTTACAAGCCTTGGTGCCAAGCTAGATGCAAGAACACTTACTGGAAGGGGGCCAACAATGTTTACAATACATGGACAGTTGCGCCATCAAACAGGAACATTAATTCCACAACCTGGAGAAGATGAAATATACTTCCAATTGTATATTTATGATCCTGATTCTGCCTTAAACGTACGATGCCGTAGGAATCCTAATCTAAGATCCGATGTTCTACAAACTATTCAAGACTGTCTGTTGCAACATAATGTATTTGTAAATAAGTTTCGTCAAGCTTATGCAATTTTAAGTCAATTGGATTTAGAACAACAGACTTTGCCGGTAATTCTTCATTATAATATAAGAACAGATCGTCGGCGATATAATTTGCCAACAGCAGATGAAGTAGCAGTTATATTATCAGGAGATGGAACTGAGACGACTGGGATGAGGGATATTATTTTACATTTGAGGGGAAGCAATGAACTAATGCAAATCAATGAATGCCACCCTGCTTATTTACCATTGCATTATGTTTTATTGTTCCCTTTTGGTGAACTTGGATGGGAACCTGGATTCAGACAGTGGGATGTGACCAATGGTTTATACACAAATGACCGACTGACTCAAATGCAATTTTATAGTTATCGTTTGTTTGAAAGACTAACAGAGTATTCTACAATTTTAAGAGGAGGAAAATTATTTCAAGAGTTCTTGGTAGATGCATGGGCTACAACTGAACAAAATCGCTTAAATTACTTTAGGCTCAATCAAAAAAATATTCGTGGTGAACTTTATCAAAATATATGTGATAGAGCAGTAGATGGGTTGGAACCTGATCAAATAGGCCAACGAATTATCTTGCCGTCATCTTTTATTGGCGGTCCAAGACAAATGTTTGAAATTTTTCAAGATTCGATGGCTATCACGCGGTACAATCATCACCCAGATGTATTTCTCACCATGACTGCAAATCCTAGGTGGACGAAAATCACTTCAGCTTTGTTGCTGAATCAAAGTCCAATCGACCGCCCCGATTTACCCGTGTGTTTGAGTTGAAAATAAGCGCATTGATGAAAGAGATTGAAAAGACACAAGTATTCAGAAAAAAAGTTGGCCATGTTTATACAATTGAATACCAAAAAAGGGGTTGCCGCACATGCATTTATTAATATTTCTTGACAGTCCAGACAAAATTCGAACATGTGAACAAGTAGATAGAATAGTTTGTGTAGAATTTCTCGATCCAATTGAATAGCCAGAACTTTTTGAAACCATCAAAACATGTATGGTGCATGGACCATGTGGTGTTCGAAATCCGCAAGCACCTTGCATGGATAATGGTCGATGCACTAAGAGATACCTGCGAGCTTTTGTAGACGAAACCACCATGAATGAAGAAGGATATCCTATTTATCGTCGTCGCAATAATGGAAAAGTTTACAAAGTAAGGGGACAAGAGGTTGACAATAGAGATATTGTTTCCTACAATGCATACCTTTCAAAGAAATTCGATTGTCATATCAATGTTGAAGTTTGTGCTGGACTTCGATGTGTTAAATATATTAACAAATATATTCACAAAGGAGTTGATCGAGCAACATTGATTTTGGGAGGAGTAGATGAGATTAAACAATATCTTGATGCGAGGTATATCGGACCGTCTGAAGCAGCTTGGCGCCTTTTTAGTTTTTCTATGCATGAAGAGATTCCGACGGTTGTTCGATTGATGCTCCATTTGCCTGGGATGCATCGTGTTGTCTTTAATCTTAACGAATGTATGGATGCAATTGTTTCTCGGGCTCAATCACAACGTTCAACTTTAACATCGTTCTTCGCATATTGCGATGCACATGAAGATGTGCGGGTTTATACTTATCAGAAGTTTCCTCAGCATTTTGTTTGGTATAAAAATAAAAAGGTATGGACATGACGGTCAAGAGGGTTTGCTATTGGTAGAACGTACTTTGCCCCGCCCAATTCAGGTGAACGATTTTATCTTCGTTTGTTATTGACTGTGGTTAAAGGACCACGATCATTTGAAAACTTACGTACATTCAATAACATTGAATATCCAACATTCAAAACTGCATGTGTAGTAAGGGGGATTTTAGAAGATGATGGTGAATGGGTGCAGTGCCTTCAAGAGGCATCAATTATGACTACTGGATATCAATTGCGGAGATTATTTTGTGTTATTCTTACACAATGTTCTCCGACAAATCCGTGCGAATTATGGCATCAATTTTCAATGTACATATATGACGATCTTGCTCACAAACTTCGTAATATATTTGTCATTCTCTCTCCAACTGAAGAACAAGTAAAAGACTATGGGTTATATCTTTTGAATCAACTTCTTCAAGAATCTGGTAAGAGTTTACTTGATTTTCCATCGATGCCTCAACCAGTAAAAAATTGGAATATAATAGTTGGCAATAGACTGATATGGGAACATTGACAAATGCAGATTGAAGCGCAACAACTAAATGTACAAGTTAATATTGATTCTCTCAATCGTGGACAACATGTTGCTTATGAAGCAATTACTTCATCGGTGTTTGCTAATCAAGGTAAAATGTTCTTTCTAAATGGTGGTGCTGGTACTGGGAAAATATTTTTGTATAATACAATAGCAACAAAATGTCGCAGTCTTGGTTATATTGTTATTACTATAGCATCATCTGGTATTGCCTCATTGTTACTTGAAGGAGGTCGAACTGCACATTCCACGTTTCGCATTCCGTTGGATATACTTGATAATTCGTTTTGTGGGTTTAGTAAACAATCATTGCTTGCCGAGTTATTTCAAGAAGCAAAACTAATTATTTGGAATGAAGTTCCTATGCAACATAAGTATTGTGTCGAGTCGGTGGATCGCACATTACAAGACATTCGTGAAAACCCAAGACCATTCGGGGGTATCACTATTGTTCTTGGAGGGGATTTCAGACAAATTTTACCTGTTATACCTAAAGGTGTTCGTCAACAAATTGTGGCTGCATCATTCAGACGATCGTTCCTTTGGAAAGATATACAGGTGTTGACTTTGGATGAGAATATGCGCTTAAGTAGCGCAAATGTTGATAATGTTGAGTTCTCGAGATATTTACTACAGGTAAAACTCAGTTTAATAATATTATTATTCTTTAAGAACTCATCCCATATATTTTTATGGTAAATAACCTGTAATATTTTGTTATTTTTTTTTTAGATTGGAAGCGATCCGTGTGAAATTGTACAATTACCATCAACCATACACAAGTGTCGTAATATGAGAGAATTGATAGTTTTTGTTTATCCATGTCTTGATATGCCTGGTACTGTTACTCCTACATTTCTAACCGAACAGTCTATTCTTTCTGCACGGAATGATGATGTTAGTAATATAAATTCAATAGCATTAGAGATGTTTCCCGGAGAAATTATCACATACCTAGCTGCAGACAAAATGTCTGATGATGATGGATTTGATTCTCAACTTACTAATCGTTATCCTAATGAGTATCTAAATTCATTAGATCCTTCTGGATTACCACCGTTTAAGTTAGATATAAAAATAGGTTGTCCTATAATGTTACTGAGAAATATTGCACTGAATGATGGACTTTGTAATGGGACTCGGCTAATGGTTGTTAGGTGTGCTTCGCGTATAATCGAGGCAAGAATTTTGACCGGTGATAAAGCTGGAAATTTGACATTCATTCCTAGAATATCTTTGACTCCATCATCTTCTGAATTTCCTTTTCAAATGACATAACGACAATTTCTTATTCGTTTGGCATATGCTATGACAATAAATAAGTCACAGGGGTAATCTGTGAAATTTGTTGGAGTTGATTTAACTACACCAGTCTTTAGTCATGGCCAATTATATGTTACTTTATCAAGATGCACATCATTTGATCGGTTAAGTGTCCTTCTCCCTGATAATGAATCTCTCTCTACAACGAACATTGTCTACCCATAAGTTCTATTGTGAAGATATCAACTTAATAATTGGTAAGGTAATTCCATTAGTATTTTCTTTCGTTGTTCTTTTGTTTAGAAAAACTTTATCATTAATCATTCATTCACTTTGTTGATTGTTGTAGGAATTGGTTTAAAAAGTTCTACACTGGTGGAGTTATTATAAGGTAATTAAGTTATTGTTATTTGTTTCAGGCATGGATTTATTGATAGACATTTTGACAACACATGTTAACAATTAAAATTCATTACTTTTGTTGATGTTTGTTGTTGTGGGCGCTTGCAATATAGTCTGTATTGATGTTTTGGTGATAAATAATACAAATTTTTTTGCTTAATTGCCCAAATATTAGGTTATTTATTTACGCCCGTGCCTTTAGTCACGGGTTATACGCTAGTATATATATAAAACTCATACAGTTTCAGCCGAAACAAACAGAGAAGAAGAAAAAAGAGAAGAGAAAAAGAAAAAGAGAAGAAGAACAGAAACATGTAATTTTTTTTTTCTTTCCCTTTATATATATATGTGTGTGTGTGTGTGTGTGTACATATCTATATAATAAATTAGGACTGGTATATTCACATGCGAACTCCCCTAACCCCAATAACAGCGAACTCCCTTTCTCCCTCTCTACATGCGCACCACCACCACCGTCACACACCACCGCGTTGAACTTGGCAAGAGAACACGCTCTCAAAGGCCTCTATGACACTTCAATTATCTTCTTTGATGGCGTTGTCTCTCATGTAAGTTCCATTCTCTCTCACGACACAACAACCGCCCACCCTTCTCACGCACACCACCAACCACCTTCCTGATGTACACCACCACCACCACCATTGCCCATGATTTGGTTAGATCTTGGTTGCAATTGAATAGATTTGATTTCAATTTGGTCAACCTTGGACTTGCATTGGTGATCTCTTGCAGTTTGGGGCAATTGGAGGAGACAATTCCAGTGTTTGAGAGGGCAATTAGGGTTCCCTACGTGTTGAACAATTGGATTGGTTGATTAAGATGAAGGCTTTGGGTGGTGCAAATTCGTGAGTTGCAGATAATTAACAGATTTCAAGTGTAATTGGTTTATATTTTTGATTAATTTAGCCCTGATTAGAATAGTTAGAATACGGTTATGCTGATTTTGTGGTAATCAGGCCTTCAGAAGCAAAAAATGGATATTATGCTGATTTTGAAAATTTTGGGGACCTCAATGTTTTAGATTTGTAGGTTAAGACATATGAAGAATATAAAGGTGCATTTGAGTAAGGTATTTGAGTAAGGTATTAGATAAGGGAAGAAATTTGTCAAAATTTTTAATTTTTTTTTTTTTACAAATCCACTCTCAAAATTGAATGACTCTTTCAAATGTGTCACACAATCGCACCCTAAATGTTCGGATTACAAATCTATTTCCAAAATTGATTAACTTTTTCAAATGCCTAATCCAAACACACCCTAATTGTTTGGTATCATATATACATATGCATCTTGCTCTACTATTGATATTTGTTTAGTGTTTTCCTTTTTTGTTTTCTTTTTAAATTTTTTGTATGTTCAATCTAAATATTTTAGAACCCAAATTTCTATTTATGTTTTTGTTCTAATTCTTTTGGGGGAATAGAAACAGAAAACCTGAAAACAAAAACAAATGTTATTACTAATTAGGAAACAAATCTGTATTACTAACTGAGAACAACTCTTAGTCGTTTTTTTTTTCATTTTTTTGGTAGCCTTATGTAGAGACCGTCTTTTTCATCGGAGTGGGAATTGATGGATTTGTAAAAAACTGCTTCAATTTGTTGATCAGTGATCAAACTCATGAATATTCCAAACTTTGTTGTTTGATTAATTTGATCATTGTATCCACACACACACACACATTGAGGCACAAACACACCTAGATAAACTCTAACAGGTAAGAAAAGAGGAAAGTCTATTAAAATAGTAGTCGTAGGTGGTGGTGGATTGGTGAGGGTTCATTTTTGGGTATTATTTGCAGTAACTTTTGAATATTGTTTAGATTTTATTTTATTAGATGTGTTTATTGTCCATGATTAGAAAATGATTCAATGGTTTCATTTTAAATCATTAACGCATGTAGTAGTTCTTTAGTTTGTTTTTTGTTATTTTGTATTATGGTTTAATGTATCATCCTTAATTAATCAAGGATTTCTAAATATTTTTATTTTTTATTTTTATTATTATTGGTGAACTATTGGTTATTCTTTTTCAAGTAGGTACTTTTTAAATTGATGATTGTTTTTTATATTATTTTGTTATGGTCAATTTGATGTTTTATTTGAGGTTTTTCTATTGCAGAACATCGACAATCGTCTGAACCTTGAACTTTCGATATCTTTATTATTGTTAGAAAAGCGTAAGTAAGACACTACCCCAATTTTTTTTTTCTTCAGTTTTTTTTTCTAGTTCTTTTCAGATTGTTTTTCATTTGAATTTCATTTCATTGTTTAACTCTTTAGGTTTCTTCATTTTTCTTTTAGTTTTCTTTTTCCCAATCGATTTTACCTCATTGATGAAGGGACTAAATCACTTTCCAAGGAGAGTTAACAAACATTAACTAAAAAATGGAGAGAGAGATGGCAAGTACCAGATCTGTTGTCGACTCTTTCAAACTGGAACGAACTACGGAAGTGGACAACGGTTGTGGATTCGCAGGGGACAACAATTGTGGATCTAGAGGGGAATTGAAGAGTGACGGTGGCATAATGGCTAGGGATATGTTAGAGAGACAAAGAGCGAAAGAAATAAGAGATAGAGGTGAGAAGTGGTGTTACTGTGAGATCTGGCGATTAGGGCATGAATAGTGAAGCTTACATTTTCGATTAGGGTAGACTATAGACTGCGATCTGATGGCTAGATGAGAGGAACGACGATGATCGCGACCTGATGGAACCGCAAGGATTTCAGCTAAGAGGGCAAAATAATGTATTCGAGTAGTGGGTAGCCAACTAATGATGCGACGGTGACGCGAATACTCGATGATAGGGATGCAACGGCGATGCATTTCCTATTATGGTAATAATAAGGTTAGTAAGAGAAAACTCTGTAGGGTTCTAATGGAGATGGTGAAAGTCACTTCTGGAGACGGCTGAGAGGGAGACGATGACGACGGCTTGCTAAAAGAGATGGATACATCGAGAGAGATTGGAGAAGCGAGAGTGAGTGAGAGAAAGGCAGAAGTAAAAAATGTTAACCCTAATTACATTTTAACCTAATTTTTTATTTTATATGTTGGTTAAGATGATCTGACGACTACCAATGTCTAGATGTTTGTCTTTTGATCCGACGACCATCTTTATAAGTGAATTGATTTATTATATAGAAGTACAATCCTGATGGCTTTTTGCTGAGAAATACATGTGAAATTAGGGTCCATGTGTCTTTTTTCAAATGTGGTCCCATTGAACACCAATTTCATTTATCAAGGACCAAAAATGTCATTATTTTTCAATATATATTTTTAATTTTTAAATATTTCTTCAAACAAAATAGTATTGTAATCATTTAATTTTTTTTCGCGTAATTTTTCATATATATATATATATATATTTTTTTTTTTGCATTTTAATTTCTTTTAGGGTGTATGAACTATGAAACATAAAAAAGAAATCGATTGTAAACTCTTTTAATTGTTAGTTATTGTTGATGTTCAATATTAGTTATTGTTGATGTTCAGTTGAAATAAGTGTAAAATATTGTATATATAGAGAACATTATGTCAATTTTTTGTTGTTATTATTTAACACCCATACTTTCAGGCACGGGTTATATATATATATATATATATGTTAAAATAAAATATATCACATGTTCAATTCATGGGGCTAACTATGCAGACAAGTATATAGGTATATTTATGTCAAAAAATATATATATATAGTGGGTCCGAGAAATACAACCGATATAGAAAATATCTTATTTGCGAAGAATACCGTTTAAAATAAAAATTGTAAATTTTACCAAAACAACAATTTTTAGTTTTTTTGGCGACTAATAAATTTTTTTTAACAGTCAATTAATATTTTTCTACAAATTAGATTATTAACACGAAATTTTTTGTAATTGTTACTATAATAATTTTCGTACAGTTAATATTGACATAGAAAATTGAACGTGTTGTAATTTTGTATGATCAAAAAATTGAAAAATGAAAATTGATACATTTTAGGGTCACGCATTGCATATTAGGTTTATTTTAAATAAATTATTAATTTACACCCTATCGCTGTTAGGTTCACAGGCGCCACCGCCCGCGTAGTGTTTCGGTGACAGTGTTTTTGGTAGTAAAAAAATCGAGGTGAGTGTACTGCCTTCTATGTAAATTGACAAATTATATTTTGTATAAATTGTGAAAAAAAAATAGTTATTAAAATGGACGGTTTTATAATGTTATGCGGATCAAGTAGATTGTTAAATGTGAAAAGTGGTTTTTGTTATCCGACTATGTCATAATTGTCTTCTCTTCAGGAGGGCATGTCCTGCGAGATGTGGATTACCTGTCAGGCAAGACCTGCAGGGTGGATATTTATTGTTACCTATCAAACAAGTCCTGTAGAGTGGATATGTTGTTACCTATCAGGCAAGTCCTGTAGAATGGAAATATATGGACCTGTCAGGAGTGCAAATCCCGAGGGTGGCTAGCCCTACCATTGGGGATATTAAATGGCCCTGGCACTGATAGTCACTTTAGATGACACAGTTGTACAGGTTATGGTACTGTTGTAACTCCCGATCGTGAGGTGAAACGATCCTATGGTTAGTAAGAAATATGAGTTTGGTATTTTATTATATGTCGAAATGTTAGATTGGTTGATTTAAATATATTATCTTATTTCAATGATGACAGTGGAATTTTATTCTGACTTGGTATGCGGTTATATTAAAATATATTTAGAAAAATCATATTTGATAATCATGCTTGATCCATGAAATATTTTTATATTATGAAGATAGTACATGGATGAAATGTTTGGTTTTAGGTGCCGTAGCTAGGAGTGGGTCCACTACTTTCACTAGATAGAGTCAGGAGGTGGTGTTATTTTGGAATGATTAGCTGGGCAGGTGTGAACCACGGAAGGTTTAGTTTTCTTTTTATGGTTTTGTTGTGAATATTTGGGACATGTGTATTCTCAAATTTTGACGTGAGTAAATATATTTTATTTTTTTGGAAAAAAAAATGTATAGCGGTGCATGTATATATATATATTTGTTGACTGCTCAGGTGACGTCAAGTCGGTGTCATGTACGATCTCGGGTGATGGGGGCCTGGGGAGGGGTGTGACAGGATTGCTTCTCACTCTTCCACGAGATTAGGTGTCTTCCATTAAAGGTGCACAGGCCAGAGGTCGAACGTCTATCGTCTTTCGATCCTGCATAGTCAGAATCCGTAAAACAGGAGAGTCTTTCCTATGCCCCTGTCATATAAAAGAGACCAAGATTGGAGCATGTTTTGATGTACCGAAGGATATGGTAGACAACATCCAGATGTGATATACGTGGTGAGTGCATAAATTGGCTCACAACACTGACAACATACGTAAGATCTAGCCTTGTATTAGTCAAATAGATAAGGCGACCCGCAAGTCACTGATATACCGACGGATCTGAAAATAATTCTCTCGAGTCTTCCGTTAACTTAAGGTTCGGATCCATGCGAGTAGAGGCGGGTCTACATCTAAGCATCCCAGTGTTCTGAACAAGATCAATGGCGTATTTTTGCAAGGATAAAAATATACCTTTTCGAGACCGAACAACCTCAATACCAAGTAGCGGAGAGGACCCAAATCCTTGATGTCAAAAATCTGTCTGAAATATTTCTTTACATGCCGAATGCCAGGTGCGTCGTCTCTTGTGATAATAATGTTATCCACATAGACTGAGATAATGATGCACTGTCCCTGGTGTTGGCGATAGATGAAACAAGTATGATATGAGTAACACTAAGTAAACCCAATAGTGAGGATGGCTTTGCCAAATCGGCTGAACCATGTACGAGGAGACTGCTTAAGTCCGTAGAGGAATTTTTGGAGTTGACAAACTTTACCCGAATACTCCCCCTGAGTTCGAAATCCTGGTGGAGGTTCCATATAGATAGTCTCAGTTAGGTCACCATTAAGGAAGACATTCTTGACATCCAACTGTTGCAAAGGCCAAGAATACGATGCAACCAACGAAATAAGGAATCGGACAGTAATTAACTTAGCAACCGGGGCAAAGGTGGAACCAAAGTCTTTGCCCGGGATTTGTGTGTAGCCCTTAGCAACAAGTCGTGCTTTGTACTGATCTATTGATCCATCAGCCAGATCTTTGACACTGAAGACCCACTTACAACAAACCGGTCGTTCACCAGTCGACAAGTCAACCAGTTCCCATGTCTGATTTCATTGTAGGGCATGCATCTTTACTTGCATAAAGGCAACCCACTTTGGATTCTGGAGGGCCTCATGAACGGAACGAGAAATGAAAATTGAATCAATTTATCTAATGAAATATTTATATTGATCCAAGAGATCTTGAAAAGACAAATTCTTGGAAATCGGATGATTAGTAGAACATGAAAGAAAGTAGTGGGATAGTGGGCGATGTTCCTGAGTCGGGCAACAGAAGGAATAGGGTCAAAAATAATAGGAGATAGAGACATACCTGAGTCCGGAGAAGATGTTGACAAGGGATGTGAGACACGTGGATAACGAGAGTAGACTCGTAAGAGGGCGGGTGATGGGTTAGGAGGTGGGTGTAATGTGGATGGGGAAGACATATCTAAGACACGAATAGGACGCAGAAGTGGGGTATGATCCTTGGTAGCGGCTGCCTTAATAGGTGGAGAAGGTACAATACCAAAAACGTAGGGTACAGTCTCGAGGAACGTAACATTGAGAGAGTGGTAAGTACAGTGGGTAATTGAATCATAGCACTTATATCCTTTTGACATGGAAGAATAGCCGAGGAAAACACACTGGATAAATTTATCATCTAACTTAGTGCGAGTAGGGCTTCGATTCTGGACAAAACATGTATAGCCAGAGACACAGGGTAAGCTAGGGAAAAAGGTACTAGTAGGTTGCAGTATATGAATGAGGGTTTTGCCTCTAAGGACACGACTCGATGTACGATGAACGAGATAGGTAGTAGTAAGAATTGCCATGTGCTAAAAAGATTTGGGAACATTTATTCATCGCAAAAGACAACGAACTACAAACATGATATAACGGTTATTACGTTCCGCTGCACCATTTTGTTCAGGGGTGTAGGGATAGGTTGGTTGCTGAAAGATACTTTGCTTATTAAGCTCAACCCGAAATTCATCGGATAAGTATTCCCGACCATTATCTGACCTGATATTACACACAACAATTTTATATTGAGTTTTTATCATTTAAAAGAAGTGGGTAAAATGAGTGTAAACTTCTAATTTGTGCTTCATCAAATAAATCCAAGTGCACTGACTATAATCATATATGAAGGTGACATAGTAGCGGTGTTTAGAAATGGTTGTAACTAGAGAGGGTCCCCAAATATCAGAATGGATAAGATCAAATGCTTGGGAGGCACGGTGCATACGAGGAATATAAGAGGTACGTGTGTGCTTAGACAATTCACAAACCACACATTGAAATTTAAAGTCCTTGCAAGTTTTATTAATAGACGGAAACAACCAACACAAATACTAAAAATTTGCATGTCCTAGATGGGACGAGTGGAGGTGGAGGGCTGCCGAAGTAATAGAGGACATCGCATTCATATCCGCTGCCAAAAATCTTCCTTGTAGTCAGGTCCTGCAAGAAGCAATGATTAGGTAAGAAAACAAAGACACAGTTAAGATCTTTAGCAAGACGACTAACCGATTAAAGATTATAGGAAAATTTAGGAGCATAGAAAACAGAGTGAAGAGTGATATCAAGGGACACGCAAGCATCTTCCTGATTGTTAATAGAGATACCATCGGTAATGCATACAAATTGGTTGATAGGCGAAACAAAGGAGGTGAAAGTAGAAAACTCACCAGTCATGTGATTGTTAGCCCCAGAATCCAGAATCCAAGTAGGGCGACCCGACTTACCATGAAGCGCAGTAGGAGTACTCGAGGCAAGAGTATCCGTGGGGCCAGAAGACGATGCCAAAGTTGTAAGACCCTGATTTTTCAATTTGAGTCGCATTGGAGCACATTCGAAAATAACGGGGTTGATGGTGTTATTCATTGTTTAATAAAAAAAAAGTTTAGGGGGTCAAATTGTAATTTATATAAACATTAAAAATCAGAAGTTTGTTCAATTAATATCTTAACTAAAATAAAGGGGAGGATTGTGCAAATTGAATAATATATATATATTACATATACTGAAAAATAGGAGACACAACATAAAATAAAAGAGAAAAGAGAGAGAGAAAGAAGGTGGTCGACGGTGGATTGCCATTCGACAGTGAGAAAATCGAAGAGAGAGAGAGAGGGCAGTTCACCGGTGGTGTGTAATCATCGTCGTTGTTCGATAAGGGTGTATTTGATTGACCGTAGGGGTGCTCTGTTTTTCGTTCATCATTGTGGGTGTGTGAGGGGCTGATCGTTCGTTCGTCATGGGCGTGGCGGTGTGTTTCTTGGGTGTGTTTTGTAGGTTGTGTGCGCTGTCGTGTGTATGTGTGTGTAGTGAGTTTGGTCAGTGGGTGATTGACGGCGTTGGCGGTGGAGGTGATCATTGCGGTCATTCCGGCGAGGCAGTAGGTGTGTGTTTTGTTCGGAGTGTGTGCGTGTGTCGTTCGTGTGTGTTTCAACATTGGCTGTGTGTGTGTTGCTGTGTGTGAGGGTGGTTTGGTTATGTGGCTGTCGCCGGAGTTCGCCGACGATAAGTTAGAGAGAAAAGAGCAGTGTATGGTTGTGTATCCTATGTAGGTGTGGGTGTGTGTGTTTCAATTGTTATGGTGTGCATGTAGGTATGTTGTGTGTGTATGGATGCCTGTGGGTGGTGGTTATCGGAGTTGGTGAGGAGAGAGAGAGTGGTCGGCGGAGAAACTTCAAAACAGAGTAGAACAAAGAAGGCGAGTTTGTCTAGGCGGAGAGGAGTTCACCTCGGCGAAGTGAAGTCAAAGAATCAAGAACTTAATCTGTCGCGTGTTCGCCTAGGCGGAGGAGGATCAGTACGCCATAACTGAAGAATGGAGGGAAGTTCGCCGAGGCGGTGGGTTTTGCGCCGAGGCGGTGGGAGCAGGAACATAAATTAAGAAATTTTAAGGAGATTGACAACCGTTTTGGAACGGGTAACGTTTCTCGTTATATTTTATAAATGTTAACTTTAATTACTAGCATTGAAAATATTGAAATGATGATAATAAATATTTGAGACTGTTCACTTGAATAAATTATATATAGTAAAACGTTAATGGATAAATACTAGTTGAATAGTAATATAGAATGCGGGAAATAGGAAATGACGGAAATTAGGGCCTGCATTGCTTGGTTAGGTTATTTTTATATAAAATATTAATTTAGGCCCTGTCACTATTAGGTTCGCAGGTACCGGAGTACCGGTAGAGAATAGTTGATAAAAGTCTTCGGAGCGGATAACCAGGTGAGTGTACAATCTTCTTGTAAATCTATTTTCAAATATATGATAGAAAAATGTGTTTACTTAAAAATGGGATGAATTTATAACTCATGAGGTTTAAATCGGTTTTGGAGATAGAGGTTGATGTTATTGATTTTGGCGTTACTATTGACTGGTAATTTGATGATGATATTATTAATTTGATGATGTTGTTGATTTGACGATACCATAGTATTTATCTGCTTCGACAGAGCGTTGATTATCTATTTCGGCAAAGCGTTGATTATTTATTGAGTTGTAGTTTGATGATGATGTTGTTGATTTAGACGATGCCATAGTATTTATCTGCTTCAGCAGAACATTGATTATCTGCTTCGATAGAGCGTTGATTATCTTTTACGGCAGAGCATTGTTATGTCCTGCCGATGGGCGTCCGGTAGACGGTTATTGATATTATGACCTGTTCCGACGGATGTCCGGTAGGGGTGTGCAAAAAAATTGATGAACCGAAAAACTGAACAAAACCGACTGAAAAAAACCAAAAAAAACCGCCTGGTTCGGTTACTATTTGGAGTAAAACTGCAACCTCGGTTCGGTTGTTGGGTTTAGCACACATGAACCGCGGTTTAACCGTACCGAATTGGGATCCCTAAAACGACGTTGTTTTAGAGTATATACACACACACACACACACACACACATACACACACACACACATTATACACTCCACTAGCTAGAGGAACCAACCCTAGTGTAGCCGCCTCATTGCTTCTCTCCCGATCGTTCTCTCATTCACTTCTCTGCCGATCTCCTTCCATCACAATAATCATACCATGGAAACCCTAATCGCAAGATTTGCAACCCTCAACGATCGTTCATTCGCCATCACAGAATATTCGTCTTCACGCCAAGATCTAGAACGTTGTTGAACGTTACAGATAGTTGGCAATGCTCAGCCGTTGCAGATCTTTGGCCATCCTCCACCGTGTCAGAGATCGTCATTGTCCACCTTGGCTGATCCTTCGCAGATCGTTGTCCGCCGTCATAAGTCTACCATTCAAATTATTCAGGTAATCTTCATCGATTATTTTATGAATCTGTTAGTTTTAGTGTTTCGTTTCATATATGGATTTGTTCATTTTTGTTTGTTTAGGGTTTCGATTTCATTTTCGTGTTGTTGTTCTTCAACCCAACACTGAAACCGCACCGACCCCGACATAAATTGTAAGGGCGATTTTTTTCACACATAGAAATCGAACCGTCAGGGAGCAGTTTTCTGTATATGAAAACTGAGGACCTCGGTTCAGGGATCAAAAATTGTGAAAACCGCACCAAACCGAACTGTGCCCACCCCTAGTGTCCGGGTAGGTGGTTATTTGTCCCGCTAGGAAGACATATCCTACAGGTGGTACGGTACCGTTGCAACTCCCGATCGTGAGGTTAAAACGATCACTATGGCTAACCGGAGACTGGTGTGGTGTTTTGTCGTATATGGTGTTTTATCGTATATGGTGATTAGGATGAGTATATTTATATATATTCTTTTATATTGGATTGGTATGTTCAGATTTCATTATACTATATGGTTAGCTGAATTCTTCTGTTTGGTTTTTACTACTTAGTCGGGCTGCTATATATATATAATATATAATATATATATTGAGATTTTTATTTGATATGTGATATCTATATGTTTTATGCTTGATCCATCTAAAATATTTTTATTAAGAAGGCAGTACACTCGCAGATATAACAGCTAGGAGTCGGTCCCCTACTGGCATTAGATAGAGTCATGTTGGAGTATTTTGAGATGAGTTGTTTGAGACAAATCTGTGAGAGGTTCATGGTTATTATATTTTGTGTTGTTAGTATAGTTGGGGACGGGTATGTCCCCCATATGAGAGGATGTATATGATTTGTATATGCGGTTATATAGTTGATGTATGCAAAGTGTCGTTTTTTAGTTGGTTAGATGTCCAGGTGATGTTGTGTTGACGTCACGCTGGCCCCAGGGTGACGGGTGTCCGGGGTGGGGTATGACAAAAGTGGTTAATTGAGCCTGAAGCTGGGCAAGTTGGGCCTGGACGTAGGAAATATCCGAGGGAACTGGTGGAGGATTTGTTGGACCAGGGACAGTATCAACAATAGCACCAGTACGTGGTCATTTTCTTCTTTTCCTTTCTCCTGGGTTTCGGGGTTTCAATTCAGGATGAAGATTGTAACAACGATCAATGTTGTGACTAGGCTTTCGGCAGTGCTGACCAATATAGTCCGTATATAACGACCCGATTTCTCAGGGCTACCACTTGATTTCTCCTATAGAGAATTCTACTCCAAATATTCCACCATTTATAAATAAATTAGTATTACAATCAATTTTGCTCTGATACCACTCTGAAATGACCCGGTTTTTCAAGGCCGCTACTAGGTTTCTCCCTTTAGAGAATTAAAACTAAAATCGAACGATCGATATTTCATTTGATAAAATTTGATAAATTTTACAATACGATGACGATAAAATCAACACTACAATTATTATAAATAAAAATTTAATATATATATATATATATATATATATATATATATATATATATATATATATATATATATATAGCCAAGGCCGTGACAATTTTCCAATATCAAAATATTGGATATAAGATTTCACGATATCATAATTCAAAAATCCAATATCTATTTTAAAAATATTGGTTGTTCTAAAATCATTGGAAAAGATTAAAAAAATGAATTATTGTTCCTATATTTCACGATGGCCATGGAAAACAATCCAAACAACTCTTAAATAGCAAATGAATGAAACGGAAATTCCAGGACATATGCAAATCCCCTCATAATGATTTCTGGCACCGAAGATTTATTTTATAAATATGAGAAATATTACAATGCGACATCAATAATTATGGATTTTGAATTATCGAGTCAATTATTACAATTAAATACAAATTCTATTTGAATTTTTCAAACTGCGACGATAATTATAATTGTCGAATTATACTGAATGATCAATTCATATTAATTCATTCTGAATTCATATTAATTATAATGGTAAATTCTTATTAATTTATATACAATTACTTAATAAAAAGTTACACTTCCAATTCAATTCCGAAGCTGAAATTCCTAAATGTTCATGATAATTAATTTTTTTTCCACTCAAGCACAGGTTATTTCCAACACATTCTCATCATATGGTTTGCAAACCTTAACCCAAGCAACCATATTATTACACAGTTTCATCTCATTTCCTGACCACATAAATCAATCCATTTCATTAAATGATCTAATCAGTTCATCAATCCTCGACAAAATCTTCTTTGGAAAAATATATTAGCTTATCGAATGTTCCATTTTAGAAGAATTGAGAAATTCCACAAATTTGATTAAAAAATTAATAAATTTTACAAACTACGGCGTCGAATTTTTGCGTCAATTTTACAACTATAAATAATAAATACGACCATTACAAATTTAATAGAAATCTAAATAAGATTTTTGTCGCCGTTTCGTTCTCACTGGGTTTGCAATTAAAATGTGGGGTTGTGAGCCAACGCTCAGTAGAATTCCAACCCTTCTAATACGTGCATTTAATTAATGAATAAAATACATATGCATGATTTTTACATAATTTTCACATACTCATAATTATTGCATGAGAATTAACAATTAAAATTCAACAATCATAATAACATAAATCTCACAATAAAGAAATTAAATATGTATATTAAAAGAGTTAGAAATTCTACCTGAAATCTAAAGTCGGAATTTGAACCGGAATTTTTTTTTTCACTAAAAAAAACATTCAAAGTTTAATCTTTATTTTTTTTGTTCTTCCCGTATATACACACATATATCTCTCTCTCTATACGTATAATTGTTTGCTCTTTCTATTCATAATATGTCTATCCCTTTCATAGCTTTTTTTTTTTTTTTTTATATATATAATCCCACTTAAACACATATGCATAGGATAAACTTGTGTTAAATTTGTGGCCTTAATTACTTTTTTCTTTTTTTTTTAATCCCTAGCCACAAGTTTGTGGCTTACATGATAAGATTTAGAAATTATATTTATGTCCCATAATTATTAAATAATTCATTTTAAACCCAATAATTATATTTTTCTTCTTAAAATTATTAAATATTTATTATAAATTTTTATAATATAAAACAACCCAAATATATTAAACTTATATAAAATAATATTTTCAAAAATATAAATTTAACATTTAACTTCAAAAATTATAAAATATATATGTACACCACAAATTTACAAAATTGTCTAAAAAAATATTAAATATATATAAAATAATATTTTTTTTTTCAAAATATAAATTTCCGGGGTATTAATGTAACTTACCATTTCTACACATGGGTATTTCCGTGCTGTCAGTAATAAGCTCAATTTACCAGATTATATTTGCATACATTAATAACCCAGGCTTATTTATATACCCCGTATTTATATATTTGTGAGTTGGTCCGGTAATGTCAATTCTGACTCGCCTTGGATTCGAAAATTAACTTCCTTTTTGAAACAATCCACTGTAGCATGATAGCCGGATAGCAAATCCATACCCAGTATTATATTAAAATCGTGAATACTTAGAGGTAATAGATCCACCGACAGTTCCCCTTCACCAATACGAAGCGGATTGTCTTTATACACACTATCTATCAATACTGATTCACCCACAGTGGTAGAGATAATGATACTATATCACGGTGAAGTAGAAAATTTGCCTACATGCATCATAAAGGTAGTCGAAACAAATGAATGAGTAGAACCGGGATCGATAAGTATACATGCATCTCTATCATATAAAGACATGATACCTGTAACCATATCCAAGATAGCCTGGGCATCATATCGGGTAGTAGCAAATACACGACCTCGAGTCGGAGGTCTACCAATTGATCCTCTACCTCGCCCCTGAACATTACTAAGGCTAACACTACCCATACTGCTCACAGGAGGTGTAGGTATAACAATAGATTTCGGACAATATAGAGATATGTGGCCCAACTCATGACAACGGAAACATATTGCTCCTACCATGAGACAGTCCCTAGCGAAATGATCCGGTGATCCACATTGATAGCATATGGCGGTTCCGGCTCGGCTAATAGTCTGGCTCCTACCCTGTCCTTGCTAGCCGAAACTCTGTCCAGATACATTTTGCTACTACCCAGAGTATGATTGCCATGGGCCTTAGCTCCTAACCGACTGATTGGCTATCGGATGGAGGTCATGTGGCTTTTAGAGATAATGCAAATGGTAAAATTATCAGTATAGGTAATATCGGTAATGATACTACTATTATTAAAGATGTGTTATTAGTTGATGGTCTTAAATATAATTTGCTTAACATTAGTCAACTATGTGACAAATGATATAATGTTGTATTTGATCATAATAATACTACTATTATTAAAGATGTGTTAATAGTATCATGTTAGTTACATCACGTTTTGAGAATGTTTATACCTGCTCATTTGATGATTTTACTTCTCATAATTTATCATGTTTGAATGATTTATCTGAAAATAATTGGTTATGGCATAGGAGACTTGGGCATGCTAATATGTAGCTGATTTCTAATTTATCTAAGAAAAGTCTCGTACATGGCCTACCTGATTTGCAATTTGTGAAAGATAAAGTATGTGATGTATGTCAATTAGGCAAATAGACTAGATCATCGTTTAAGAAAAAGATACGCATGTCCACGTCTAGATATCATGAATTGTTGCATCTTGATTTATTTGATCCAAATTCTGTTGCTAGTCTTGGTGGTAAGTTTTATGCTTTTGTAATAGTTGATGATTACTCTAAACTTACCTGGGTATTTTTTTTTGTTAAGAAAAGTAAGGTTGCTTCTGTATTTGCTAAATTTTTTAAACGTGATCAAAATGAGAAGCAATGTTCTGTTATTAACATTTGTAGTGACAGAGGAAGAGAGTTTAAGAATGATGATGTTGTTAGTTACTGTGATGAGCATGGTTATGCTCGTAACTTCTCTGCACCAAGATCACTACAACAAAATGGTGTAGTGAAAAGGAAGAATAAGACTCTTCAAGAGATGGCCAGAACGATACTTAATAAAAATCGCTTACCGACCTACTTGTGGGTCGAAGCAGTAAGTACAACTTTCCATGTTGTGAATTGAGTATCGATTTGTAGAGGGTTTAACAAAACCCCATATGAAATTTGGAATGGTAAGACTCCTAACATTTCTTATTTTAAAGTATTTGGGTGTAAATGCTTCATTTTGAATGACAAGAATAATCTAGGTAAATTTGATGCTAAATCTAATTATGGGATTTTCCTTAGATATGCTACTAACAGTAAAACTTATAGAGTTTACAATAAACGTACATTAGTAGTAGAGGAATCTATGCATGTTGTATTTGAGGAAGCTGACCCATTTTTGTCGAGAAAGATTTTGGATGATAATGATGATGCAGGTATTTAAAATAACCAAAATCAAGGTGATAATGCGACTAAGGAGTCTAAAAAAGATGAGGAGGCTAAGGAAAATGATTCGACTTTACCACGAGCTATAAACACAGTACCGGGACATTCGGTAAAAGAAATCATCGATAATTTCGAAAGAAGTATAAGTTTTCATTCCTCTCTTAGAGATATAATTAATCTTGCTTTCTTATCTCAAATTGAGCCTAAAAATGTAAATGAGACATTAACTGATGAATCTTGGATTTCCGCAATACAAGATGAGTTAGTTCAATTTGAGTGGAACGAAGTATGGTATCTTATTCCGAGACCGAATTTTCATCCAAGTAATTGGTACTAAATGGGTTTTTAGAAATAAAAAGGATAAATCTGGTATGATAATTAGAAACAAAGCAAGATTAGTAGCACATGGCTATAATTAAGGGGAAGAATTGATTATGATGAAACCTATACTCCTGTGGCTTGATTAAAAACAATTAGAATGCTACTCGCTTTTGCATGCTCACGTAATTTTAAGCTATATCAAATAGATGTTAAGAGTGCATTTCTAAATGGCTTCCTAGTGGAAGAAGTTTATGTGTAACAACCCCCGAGATTTGAAAGTGATAAATTTTTCGATCACGTATTTAAACTTCGTAAGACTTTTTATGGGCTCAAACAAGCTCCTAGAGCTTAGTATGAGAGATTTAACCGATATTTGATCGAAAATGATTTTCAAATGGGTATTTGTGATATAACACTAATTGTTAAACAAACTGATTCGAATATCCTATTAGTACAAGTTTATGTTGATGATATTATTTTTGGATCTACTAATAAGGATCTTTATCAAGATTTTGCTAAGATAATGCAGGTCGAATTTGAGATGAGCATAATGAGAGAGTTGAATTTCTTTCTTGGGTTGCAAATTATGCAAATCAAAGAAGGGATATTCATAAACTAAGTTAAATACACTAAGGAGCTGTTAAAGAAATAAGGCTTGGATGACGCTAAAGAGTATAAAACTCCCATGACAACGGCTACAAAAATAGACAAATATAATACGGACAAAAGTGTTAATGAAAAAATGTATCGAGATATGATTGGTAGCCTGTTGTGCTTGGCTGCTAGTAGACCTAATATTATGTGTAGTGTTTGTTTATGTGCTAAATTTCAGTCTTGTCCTAAAGAATCTCACTTGACTGCGGTTAAGCAAATTTTTTGATATTTAAAGGGGACGACTGGCCTAAGATTATGATATCCTAGGGGTAGTGATTTTAAATTAATAAGTTACTCCGACGCAAATTTTGTCGGTTGCAAAGTTGAGCAAAAAAACACAAGTGGGTCATGTCATTTATTAGGACATGCCTTGGTTTCTTGGTCAAGCCAGAAACATAATTCGATATCCTTATCTACTACTGAGGCTGAGTATATGACAGCTGATAAATGTTGTGCTCAAATTTTATATATTAAGTAACAGTTAAATGATTTTGGAATTTGTATGGAGGAGGTCCTGATTTATTGCGATAATAAAACTATTATTTGTCTTAGTAAGAATCCTACACAACACTCACGAACTAAGCACATAGAGATTAGACATCACTTTATTTATGATCACATTCAGAAAAGAGACATTATTATTGAATATATTGATACTTACGACCAGCTTGCTGATATTTTTACTAAAGCATTAGCGAAAGATCAGTTTGTGAAAATAATTCGCAGTTTGGGTATGGCTAGGCATAACGATGTTTTCCTATAGTAGTGTTTATTTGTAGTTCCCCTTCCCTACTTTTTGAGACGACAAATGGGGGGAATTTATTGATGTTTTATTGAATATCTTAAGGGGGAGTTTATCATGTTTTGAAATTTGTGCTTTGTTGAATATCTTATGATTATCTTTATTACTATGATTTAATGAGTTATAAAATCCGTCCTCGGATTTAGGGGGAGTGTGGTTACATATTACTTTGACAAAAACATCAAATTTAATTATCATCATAAAAAAATAGGAGATTGTTGATCTTAAGATTTTGATGGACAATTAAATGTTGATGTTTTTTGTGGAACTAACAATTTTATTGAGTGTTTCAGTTTATTAGTTCCAGTAAAGAGATTATCATGAAGATATTGAGAAAAATGCTAAATGGATGCTAAAGACATTGACAAAGATGATGCATGTTAAGAGATCGAAGAAT
Organism: Eucommia ulmoides; assembly: GCA_016647705.1. Taxonomy (NCBI): domain Eukaryota; kingdom Viridiplantae; phylum Streptophyta; class Magnoliopsida; order Garryales; family Eucommiaceae; genus Eucommia; species Eucommia ulmoides. Next base: position 8,494 of record JAENRU010000391.1, on the reverse strand, counting down.
TTGAAGAACCTAGGAAAAATATGAGACCTCAATCGTAGCGCGTACGTCATTTTAGTTGCGTTTTAGAGTAATGGAAAAAAAAAAAAAAAAAAAAAAAAAAAAAAAGAAAAGAAAAAAAAAAGGAGAATTTGAGTCAATTAAAAATTCAAATTTAAAAAAGTTTAGGGGTTAAATTGAAAATTTAGGAAAAACATTTTCATCCAAAATTAGCATTTAACTTTTAAAGAAGTTGATATTGAACTAAAAAAAAAAAAAAAAAAAGAAGAGAATTTTAAAAATTAGGGGGGAGAAAGAGTAATTAAGCAAAAAACTTTATTTTAATATATATATATATATATATATATATACAAACCCATGCATGTGCTGTGCGCCATCGAAACCACCGGAGGAAGAGAAGAATCGGGAAGTGGGAGACGTGGCATTCGTAGAGCAACTCCTCAGCCACTTGATACATGCATTAGATAGGAAGGAAACGAGGAGCATGAAAAGAGAGAAACAGACAGAGAGCAAGGTTGGACAGCCGGCGCTCGTCGCCGGCGGTAGGTTAGAGAGAGAAAGCTTGCCGGCGACGAAAACTCAAAACAGAAAATAGAAACACAGCGTGGGTAGGTGTTTGGGTTCTTCGTATGATTGTGTGCCGTCATTAAATTTCAAAGAGAGAGAGAGAGCCGGTCGCTCTGGTGGGTATGGGATCGCCGTTCGTCCGGTGGTGCGTAATCATCACCGTTGTTCGGTAAAGTGTGTATACATGTTCTGTGTGGTTTGTTCAGCGTCTCCGATGTGTGATTGTTCGGTCAGTTAGGTGTGTCGGTGTGATCGCCGTCGTCGCCGGAATGGAGAGTAGAGAGAGAGGGTGTCGTCGGCCAGTAGACGTCGTCAATTTCGTGGGTTGTTGCGTCCAGATGGTCGACGTCTGCGTGTGGGTGTTCTTGAGTGTTGACGGTGTGGGTGTGTTCCTCTGGTGGTGGGGGTGTCGGTCGTGTGGGTATGCGTATGGGTGTCGCCGGTGGGCATGGGCCGACGGAAATCATGGGGCTGTGATTGGAGGTGTGGCGTTGCCGGCGTGTGTTTTGTCAGGTATGGGAGTATTGCTGCTACGGTGTGTGGGTGTGTGTGTACAAAACGGTACAGGGTGGCTGGTGGACGGTGGCAGGAAGAGTGAGAGAGCTCATCGGTGGAACTGAAGCAGACGCAAGGAACAACCGTGAAAAAGAAAAGAAGAAGAAGAAGAAAAAAAGAAAAAAAGAGGAGAAATTGCAGAAATCACTCCAGGAAAATCTAAAATCCATCTCGTGGTCGCCAAACATTTCGGAAACAGGTGAAACTTCAATCGATTATTAATTCTCGTTAAATTAAATTTTAGTTAGTATTACAAATTCTAAAATCATAATAATTTCGTGACGATTAATTAATTTTAAGTACGTGGTACATAAAATTAGTAACGATTCGGTATATAGGGTCTGCATTGCATGATTAGGATGTTTTAGATATGATATTAATTTAGACTCTGCCATTATTAGGTTCGCAGGCACTAGAGTCCAGATAGAGTGCGGTCAGTGTCAGTTTTGCAAAACGGATATCGAGGTGAGTGTACTGTCTTCTTACCAAACTATTTTATATATATCATTTGTGATTATCTAAACTGTATGAATCTATAAATGATATGGATCAAGCAGGATTTGAGTGAGTTGGTAAACTGGATCTTCGGAAGATTTCGATAGTTTTCGAAAAGAAGTTGAGAATGAATTTTTGCTCGATTTGGTGAAGTTAGACGGTATTTTTAAAATAAAATAGGAAACATCTATTTTTCTAAAATGCCGGGTTTTCTGAAAATAAGGGGTGAAAAAGTGGTTTTGATAGAATCGGACGTTTTCTTTAAAAAGAAATGCGAAATATGATTTTTGGATTTAAAAGTTGGTTTTGAGGAAAAGAGATAGATGTGGTGATTTGACGATATTGAGTAAACAATATTTATGGAGTTATGATTCGATGATGCTATATTTGATTTTGACGATGCCATGATTGTTCTCCCCAAAAGGGGTGTGATTTCTTCCCGTAAGGGGTGTGGATTCTTCCCATGGGATATGGATGTTTCTCCCCGTAAGGGGTGTGGATTATATTTCTCCCCAAAAGGGGTGTGGATATTTCGTGGGAAGGCATTCCTACGGATGTTACGGTACCATTGCAACTCCCGATCGTAAGGTTAAAACGATCACTATGGCTAGCTAGTGTGTGTGTGTTGTGGTGGAGTGGTGTGTTTGAGATGTGTGTTTGAAGTGTGTGTTTGAGATGTGGTATTTTACTCATATTGAATGATTTATTATTTATTATGATGATCGGTATGATTTTTATACTAGATGGAACTTATCTATGTCACTGCTTATATATTTATTCTTGATTCATATTTAATTATGGTGATCTTTAGAATGTGTCATTATTTTAAAAATATTTTACTAAGAAGGCAGTACACTCGCAGGTACAACAACTAGGAGTCGGTCCCCTACTGGCACTAGGTAGAGCTACGTGATGAAGTCATATAGGCGATTGAGAGAAGCTGTCAAAGGCGAACCTATAAAAGGTTCATGGATAAATACTTTTAGTTAATCAATATTTCGGGACGGGTGTGTCCCCCATAGTAGATGTTTGTATAATTCAGTGTGCGTATAGTTTATTTCACTAGTTTTATTTGGGTTTGTGGTGATATCATGTTGTAGTCACGCCAGTCTCGGGATGACGGATGTCCGGGACGGGTTGTGACAGAAAACAACTCAGGTTAAATTTTTACTCTTAATGTATCCCGATTATGATCACATACGGCACAAAATATTTTTACAATTATGTGTGTTTTTTATTGGATCCTAATTTACTAACATATTTGCTCTTATGCATAATTAAAGAAGAAACATTTATTTAAGAAAGATAATTAATTAAAATCGAATTTATGGATTTAGTGGAGTTAATCGAGAAAAGAAATCGGTTAAAGGCGCAAAAACGTAGAAGAAATTTAGTAGAAAATTAATTAAGGAGAGGTGTTCCAGCTCAATCGGTCGACTTACACAAATTGATCGGTCAACCGATGGAACGGAGCTGGGAAGAAGATTCAGTCCCAGAATTGATCAGTCGACATATAGGTCGACTTATGAAAATGAGACAAACTCTCTGAATCTTTCGGTCGACAGGTAAATCGACTTATGGTTAAAAGGTGAACTCTCTGAATCGTTAGGTTGATAGGTAAGTCGACTTATGAAACTCTCTGAATTGTTCGGTAGACATATACAAAATGAGCGATTGACTTATGGCAAAAGAATTTTGGCTTGGGCTACATCCTAAATTGGTCGGGTAATGTCAAGTCGGCGTCGTGTCCGGCCCCCAATAAATATCCGCATTTATTTGAAAATTTACATTAATACCCCAGAAATTTATATATTTGTAACTCAATTTCTACCAAAATAAGCTCAGCCTTATTTAGATCAGTTGGCGCCTAAGTAAGCTCAGCCTTATTTGCATGTGTAGAAGTATTGGCGCGAATATTTATTGGGTGATTAATGTAAGCCGAGGTATGCATGTAGATGTATTGATTAATGTAACTTACTAATAATAAATTAAATAAGTCTTGGTGAGTGGCGTATTAGCCGTGGACCATAGGAATTGTTGTTGAATTAAAAGTATTAATTTAAAAATGTTTACTGTCTAATATATATATCGTCAAATTATATTTTCGTATTAAATTAAAAAAAAAAATTGTTGATGAACATGGATAGTTTTACGATGATTAATGGATCAAATAAAATTTGAAAGGTGGAAAAATTATTTTGATTATCCTACTATGCCATAGTTGTCTTTTCACCAGGAGGGCATATTCTACAAGATGTGGATATATGTTATTACCTGTCAGGCAAGTCTTGTATGATGGATATATGTTGTTACCTGCTAGACAAGTCCTGCAGGGTGGATATATGTTATTACTCGTTAGGCAAGTCCTGCAGGGTGGTTGCTTCTACCATTGGAGATATTGAATGACCCTGACACTGATAGTCACCTTAGAGGGCATAGTTGTGTAGGTTACGGTGTTGTCATAACTCCTGATAATGAGGTGAAATGATCTTATGGTTAGTAGAAAAATATGTGTGCGATATTTTATTATACATCAAAATAATTTTTGGTTGATTTAAAAACATCATTTTATTATAATGGTAGTAGTAGAATTTTATTTTGGCCTGGTGTGCGGTTATATTATGGTATATTTTGAAAAGTGGTGTTTGATAAATATAATTGATCTATAAATTCTTTTTATATTATGAAGACAATGTGTGCATTGTCTTCTATGTAAATTATCAAATTATATTTTCGTACTAAAATGTGAAAAAAATGGTTTATTAAAATGGATTATTTTATAACATTATGCAGATTAAGTAAATTTTTAAATATGGAAAGTGATTTTTATAATCCGACTATGCCATAGTCGTCTTCTCGTTAGGAGGATATGTCCTGCGCGATGTGGATATATGTTGTTATCTGTCAGGTAAGTCCTTTATGGTTGATATATGTTGTTTCCTATTAGGCAAGACTTGCAGAGTGGTTGCTCCTACCATTGGAAATATTGAATGACCTTGACACTGATAGCCACCTTGGATGACACAGATTGACGGGTTATAGTACCATTATAACTCCCGATCGTGAGGTAAATGATCCTATGGTTGGCAATGAAGTATGTTATTTTATTATATACAAGTGAGTTGATCGGTTGATTTGAATTCGATTGTTCTGTTATGATGATATTTTTGTTGGAACTTAGACACTGCATAGTATGGCTATATTTTATTGGAAAGTGGATTTTGATAAAAATACTTGATCTATAAAATATTTTTATAGTATTAAGACAGTACACCGATAAAATATTTAGATAGATATTGATCTACTACTAGTGTTCGATGGTATCAGAGCGTTAGATACTTGATCAACATTTAGATAGATGTTGGTTTGAAATGTCGGATGAAATTGATAGAGGCTAGTTATGGGATATGTCGGAGCGTTAGATACTTAATTTAATATGTTTATTAATAATATTGATAATTGATTCAGTGAATTATCGCCGTTGTATTCGTAAAAATTATCGCCATCGTATTCGTAAAAAATCTCAATTGTATTAACAATCAAGTATTCGTCATTCGATTTTAGTCTCCAAGGGGAGAAACTGCGTGGCAGTCTTAGGAGATCGGGTCATTACAGCGTGCCTAATGAGCGAGGACCGGAGGGAGCTGGAAATGCCATCTGCGGACCAGAAGGAGTCGGAAAGGCTATCCGCTCAAGGACTAAAGGAGTGACTTCAGGTGGGAGCAAGAGTCAACGTTTTGAATCATTGTCAACAGTAGAGAATGCATTATATAGATCTAGCATTGGTGATGTGCTCAAAATTTGAGTGCGAAGACGCTCGTACTCTGGATTTAAATCCATCAAAAAATGGTATGTGTGGCGACGATCCTAGCGCTTAGCTTCGATCTTAGCAGCATCCTCAAAGAATTCACTCAAGGGTTCATACTGCGCAAGTTCCTCCCACCAAGATTGAAGCTAGCCGAAGTAATCCGCAACTGAAAGTCCCAAGGATGCCTGGGAGGCATAGAAAATCTCAGGGTAGAGCTCGAAGATTTGTGACTCATTGCGAGAATGGGCATACATCTTCGTAAGAGCAGACCATAATTCGCTGACGATCTCGTGGAACATGAAGATATTATAGATCCGTTCCTACATAGAATTGAAGATCCACCTGAGGATGCACAATTATCAAAGTCTTACTGAGCAAACTTGGGATTGTTGATATCTAGTTTTGAATGAATGTGGTTGAGCCATCCGGTCTTACGTTTTCCACGAAGGTAGAGACAGAGAGAGCGAGACCAGGCAGGAAAATTCACTCCATTGAGTAAGACGGTGATAACACGTTGGACCGTGGCCTTATGGGCACGGGTAGAATCTGAACGGGCGGGTAGCTGTGGAGCATGAACGGTCCGAGATGAGACGTTGCATTCTCTTTCGGATGCCATTAATACAGATGAGGTGAGATTGTAACAATGAAACAGGTGGACAAATGCTACAGAAGACTGACCGGACTCCAAAAAAAGAAGGTACAATATAAGAAAGGTAACCTTAACGTAGTTACCAAATCATTCAAGAGAGCGAAGAAATGGCCGTGTATTTAAGACATCCGGAACACCAACGGATGGAGAACACCGACGATGAGCAGTTGAGATTTACACGAAGAACAATCCGCAACATTGTAGCAATAGACAGAAGCACAACAGTTTGCGATGCCCGAGATGGAGCACGAAGGACTGGTTCGCGATATCTTGGTTCGCGAGTTCGTGGTTCGCGATGGGACAACAGCTAGGGTTTCACAGGGGTGGGTGCGATATCTTGGTTCATTGGTTCGTGGTTTGAGTGGCGGCGCCTAGGGTTTCGCAGGGGTGGGTGTGGTTTGGTATGGTTTGTGGTTTGCGATGGGACAACAGTGGCAGCAGGGTTTGGGATCTTGGTTCGCGAACGGGCAGTGGAGGCGGCTAGGGTTTCGCAGGGGTAGTTTGCGATGGGCAGTTAGGGTTTCATAATGGGGGGGTTGGCGGGTAGGGTTTTTGGGGTTGGTAGCAGCGACGGTGGCGGTTTGGTGGATTCAATAGTTAGTGACGGCGACCTATAGGGTTTGGGTGAGAAAAATTGGCTCATGATACCATAAAGGATATAGGAAAAAAAGAAAAAATATATTGATAGTTTTGTACATCCAGAATGAGCCTTATTCTCCTAATTATATAGCTGCAGGAGCATACTAAACTAGGAAGAATATTATTGAAATAAATGGGCTAATAAAACCCTATAATAAAGATACCAAAAATAGAAATTAACGAATAAACGTAATATTTCAACAAATTGTATAACATAAAATTAAGAGGTTTCAAAATCTGGGTTATTCATGAACGTAGTGTTACTTATTCAGATAGGCAGAACCAATGCCACTTACTACCCAAAAGAAAAAATGCTGTGAAAAAAGGATATTTCCATCCGTAAGTGTTGGATCAACAGCTAATCTATGTTGCAAATGAGTTTAAGCTAAGATATCAACAAATGCAAAAGACCACCAAGAACAAAAGTTAACACCAAATCAGTACAGAAAAATGATACCTGAAGTAGTTGTGGACCCTCGTCATCAAACCCAACAACCAAAGTGACACCCCGAAAGGCCTTACACCACTAACAACAGAAGCAAAAAATAAGGAGTTGAAACAAAGACCAACATCTTCTAGTGGAATCACATGACTGTCCCCCCAAATTTAGTGTGAAATGGAAATGTCAACTACTCAAATCAGCTTCTCTAGCTTACATAATCTGTTGCGATGTGTATGTTAAAGCTGCATCTCTTGCACAAACATGACTATATATCACCATATATAGACGGGTTTTTATGTAACATCTTTGTGCTACATGGGCAAGATGTCAAGCATTTGGCCAGCTTTTTATATTATTTGTTAAATTCGTCGTCTTTCATGAGTTTTCTTAAAAAATGAAGCTATTTGACTCTGTTTAGGTCAAGCAATTTGTTCACAACATATCAACTGGAACTTTGAAAAGTCATCAGCTAAACTCATTATGGAACTTTAAAGCTGCTGCCTTTGCACAAATACGACTTTATATCAACATATACAGTTAGCTTTTTATATAACATCTTCGCACTACATGGGAGCGAGTGTCATGCATTTGGTCAACCTTTTAGATTATTCCCCCCGTCCCAAATTTATTGTCACATTTGATTTTGTACAATGTTTTAGGTAGTGTTTGAATATTTTTTTACCTTTTTCATAGTACTCTTTGTTCATCAAATATCAACAGGAACTTGAAAAGTCATCAGCTAAACTAGTTATGGATCCATCTTAAATATTCATGGAGGTGAATTGCAATTTACCTTGAAGAGCACTTGTACTGTGGTGTTTAGTTAATGTACCTCAATAATCTAAACACGTTTATGAGGTTTTTACACAACTGAATTCAACTATTTATGATTCCTCAGATCAATCCAGTACAGTCAAATATTACCATTTCAAGATTTTAGTTGTTTGGCTATTAGGAGCAATCAAAACCTCATGATAGACAATACACCTTCCCCAATCCAAGAGTAGACACGGCACAAAGGCCTAGTGTTAGACCCTAACAATGCTGGAGGACCAAATAGCACCGACTTGGTGTGATTTGCTACCGGACATGGTGCATGCGGCACGGATGGGTTCGTTGGCAAAAAGGGCATCAGCTTGATGTCTATCGGTGGACAGCAGCGTTGTGGCACAACATCGGCGGGTGTTGGGCTGTGTGGAAGACCTCGGTGCGAGACCGAGGCAAAATGGTGCAACGTAGGTGCAACGCTACGTTGTAAACGGTGCCTTGGACGCGGCAACATGCGTTGGAGGAGCGAGGAGGTGCTGGACCAAGTTGTTGGGCAGGTGTTGGCAAAATGGTG